>PVJD01000100.1:0-682536 GCA_004026545.1 Mormoops blainvillei | reverse complement strand
GAAATCTTTCCTTTTCTTCTTCATTCAGTGGGTAAATAAAGATAAGTCTTGGGGTCTTCATGAAGGTGGAGCCAAAACATGGAAGAGGCCTGGGCCCCTGAAGGACTGATTAGAACACAGACGGCCCCCATGTAGCCACCACACTTCACCGTGATCTGTGTCATAAACTCTTATGTCATTAAGTTATTAGGGTTTGAGGAATAATTTGTAATAGCAGTTAACATATCTCGATTAACACAGTAGTTTAGTGAGAACATGTGGCCTTCACTCACCCCTCCCCACTAAGCTATGAGATTCTTAAGGGCAGCATTCATGGCTGATTCAATTTTACATCCTCAGTTCCTAGTGCAATCATGGGTACATATGGCAGGCCAAGGAACCATGAATAGTTGCAATGATATATTTTCCATATTCTCTCTAAAATATTCCCAAATGTTACAAAAGTCACCTGTCCTGTACCACTGTTTCTTTTGTGTTCCAAATTGAAATACAAAGGAGATTTCCAGTAATTTGTGTGACATAACAGAGAAAGACATGTGAGACCAGACAGGCCCACTCTTGAGAACTGGCTCTACCCTCACGTACTAACTTTGTGACCTTGAGCAAGTTATTTTACCTCTGTGAGTCTCAATTTCTCCATCTGTGGACTGGGACAATAATTATTATGAGAACTAGAGATAATGTACATAATCATATAACAGTGACTGGAAAATATGCTAATCATAAAAATGGCATTGCTAATAATTTTGTCATCATTGCAAGGCAAAAGTATACACTTCTCCGTGGACATTGTGGAAGAATACTTGAGAAGGTAGTACTGATCAAATGTCTTGCACGGAAAGGAAGCTGAAGCATTTCTCTGAGGTTTCAGTCATGGTCCGATGCCGTGGGGACTTAGGCAGCATGTGCCTTGATAGAATGAAGCTGACAGCAGCTCAAAAGTGATGCAGGCACCCCAGGGCTTTGCCCAGAGCTTAGACCACGTGTACACAGCAATGGCTGGCCCTGCCACTGAGAACCTGACAGGCAGAAAACCAGAGATTTGATGATTATAAGAACTGAGCAATAACAACAGGAATTCCCTCATCATTCTTTAAAATTCTGTGGTATTGCATTTATTATTTCTAAGTGGATATTTTTCAGAATAATAAGAGCAAATTCATCCATTGGTGGTAAGATTTCATTCTCCAGAGAGATTTATTTAGAATAAACCTTTGAATCATTTAAAAGAAAACCAGGCAAATCTTCATGTATTTTCCCCCAGGAAATTACCTCATTTCTAAGGGAAGATTGAATGATGCACAACAGCCAATACTGACTTATAGAAGATGTTATCAAATCTCTGTCTTTCCTCATAACGAAATGAGAAGATAGAGACACATCAGGCAGAAAAATAGACAGAGGTAGAAAAAACTGTGATACATAATTTTAACCTGGGGTAAAAGATTTGAAGTTGACATGAAATTGGTTTTAATGTATTATTAGAATCCATGTGCTGGCCCTCAGGAAAGTATGAGGATTGGTTCCTGAGCTGGAGTATGAGCTTGTAATTTTAAGGCAGACCAAGAGAAATCCAATACCAAACAATAACGGTAACAACAATACTATTAGCTCCATCATTGCCTGCCTATGGTACAAACCTCTCAGTTTGAAAAGCACTTGCACTGACATTAGTTTAATCCCCCAAGAGGAAACTGCTAGGTGCCGTGAGAATGCCATGGAAATGCCATGGAATCACTGCCCCACCCATCAAAGACGGGAGGGCATGGAGTCAAAAGAAATGGGAGAGGGTCGTAGAAAGAGATAATCTCTCTAGGTTGTTTTCTCCCTGGAGGTGACTTCCCCATCAGAGAATGATGTTATCACATCAGGAGAGGGAAGCATGGCCATAGTGGAATCCAGAATAAATGAAGAAGAGGGTATTTCTAAGTCTTTAGTGGATCAGGATAAAAGCGACAGAAGTTCAATTTAGGAAGATAATACATGATTAGGCACTGTCTTAGACTTCAGAGCATGGAAGTACTAGGAAATATAACATAGTATAAGGTTAGCCTCATTTTATTGAAAAGAATAGTATAGATCAGAGAAATTAATGACTGCATTGGGAACTCAAAAAAGCAAAGCAACAAAGTAGGGATAAGAGGCCCAGTTGGGAAAGCTATACCACTTTGTTCTACAAAGGAACCTCCTTAATCTTGGGATGTAGGGTAGTGTAAGTATGACAAGTTTTTGTCTTTCATAGACAGGTCAATAAATAATGCCAAATTTTAACACTATAATTATTTAATTTGGTGATATGGAATTCATGGCCATAAGAAATAAGATAAATTAATAAGGTTAAAATGGTCCCTTCTAGGTTCATTGAGCACCTACATATGCCAAGCACTGTGCAAGGCCTTACAGTTGAGTCTGGCGAAATAATAATGCCTGCCTCTGCCTACTCTTTGTTCACATGGCTAATTATTGGATAAATATATACTTTTCAAATGTGCTATGTTAAGAATCTCTATTAGAGGATAATTAAATAAGTCATTGGGTAAAGAAAAGAAAAAATGGCCCCTTCTAAGCAGTAACACTAAGAATAGAGTGACACTTTAAAAAATTATTTAAATTTTGGAAAATTATGGGGGAAAATATGAATAAAAAATAAAGCATTTTAAAATGCATACCCCTTCATGTTTATTATAGCTGTATTTAAAGTAGCCAAGATATGAAAACAATCTAAGTGGTCACTGATGGATGAATGCAAAAAGAAATTGTAGGGTATATAAAATCATAAAAAGGAATGAAATCTTGCCATTTGCAACAACATGGATGGACCCCAAGGGAATTATGCTAAGAAGCACAGATCAGACAGAGAAGGACAAATACTGTATGATCTCTTTTAGACATGGAATCTAAAAACAAACCAGTAAAAGCTCACAGATACAAAGAAGAGGTTGGCGGTTGCCAGAGGGAGGGAGAAATGAGTGTACAGGATCGAAGGTTAAAAAAAATCAATCAATACAGCTTACAATCATAAAAGAATAACAGAGGAAAACATGATCATTTTAAACTGTTGTCTAAATAACACTTGACAAAATTCAACAACCCATTTAGGATATAAGCTCTGAACAATCTCTGACTGGAAGGGAACTTCCTCCATCAAATAAAGGGCCACCACTTAAGAGTGAAATATCAAATGCTTTCTTCCTGAGATTAGTAATAAGCAAGATGCCTACTCTTACTACTTCAATTTAACATTACACTGGAAGTTCTAGTCATTTTTAAAAGGCAAGAAAAAGAAAGTGTATAAAAATGGAAAAGGAATAATTTAAACTATTTCTATTTGTACATGAGGTGTATCTTTTGAAAAGTTTGTGACCTCTACAAAACATCTTTTAGAAATAATCAGCCAATTCAGTAAGTTCATGTGATAAAGAGATTTTTATAAAACAAAAGCAAAACCTAAATTGTTATATATAAATATATATATATTTAGATATATATCTAAATTTTTATATACTAGTAGCAAATAATTGGAAAACATCAAAACATCAACTACATTAATAATACCGTACCTGGTATAATTAATGATTCCATTGTTCTTTAAATTATTATTTCACTAAATACCTTAAACTGCTAAGATAGTAAGTAAATAAATAAATGTTAAAATAAATAAAAATTAAATCAGAATGCATTAGAAGGAGCCCTGCACACAAGTCTTTTACTAGCTCCCAAACTTATTAAGATGACTTTAGAAGCATTACGTAAGCTCTCCAAAACACCCATTAAAAAATCTATGTAACAGGTTGATTATATTTATCTATATAAGAGGTATAATTTTTTCCTTCCTACCAGATAGAGCTTTACCCAAAGAACATATATATGGAATATAAACAACTTCTTTTGGTATTATAAGGAACTTGAGATATAATCAGCTTTATTAATATACTTACACTTATTAAATCATGTGGTACAAAATGGAAAATGGTTAAGTCAAAGAACGTGTATGAAGGACCCACAGGCCAAGACAATGGGGAGGGGATTGAATGTGGAAGGTGGGGGTGGGCAGGGCAGGGGAGAGTAATGGGGGGAAAATGGGGACAGCTGTAGTTGAACAGCAATAAAAAGTGGTTAGAATAAAATATAAACCAAAACAAACTCGAATTTTTAAACAGCTCAAAAATGCTACAGTGGAAGTCACATAATTTTAAAATATATTTGTATTAACTGTCTTTTAAAAAAAGAAAAAGAAAATGGTTAATAATGAAGCTAAAGATCCACATCTATTGTGAAAGCCAGGAGCAAAAGACATCCTACCTTGACTTCAAAAGGCCTTAGAGGGGAAAGATGACTGTGTCACACAAAGCGGTCTCAGCTACACATGGCAATTGTGGCCTACAGCTCTGCTAACTGCTCAGAAGGGCAATAGATGGATTTTATTTTTACCACAAGGACTTGTAACGAAGGCTATGCCCTAAGCATATGGGTTAATGTGAAGAAAATGGCATCAATATATAACTTTTGGATTCATATCCCAAGATTAAAATACTGGTGATGTGACCCTGCATTGAAGGTTTGGATGGGAAAAGTATATCAGTTCCTGACAGAATCTCTCCATGGCCTTAGAGAATAATAGCTTGACCTTCAGTGACATGCACAGTTTTATATTCGCTTCAGTTAAAAAATGACACCTTGAACATTTACAGGTAAAAGACTTCATCACACTAATAGTCCTAAGGGAAGCTATGTAATTACTAAATACTTTTTCCTTTTTTTCAGAGTCATTGCTAAAAGAGATCCTTTAAAGATACGGACCTGACATTTAAAACTTTCCAACGTCATCTTTGTCATAACCTGGTATATTCCTTAGTCGGTCCTCAATCAGAGTGTATGTAACATGAACAATACACTAAATGTACTCCTGGGTCTATTTTTTTTCTCTCTCCATTTCTCTACTTCTGGTTCTCCACTTATAACCTATAGCCAACTTAATTGGCAGAGTCACCCTTCTTAAATAAATACCTGGCCCTGCCTCTCAACTGCTTCAAATCTTTAGTTGGAGTCATGCAGTTCATAGGATGAATTTAAAGTTCTTAGCAAGTTATATGAGGTCAGCCAGACCTGGCTCTTCTCCAGCTATCCAGACTGACATTTGGTAACCACTTTACACGTGCCAGGTGCTGTGCTGAGCCCGTTACATGAATCATAACTTTAAAACTTAACACAACTTAGCAAAACATAGAGGGTATCACGCTAAGTGAAATAAGTCAGACAGAGGAGGACAAATATCTTATGATTTCACTTATCTGTGGAATCTAAAAACCAAAACAAATGAACAAAC
Organism: Mormoops blainvillei; assembly: GCA_004026545.1. Lineage (NCBI taxonomy): Eukaryota > Metazoa > Chordata > Mammalia > Chiroptera > Mormoopidae > Mormoops > Mormoops blainvillei. The sequence goes on along the minus strand of PVJD01000100.1, from coordinate 677,210 downwards.
AAAATGAAACACAAACAGACTCATAGATACAGAACACAAACTGATGGTTGCCACGGGGGAAGGTGGTGTAGGGGAGGGTGAAAAATATGAGGGGGATAAAGTTTTGAATTTCTACTTATAAAATAAATAAGTCACAGGGATGTAATATACAACATAGGAAATATAGTCAATAACATTATAATAACTTTATATGGTGACAGATGATTATTAGACATTGTAGGGATTACTTCATGGGTATACAAATGTTGAATTCTAGGTTGTATACCTTAAATTAATATAAAGTTGTAAGATATATTTGAATAAAAAACCCCTCAATTTCACGTGAGAAATACTACTATTATCCACATTTGTAGAGGAGGAAATTGAGGCTTAGAGAGGATAGTTTTACTCAAGTTACATTACTAGTAAGCAGTGAAGCTAGTGAGCTCAAGGCCTATTATCTCTTTGGAACCACTCACTCCTGCTTCACTCAGTCTGGTTTTGCAACTCCAATCTGTAGTATTCTTTTCCCTCCATTTATGAGTTTCCTCATTTGTACTGGGAATACAGTGCACTGAAGTTACTAAACAGAGCTTTAGTAACTGAGTATGTTTATTCCAGGACAAAACAACTAAATCATTTCTATTTTTGTGGGTTGTTTTAAAAAGAAAGGAAATACAAAATTTTGAAATAGGAAGGGAGTAGGGGCTGGGTGAAGGCAGGCAGAGGAGTAAAAATGGGGATATCTGCAATGGGATATCAAAATGGAATAATATCAGCAATAAAAATTTTTAAAAAATAGAAGTAGAAAAAATTTTGAAATAGGAATATGAAGAAAAACTAAGGCAGAGCAGCAGCAGAATTTTTCAATGAGGAAAGACAAAGAAAGCAGTGGAAAATTAAACCTGCAGTTCTGAACAATGCTCCTGAATTCCCTATGCTGGAAAGAATGAGGTGGGAGAAAGAGAGAAAGCTCCTGACATTTTTCTAGCCAATGACAAGTAAGGAATGGTAAATAGGTATCAATTATTCTTTTATTATTATTACGCAAAGACTTAAAATGTTATTACTATACTCTTCATTTGGTATGATGTTGCAATTCACTTTATAACAAATAAAAAATTTTTCATAAGGATCTCTGCATATTCATATTTCACAGAGGCCTCTCTATATTCTAGTTTTGCCCACCTGCAAACCCTCCAATTGTGGAAGTTTTGAGGAATGTAACTTTTAAGGTTTGATTGGAGGAAGTTGCTATATGTGTTGCTTCCTAAAGACATGATTGTTGTTTGTTTATTGATACTAGCACCTCACCTTGGGCATGTACTTCTTTTTGCTGTCTTCTTTAACACCGTGTTCTTGGAGGTGAACTTAGGTGTGATCTAACCTTCTCTCTCACGACCCCATACATCCTGATCAGGCTTTCTCAGAGTTCCAATGGTACCTTGTACTTGCATCTATGATGACATTTCTACCTTTGACAGAAATTGTCTGTCTTTCAGTGCAGGAAGCATTTCTTTTTCAGTGGTAAACTATGTGCCATAATAAGTAAGAAGGTTGACTCTGGAACCATTCCAGCTAGATCCAAATCCTTGCTCTATCTTTTGCTATCTGAGAGAGGTTATATAAATTACTCTACTTCCCTGTGCCTTATTGCCCGTATCTATAAATGGGAATGATCAAAGGATGTACTTCACGGATTGGTTGCCCTAACTTATGTAAAATGATTAGAAAAATAACCATCACATAGAAGGTAGTCGGTGTTAATTGAGGCAATTCATTTGACTATCTATTGACGGGAGACTCTGATTAGCCAGCATGACTTCATTCCTTTAGATCTTATTTCCTCCAATGTTTAAAAAGAAATGAGCATCTATGAGCTCTAAAAGAGTGGACAATACTTCTGTTCAAGAAATAAATGAGTTGTGCAGTATTTTATCAAGACCTCTTATAGCTCTTACCACTTTCCACTTCATAATATAGCTTCCTGGTGTTCCTGTTTTATACAGTCCTTGAGCAAGCTGGGCCTCTATTATCATTCATATCTCACCTTTATTAGTGCCTAGTATGTTGCCTGATGCATAGTAGAAACTCAAATATTTGCTAAATAAAAAATATAAGTAAAATTACAAAGAATCAAAAGAACCAGTAAGTCTGATACTATACAAGGTTAACTGGAATTGTTTTTCTTCCGATTGGGTGCTGTGACCATGAACCACTGTTAATATCCTCAGAAGTAAGAAACATAATTACAAAACAAAAAATTGATAAACTTTTGTTAGAACTCCAGACACTATAACAATCAAAATATATTCCCACCCTCTAAAATCTTAATTTAACAGGACAATTAAGCACCCAATGAGTATTCATAGACTTCACTGCCTTATGGTAGAGATTTGGTGACAAATATTAAGGATTATACATTTTCTCTCAAAAAAACAAGTGTTTGATGTCATTCTTCTTTAAGTACATTTTAAAAATAGTTTCATAATCCATCAAAAGGGCCTTATTCTAATAGCAAATAATGTATTCTGCTTGCCTGTGTACAGTACACTCTCCATAATATAGCCCAAAGAGAAGAGAATACTTATTCTTCTTTTGCAGTTCACTAAATATCAGAAATCTTATATTTAATCAAGTATCTGAAAAAAATGTACTCACATGCTTGGGCATAAAATTAAAAGAATTTAAACCCACCAAAACTTCCAATGAGATTGAGTATTTTCTTACTCCATTTAGCAGATTAAAAAACTCATTGCTTAAAATAAAAGTTTATTCTCCTTTCAATAATAATGCTCATTTATTTATGTAAGCTGACTTTTAAACACATGAAGCTTTTTGAGACTATCTGGACACAGCCTTAAAAACATTAAGTCCATATTTTTAAGCCCTCTCTCTCTCTGGACTGTGCTTTCTTTTATTTTAGATCCTTGCTTTCCTCACGTGCTCTTTCATAAATGGCTTTGAAAAAGGAAAGGGTCAAACTGGCAATAGAATTTTACATCCAAGCCTTTAGTCTACACAATGGTTCTGCTACTCCATCTGCCTGCAAACCATCTCCACCTGTACCCTTGATATGCTTCCCAGAAAATCTGACTTGCATCTAAGACACAATTCTAAAGCCCATCCTGGAGAATGTCTCTGGAGTGTTCACTCCAAGATCAAGGTTCCTCTGTACCACCCAACATCATGATGATATTCAAATATTGAATCAAACTTCTCATCCATATAATCTAATTTCATCTGCACAGTAGTCCTATGAAATGTGCATTATTATAATCATAAGTTTAGGACTAAATAAATGGCTTTAAGAGAGGTTAGTTAATTTGCTAAAGTTTACTGTGTAGATGAACTGAAATTCAAATATAGCACTTCATGACTCTAAACTCTGAGTTTATAGCCACCAATCTACATAAAATGTTATTTAAAAACAAAAAGAACCAATATTCTATTAATCATCTATCCCATGCTCATTCTGTAAGTAGGCGGTGAGGTCCTTGAGGAAATAAACCTATTGTTATATTCTTATTGCCTAGAGCCTAATAAAGGTTTAATAAGTGTTTGATGGATGAATTGATAAGTTGGTGAATGGAGAGAGATGAATAAAAGGAAGAACAGACAGGCTGAAGGATGGACAAATGAATGAATGAATGTGGTCTGACAGAAAGATAAGCTGGAATTCTTGGGTCTGCTTCCCCCATCTTTTGTCCTGTCTATACAACCACTTGAGAATGCTGATATATTCTCATTATTTTTCACCTATTGTTATTAATATATACTTGTCTTTTCTGGGAGTGCTTAGAGAGAGCATTGCTGACATTTGAGTTGTGTTTTAATTCCCCACACATTCTTCCAGATAATACATATGACATTTTGTGAGGCAGTATTTTCCTCAGAGCAAGCTTATTTCTCATAGAGTAAGTGATCAAAAAATGTTATATGAATAAATAAATCAATCAAGTAAAGAAGGAATTGGTCAAGTAATTAATCAACTACCTAATCAATGCTTAAGTATATAAAGTGTGGATTTAGTTACTACCTTATATCTCTATCAGACTGTGGCTGAGGGAGCTAATATTTACTACCCAAGTATGACTCTGTGATGGGTTTTATGGTAGGCTCTTAGTCATACTAATTTATATAATCATCATAATAGCCAGGGAAGATTTTTATTCCCATTTCAAACATTTGTAAACAGAGACTCAGAGAGGTTAAATCTGATGAGATAAGAAGCCAAGCACCTCTACGAGGTGGCAGAGCTCAGATTCAAAACATGTCATTCTGACTCTTCATTGTCTGCTTTTTTTTTTTTGTATGTGGATTGTAGAATGTCTTTGAAAATTGTATAAATTTGTTTTACAAAATTTAAACCAATATTGCCCACTTTCCTGACCCTGAGGTTTATTGGTCATATATATCACTGAAGTTACCTACCCTCATTCTAATAAAAAAAAAAAATTAAAACTATGGGAAAGGCTGACTGTTCAGTAACATGTAACATACTCCATCAAATTAGCCTTAGCTGCCTTCTGAGAAGCAGTGGTGAATGACCTAAGTGCTTCCCCCAAATAACTGAGTCCCAGTCTATCATCCACTCCCAGTGTCCCACCGCCTTCTCCATACATGGAAAGATAATCATGTATTTATGCAGGGCCTTTCATTGCTCAAAATATTTTTTGAAAGATGAGTCACTCTGGAGAAGCTTTCTGGTGATTACTGACTTGGCAAGTTCTCCAAAAGTAAAACTATACCTGGCATATATATTGTACATTTCCCCAAGAAAATTTTATACAGTGGCTTTATCCTAAACTAAGAACTCATTGGGTTTGTTTTTCCTTTTGTAGCTAAATTTTTGCAGCTTTATTAAAATATAATTGACAAGTAAAAATTGTATATATTTAAGGTATACGTGATGTTTTGATATAAGTATATATTGTGAAATGATTACCACAATTAAACTAATTAACATAGCCATCACTTCAAATAATTACTTTTTAGGGAGGGAAGGTGAAAGGATCTACACTTTTACAAATTCCAAATACACAATACAGTACTGTTACTTCAGTCATCGTGCTGTAAACCAGATCTCCAGAACTGATTCATCTTGAATAACTGAAACCTTGTACTATTTGGCCAACACCTTCTCATTTCCTCTAACCCTGTGCCCCTGGAATCTGACATTGTATCCTCTGCATTCATGAGTTAGACGTTTTTAGATTCATGCAGTATTTAACTTTCTGTGTTTGTTTCTATGTACTAGGCAGAGCTGCCATGTCTCTCTGTCTCGGCAGAGTAGCAGTCACTGAGCTGGAGGCTCCAGGTGCACCCTCCAGGTGGACTGTGTGTGCCCTCCTGTGGTGGTTGAGCCCTGATTGCTTTGCATAGGAGGGATTTGCCCCCAGGGGATTGGCTGTGAGTGCCGGCAGTGACTACGGCAGAGGATCTGCCCTGTGGGTGCTGACCCCATGGAACAGGACTGACCCCAGTGGACCTCTGGTGCTTGCTTAATCTACCCTGCGAGTGAGTTGGTCATGGATGTGGTTGGTGGGGACTGAAGCTGTCCACTGGGTACACTGGCCAAAGTCAACTGCCACCTGTGGTCCGCCTGGGGCCACACGACACGAGCTACACAGAGATCTGCAAGTGGCTGCCACATGTGCTGGCACTGGAGATGCCTGGGAGAGGCCAGTCTGTGCACCAAAGCTGGCTGCTACTAGTACCAGCCTGGGACCACTTAGCAAAAGGTACAGGGCACGCCAAGGCCAGGCGCTGCTTGTTTATGGTTTGTGAACCTTTGAGAGGTTTTAGGAGAGTCTGCATCATGAGCCAGGTAGAGGCCATTTGTATGAAAAGGCCACTGGAAATGGCTTGGGTGGGCTTGCAGTTTGGGTTGGGTGGGGTCTCAGGAAATCCCCAGGTCAGGGCGCAGAGTGGTTTGATAGAGACTCAGATATGGCACCTGCCTGCTGGTTCTGTGGTGGGAGGGCTGAGCAAAGGAACAGTGGCTTCTGCCAGTCTGTCTGGGAGAAAGCTGCCCCTCCAGCCCTTGTCCTATACCAGACAACTCAACTCCTCCCTGTCTGTCCTGCTTCCCCAGCGCTGGAGCTCAGAGCAAGTAAGTCTGAGTAAGTCCGTACAAACCCTTGAAGAGGAATGCCTGGCACCCCAGAAGCCCTTCGTCTTACTCAGCTACAGGTCCCACTGGTTTTTATATCCAGAGGTTTTGGGGACTTCTCTTCCTGGAGCTGGAACCCCGGGCCTGGTGCGGGGTTGGGACCCCTGGCTCCTCAGGGGCAATCTCTGCAAGTGGGATATGCCTCCTGACTTTACCATTTTCAATATGTCTTTATATCTTTAGTTATAGGACATCTGCTCAGTGGGGTTTCAGGTGGTTCTGAATGGTGGTTGTCTACTGCTCAGTTGGAATTTTGATGTGGTTATGGGAGTAGGTGAGTACGGCAATTACCTATACTGCCATCTTGACTAGAAGCCCTCGGTTCTTTTTTATGTCCTCACCACTTGTTCTCTTTGTCTTTTTGATAATAGCCATTCTAATAAATGTGCGTTGCTATCTCATTGTAGTTTCAATTCACTTTTCTCTGATGATTAGTGATACTGAACACCTTATCTGATGTGTAGTTTGCAAATATTTTCTCCCATTCCATAGCTTGTCTCTTCAAACAGATTGTTTCTTTTGCTGTGAAAACTCATTGGTTTTAGAAACACGCTAAATTCAAAGGGTTACGAAGATTAGGAAAAAAAAGAAAGGAAGAATGGGAGAGGAAAGAAAGGAAAGAAGGAAGGACGGAAGGAAGGAAGGAAGGGAGGAAGGAAGGAAGGAAGGAAGGGAGGAAGGATGAAAAGGAAGAAAGAAAAAGCATGCTATTGCTGAGTGGAAGGTACAGAGAGCCTATTATCCTTAACCTGGCCTGATGAATGTTAGGGGCTCATATGGAAAGAAAGAAAGAGAACCTAATAGAATCTGCCTTAAAGGTAATCATTTAGATATTTTAAAAATGTGATTTTTCTATTTATTTTTTTTCTTATGACAAACTTCTTATTCACTACTCAAAATTAAAAAAAATTAGCTCATTTAATAATAGACTATATATGAAATAGCATTGCTGCAATAAAACAGTTTTAAAGGTGGTAAATTAGAAATCATTATAAGAAGGTAACTATATGGGTCAAGTGTTTATGATAAGTCAATTACTATAGTTGGACGTTTACACTGGAGTAAACTGTCTGGCAGCTAACTTAGCAAAGATTGACACTTCGTTAGTGACAGTCTTTACTGATAAAAGAAAGTAAGATGATCATTAGGAGAGATATTCTTCCTGGGCCCTGCACTAGTAAAATTTTATCTTGAACAGTGTCAAAAATGAAAGGGGGGAACATGGGCTCTGGATCCCACAGCCCTGAATGAGGTTTTCTTTGAGCATAAACTTGAACAGGTTATTTAACCCCTCTAAGATTTAGCTCAATAAATATAATTTCTATGTCTAACATTCAATTAAGTTAAAATGGTATATGTAATACATTAAAAAAAAAAGAACAAGATGAAATAAATCCATGTATCTCCACATTTAGAAACAAAATATGACGAATACTTTGCAGATCCCTGGTTGTTTCTTGCAGGACCCATTCCTTTCTCTTCACCCACTCTCAGAAATACTCATCTCTTGAATTTTTAGAGGAGTTTTTTTATGGTACTTTAGAGTTTTCACTTATGTTTCTTTATTTCTAAAGAAGATATTAATTGTTGATATTTTTGAAATTTATACACATGTAATCATACTGAATGCATTTTTCTGCAAATTGCCTTTTCACCCAGGTACATGTTTGAGATTCATACCTTTGAATACATTTAGCTGTAGTTCAGTGGTTTCTATTATGCTATAGTATTCTGTTATATAACTATAATACTAACATTTATTTAACCATTTTACTGCAATAACTACTTGCGTATTTTCCCCAGTTTTGTTTCATTTTGCTATTACAAAGCTTAAAAAATGCTCCCGTGAACATTTCCTATGTCTCTTAGACGTGTGAGCATGTCTCTACGGTCAATTCTTGGGAAAACATTGCTGAGTCAAAAGCATTCAGAGCCTATCACCCCCAACACAGCCGGATGAATATTAGGGGCTCATAACAGATTCATCACAATCCTTAATTAATGAAACACTCATAAAAAAGTTCCATCCAAGCATGTACATTTTTAAATTTCCTAGTTAATATCAAACTGCTTTCCAGAATGACCCTGCTAATTTATATTTTGACCAGCAGATACATTGTTCCACTTTTCAGCCAACAGTTAGAGATACTTTAAGTTCTCCAAATCTGGTGTCATTGTCATGATAATGAAAATTCACCTACTTCTACTGAAGTTGAGTTTATTTTTATATGCTTATGTTCTAGGCAGATTTCTTAACTTCATCTTTAAAACTTAATGTAATACTTCATACATGTTTGTCAAAATGATAAAAATAGATATATACAAAGTTACCCAGCAAAAATCCTAGTAGAGTTGGTATTTAATACATGTTAATAATCACTCTTAGTTCCAACCCTCAACGCAATTAAGAACTACTGATAAAATGAGAAATAATATCTTCTTTTAAGGTTTTTAAAATGTACTAAAATATTGTTCAAGTAAATGCTTCTTTAGCACGCGTGGACATACACTCAAATGCACACACACACATTGACCTAATTTACTGAAGGCATTTCTGTAAGAAGCTGAACTTACACTGTCTTATTATATGCACATTTTGCTTTCCAATTTAAGAAAGAGAAAAAACTTAATATCAAATAAATAAGAACTTGTTAAATGAGAAAGTTATTCCAGTAAGAAGTGTGTCAGAAGCTGTGGCAGCTTTGTTTTTTCAGCAATCCTCCTCAGGACAGGCTCTGAGCCCAAAGCCCAGTGGGAATGGCCTCTAAACAAAGCAAGTGCGGCGGAAGTCAATTGTAAGTAAATTTCAAAGGTTACAAATACTTATATGGTAATAAACCCATATATTTTAGGAAAAACAAACTAGCAATGTTGTACAGCTTTCTATATTCTGTGGGTAGAGCAATTTCTTTTTATAATGGCTAACGACACGAACTAACTTTCCAGGGAATCAGCAGGGACCCTTTTTTCAGTTTCCAAAGTTTTGGTGGGATTCCAAGTGAAACTTAGCCATTTTTAGGGATATGAAACTAAATTTTAAAAGTGAAGATAATAACACTTTCTTTGAAGATTGTTTTTAAGATGAGACATTATGCATACAAACTGGCTGACAGGTAGTGGACATTCAAAAATAAATAATTTATCCAACAATATTTTATTAATTCAGCAAATATTTAGGGAGGGTCTGATGTGTGGTGGGCACTGTGCTACACACTGGGGTATTTGAAATGTAAGAAAAGAAATAAACTAAAATATAATCTATATGTATATAGTACTGCTGGGTAATATTAGCTTTTCCTTAAACCTAACAGATATGCTGATATGAATATTGATATAATGCTCTAGTTATCATAAAATATGCACTAACACAGTAGAACTTTCTTTTTACTTGTACTAACTGTATGGTTTGGGTGGGTAAATCTTTGTTGTAGGAGCTATCCTTGCACTGCAACATGTTTTAGTAGCATCTGTGGTTCTGTGCACTACATGTCAATGGCATAGCCCCCCATGTTCTGACTACTAAAATATGTCACCAGACATTGCCGAATTTCCTTGAGGGGCAAATATAACCCCCAGTTAAGAGTCGCTGTGTTAGAAGAAATAGTAGAGTTAAAAGAGCAGTAGACTGGGGTGGGGCTGGGGGAGGGGGAGACCGAAGCTTGACGCCCGGCTGTGTCTAATATTTCTGCATATATTTAACCAGGGACAGAATTGAGAGAACAAAGCGTGTAGTAATAGAGCCATTCTTATGGGATTTCTCAGAAATTGTTGATGTTTTACTATGTCCAAGAAGAAAGATCCGAGCTTTCAAGCACCGGTGTAAAAGTAAAGTAGAATGAGTGAAAATCTCAGTTCCCAGCACTAATATCACAGCCAAGTAAAGTAAATAAATGCTAGACACCTTATGCTGTTGGTTAGCTCCCCAATTCTCTGTGTCTTTATCTAAAGCTCAGTGTCCTCATCTCTAAAAAGAGGAGCAGTTCCTCACTTTTCAAGTTTTGGTTGACTAACCAGCTAAGAATTTCCACTAGCCCATATATTTACTTCTTTGTCATCTTTTAACATGAAATATATAATTAATCATTTATTCATTTATATTTTCCTCTAACATACAAAATGAGATAATTTTCTATTAATCAGTGCATCACAAGTTCCTAATCCAGTATCTGATGTATAGAGAGAAACATTTATCTGTCACATATAGTGATAAACACTTGTCAAGTGAATGACTTACTTGATGAATCCTTGTTTTCACATTTGGTGGCTTATCATTTTCCTCCTCTCTCTTTCCCCTTTATTTCCTTCTTTCCCCTCCCCTCCCTTTCTCTTCCCTTCCCTTCCCTTTTCATTTTTTCCTTTCCTCTTCCTTTATTATTTTTAAATTCTACTACCAATATAATCAGAAGTCAAAATGACAGGCAGGTTATGTAAACAGTCATAGGTTTTACATTTTAGGGACTTCTATAGTAAACAAAATCCTTCTTACACTTCGATACTAATGAATAAAAATAACAGAACACAGAGACTTTTTCTAAATATTAGGAAGTTCATTTTAAATGAAAATATTGCTGAGAAATAACACACTCAGTCTGATGATTTGAATATTGTACTCAATTTTATCAACTGCACAGGATTTTTGTGCCAATAAAATATTATTTTTTAACTAAAGTCTCTATAAAAATACAAGAAATATATTTCGCTTAAATTTTTAATCAATATAAATCATTTTTCAATAACCAATTTGGCTCAGGGTATCATAGAATCTTCTTCTGGCCTCTCACTGAAATAAAAACCCTTCAGAATATTTTTGGCAGGTGGCCATTTTTGTTATCAACTTTCCTTATGTCAGGATGGGGAAGAGTCTAAAGCTCATGGGTAGAGCAGCAGGGATATCCCAACACCAATTCTGACCTTCTCACTATTGTTCTTAGCTTGCCGTAATATAAAAACGTAGAAGAATCAAGATTTCTAAATGAAGCTTATAAATGAGATAAGCTCAACATAGACTAGGATATTAGGAGAGAACTTGGAACTGGGAGTCAGAGGAACTTGTTGGAAACTCAGCACTTCTATTTACTAGCTATGCTATTCTGAATAGACAATGAAACTCTATGAATTCCACTTTCCTCATCTACAAAATTTTAGGACAAACGAATATAGTATATGTTGCTGATAGGGAATGAAACTAATGTACGTACAAATTCAAAGTGACCAAAAACTTGGGAGAAGAAATTTCATCACAGAAAAAATAAATTAAGAGTAATTTAATAGCATTCTGACCTAAGGTGGCTAATATGATCTGTTGGCTTACTTTCTTTTGAGAAACCTTTTTTTGGATAGAAAGAACAACTGCATTTCTGTTTATAAGAAAAAAGAGGAAAGAGGAGAAGAGAGATTAAAAGTTGATACCGAGTCTCACAGCTTAGCAAACAGTCTGGGAAAGGAAGAGCTTTTCTTTGCAGGAAAGAAAAAAAAAATTGTCTAAAAATAGTTTTACCTATCTTAAGATAATTGCAACCCTGGAGAATTAGAAGCATTGAGAGACACATACAGCCATACACAAACTCCAAAGTACAAGTCATCTCTAGCCTAACCCATCTTTTTCCTATTATGCCAAGTTACTTACAAACTTTCCTATTTAAGGAAAACAATTGAAAACTAAACACAGGTGGAGGCATGGGGAGCTAATTCTGTTATTTTCTTTAAGACACGTAAACTATTTGTGGAGGAGGGTCTCTGTCTTTCAAATACTTGAAACAAAGTAAACAGGCTGGTGGTTTTCAGTTACTAAATCAAATTTATGAATCATTTAAGAGACACTTTGCTCTGTGGCATTAGTGATTTCTAGTCTTAGCTCTGCTTTTAAAAAAAAGTGACTAGTAAAACCATTTAACACTATGTAGTGGGTTGAATAGTGCTTCCCCAAATTCATATATAACCAGAACCATAGAATGTGATCTTACCTAGAAATAGAGTCTTTGCTTATGTAATTAGTTAAGGATCCTGAGATAAAGTCATCCTGGATTCAGGGTGGGCTCTCATCCAATGACTGGTATCCTTTTAAGAAGATGAGGGGACACAGAGAGACACAGAGAGAAGAGAGAAGAAGGCCCTATGAATACACAGGCAGAAATTGGAGTGATGTGCCTAAAGTCAAAGACCACCAAAGACGGCCGGCTGCCACCAGCAGTTAGAAGAGAGGCATAGGAAGTATCTTTCTCAGAGCCACCAGAAAGAATAAACCTTGCTAACATCTTGATTTCAGGCTCTGGTCTCCTGAGCTGTAAGAAAATAAATTTCTGTTCTTTAAAGCCACCATGTTTGTGTTATTTTGTTATAGGAACCCTATAGGAAATGATATACTTTTTTTGTTCTTTTGCCACTTCATTTGTAATATGCAGTGACAGAGGCATACATCTGTCTAATACAGTAACTATATGCTGTATTTGGTGTGGGATAAATATCATAAAAAGATTCAGACACATATATATCAAGAATTGAGCCATAAAATTAGAAGTTAAAAAAAAAGCCTGAATGATGTTATGGTCAATAAAGGCATTATGGGAAGGTGTGGCAGCATGGGGAGGTGGACAGAGGTGAGGTCCTGGGGCAGACAAGGAAAGCCTTCAAAGAGAGAATGCTAGGTTTAATGCTGGGAGAGAGAAGGAAGAATCATCCTGTTGTACAAGGGCCATGTGGCATGAGGGCTATTGAAGTTTCATGTTTCAGAAGACTTAGTTGTAGGAATAAGAAAGTGGGGGCATGGGACTAGAATGGTACGCAGGGTCAGATATGAGTCAACTCTCGAAGAGTCTAAATTTTTCCTAAAAGAACGTGCTTCAGTTTCTGCATCTGTAAAATGTATGCATTGGACAAAGTCCTAATTTTGCTGCTAGCTCCAGGGTTCTGAGGATCTAGGATTATTAAAATCCTTAAAACTTGCTGTAACTTGGGCTCTGGCACCAACATAACCAAACAACATATCTTTCAGTAGATAGGTAATAATCATATAAGTTAGTAATACTGAAAAGTGTATGTATCGATTAACCAAATTTAAAATGCATTGCTCTGAAGTTCCAGAAATATTCGTTTAAGGAAACCAAGCCCTCCATTCTGTTCCTACCCCTGTGTTTGTGCCTTAGGGACATATGCACTTGGCAATGAATCGTCCAACAAAGAAGCAGGTTTTATGTCAGTTTATGGGTATATGCCAGGGTTCAATCACATTCTGACAAAACAGCATGAGAGTATTGACCATGTGATCATTTTAAAATGAAGGACTTTAATGACCAGTAAGGTAACTAAAGTCAAGTCCAGACCATTCCTCTCACTCCAACATATACACATTATGTGGGAGAAGTGTCTTCAATTGGTCATTTTGGACTGCCTTTGTCAAGTTAAAATTTTGGTATTGTAAAGGAAGGTACTGCAAAGCTTGTAGCATGGAAATGTCTTTGGAACTCAAAAACCTCAGTTCTGACCCAGGCTCTGCCACTTACTAGTACGTTTCCTTGGAGGGAGTATTTAACTTCTCTGAACATCAGTCTCTCAGTTATTACATGGCAATAATACACACCACATTTAACTGTGAGTGTGAGGATTTATAAAATTACACATCTCATCAACGCACTACAGTAATATTTAACATATTTTAAGTGTGCAATAAATGGTATCTTTTTAATTAGCCTTATCACTTAAGTCTAATGGGAAATCTGGAGAAAAAAATTTTTTTAATCCCTGGATCTTGGATAATTTTTTATGAAGTATATTAAAGGAAATGTTTTAAGGTCCTGAGTACACCCTTGAACCACTCCATATGCTGAAATTATTCAATTTATGCTAGCTTCTGTGAAGACTTGTGCAAAATTATTTATACTTTATTTCTACATAACTGCATATGAGGGTCATGTTGGAATTTTTCTAGTAATTTAGAACAGTATAAAACATCTGACCTAATAATGTTACCAATTTCAACTAATAGTATATTTCCATCTGAAAAAGGCTGACCCTCCATGGTTTAGAATAATTCATGAAAATTTCCTATCAGCAGCTGGTTACATAGCAATGAGGGTTTTTTTGAATGGTATCCTAAGGTGTAGTGCAGAGGACTGGTCTTTAAATCAGATAGAATCAACTTCCCATTCTAACTCTGTCACAATTTATTAGAAAAGCAAGTCAACCTCTTTGGTAATGTAAGAGGAATAATGACCACATAGTTAATAGGGTTATTAAGTGAGATAATGCATATGAAAGCATCAAGTCAAATGCCTTACATATAGGAAGTAACAAAGTAACCTTTGTTTTAAATAGTACATGCACATATACATGACACTTTCAATCTTTTTCTGGACATAGGCTTGTGTATTTAGACGGATGGATGGATAGATAGATAGACGAATACATTCGAACACTGCACTGGTAACCATTTTACTCAGTGAAAATGGCTAGCATAGTCACTTATAATTGGCTTCACTTTTTTTGTAGAGACCTGGATAATTTATTCTAATGTTATGTTCTTCACAGAGTAGAGTATTCTGTTGATGATAAATAGTGAACACAATAAGCACAACTTAAGCTATTTATAGTTCTAAAAATATCATATGACTCTTCAAATCAACCAAACAGAATACACAATCTATAGTGACATATGTTAAGTGACTATCTATATCCTCAGGTTCAGAACATTCTTTTCCTCATGGCAAAAGCACTTTATATATTCTTACCACCTACCCACTATTTATCTGTGTTTTTAAACCCCACACAAAAACAAATGCCAAGTATCCAATGCACAAGGAGACTGTCTATCATTATTATACACACACACACACACACACACACACACACACACACCCCGCACACACACATCTTAACATGTCCTTGAAAATTAACATAGCGTCATTGCCTATCTGAGGAAAACCTAAAGCACTTTGTGTGATTTATATGTAATGGACAGGATGATATAAAACACATTCGTTTTTTCATTATTCATATTTGTTAAAGAAATGGCATCATTGTAGTTGCCTAAGGGCTTTGCCTTA
Source organism: Mormoops blainvillei (assembly GCA_004026545.1). Classification (NCBI taxonomy): domain Eukaryota; kingdom Metazoa; phylum Chordata; class Mammalia; order Chiroptera; family Mormoopidae; genus Mormoops; species Mormoops blainvillei. Next base: position 662,018 of record PVJD01000100.1, on the reverse strand, counting down.
GTCCCACTCAGCCCTGACTTCATGATCGGGAGGCCACAGAGTAAGATGTAATCTTTTCAGACATAGGAATTTGAATTCTAGACCCAAGATACTCACTTTTTAATTCAGTACAGGTACAACACAGGCAGGATGGTGAGCAGCTGGGAAAATTCTTTGGCAAGTGGACTAGGGAAACTGAGGCAGATAGTTGAACAAACTGGACCAGCGATTTATAGTCAGATGCAGAGGGTCGTCAGGGCAGAAGGCCCCGAGAGCCTGGAAGGGGACAAAACTGGGAAAACAGGGACCTCATCGCCAGGGTAACATTTGCTCCCTGAATATAACATCTAGGCCTCAGTTGCATTTCAGCTCCAGCCAAGAAAAGCAGCAAAGCCAGGTGGGCGATGCCAGGACCAGCTGCAATGACTAAAGCCCCCCCTGCCCTATCATTGACCAGTCAGTGGAGATCATGACCCTGAGAGGGCACAGCTGGAGAACAGATCACATTCTACTGAAACCTTCCCCTGAGACCTCCCCTAAGGTTCCTGCCTGAGGGAGAGAGAAAAACTCAAGATGAAGAACCTGGAGGGCACCCACATGCACACACATGCACATGCACACGCCTCTCTGCAGAGCAGCCCTTGTTACTTCCCTTCCCTTCTGCTTCCCCCACTTCCTTCCACCCAGGCATGTGTCTTCTAAACTCTAAGGCAAAGGGCAGACGGCAGCCTGTCTCAGGCCGATCCCCTGAACCTGTCCCCAAAGCTCCCTTTGCTCTGACTTCCCAGTGAGCTAAGACAACTCAGCCCAGCCTTTCCTCTTGCTTCTTCTGTGCCGAGCCTTCCTTGTCTGACTGTTCCCCAGTATTAATAAATGTATCCTCCTAGTTGTCTGGACTCACGTTGTGAAATCTTTCCTGCACGAAGTCAAGAGCCCACATGCTATAGCTGGCCTAGGCAGACCCGCTCAGGGCCCGGCCCCTGCCCACTAACATAATGTGACAGCGGATGCTACTCTCTCATCTCATTATTGCGTCTATGATGCTGAGTGACGATCAGAGAAAATCTTCCTTATCTCTTTTACATCTGTCCCCCAAATTTCCATTTACTTAAAGAAGATAAACAATAATAGATAAAAACACTATCCTCAGAAGGTTATTTTTAAATATTTTTAAGGCAACTTAACGGAAAGATTACATAATGTTCAGACCCAAATTTAATATATTATTATAATACAGAATTATAGGGTTTGGCATTGGCACTTACTGGCCTTGATTTTTACTTCTATCTGAGTAGGAGGAGTTGGACATGTTCTATAAACTTTGACCTCCAATACTTATTCTGTAAAATGAGTCTAATACTTTAAGGGAGGTTATCATGACAGTGAACTTGGACGAGTGCACTGCAAAGCTCCTAGTGCAGAGCCTTCCCCTCTTTCCCCTGAACTTCCCGGGAATTTGACCGTGGCCATTGCTAGAAGAGTGGAAGAGGCATTGCGTCTAAGACAGAATGACCCAGGCAAAAGTTTTATCCTTATCACTTAATGCTTGTCTGGTGTGAATAAGTAGCTAAATCTCTCTGAGTTGTAGTTTATACATTATAAGAATGGGAAAAAGAATAGTACCTGGTATAATTACCTCAGTGGCTTAGTGAGGCCAATTTAGAAACTAGATATCAAAGTACTTTGTAAACCATGGGAAAGCATTTAAAGAAAACAGCTGGGGTGGAGGGGTTGAGCAAAAAGTAAAAAGGACTCATGGGCATGGACCACAGTGTGGGGAATGTTGGGGGAGGGGCTAAAAGGTGACTAAATGGTAATGGAAAAAACACAATAAAGATTAAATTACATTAAAAAAAAGAAAATAGCTGGGGTAGTTTACTTGGAGGAATTTATAGACTGTTTTGTTAATTTTTTTTGAAGAGCAGGATGCTGGGAAGTATGTAAAATATAATCACATTTTAAACACATAATGGCAAAAATCACATATATGTGTAAGTTGTGTTTGTGTGATATATGTATTTGTGTGATTACAGGAGGATGGATACATATTATCGACATTGCTTACATGGGGCCTTTAGTATTGGGGTGTGGAGGAAGAAGAAAGGGTAGCAGTAGGTCAGAAAGCAAACCAACAAACCTACAAAATATTTTAAAAATAAATTTGTAAAGCTATATCCAACATAAATGTGTGATATTTTTTAAATTTAAATTGTGTAATTTAAAGTGTATATTTTAAAGTGTATAAATATGTGCATGCAAGTTACGGATAGAGTGCGCTATATAAAGATAACCACCAAAGCAATGAAAGGTAAGATTCTCAGAGTAAGGCATAGTAAAGAAAGATGTTTCTGCTTTATTCCCAAACACGGCCTGTATTATTTTAAATTTATTCAATGATGTTATTTATAACATCTAAAACACACATACATTTTAATTGCCAAAGGCAAAGAAAAATCACTAAACAAATCCAAGGAATATGATCCGTTACCTCAGGCATTTCTGACAGACGTGCAGCCCTTCCCCTTCCTCTTCCCATTGCAGACATTACTAGTTGATGGCCTTTTATCAAGGCTGGTGTATCCTCATAATTCTCCACACAACACATCAGGAGCTGATACTGTAACAGGGTCTCCCCAAAAGGGAATTTGTAACAGTGTCCAGAATGTGGGGTGTCCAAGAAAAATATAGGAAGTTCTCCCTCCCCCACCCCAAGGCGGGCCACCATGGGGAAGGGAGACCTGGAGCAGGGCCTTTCGGAATTACTTTGTATGTCAATAACAGACCAGCTTCAGATCTGCCCTAGAGCAAAGACACTGAGAGTCATTTTGCATGTCAATATAAGCAAGATAGCTTCAGACCTGCTATGCAAAGATGGTTATTTTGCGTATCAACAAGGCTAATCAGGAGGGTCTGCACAACTTAAAACCCAGGAGTTGACTGGGAAGGAGCTCCCGGATATAGCGTGCGTGCCCAAGACCTGCAACACGGTTCTCCCCAAGCCACGGCATGGGGGTCGGGGGGAGGGGTGGGGGACACAATGTGAAGACCATGTGGGAAGGAAAGAGGACTCTTGCTAGTGGGCCACGAGAAGGTGCCATGTGGTTTTGGATTAAGAACTGGAGACCTGGAGACCGCGGCGACACCGCTGATGGTGCTGGGAACCGGAGAGGCCTGCCTAGCCGCGCTCCGGACCTCTGTTCTTTTCCTCCTGAAGGACGGTGCCCCTGACCAGCCTGACTGGCCTGACTGGGCAAAGGTAGGAGCAGGGCAGGGCTGTGTGTGTTGGTGGGTGTTTTAAAGGGATTTTGAGATTTAACAGTGACATTTAGCCATTATTCAAAAACCTGTATAACTTTTGAATAAATAATTCCTTTCCTTTTCACCAGACTCTGGCATTGAGAGCCATAATTTTTAAGGACGGCAGGCAAAGAACCTAGAACAGAGGGGCCCCGGGGAAGGTGGGGCGTTGTTTCCCTAACAGTATCTGAACCCGCCGCCCCCCACCGACTGGTCCACATTGGGTAACACTTGGATTCCTTTCCATCAGTAAACATCATCTGGTCAACCACTGCATACAAACCTTTGGCTAAGTACTGCAAGGAATATTGCATGGGAGGGGACAAGATACCTGAAAGGAGGTAAATTTGAAGTAGCCTATACACATAAATGTCTCTGTAAAGATAGAATGCACTATGGGAGCTCAGATTTTAGTAATATCTAAAATACATTCATTAAGTAGTTCCTTCCACTAGGAACTGTACTAGATTTAGGGTTCAAACTTCTCCATAAGGAAAATACACAAGATTTGGGGGAAAATAAATTATATGCTATTAGGACTGCACACAATGCTATTTTAGAAGAAACTGCAGAATCTATGAGAGAGAGGAGAAGTCTCCTCCCAGGCCGCAACACGTACACACACACGCAAACACAGCATACCATCCCTGTTTGTCCAGATAAAAATGACTCTTTGAAGGAGATAATCCTTGAGCTGTGTCTTAAGGAGGAGAGGGCAACTGAATCAGGCAAACAGACAAAGAAAGAAGAGGTGAATTAAAGGGAAGACAAGAGGAAAGCTAAATATTTATGTCAAATTTTAAGGCCTGTGCTCTGCAAACCCCTTCTAAATAGCATAGCTTATATGAATGTGAATTTGATAGGATATATTTTATTCTCCCCCCCACCCCCATTATTTTATTTTATTCATGCACGACTATGTAGAGGCTCAAAATCATAGTACGGTGATGTTGGGATTAGTACTCAATTCCACTTTGATCTCTCTTCTATTTTTCTGAATATTGACATTTTCTTCTCTGACCTCCTTACTTTTTCCAGACACAGGAAAAGAAACAAGTTTCAAAATTTTAACCTTTTTCTAGCCCTAAGAATAATTGTTGTAATTTCCCATACTAATTTCCCTGATTCTCTTTAAGAGCCAAGAAGAGCACTTATATAAAGATTAGTCTCACCTGAAGAAAAGGATAATAAAATTATGACAGCTGACCATTCCTTATCGGGTACAGGCCCCAGCCAGTCCTTTCTTTCAGAAAACTTTACTGAGCAGATAGAAGAATGTCAAACATCACACCAGTATATAAAGTAGTAAGGGAGACAAGGAAATTTTTTCGGTGAGTTGAATCACCAATAAAACAAAAATAAGTACAAAGTGTTGAGGACACAATGACTTTATTAGAGTGCTGGAGAGGGAATCATGGGGAAAGTTATATTCAAGTGGGGATTTGAGGGGTATGTAGGAATTTTTCCAAATTGAGCATTGAATAGAATAGATTTTCAGGCCGAAGTAGATGAAGCAGATATTTTGAATAAAGAGCAATCTTTGGTTGGAATTCAGCACAGGTGTAGTAGGAAGTCACAGCATGACTGAGCCCACTCTAAATGCTAAGTTAAAGCAGGGGAGTGGATTTTGCCTTGTAACCTATGGGAACTTGAAGGTTTTACATAAAATAGAGCCACTAAAAGATCTGTATTCGGGCCAATGGCATGGGACGGAGGTTAAAAGCCAGTTAGGTAAACAAACAAAAGAGCTTTGAGGGGCTGTGGTGATGGGGAGGAAAAAAAGAGGAACAGGATTATTTCTCTTAAAAAGCTAAGCATGCTCTGACCCTGAGGGACTTCCACTCTAATTGAGAGGTAAGGCTTTTTTTTTTTTTTTAATAGAAATATCTACAGTGCTGTTAGATAGCATCTGATCATTTTCTGCCTGATATAACAGAAGTTGAACAGTTGGGAGATGATTTCAAAGACTATTTGGAAAGACATTATGATGGCCGCATTTCTCTTCTAGCACAGCGAATCAGTTTTAGTAACGGAATGTGCTAAGTGACTGGCTCCCAATGGAACAAAATCACTTAAAGGATCTTTACGACAGAGAGCAGTACTGCACACACACACACTCCAGATTGCTTCCATAGCTGTGTTTCAGCCTAGTCTGAAAAGCACATGTGATTCTTGTCTTATCTCTGCATTGATAGATTTAAAGACCAAGGGCAAGTTAAATCATCTTTTTGAGCCTTTATTTGTCCTCAGTTGTAAACATGGGGTAATACTACCACTCTATCAAGGTTGCTTTGAGGATTTAAATAAACTATTTATTGGATAACCCCTCACAGATTCGAGCAGATAGTACTTATTTAATTTTTTTCTCTCTCACTTTCTTGGGGAAAATTTATATATCTTACAGATTTTTGGTCACCAATACCAAAGAAATAAATTTCTCCTTCTATGATAGGAACAGGTAGAAATATAGGGGCTGTGTACAGTATTCTTGCACAGCATGAATAGTGCTGACACAATCTATTGAGTTGCTCCTATGTGCCAGGAACTGTGGTGGAACTTGGAGACACAGGAACACTAAGAAAAGGGAGCTTCCTCAAACAGCTTATAGCTAACCTTGAGCAAGTAGGTAATCACAGAGTATTAGGTATCAAAATAGAATAGAAATTCTTAAAAATCTCCCCTGGGTATGCAACATCCATGAATATATCAGAAAACCTGTTGCCAGAGGTTACTTTTGTAGTGAATGAATTTAGACTAAATATTTGATACATTTCAGTACCACTGAAAAATTCAGCTTATGTGGAAGTATTTTCAGACCAGGGAGCCTGAATAAATTCATTTAACCCCAAGTAAAAGCTGCATTTAAAAACAGGAAAGTACTGAGATCTAACAGACAGTTACTATTTTTCAACTTAATTTTGTTCCTTATTTTGTCTGCCTTTTCCCAGCACTAAAACTGACTTCTTTTTTTTCTCCCACTTAGCTTTGATGTATATGTGTAGAGATTCTATAAAAATAATATTTTCAATAATATATGCTCTTTGAGAAAGACACAACTGTCTCAGTAAAATATATATGAGAACGTTCCTTCCAGCCACCAGCTATGATTAATTTATTACCCATTTGGCCAAGATTCTTGGGAAATGGTCATTTCTCTCAACATCCACACCCAGAATTCTTGAACTCTTACCTGTTTTTGTAGTTATAATGCCAATCAGACCTTATAAGATATTTTCTCTTTCTACTTACCCTCTCCTCCCTTCCTCCACACACTGAGTTTCTTCCCATTCCGTCTACTGTCCTGACTCAGTAGTTCTCTTCTGGTATAAAAGCAGAACAGATTTTGCTTAGAGGATCTGAAGTAAAATCCGTAGGAGGGAATTGAATATTGGTGTTTATTTAGAGCTATTAACAATTCTTCTGAAGTACTTTTTCTTTGATGTGACAGACATAATTCCAAAGGATTTTAAGAGCATTCATATTTTCAAATGCCCTTCATATTGATACAGTACAATCAAGAACCTCACTGTGAACCTTCCATTCTGCCACAAATAACCATGCAGTCACCAGCGAGCAGAAAAGAAGCAAAGAAACTCCGGGAGGGGATCTTGTGGTACTTTCTAATTCCACAGTATGCTTTCTGATGCTATCAAAAGCCGAACCTAGAAATTTTTAAGATAACAATTAGGACTCAGTACAGTGTGTAGGTTTGTTTCAATTTAACTAGAATTAGAATTAATTACAGGTTGAAAAAATAGGTAGGGACTTGGTAATAAATATATTTATACTCTGGCTTTAGAAAGACGCTATTCAACAATTATAATAATCAGATAATGCTAATCGAAATTTGAGAATAAATGCAAATAGGACGGCTATTGTAAATGTTACTACCACTTTGGATCAATAGTATTACTATTATAAACAACGTGCCACTCATAGTTTTGAGTAAATAAGACCTTTGTGCTTTGACAAAAAATTATTAGGAATTAGGAAGTTTTTTTTCTCAACATTAAGAATGATCTTTTCTATCAGAGTCTTTTCTAAACCAACTTTCTGAAATATTTATACAAGCCTCAAAGAAAGAATAATAAGTTAAAATTATATTGCATGTAAGTGGAAGGGGGCTTTTTAGTCTAATTGATTTTATAGACAAAAGGGGGGTGTGGTTTAGGAAAATGAGAGAAAAAAGGGTAACTTTACTAAGATCATGCAGCTAGTTGATACCAAAACAAGACTAGAAATGGACCAAATTCCACTACTGAAAAAAGCAATGTATATGTATTGGAAGCTTGGAATGCTCCTCAGTGTATGTATTCAGCCCAATCCTGCACCATGTACCACACCCTCTTTCTCCTCCATCACCACTATCAGTTGCAGTCTGATGCATTCACTGAAAAATAAAAGTAAAGAAGCTAAAATAAAAGTCAAATATTCCTGTTGCTTCTTGATGCGTAGTTTTACTTAACTCATTCTCCGGGTGAAAAATTAAAGGAAAAAAGTATCCTTACAATTTGCGTAAAATAACTGCTAGAATTCTAAACTCATAGCAGAATAGACATTTCCAAAACAGATTTTAGATGCCACTGAAAAAAACGAGCCTCTAAGGAGTCTTTGCCAATAGACTTTTTAGAAAACGTTAGTCTCTTCCCTAAACTTTATAGTTTGTATAAATTGTTTCTAAGGTGGCCTTATAAGAAACATTTTAATATAATCTGAACCCATGGAGATGTAATGTTTTAAACCTCATAAAATGTTCCCACTGAACTTGTTTTGTTTTGAGTGAGTAGTTACATGATGTATTAGGTCTTTTTCCCCTTGGGCCTTAGGAAGTGGAGGCAGGTAAGTTTGATCAAATGCTGGCACCAAGAAACAGCTGGAGATGCTATATATGTCATGAATGCCCAACATGTAACAAGACAAACTCCTTAATCAGAACCTGCTTTCTGCAAAATTATTAACTGCCTTAGGATCTTGCCTTTATAACTAAGGACAACGTCATTTACTTCTACGGTTTTTACTTCTACTTTCGCAGGGAAGTTTCTCAATCAACCAGCTCTCTATTTCCCTTTCTGCCAATTACCACCAAGTACTTTAGTGCATGACATCCTTGTTCCATATCTGGACTTATGCATGTGTTCCTCACCTGCTCTCCTGCCTACCTCCTGACAACCATCCTGTTACTGACGTAAGGGTATTTTTCAAAAAGTTAAACCTGTTCACAATCTACCCCAGTTTATAATCATTCAATGACTTCCCATCATCTGTAGTTTAATTTCCAAAGCGTGTCCCACAACATACTAGTCATTGTTCCAAATTCAAAACAAAGTAGGTTTTCATTGTCCAGTAAGTTGGAAAATGCTGTGAATTTACCTCTCTTAAAAATTGGTATGTCATACACATTGGAAGCTTGAGCCATACAGAAACCTGCTTAATCTGGTACAAGTATTTTTATGACCAGGTCTATAAACACATGTTCAGCCTCTCGTCTCACCACTGTGCTGTTGACAACGAATTATGCCTTAATTTGTTACCTGGTCCCTCCTAAAATCTATGAGAGAAATATACTAATATGTTTGAAAGCACAGACTATACTTTATCTTTTTATTCTTGTTACCCATAGTGCTGTCATACAGTTTATTCTCAATAAATGTGTGATGAGAGAATGGGCAGATGATAAACTGATTGACAGATTGCCACCTTGTTTTACCCTAGATAATGGGACAGAAAAGCTCTACAGACTAAAGTCTGTTTAAGAGAACAGTCATGTAGAGAAACAGTAACAAGACTTTATCTTCTTATTGTTTTCACTCTTTACCTGAGGAAATATTGACTGTTCACACCTGAGGGTTCTAGTAATTAAAAGAATCACAAGCCCCAAGGAGGTCCTCTTTGGAGGCTTTCTTTTGGTGAAAAGGAGGGAGATAATTCAGCTTTGGTCTTAACAACTTTTCTCTGGAGAGCTTGAGTCTACCCCTTTTCCTTCCTCCTCACCTTCCTTTCCTCTTCCTCCATCTTTTCCTCCTCTTCTTCTGTTTTGTTAATGGAGAGAAGGAAATTACTCATTTGAAAAGACTTTATATTTCGTAGTATCACAGATAATTTCTTCATCTCTAGGGATTTTTTCTTTTAATTTTCCATATATCTATTTGGGTCTTTTAAGCTTATTTAATACTTGTGGGGTAAAAATGATAAAGATAACTAGTGGTCAGTGAGACTCTGCCAGGCAGTTCTTAACTGAATGAGGGCTCTCAAGCCTGGGCAAGGGTATTCAAAATTTCTCTATTACACTCATTCGGTAAATTGATCTCATATTAATTAATATAATAGGGTCCAGGTATTGAGTACATCTTATAAAAATGAGTTGCTTTTTTCTATTCTCATTTATTATAATATTCATTTTTCAAAGCTTTAGAATAGAACATATATTAGATGTCATGGGAAATAAAACTGTTTGACTGCTAATGTACTAGAGATAGCATCCCCTAAGGCTTCAGTGGAGAATATTGAAATTATCTTCACATATGGAAACAATAATTTTGATAAGCAGGAGATAAGATATTAGAGAAGCTACAAACAATGATGAAAAACAAATGTTAACTGAAAAAATATATATAAATTGCCAAATTCTAAAATAGCAGAATAACTAAATTGGGTCAGCGTGGGGCCTGGTTGGTCAGACTGATACTAAATTAGATTAAGCACACGGAAAGTTTCCTAATCCAATCAAAATGTTTTGTTGTTTGTTTTTCTCATTGAAATTTCAGCTTCTTGTGAGATTCAATGATTATTTCCAAATACTTCCTTTTCCTTAGACAGCCTTCTATTATATGAGAAGAATTGCGGCACTCCAGTATTAAATACAGTAAGAAAGTAAATGTTTTTGTTTGCATTGTGGATTTAAATTAGGACATAATGCACCACGGTTCCTCAGTCACAGATACGTGATAGCGCTGTCATTCCCAATCTGAAAATTCTAGCAGGCTCAGTACTACACGTTGCTCTCAGACTTGGTATATTTCTATGTAATTTATCAAAAGCCAATGATGTGCTCAATATGCAAGTAATTTTAATAGGTCATTTCATCAGACAACCCACCTGATACCTGAGAACTCTCTAGAAATACTTTCCAAGTGAATTTAAGTATCTGCATTACAATATGTAATGTACCTACAAGGACAGGAAGCCCAATGCTATCCTCAGCTGGATTGAGAAGAGAGGGAATTAGCACATTTAATACACACCAAAATCATATGGTATTGATTTTCTTATTTTATAGGTGAGAAAGTTGAAACAAATTTATGCAAGTTGCACATCCCCAGTGGGTTTTGTGCAAGTATTTGACCTAGATCTAATTGGCACTTTGGTTTTTTTTTTATACCACATTATCTAACAAAAGAAAACATAAGCAAATCATTTAGCTAATTACTTATGTAACACAGACTCTGAATAAGGGAAGATTTTTGTTTTTTAGGTTGTTTTTTTTTTTTATCTGTATATTGGTAATCTGAAATGAACCATTTTTTAAATAATGCCTGAATGTCTCCAGAGAGTTCTGAATGTTTGACTGATAAAATCAACACATAATGGATGGGTTTAGAAATTTGAATAGTCTTCTTGAGGAGAATGGATAGTTTCCCAAGCCAGAACAAGACTTGACTCATTGGTATTAGCTAAGCTAAAAAAGAATAAAATACATCAAGAGAAAATAGGTTGTCAACAACGCAGCAGAGAAAAACACAGAGGAAAACCAGTGTTAGCAGTGCAAATCTGGACAGTGTCCAAGGAAAGAAAAATTGACTCTAGATGGTGTGATGTTGTCTCAGGGAAACTCAGTGCTCATCTGCAGTTTAATACCCTCATGTGACAGATGCCTCTATATGCCCCTTCATAGGAAGCAGCAGCCAAGTTTGAGGACATTGATTTGACCCGATTTTCTAGGAGGCAGAGCCTTGATGGGCTTAGTTTAAGAATAACATTTCATCAGGGCATAGACCTCTTCTGTGTGAGCAAGGAGATCACGGGTCAAGAGGCTGCTGATTCTATGTGGATGGGCACCAAAGTCCAGCCACCTCTAGGCTTTGGGATAAACTATCTTCTTCATGATGGATAGAATTCCAAAATTGGCTATAGTCAAACCTTGGTTCTTGAACACCTCCCATATTGAAAAATTCAATTCTCAACCAAGATGTTCATGGAAAAAAATGTCTCAGTTGCTGAACAAAACTTTGGTTCTTGACCCGACAACCCTTTCATGCTGATACCTGTGTGTGCTCTGTCATGTGTGTCTCAGGCGGGAAATTGGTATTCGAACAAATCACTCCTCAAACAGCCTTACAGAACGAATTAAGTTTGAGAACTGATGTGCCATTGTACTTTGAAATGGATGTAATATGATGTGAGATTTTATATGGGCTTAATGAAAATACCAGATTAGACTTCTCAGCTTGCTATTATGTTGGGCTCCAGATTGCTTCTATCCTATTATATTAACTAGGGTAGGCTAGATTTTATGGTTCAATATAATAGTTTATTTGTTGATCATATTGCAGTAAAGACTGGTTTCAGTTTAGTAAGAGTAAGGGGAAGTAGTGTGGGTGTTCAGATGTGTGTTTTGGGGGAAGCAGCTCTTCTCTATATAGTCATTCATTATGAAAGACTGGCAGCTCTGTCCTTTTCAATTCATAGCTCCCAAGGTTGCCCTTGGGGTCATCATCTTGCTCAAGTTGAAAAGAATACAAATCATAGAGGAACATATAAACGTTTTCATAATCATGTCTACAAGTGCTACATTGAACTTCCACTTATATTCTATAAGCTTACTTAGTCACATGACCAATCTAACTGCAAAGAACATTGGAAAATGTAGTCTGGCTCTGTTCCTAGAAAGAAGAGGAGAAAAATTTTTGCCAATACCATCAACTGCCAACCTAGCAATAAGCAATGCTAAGCAATGCAACCTAGCAATGATCTACTTGTGGATCAGCCAAAATCAGAGAAGTACTATGTTGGAGTTGAATACATCAGTTTCTCAGTTACCCTTAAAGTATTATATGTGTGTGTGTGTGTGTGTGGTGTTTGTTGTTTTTCCTGCATTTTAAAAAAATATTTTTTCAATTATATTTTACATTCAATACTATTTTTAATTAGTTTAAAGTGTTAACATAATGGTTAGATGACCATATACTTCACAAAATACTCCTCCTAGTATTTCCAATACCCAGTTGGCACCATACAGTTATTTCAATATTATTGACTATGTATTCTATGCTGTACTTTACATCCCCAAGACTATTTTGTAAGTAACAACCTATATTTCTCAATCCCTTCACCTTTTTTACTCAGTACCCCAAACTTCCTCACCTCTGGAAACCACCAGTCTGTTCTTTATGTCTATGAGTCTGTTTCTGTTTATTCACTTGTTTATATTGTTCTTTAGATTCTACATATAAGTGGAAGAAATGGTATTTTCTTTCTCTAACTGGCTTATTTCACTTAGCATAATACTCTCAAGGTCCATCCATGCTGTCACAGAGGGTAAGATTTTCCTCTTTTATATGGCCAAATGGTGCAGATATTCTTTAAAATTAGTGTTTCAGGTTTCTTTAAATACATTCTTAGAAGTGGAATCACTGGGTTAGGAAGGCAGTTCCATTTTTAAATTTTTGAGGAAACTCCATACTATCTGCCACAGTGGCTGCACCAATCTGCATTCCCACCAACAGTTCATGAGGGTCCCCTTTTATCCACATCCTTCACCAACACTTGTTTTTGGATTTACTGATAACAACCATTCTGGCAGATGTGAGATGGTATCTCATTGTGGTTTGAATTTGAATTTCTCTGATGATTAGTGACTTTGAGCATCTTTTCAAATATTTATTGGCCATATGTATATCTCCTTTGGAGAACTATTCAGATCCTTTTCCCAATTTTTGGTTGAACTATTTGTTTTCGGTGTTGAATAGTATAAGTTCTTTATAAATTTGGGATATTAACCCCTTATCAGATGAATCATTGGAGAATATGTTCTGATATTCAGTGGGTTGTCTTTTCATTTTGCTGATGGTTTACTTTTGCTGTAATGTAGTCCCAATTGTTTATTTTTCTTTTGTTTCCCTTGCCCAAGGAGATGTAGCAGGAAAAAAAAATTGCTAAAAAATGTCAGAGATTTTTACTGCCTATATTTTCTTCTAGAAGTCATGGCTTTGAGTCTTTGTTTAAGTCTTTAATCCATTTTGAGTTTATTTTTCTATATGGTGTCAGATGGTGGTCTAATTTTATTTTTTTTAGCATGTATCTATCCAATTTTCTTGATACCCTTTACTGAATAGACTGCCTTTACCCATTGTGTGTTCTTGTCTCCTTTGTCAAATATTAATTGACAGTATAAGCATGGGTTTGTTTTAGGGCTTTCTGTTCTGTTCCATTGATCCGTACATCAGGTTTTTTTCCCTCTGGTAGCATGCTCTTTTTATTACTATGACCTTGTATAGTTTGATATCAGGTAGCATGGTCCCTCCTACTTTTTCTTCTTTCTCAAAATTTCTTTAGCTATTTGGGGTTTTTTGTAGTTCCATACAAATTTTTGGATTATTTGTTCTAGTTCTGTGATATTTTAATAGGAATTGTGTTGAATCTATAGATTACTTTGGGACATTTTAACAATATTAATTCTTCTTATACATGAGCATGGTATATACTTCCATTTATTTGTATCATTCAATTTTTTTTCAGTATCCTTTTTTCTGAGTACAGATCTTTTGCCTCCTTGGTTAAGTTTATTTCTAGGTAATTTTTTTTTTATGCGATTGTAAATGGGTTTTTTTTCTTACTTTCCCTTTCTGATAGATTATTTTCAGTGTATGTAATTGGAACTATTTCTGGATATTTATTTTGTATCCTGCTACTTGACTCTACCAGTCCCAGTAGTTTTTGGTGTGGACTCTTCATGGTTCTCTATATGCATTACCATGTCATTTGCAAATAAAGAGAGTTTTACTTCTTTCTTTTCAAATTGGATGCCTTTATTTCTTCATCGTGTCTGATTACTGTGACTAGGACTTCCAGTGCTATATTGAGTATGAGTGGTAAAAGTGGACATGGCTTTATTGTTCCTGATTATAAGGGAAATGCTTTTAGTTTTTCCCCATTGAGTATGATGTATGGCCTTTATTACGTTGAGATATGTTCTCTTTATTCCCACTTTGTTTAGAGTTTTATCATAAGTGAGTACTGAATTCCAGTATTCTTCCTCCTTTTCTCCCTCTTCTTTCCTCTCTGATAAAATTTATTCAAAGAGATACAGATTTTGGTTTGGGATGACGTGGGATTGAAGGCCAAATCTTGTACTTTTCAGCTACATGGCCTCATCAAGTTTTGGTTTCCTCATCAGCAAAGTGAAGATAATATCTTGGGTGCCAGAAGTCTAGTCTGGGATGAAATCTGACATGAGAGAGATTCTGTGTCTTGGCCCATTTTAGAACAGTCTGGTTTCTTCCTAGATATATGAAAAGTAATATGGGTTTGATTGAAAAGAGTCACTTGAGATTTCCAGCATCTGTTGTGTTTTTTTTTCTTTTTTTCTTATGTTGGCTTTACTGAGATATACTTTATATACCATAACATTTATCGATTTTAAATGTGCAATTTGATAAGTTTTGACAAACACATTTATGTCTATTTCCATCACCCTGTTCCTTCCCTCAGGCCTCCTTTGCCATGCCTTTCCTTTCTACCTCTGGTCTCTAGTTCCTGACAACCAGTGACCTGATTTCTGTAACTATGGCTTTTTTTTTCCTTTTTTTTTTTTTGGTAGAATTTTATATAAATGGAGTAATAAAGTTTGTTTTTATGTCTCGCCTTTTTCATGTAGCATGATGCTTTTCAGATTTAGCTCTATGTTTTCTGCTTATTAATAATTCATCCCTTTTCATTGCTGAATAGTATTCTATTATATAGATATATTAAATTTGTTTATAAATTCTATTCACAAGTTGATGAACATATCTTTGCTAATATGGATGCATCTGCCATAAATATTTACATATAAGTGTTGTGTGGACATGTTTTAATTTCTCTTGAGGGAATATTTATGAGTAGGACTGTACTGTCTGTCTTGCTTTGTTCTGATGCTCACTAATTTACATGTGTTTGCTTATCTGGGTTCTATTATAATTCCACACTGGGGATGTAAATGCTCTGCATGAAAGGAAATGAATTTTGATTACTTAAATGGGATAATCCCCCATTTAATATGTTTTCTGCTTCATAGAGTAATTTATCAAGCTTAGTCAATGTGAACTTGACAAAGAAATAGCAATATAATAACTATGCTGGGCTAAGTTTCTTCCACATATTAAGCACTGAGCTAGGGTCATCACAATACCAACAAATATTTAAGCCTCAACAACTCTGACACTGAGACATATTTATGTCATTTTTTAGAGTGTAGAAACTAAGGAATAGAGATGATTAGATTTTCCCAAGATCAACAGTTAGGAAAGATTGCATACTGTAATTCAAACTCAAATCTATCTGCTTTTCAATCCTATATACCTCATATTTGTTTTAGCACATTCAGGCAGCTAAAACAGAATACCATGGACTGGGTGGCTTATCAATAGCAGAAATTTATTTCTCACAGTTCTGAAGGCTGGGAAGTTCAAGACCAAGGCATCAGAAGAACTGGTGCCTGGTGAGGGCCCAGTTCCCAGTTGATGAATAGCCTTCTTTTCACCATGTCTCTACATGGCAGAAGAGAGCAAGGTACCCCTCTGGAGCCTCCTGTAAAAGAGTACTAATTCCATTTATGAGGGCTTTGTCTTATATCCTAATTTTCTTCCGAAGCCTTCACCTCCTAATACCAACACAGTGGGGATTAATTTTAATATATGAACTTGGGTGGGGGGTACACATTCAGTTTATAGCACCATCGATGTTTGTTTTTGAGTCTGCAGACTTAAAGGAAACTCTCTGGTAATGGGGTCTCTTTCATGGTTCTGCCTGTGAGAAGAACCATCTGGGTGCCTGGTAGGTCCTTTCTTCTTCATGGTCATGATTCTATCTATGACAGAACATGAAAGGCAAGTGTCGCCTGGAGTTATTTTCTGTACTATATAAAGTCAACTTCAACTTTTGAGAGCTATTCCACAGGATTCTTTCTCAATATAAAACAAAAAATAGATATACTTGGCATTTAAAATGAATATAATTATAGTAGTCCTGGACATTAGAAAAGTTTCCTAAAAATGAATCACCACCCTTAACAAAGCAAGAGAATCTCTTACAGTGGACCAAGTTCTTCACAAAAACCAAACCTTAAACATGCTCTGAGATTGTTTCCCTTCTCTGTAAGTGCGCTGTGTCGAGCAGACTCTAGAACATCTGGCCTCAACAGCATTCAGGGTGTAGGCAATGACCAAAAGGGGATAATGGGAGGACTGTGCATTTTTCAAGCGCCTTATCTTTGCAAACAACATTTGATGCCTTTAGCTATTTTCTCTATGCTTGCATATGAGCCCAGGACAGTGTTTGGGTCATTAAAAGTTCTGAAATCAGTACTTATTCTAGAGTATAAAATCAACTTGTCAATTCCTCATTCATTAATTTGAATTATACCCTCCCAGAATTATGCAATTGTGTTCTGTCCATATGGACTTCATTTTAGCAATGGCTGTGGATAATATTACTTACAGATGTAATCACAAATAGTATCATTATGGAATTTAATAAAATAAGATAAATTCAACTATTTTTAAAATCCCACCAAGTTATTCAGTTCACGGTTTTCACTAAGGATGCTGAGTGATCTAAAGAGGCAAAATTAGGTTCACATGAGTGGTACTTGAGGTAACAGTTGGTTATCTTATAATTGCCTCACTATTTAGGAATCAACATTTTTTGTCCTCCCTGCTCTTTTCTTTCTGGTGAAGTTGATCAGAAGAGGCACGGTCTTTTGGAGTAGGATGATCTAGGATTGCAGGCCAACTCTTTCGCTTTCCAGATACATGAGTTCTCCTCGTTTCAGTTCCTTCATCAGCTAAATGAGGGTAATAATATTTATTTATAAGGTGTCTGAGTGTAAAGCGGTTGCTTATACCATCCACCAAGGTAACAAATAAAGGAGAACAGGTTTATGGGGGGGGATATACCTCATTCTTGTGCAGAGCTGAATGATCAGATCAAACATGGAGAGATTCCAGAGACATCAGGTGACTGTTGAATCACTGGGGAGGTTTGAGTTGCAAGACTCTGGGTGGATGGGGCAGAGTCGTTGGGAATATTAGCATGTCAGGAGGGGGCAACAGTGCCTCAAAGGCAATGTAGGAGATATCTCCAGGGAGTAAATGCATAACCATGGTTTTCTGCATTTTTGTGGCCTGGAGTCACTTTGATGTGCTATTTTTATGAGGCTTTTGTTAAGTTGAAAAAAAAAATTCCTTGAAAAGAGCATTGGGGAACACCATGGGAAACCTGTAATTGCTTAAACTTCCAAGTTTTCTAAATTGTTGGTGGCAGCTGTTGACCAGTGTTTTTTCTAGTCTCCAATTTAGAGGGAAAAGCTGCCAGCAGTCTCTCACTGGCAGAGGAACTGACCTGGATGCTTTCCTTCTAAGAGAGACTTCTTTAGGGGCAAAGTGAGAAAGAGCACCGGGCCTGTCTGACACTGACATGTGCATCCCTGCTTTGATCCAGCTTCTCTCGTAGCTCCATTCAATAAATGCCCTACTTATTGAGCACTAACTTATGATGCATTGGGCTGGGCAATTAGGACAAAAATATAAGTGAGAATCAATCAGTCTTTGCCGATGGAGATTCTACAATCTGCTGAGATACAGAGCCATGCCAGTTTATGAAGACATGCGCATACACACATGCACACGAGAATGCCTTCCACCATACCTGGCCCGGTTTTCTTTGTATTTTCTTAAACTGGAAGGTGACTTTTCATTCTGTACCTTCCCTCAATTTCAGGCAATATTTTGATTTCATGTATATTGTGAGAAAGGTATTGTTATGTCCATTTTACAGGTAAATATATTAAGGTAAAGGGACTTTAATTTGCTTAGAATCGCAAAGTCAAGAACTGGTAAACGTAAATATTGGCTGTTCTTTTTGACTGCAAAGTTTTTCGCATGATACCTTTTGGTCACACTGCAATTATAAATGCAGAAAATCCACTATGAAATTTTAACTAGGAATACACAGTTCACCTCTTAAAAGAAAAAAGACAAAAGAGGACGAGGAAAGAGAAGGGAAGGAGATGAGGAGGGTAGGATTAAAGAGAGAGAATAAAAGGCAGAAGGAGGGAGAATACGAATAAGCAAAAAAAAAAAAGTGAGGAAGGGAGAAAAAGGGTATAAGAACCCTTTTATGCTTTCCTGAGCTAAAAACAAACATCCCTTCCCAGACAAAAATATTTTCAGGAATTTCTTCCCCAGCCTCTAGAAGGACTCAGTAGGCTCTAGATTACTCAGTAGGACTCTTGCAAAGGCTTACTAAGAGCTGCGTAGTTAATAACATTATGGGGATTGTGTGAGGCACGCACACTCAATGCCTTGCACAGTACCTGGTAAGAGGTGAGTTATTGATGGGTGCTCTGTGGTGGTTGTAATGATGGCGATGACGCTGATCGACAATGAGGATGATGATGAAGATGATGATGATGACTTCTGAGGTTGGGAAGATGCAAACCCTCCGGGAAACCTTTCCTGACACCCTTCTCACCGTGGGTGTAGGAATGCCCTCTTCTGTGTCAATCACTGCACCATTTTTTAACTTACTTCCATTATAGGTCTTATTACATAATCCTGCTGTAATCGAATTTCCTGCTGGTCTTTCCTACTAAACTATGAACATCATGAGCCTCTACCTTAGTCTTTTCTGTTCCCTCATGGCCTTGGACATAGTGGTCTCTTAAAAAATAACTGTTGAACAATTGACTCAGTTGAGGTAATATTCTGGATAACACACTGTAAACTGGAAAGCAGCACAATAACGCTCACCAGTACTATTAGCATAGTTGTTTATACAGGTTTTCACCACTGTTCAATTTTTTTCCCCAAATAATAAGCACTCTGTGTGGTGGGAAGATGTCCAATATTGCTGCCACCACCTGTGACTGTGAAAACAGCTGTTCTTTGTTTGGTTTGAAGGCAAAAGCAGGAAGGAATTGATTTGGAGCTTGAGGTACTTAATAAAACACAAAAGAAGGAAAACTGAAACAACGCAAACCTTGCAGATGAACGTGCGGTCACAGAAGCGCAGCATTAGCATCTCTTGGGATCTTATTAGAAGAGCTAAGTCTTAGGCCCCACCCCAGACCTACTGAGTCACAATCTGCATTTTAAGGAAAACATCAAGTGATTCCTGCACCTACTGCATTTCAGAAGCCCTGCTCTGAAACCCTGGGCGCACTCTGTGAAGCAAAGAGCGAGCTCTCTTTTTCTTTTTTGGAAAAAGGCACGTGATAAAGAAGGAAACAAATGTTTATAGATCACCTACAATGTATCAAGCTCAGAATAGGTGTATTGATAGGTGTTTTACCTCAATCTTCCCAATGTTTTTGTAAAGTTTGTATTATTCCTTTTACAGATGCTCAGAGAGGACAAATTCCATCGCAATGATCACACAGTAAGGAGGTGGCAAAGTCAGAATTTGACCTGATGAATCTACCTCAAAGATAATTTTTACAGGAAGCCTGGGGCAGGCTCATGAAACCCTGATTTAGGACACTTTCTCTCGAGTCTCCAAGATTCTCTTACAACATTATTACGGAGACAAGACCGTCTTACCTGAAGTTGTGGAACACCACCCAGACTTTGAACTCAGGACAAAGTGGGTTCAAACTCCAGCTTCCCTGTGTATTTGCTGTGCAACACTGAGCATCACTTAACATCCATTTACGGGGACAGGAATAACATGTATGCCAAAGGGCTGCGACTAAAACTTGATCTCATATGCATAAAGCTTTTGGCACAGTTCCCTATGTATATTAATTGCCCAACACATCCTAGGTGCTACTCCAATTAAATCATTTATTTCTAAACACACTACCAAATATAAATAACAATTCCCCTAAAAAACTCTTGGTTGAGGTACTACTTATCCCTGTGTTCCTATAGTCAACTGTTAGTTGTTTAATGTACTCAGATATTTCAAAAGGACCTCAAACCAGATATATTAAATTCTAAACTCATGATTTTCTCCTGCCCTTCTACTGCAGCTTGAGCTGTTTTCTCACATCAATTATTATACTTTATTGTAATTAATTTTTACTCTCAATGGACTATGACTTTTTAATGAAGGACTGCATGTTCTTCATCTTTTGAATCCCCGGGCCCTAGGAGAGCACAATGCACATTGAAAATGTTAAGTAATTTTACACATGATCCCACCTAGAAGTGGAACCTAATCAATAAAATAAAGCAAGCAAGCAAAATAGAACCAGAGGCATGGAAATAAAGAACAAACTGACAATGACCAGAGGGAAGGAGGGAGGGGGCATAACGGGGGACTGACGGGGAAGGGTCAAGTCAAGGAACGTGGACCCATGGACAAAGATAACGGGGGTGGGGGGAGGACTGAAAGTTGAAGGTTGGGGTGGGTAGGGGAGCAGGGAGTAATGGGAAGGAAATGTGGACAATGGTAACTGAACAACAATAAAAAATTTTTTAAAAAGAAAATGTTAAATAACTTTAAATGATATTCGTCCAGACATGCTTTGTGCTCTTCTCAAACCTTAGTAAGATCAGAGAAACACCATTTTTAGTTGCCCCAGAGGGAAATGCTATACTTATTTTAGGTCTTGAATTCAGTAACTTTACACACTGTTCTGTCTGAGAAAGTAGACTATTCATCCCAGAGTCTGGACTTATTATTAAAATGGCACTATATTTATAATTCTTTAAAAAATTAAGATCTGGAAAAAACCCCTACTTGTGAGATATTACTGGTTTGCCATGCCATGGATAAACAAAAGAATTCCATTGTGATTCTGGCTCTTTGGTATAGAGAAGGGTTAATATAAGGCATTGGAGGAGAGGTGATTATGTTAACTGAAAAATCAATTCTTTGGCAACAATTATATTTAATGATTATTTGACAAAAATTATAGTTTCCCCTCTCTGTTGCCATAAGTTAGTTGATAACATAGTGAAAAACTGCAAGGGTATTACTTTGGCCAGTCTCAGAGTAGAGCCCAAACGATAAACCTTGTGGACCTGATGTCTGTTCTAAGTCCATAATTCAGCTCTGCTTTCTGTGTCACACAGCTGCTACCCAGACTCTGCAAAGGCCCAACGGAGCTTACTATCACATGGAAACAGAGCCTCTTTGGACTGTGGGGCTCAAAGTTAGGACCTTTTCTTTGTTTTTACTGCATGCTTCAACATTTACTGGCTTGTGTTTTCTAGAATATCATAAACATTCATAGGTATTACAATTTATTTCTCCTGGAGTTTGAAGTTAAAAAATTGATTAACTTTGCTTAGCCCCATTTTTAATCTATAAAACAAATAATAATCTAATTTTCAAGACTACTATGAAGATAAAATGAGGTAGCACACATAGTAAGCAAAAGGTATTTGTAAATGGTAGCTATACTACCTTTTTCCCAAAGGGAAGGTTTAGATCCTGGTCAAATTTCATACACTATAAAAGATCATAAATAAACAGCATAAGCATAACTTCCCACAGTAGGGTTCTATTTTTTCTCATATGTATACGAGGTCTGTCCAGAAAAAGTCCAACCATTGTTATAATGAGACTGATTTGCATGATGTTGATGTAACCTGGCAGTCAAAGAGAGTGGACTGGAATGCACACATGTGAACAATGACGACTTCACTGTACTTGTCAGTGGGGGGCACTAGACTCCATTGGGTGAGTAGAGCAACAAAACTGCATCAAATCTTGCATTAAGTTTGAACATTCCTCTGCGGAAACTATTCAGATGATTCGGAAGGCTTTTGGGGATGAGTACAGTGCAAATGGAAGTGTGGCATGAAAGCTTCAAAGATGGTCAAGAATCTGTTGAAAGTGATCCATGTTCTGGAAGGTCTGCAACAAGCAGAACACCTGGGAATGTTGAACATGTATGGGCCGCAATCAACAAAGATTGGCAACTGACAGTGTGAAAACTAGAAGTTGATCTGGGGATTCCAAAAACTGCCATGTCCAAGATTTTGACACAGGATCTTGGCATGAAACATGTTGTGGCAAAATTCTATGGCTTCTGCTACCAGAGCAGGAGGAACACTGTGCTGCAGGTGCTAATGACTTGATTCAAACTGCTACCAATGAACCAGAATTCCTCAGGAAGGTCATAACTGGAGATGAACCATGGGTCTACAACTATAATCCTGAAGTGAAGGCCCAGTCGTCCCAATGGAAGTCGCCCGGTTCTCCACACCTGAAGAAGGTGTGGCAAAATAGCAGCAAGATCAAAAGCATCTTAACTGTGTTTTTTGATTGGGGAGGGGTTGTCCATCATGAGTGTGCCCTACCAGGCCAAACAATAAGGAGTACTACTTCAATGTTCTTTGTCAGTTGAGAGTTGCAATATGATAAAAAAAAACAGCTGTCGCTATGGGCAACTGATGATTGGCAGCTTCATCATGACAATGTGCCTGCTCATGCATCATGTCTCATGCAGAGTTTTTGAGAGAAACATCAAATCACCCAGGTGACTCAGGCACTCCACAGCCCTGATTTGGTACCATGAGACTTCTGACTTTTCCCAAAACTAAAATCACCTTTGAAAGGGAAGAGATTTCAGGCCATCAATGAGATTCAGAAAAATATGATAGGGCAGCTGATGGCGATTCTAACAAAGGATTTTACAGATCTTTCAGAGTATTTTGAATAGTGGAAGAGACACTGGAAGAACTGTATGAGGTCCCAAGTACCTACTTTGAAGGAGACTGAGGCATCATCGTCTTATGTACAATGTTTGCTGTATCTTGTACCTTCTTCAATAAATGTCTCTATTTTTCATAGTACGTGGCTGGTTACTTTCTGGAAAGACACTTTATATATAGATCTAGAAATACATACACATTATGTATATATAATATATTCTTATAATTAGGTGTTCCATATATCTTTTGGAGGCTTATAAAGTGTTGACCTAATGCTTTAGATTGGCAAAAATGACCCTAAGTGACAGGATTCCTCCTGAATTAAATCAGGGAAGATGGACTTGGGGAAAAAAATAAAGATATGTCTAAAATTAGAGTAAAATTTTTAAGATAATTATACTGATAGTGTGGTGGTGGTACTAGCCATTATTTGTTGAATAGCTATCATATACTAGGCTTGTAGTAGCTTTTTTATCCACATTAATTCTAAGTTTTGAAAATGCCTACAAAGGAGATTTTATTACCATCACCATTCTGCAGACACTGAAGCTCAGGCAGGGAGCTTGGAGTGACTTGTTTGGAGTCAAACACCTAATAAGTGGCAGAGAATGGACAAAAATTCAGATATTCTCTGACTCTACAACCAGCAGATGTAATAGACCAGCACCCGACTCTATTAGAAGAAATGTAACAAAAATATTCTGCCAAGAAAGTATTCAAAGGAAATCCAAAGATTAAAAAAAAAAAAGCCAGCACATGTCAGCATTATTCAGAGGAGATTTCAGTGCCCTGACTAGCCGGCACAAAATTCTGGTCACTTTGCAAATCTAGCCTTTTGTGGGTCCAGGTGTAGTTGGATAACAAATGTGGTTACTGCGACTCAAATATTCATAGGCCAGTGATGTTCATTGTCGTATATAATGGCCAAGTTTCTGGATCCACAAAGGTGAATCCAGCATTGCTACTGTGCTGCACCCATCAGGTCTGGGCCGTATTGAGCCTACCTGTCACTAAGTCCATGTTGGAACACTTAGTCAATCTACCGCTATGACATAACTGTCTTTTTATGAAATAAAGTCTTAAAACCAAACGGCTTTTAAATGGGCCTTTTAAAACAGATTTCATGACATTTGTTATGTGGGTAAAGTATCCAAAATAAATATCTAACCACATTTTCTTTTCATTTTCTTACTTTTTTTTTCTATTTCAATAAAAGTAAAGGAACCGTTTGCCAAACCACAAATATCATCTGCATAAATATTAAGTGAGTGGATTCTTTAAGCCATTCCTGTATGCCAGTTTTTTTATGGGCACACTTGGAGAAAACACAGTCACTTCTCCAGAAGGTGACTCAATTCCCAAATGCCAATGCCATCTACCTTCTGACAGCCTCCACCAAGCAGCTGCTACCAAAGAGACATCAGCCCTTGGGTGTCTAAACTGGTTGCCAGTCTGTTTGTTCACTGAAATTAAGTGCCACAGTATTATGAGGATGGATCTGTCAAGACCCATATGCAGACTCTGGCCCAATTACAAAATGGCAGGTGGCACCTGGATGGCGACAGCAGAGGATTGTCTCTGTGTGTCACACAGGAAACAACTTAATATGATTGCATTAAGGGAACTGAAAAGGATAGGGTTCAAAAGCGACAGAACAAATTCGTCAGCCAGGACTTTAGCCCGGTAGAGTTTGATGTCATCTTCTGTGCTCCACTCCTGTCCATTAGTTTAATGAAAGCAAATTAGGTTAATTATTTAATAAAAAATATTCTCTTTTTAATGAAATCCATTGCTGATGAAATCAGATAATGGGTGCAAAGGCAGTTTGAAAAGCATAATGCGCATTGCACGCTGTGATTTTTACGCCTTGGATTAAACTTTTCTCTGGGATTGGACAGGTGCCTCTTGACAATCTTCATTAGCCTATAAGCTATTTTCTACAGATGGTGCTGGAGTTTTGTCGACAGCTGCTTAAGAAGTAATGGTTATTTACCCTGAACTTATGCCCCAGACACCAGACACCTCTGTAGTGAAAAGAGCCAGAGTTCTGGCAGGAACTGAGTCTAACCTGAGCAAAGTCGATTACCAGCTGTATAACCTTTGCCAAATCGCTTCTTTCTCTGAACCTCAGGTTTCTCTTCTGTTTAATGTGCATGAATGTCTATCTAACACAGTCATAGAATAAACCACAATTCAGTCTGACATTTAAGGATTGCTCAGTATAAGCTAGTTCCATCCCCAGCTCCCCAGCTCCTACTTTATCCTACCAACGTTCCAGTCCCAGCCATGGCAACATTTCAGGCAGTGAGATGGGAGTAGTGCTCACAACACTGCCGTAAAAACAGGGACCTTCAGTTTCAATTTTTCAGAAACAGTGCCCATAAAATGTGTCCAAATCTTAGCTTTTTTAAACCTTTTATGAAAAAAATGCCTAACATACAAATTATGAAGATAATATGAGGGTTCTACTGAGTTATCAGTATAAGGCCTACTAAGATTTACCATCTATGTGCCTTATTCAGGACTTGACGGCTTTCTGATGCATTTTAAGAGACAGAAAAACATCAGTGAGCTTTGTTTCTCTTTAGCACCTTGTTCATATTAGGTTTTTGAAGGAAGGGTGAAAATAGGACATACTACACTTACAAATAAGAAAGCCTGTGCTTTATATTTAATCTATAGTTTTATTCTTAACTTTTTAGTGCCAACCATAACTCATCTTCTTGGAGAAATGAGCTGAAAGATAGGTTTGATTGAAATATTGCTATGTATCTACTGAGATTATGGATGGGATCTTCAACCCGTATTGAAATATCAATATTAACATATTAAGTTAGCCATTACAGGTTGTATTTTTTAACTGATGATTAAGAAAATATAGGATAACAGTAAGTTATTTTCTAAAATATTTATATGTGTGGTTACCTAGAATGTGAGCTCCTTGAAAGCAAAATATCAAGCACAAATTCACTTCCTGGTACATACTACAAACTAATTACCATAACAATGAGCTAATTAACAGGTAAATAAATGAATTAGCTTAAAAATTGTCTAACTCTCTTTTAAAGAAAGAAGCAAACTTTTCCCTTTTAACAAAAAACTAGTCAGTGACTTGGCATAAATGACAATTATAGTATAGACTGAAGGAGATAGCCCTTGAGTTCGAATGCGTTTGAGATAGTGAGGAAGATATCAAATAGATATGGTAGACAG
Source organism: Mormoops blainvillei (assembly GCA_004026545.1). NCBI lineage: Eukaryota > Metazoa > Chordata > Mammalia > Chiroptera > Mormoopidae > Mormoops > Mormoops blainvillei. The sequence goes on along the minus strand of PVJD01000100.1, from coordinate 635,670 downwards.
ATAGGCAAATAGATGATAGACAGATAGGTACATAGATAGATACAAGGGAAGGCTTTTGCTTAAGATAGAATGCTGAGGGCCAACTGGTAAATGTAGGTGTACTGATGAAGTTAGAAAAATCAGCATTTTGCACCCATCACTGAAAATGTATATCAGGCAAGAATCATTAAAGTATGCTAAATTGGAAGAAATTTCTGATGAGAAGCAAGGTATTTTCATGGTTTCAAGGAATCTCTTCATAAACTGCTTATTAGTTATAAGAGAAGAAAATAGTAATTATATAATAAGGGAAATTTAACAATACTTTGACTAAATGTTCAAAATAAATACCACCAATGAGGACATTGTATGCCTGTAGATGTGATACCCTAAAAAGAACAAAACATCATGTATAACCTAAATATAATCATGAGAAAACATAAGACAAACCATAAATGGAGAACATTCTATTAAAAAATGGGGAGCTGTATTCTTTAAAGGAGTAAATATCAAAAACAAAAAGGAAAACAGAAATGTAACTGCATAGAAGCTTCATTTCTTTAATTTGACTTTTTCTTCTTTCTTTACTTTTTCTTATTCAAACGGGTCTCATCCAGCACCCTGACTGACCTGCCTCCTTCTCCCATTCACAACCACTCCCTTAATTATTAAGCCCTTAGGACAATGAGGTTCTGGCCAGCCTCAAATAATCAAGTAGTCTTAGAAACAAAGCCTCAGGTCTATTGATCATGGAGACAGAGTTTCAATCAAACTAAAAAATAGTATCTGGGCCTCAGTTGTGTTTCAGCTCCAGGCCCAGGAAAGCAAGGAAACCAGGCTGATGCCAGGAATAGATGCAAGCATCAACTACCCCTGACCCCAGCACCTACTGATCAGTAAAGACCGTGACCTGACCACAACCCTAACTCCTAGTCACCATGATTAATGATTTTCCCCTACAACCTATCCCCTGGAAGCCATCATGTACTAGGTCTTTGAGCATTAGCTCACCCTTGTCTCTGGGTGAAGGCTACTTCCTAAAAATAAACCCTTACTTCCTTTGTTGTAAGCTCCTGTTTGTGTCTTATTGGGCTTTGATGCATGCAGGTAAGTGGACCCCTTTAGTTTGGTAACAAAAACAAACAATAGAAATATTCCAGACTAAACGATGCTGAAGACGCATGATAGATAAATAGAATATTCAACTGAATACTGTATTGGGGAGAAAAAAACACTATGAAGGACATGTTTGAGTCAACTGACAATGCTGGAATACAGATTGTAGATTGAAAAAATATTGTATCAATAATAAATGTACTAAAGTTCATAAATACATATTGTAGACTTCTAAGAGGATCCTTTATTAAAAATACACTGAAGTCATTAGGTTTAAAGGTCCATAATTTGTCCAGTGTATCCTTGAATGGTCCAAAAAGTATACAGAAATTATGAATTAGAGTAAAATGTTAATGACAGGTAAACCTGGGTAAAGAGTATTAGAAAGTATAGTATGCTTTTTTCTTGCAACTTGCCTTTTAAGTTTGAAATTATTTCTAATATAAAAGGTAAATAATCTTTTAAAAATATTTTTCACTATATACTGCAGATGAGTTATTTATGACATGGATTTTTTTTTTTTTGGATTAACCTAATATACAGAGAGTAAGGTAGGCAGCAAGATGGTAATGCCAAGTGTCTTAATTATTTGTAAGACAATGTTGGTAATATTTCTGTCTGCCCAAAATCTTGTTATCACAGTCTCAGAACATGATTTCTTTCAGCTCTCTTTATTCTCTTAGAGTTGCAATCATGTCTCTCCAACCTCAGAGCTCATGACTTTTCCCTGACGCCCTGCTGTTTCATATAATATGTCTGTGCCAAGAATTGCTTTTGAGATAGGAATCTACAGGGCAGGTATTCTGCCAGTTCAAATCAGAACTCCTTCAAGATTTCCAGACTACCTGGGCCTTGGTCATCGGAAGGAAGAAACCCAGGTCCAGCTCAGACAATCTGATGGAGGAAACCTTGGAGTCTGGGTTACACTGTTCCACCTTAAAAAATTATCGGCATTTTATACAAAACTGCATAATAAAATCTGTGGTGGCAACTTGAAAAATAATAGTCTTTGATTCCCTCATATAATAGGAATATTGTTCAATAGGAGAAGCAGAGGGGGATTTTTTGAGTTTTTTCCCCCCCTCTTTTTTTGCTCCTATCTTGGGAATACCAAATAAAGTTATTATAAATCACTAAATCATGAACACATGCAGTTGAACTAAAATTGTAAAATGACTTCGATTAAGAGAACAACAAATCCTGTGTACTCCTGCTGGGCACTAGTCTATACTAAGAGTCTTCAGTTTAGTGTTTAGGATTCAGATCCCCAGTCAAGTGACACAGTTGACATTGTTCAAGAACTTGATCTTATAATAATGCCTAAATTTTCTGTATAATACAGACGATCTCACATGAAAGCCACCAAAAATATGGTCAGTTCTCTAATTTATAGATGAAGCAACTAGAATTTAGATAAATTAACAGTAGAGCTAGGACAGGTAGCCAGCCTTGTGGTTTCAATTTCATAGCTCTGTCCATTATTCCACTCACACTGTGTTGTGATACCTATGACAATTCTAATTCTATGAGAAGACACAGATACAAAGAGTAATACCACCTATCTGCTCATCTTGGGTTTGTTTAACAGAGTATTGTGAGAGTTAAGGCCAGGTCATGGATGAGTTGCCTTTTCTCCGATGTTTATCATGCTGCCTAGTAATGAGTTGACATTCGATACATGTTTATTGCACAAAATATTAAGTGAGTACAGTGTTGTTATCCCACCAAGTGCCTGCTATGTATCTACTGTGTGTTAGGCACTGCAATAGGCACTACATAATTAATAAAACATAGTCCTATTCAAGAAGTTCACAGTCTACCTGGAAAAGTATGCAAGTAAGCTGATAATTGCAATTCCACATGATAAGTACAACTATGAAGAGTTAATCTGGACATGCTATGAACCTCTAAAATAGAGAAAGTAAGACGAAACAACTCTAAATTTATCACCGACCAATAAGAATTAAGTTTGAGTAGTATAGTGGACAAAGCAATGATTTTCTGACTACTGTGTGGCATTTTTTAAAAATTGAAACTACAGGACAACAGCATGCCTCTGTAAGTAGGGATGAGGTAACCTCTAAAGAGAATGGATATCCTATTATTAGTCTTCCTAGAAGAAGCTCAGTCCCACCCTGGCTGGCTAGTTGAGTGGATTGAGTGCCGGCCTGAGAGCCAAAGGGTCACCAGTTTGATTCCCCAGTCAGGGCACATGCCTGGGTTGCAGGACAGGTCCCCAGTAGGGGGTGTGCAAGAGGAAGCCACACATTGATGTTTCTCTCCTCTCTCCCTCCCCATCATTCTGAAAATAAATAAAATTTAAAGAAAGAAAGAAAAGAAAGAAAAGGCTTAGTCCCATGGCAGATATCCAGGGACACTCAGAAGGTAGGTGTCATAGGCTGAGCTGTGTTCCCCATTAAATTCATGTTTAAGTCCTAATGCCTAGTACCTCTGAATGTGACTGTATTTGGAGATAGTGCCTTTAAAGAGGTAATTTAAATTAAGTGAGGTCATTGGGGTGGGTCCAAATCCAATACAACTGGTATCTTTATAATAAGAGAATAAGATACAGAATAAGGGATGACCATGTGAGGTCACAGCTAGAGGACAGCCATCAGGAATTCAAGGAGAGAAGTTTAGAAGAAACCAAACCTGCTGGTACATTGATCTTGGACTTCTAGCCCCAAGAACTGTAAGAAAATAAATTTCTATAGTTTAATCCACCTGCCTGTGACATTTTGTTATCGCAGACCTAACCAGCTAACACAGGGCTTTTAGATGAAGGTGAAAAAAGTCACCTTTTCCTTTTGGAACCAGGAGTTAGTTTGACTTACACTCTGAGGTACTGAGATATCTAGGGTACTTGTAGAAGAAGGTGGTAAGTTGGGCCCAGAGCCTGGAGGCAGGTCAGAGTGAGGCAGATTACTGTATGTTATATGTCAGCTATATCTCAATAATGCTGTGGGGGTGGGCGGAGGGAAGAAATGAGGCAGAAATCTGAGTGTGACAGGGCCCCCAAGCGCCATCTCGCCATGGGCTAAGGTTATAAGTTATCCTCTATATTGTACTTATTTTCTGTTATGGTCAGATCATCAATAAAATATTATTGAAATTATAGCCTGAGCTTTGATACTTTGTGATGTTCTGCCACCTTTTAATTGGAGCAAAAAAAAAAAAAAATTAGTGACAGTCCATAGTGACACACCTTTGTGTCCATTGGGGTTACATCTCAAGGGAGAGGCCTTAGAGGTGCAGAATCAGAGCAGTAAGGCTGAGTGATTTTGTTTTAAGCACCTGTGAGGCCCAGAGTACATTTCGGGAATAACAAAGGAATACCTTGGTGAGGAAAGGGCCTAATTCCTAGTAGGCTATATGGTCTTGTTAAATTTGAATTCAATATGATATTATTTTCTATGGCAGTTAAAACATTCTAACGTGCAACTGATATGAAGGAAATGAGAGACATAAGGTATTTTAAGGATATAAAAAAGTTGTATTTGAAGAGATGATTATGAGTTAGTGTTTATAGCCCATGGACACAAACAACAATGGGGTAAAGATGGCAGGGGCTGGATGAAGGGGAGCAGAGGTGGTGGGACAATGGGGGATATCTGTAATGGTGTCAACAATAAAAAAAATGTTTCACTAAAGGTGTCTGTGAGACGTGTAGATTGTGACATCTGCAAGGTCTTCTTTCACATCTCTGTAGTGTTTTAGAACTTCAAACTCCTTGCATATGTTTTTGTAATTATTTTCCCGAAAATTTCTTGAAAATAGACATGATGTTTCTCAGATCTGCTTTTGACATAGTATCACTTTAAAATAGAGTTTTTACCATCTCCATTTTACAGATACACTTTCTCAAGGTCACACAGTGGAGGAGGAGGGGCTCTCAGTCTGGTGCTTATGTCACAAAGTCAAAGTGTTCCCTCTAAGAAAAACCCCTAGCATCAAGAGAACTTTAGTTTATTTCAGGAAATAAGACATATTCCAATACCATGTTGTAGAGCCTAACTTCAAAAAAATAATTCTGTTATTATTAGTAATTTCCATTCCCTCATCCATTAATGGATCACTAAATAGCATTCACTAGAGTTTCAATGTAGCAGTTCCTATTGCAAATCTTTTTTTTTTAATAAACTTTTTTAGTTTATTATAGTTTTAGATTTATAGAAAAAGTTTCAAAGATAATACTGTTTCCATATATATTCCATAATCAGTTTTGTCATTATTAAAACTATATGTTAGTATGGTATACTTCTTATAACCAATAAACTGATATTTATACATTAATATTAATATAAACTATATTTTATTCAGCGTTCCTTAATTTTTACCTAATGTCCTTTTTCTGTTCCAGGATCTCATCCAGGATACAATATTACATTTAGTTGTCATTTCTCCTTAGGTTTCTTTTGGTGATGCCCATTTCTCAGACATTCTTTTTCTCTTTTATGATTTCAGTGCTATTAAAGAGTGATGTCCAAAACTTTATCGATTTTTTTCCTGATTTGAATTTTTCTGCTGTTTTTCATAGTTAGCTATAGATGATAGGTTTTAGGGAGGAAGACCACAGAGGTAAAATACCATTCTCACCACGTGATGTCAAAGGTGCCCCTTGTCAGCATAACTGATCACAGTTGATGTTGACCTTAATCACCTGGCTGAGGCGGTGATGACCAGGTTTCTCCACTGTGAAATGACCGCCCCCCATTCCCCTTTCCACACTGTACTCTTTGGAAGAAAGTCACTATGTGAGGTCTACTCTTTGAGGGGCGGATTTATGTACCACTGCCTTGAGTGCAGAGTAGCTACATAAATTAACTGGAATTGTTCTGCATGGGAGATTTGTGTAACTATTTCCTAAATATTAATAAGATAAATTTTACATGTACTTTAAAATACAAAGAAAATCATATAAATAATAGTTATATAGGACCACAAAATATTTCTTTTTATATAATAAGGAAGAAAACTGACCTTTTGGAATAGATACACCATTTTCAGATTATGTTACTTTTCTACTTAAAATTCTTTAATATCTTCTTATTGTCATCAAGATAGCAGCCTAAGAACTTGCTTTAAAATCCAACTCTATCTTCTTCATTCATCTCATGCTATTCCATAATCCCCATGACTTGTGAGTTGTAAAAAGTAGAAATAATTTATGCAAAATATCCAGTGTATAGTAGGTATTCAATAAAACAAAATAAATACTAAATACTAAAAAAAGTATCAAAATAAATATTTCTATTCTTCCTGATATGTATTGGGTGACAATGAAATTCACTTAACAGAAATAGAGAAGCAAGAGGTTCAGAAAATGAGAGGTAAGTTACTTTATAGCATCAATAACATTTTATGGTTTTCTTTTTGTGTTATTTATTTATTTATTGTTGTTCAGTTACAGTTGTCCTCATTTTCCCCCCATTTTTCTCTCCTGCCCCATCCATCCCCCACTCCCAAAGACAATCTCCTCCCCATTGTTTCTGTCCACAGGTCCTTTGTACATGTTCCTCTTCTTCCCTCCATCATCCCCCTGTACCCTCCCCTCTCGTCCCTGTCAGTTTGTTCATTATTTCCATGTCTCTGTTTCTTTTTTGATCATTTGTTTGATTTTTTGATTAGATTCCACTTATAGGTGAGATCATGTGGTATTTGTCTTTCACTGCCTGGCTTATTTCACTTAACATAATGCTTTCCAGATCCATCCATGCTGTTGCAAAGGGTAGGAGCTCCTTCTTTCTTTCTGCTGCATAGTGTTCTATTGTGTAAATGTACCACCGTTTTTTTGATCCACTCATTTACTGATAGCCGCATGAGCAATTTCAGCACTTGGTTATTGTAAATAATGCTGCTATGAATATTGGAGTGCATAGGTTCTTTTGATGTGGTGTTTTGGGATTCTTAGGGTATAATCCCAGCTGTGGAATCACTGGATCAAAAGGCAGTTCTGTTTTCAGTTTTTTTGAAGAAATCCCATACTGTTTTCCACAGTGGATGCACCAATCTGCATTCCCACCAACGGTTCGCTAGGGATCCCTTTTTTCCACAACGTCACAAGCACTTATTGTTGATTTGTTTATGATAGCCATTCTGACTGGTATGAAGTGGTATCTCATTGTGGTTTTAATTTGCATCTCTCTGATGGCTAGTGATGTTGAGCATCCTGTCATGTGTCTCTGGTCCCTCTGTATGTCCTCCTTGGAGAAGTGTCTGTTCAGGTCCTTTGCCCATTTTTTAATTAGGTTGTTTGTCTTCCTGGTGTGGAGTCATGTGAGTTCTTTATATATTTTGGAGATCAAGCCCATGCCTGAGGTATCATTGGCAAATGTATTTTCCCATAGGGTTGGTTCCCTTTTCATTTTGATGATGTTTTCTTTAGCTGTGCACAAGTTTTTTAATTTGATGTAGTCCAATGTGTTTATTTTTTTCCTTTGTATCCCTTGCTCTAGGGGACATATTGGTGAAAATATTGCTGCATGGGATATTTGAAATACTACTGCCTATGTTCTCCTCTAGGACTTCTATGGTATCACAATTTATATTTAAGTCTTTTATCCATCTTGAGGTTATTTTGGTATATGGTGTAAGCTGGTGGTCAAGTTTCATTTTTTTGCATGTAGCTGTTCAGATCTCCCAGAATCATTTATTGAAGAGGCTATTTTTACTCCACTTTATGTTCCTGCCCCCTTTGTCAAATATTAATTGACCCTAGAGACATGGGTTTATTTCTGGGCTCTCTATTCTATTCTGTTGACCTATGTGTCTGCTCTTATGGCAGATTTTTTTATTACAGTGGTCATGTAGTAGCCATGGTTTGATATCAGATACTGTCATCCCTCCTACTTTGTTCTTCTTTCTCAGAATTGCTGTGGCCATTTAGGTCTTTTATTGTTCAGGCTATATATGAGAAATCTACAGCCAACATCATACTCAACAGGCAAAAACTAAAAGCTTTCCCCCTAAGATCAGGCACAAGACAAGGGTGTCCATTTTCACCACTTCTGTTCAACAAAGTATTAGAAGTTCTAGCCACAATGATCAGACAAGAAAAAGGAAGAAAAGGCATCCAAGCTTGAAAGGAGGAAGTGAAACTGTCATTGTTTGCAGATGACATGATAGTGTACATAGAAAACCCTACAGGTTCCACCAAAAAAGTACTTGACCTAATAAGTGAATATGGCAAAGTGTCAGGATACAAAGTCAATATTCAGAAATTCAAGGTATTTTTGTACACCAAAAATGAAATATCAGAAACAGAAATTAGGGTAAAATCCCTTTTACTATTGCAACAAGAAAAATAAAGTACCTAGAATAAACTTAACCAAGGAGATAAAAGACCTGGATTTATAAAATTACACAACACTGAAGAAAGAAATTAAGGAAGACATAAATACATGGAAGTATATACCGTGTTCATGGATTGGAAGAGATTTAACATCATTAAAATGTCCATACTACACAAAGCAATTTATAGATTCAGTGCAATCCCTACTAAAATACCAATGACACATTGCACAGATATAGAACAAACATTTCAAAAACATTTTATAATTTTTATAGTTGTATATAATACAAAGAGCACCATCTTTTTTGGATAAAAATAATAATAACAGTAAATCTGAATATAGTGTGGCCCATATTCTCAAGGAATTTAAAATGTATTGTATTTTATTTTCTTATAAGCAACCAAATATATAAGCTAATATCCGATCAGAACCCTTACAACTGTTGAATTACTTCCAATCATAAGAGCCATGGTTGGGATGTGTCACTTTAATATTTGTTGAGTACTTTCTGTGAAGCAGGCAATGTGCCAGGCTTTAGGGAATACAAGGATGGATAAATAAAACAAAGCCTCTAACTTGGAAAGGTTCATTAATTAATATAAAGTACAGACCTATAAGTCATTATAGTAAAATGAGAAGGATGTAAAAATAACAGAATTACTGTCTGAGGGAATAGGAGGAAAGCTTCCTGGAGGAGTTTTGTGTTAGTAATGCCACACTGACATACAAAGGGGGTGAGATGGGAATTAGCCAAGATTTTGAAGGAAAGGGGGACATTCTGAACGTGCCAAACCGCTTTCCTGCACAGGTGCGCACGAGAGAGATCACCGCTGCAGCCCACCCTTGTCCTCAGTGCTGCCACTCTCTTCAGTGCAGCCTTAACTCCAGAGCTGGGATGACTTTTTTGGCATTTGACTAGTGCTGTTACTTTCTAAGCTCACCTCAGGATATATCCATGTTTTTGTTAAATAAAATATAGTTTAGCGGAATAGGACAGTATTTTCTGTAAAGATATTATTCTACCAAGAAACCATACTCAATAATGGATGAAGCATTTGAGCTCTTTCATTTGAATTTTTCTATTCAGATTTCATAATATACCGATGACTATTAAAAGAATAACAATTATGGTCACTTAATAGCATTCCCTCTCCCTATTTCCTAGGCAAGGCAATTTATTTTGAGATGCATAAGCTGAAAATGGAGAGTTATTATTATGGTAATAGACAAAAATGAAAAACAAATGTGGTCATGACACATGGGAAAACATTCCCACAATGCTACCCAATGAAGAGTCACACATCTCCGGATATTAAGAAGACACACCCTTTCATCAATATGCCCAGCCATTTATTCCACATGTATTTCCCAGGGCTTCCTGTGTGCAAGGCATTATGATATAAGGAAGGAAATGCATGGTTCCTGACTCTATGACTCTGACTGAGAGAAGAAATTCAAACATGCTATCATGGGGCCATTTTTTAACCTGGGTTTTGCACAGAGAATATGTGATGCTCACAGGGCCCCTGGACATTTGTGTGGTGATGGCAGGGAAAGTCCCAGATAAAGAAAGCTGAAGATGAAGGGGTGAGTAGGAATTTGCCAGAGTAACAAGTAGAGGGCATCCTAGGCAAAGGGAAGAGCATCTGCAAAGTCACAGGGCACAGGGGTAATGAAGTGTGGGGGTGGGGAGACAGGAGGAGAGAAGGGTTCAGGGAACTATAACTGAAAGTGAAGGTAAAGCAATATAGGTAAGGTTTCAAGTTCTGAGGCTGCAAAGTCACAGCTGTAAATGATGTTTTTTTAGAGGGATGGTTTTCTGAAATGTAATCTTCCAATATCATATTTCTATTACATATGTCCAGTTTCAGCCTTTCCTGTGCATCATTCACCTCTGTGTAATACAGGGCAGCTTGCTCCCACTGACTGTGCCCCCAAGACTAAGTATTGTGAGAGCAAAGAGAGTTTCTCCTCTAGTGCCCAGTATACCACTTGAGTCATAACCTGCACTCATTGAATATTTGTGGATTGAAGGAGTAAAAGTAAAAATTGATTACTGGTTTAATATCACTACAGCTTGGGCAAATATTAGCTGCAGAACCTTAGGAAAGTGACAACATTTCTGAGCATCATTTTTAACTGTAAAATGTGCTGACCTCTTCTGGATACTGTCAGGATTAAATAGGATAGTGTATGTCAGAGTTTTAGTACAAATGCCTAGCCTATAAGCATGTATTAATGTTTAATGCATGTTAGTTTTTGTTCCTTTTTTTTTCATTCTCCTATTCTCATAAGCCAATTCTAAATATCTTACTAAACAACAGAACTTAAAGAAGAAATCAAAACAATAACCAAATACACTTTGCAACTCTGCTTCTCCCTCATACATAAGTCACATTGGTCTGTCACTCTCCAACATTTACTGTCAAATCTCTGGTGCACATAATTGAAATATACTAGGAACTTCCTAAATGGCACACTTCAAATCCTAATATCCAGGCTTTTACTTCCAAAATTTGACTTTTTTTTGTTGTTGGTGGTGAGTGGTCTCTTAATTGCCCAATCTACTCACCTATTCTTTCAACAGAAACTCTTAAGAATCTCTTTCTCCTCCCTTGATTTTCATGTCTCTATCCTCTTGGTCACTTTCTACCTCCTGAGAAATGGAAAGCTCAATGTTTCTTCTATTTCTTTTACCTCTAAGTTTAACATTTGTTAAAGTAGTACCCCTTTTCCTCCTTTTTCTTCTCTTAATTCTATATAGTCTTTGTTTCATAGCTTTGTTCTAGTCCCTAAATAGTCACTGACAACAAGCTCTGGCCTTTCATGACTAGCACTGCATGCCCAACGTTCGGTAGGACATCTCTACGTAGGTCCCAGAATATTCTCCTAAACCACTAAGGCTGACACAGGTACTCTTCTGCTCACTTTTCCAACTTTGCCTTTCTCCCGTATCTATAAGAAATGCCATTATCTTCCTCTTTGAAATTTTAATTATTTTCTAGTTCCAATTTTTGTCAACTTCCATAAACCATTACTCAATAATTCCTGGAATTTTCACTTCACACTACAATAAAAAACATTCCACATCCCTACCCTAAAGACCAGAACATAATTCTAGACTCATCTCCTCTCTCTTCAATAATCACAACAGTTTCCCTGCTGCCTCCAATATCCATCTTCTCCTACTCATGTTATATTCTACAGCCACAATGGATCTGTATGAAGCACAGATCTATTCATGTCATTTCCAAGTTGGCCACTTTTAATTGCTCTTGTTATGACAAAAAAAAAAAATCATTTCAGCCCTGCAGCCGAAACTGTGACACACCTCAGGCAACCTTCTAAAATTGGAGAGTGAGGATTCTGGCTTCCCTTCTCCTCCCTCTATTTCCCCTCAAACATTTGAATCACACAGACTCATTACCATTCCCATGTGGTCTCCTGCCTTGCTGACTTGGCTTCTGCTGTCTCTTCCACCTAGGAAATTATCAGTCTCAACTTGCTCAAGTTCTGTCATTTACCATGGCTCAAATTCTATCTCCTTAAGGGTTCCCTGGTGTTTTGAGCAATATTTCTAACATCCGAAACAGAAAACAAAGTTTCTTTTTCTAGCTCGGAAAAGACATTCTCCCTCACAAGTGTGTTATACTCATGCACAGAAATAATTTAGAGTGATGATTATCTTTCATGCAGTCTGTTATTTTAGGCTTTCGCATTATCATCAACATTAGAATGGGACCGTTGACTTTAGGTATAAGATTAGCTAGAAGGTTTATTACCTTCAATTAGACTCTCTGATAAGATTCTGAATTCTTCCATATAATTATTGTCAGCAAGAAATGATCCAGCATCATACATTTAATTGTAGGGGTTTTCGGGGGATGGAGGGAAAGAGTAGGATGGGAGGCTGATTTATTGGATCAGGTAAACAGCATTTAGTGCCAGGGGATGGAAAGATTCATGCGTTTCTATTTATTCCTGTAACTTAAAGAGCCCAATTAAATATAATGGGTTCAAGTATTAAAAATCTGTTTCATTATCACTACTACTGTCAGACACTATTAAAGATTAGGAAAAGGACAATTCTATTCATAGAGTGAAGGTGAGGAGAAAGATCAGAAAGAGTTTACAGGCACTTTTCACCTACATTCTTCAGGGCCTTTAATAAAGGGAAAATATGGAAAATTGGAAAATTTGTCCTTCAAAGGCTGATTTAATAAGTGGAGGATGCATCAACAATGTTGTGTTACTCTGAGGCTGTGACAGCATATATTTCCCAGTTGCCAGAAGTATGTCCCATACCAACTAGCCCATCTATGCTCCCTGAGAGATATTATCTCCTACAAAAAATTTTTTTTAAAGCACTATGTTTTATTTTCCTTGCTTTTCCCACCCACCGCCACTGAGTTGTCCCATTTCAAATCATTTTAAGCAATACAATCTTTGGTGAAATTAATTTAACCAAGATGCCCATGGAGGAAAGGGCATGCAGTTATAGAGACTTCATCTCAAATCTTAATTGTACTGCTTTTTTTCCTTTCTTCCTTCATTCAAGAAACACTTTATAAGCTAGCTATGGGACCTTGGCCAAGTTAATTAACCACACTGAGATTCAGTTTCCTCTTTGTGTAATACAGATACAATCATTGTGGCTTGCCTCGCTAGGTTGTTGTGAGGATGGAATAAAATTATTAAAGTGAAATCACTTCCACACTTTAAAACTCCAGGTACATCCATGAATTTTGATGCTGAGAGAAGAGTGAAATGGGGAAACCTCAGAGGTCTCCAGCTGCTCTCTTGAGTGTGCACTGCTTCCTACTGTTCGCCCATGAGTATTTACTGTGCGGGGTAAGGTACATGAGGAGCTGCAGGAATGCAAAGAAGTGTTATGTCATAATTCTTCTCCTAAAGCGAAGGGAGGGAGAGGAAGAATTGTCTACTCAGGGGAATAGCAACACAAGACCCCGTGAGCCAAGTGTCAAATAATGGATCCAAGCAGCAATATATGAGTTCAGAGGGAGGGTAATATGGGGAGGGCTGCAATACAGCTTTTCTGGGCTGACGTGTTACTGTCTGGGACACAATCTCCATAGGGCACTCCTGGGTAGATTGACACAGCCACCTGTTGACCTGGCCGTGGTGCTGTCCCTGTGAAGTGCCCCCAGATCAGATACGGGAAATTCATAACAAAGATTGCTCAGGGCTAATGCAATGGTGAAAACAAAGTCCTCTAACAGGGCTGGATCGGAAGAAAATTCTGTTTCCCCCGCTATGTATGATACTCATTCCTCCCCTTTACCCTAAGTCACCCTTTGTCACATTCTCCCCTTCATTTTCCTTTCTGCTTGGCTTTTTATGCTCTTATGTACTCTCTGGCTTATGGTAGAAGAGAAGTGTTTAGTAGAGAAAAAGCGAAAGTACTTCTGGGTTCTAAAGTTAAGACCTAGCTTACTTATATAGCTTACCCTTCTAAACTTACACATGCTGAGTAATCCACTTGAGTCTCTGCATAAGAGTAGCAGCATTGACCTGGCTCGAAGGCAGGCAATGATTCTAGGAGAGGCGCTGAACAAACTGACATGCTTCCACCTCGATAATTATTACTAGTTATTATTGGCTCTACCACCCAGTTTCCCCTGAGGGGTAGAGAGACTACCCTAAAATGCTTTACAGTAACATTCGCATTAATATAAAGGCAGCTATTGTGAAACCTTCCCCCATACCTCACTCCAAATTTGCATTTTGTATTAAAAAATCTAAGGCTGGCCAGAATATTTTACACTTTTTGAACAAAATCTATAGCAATTATATTTAGTACATTACATAATTGAATCATTTCTAGGTTATTAGAATATTCTTACTATTTTAGAAAAAAATAGCTTGATTTGATGGGTACAATATAGTGACCCAAGTGACCTGCTTTTTTAAATACTTTTTTTTTTAAATAAAAGTTTTTTTCCCTTCCCTTACATGCTAGGAAGCTCAGTGTCAAACAGAACTCTCCAACCCAACAACTTCATTAACTCCTACCAAATTCCCGCCCTCCATCTCCTTGTACAATTTTACACTTTATTGAGAATTATGCTTTGTAGATGTTGCCTCACGCACTCCCCCGCCTAGGGCAGTCCATGAGGCAGACGGTTGATTATTGCTCTGCGTCTACATGACCTCTTGTGCACTACAAAGTCTGTTTTATGGCTGAGGAACAGTAAGCTGTCATCGTGGAAACAGTACATTCAGCTAATCAAGTCTAAATCCAAATAACACGTATGTATGCAAAATAGACATTGTTTGCATGGAAGCAGGTGGTTCTGAAATGATTTAACCTGAATATCATCTGGCCATTTAAACTATGATTTTTACTACTTTTGCCACATGCCTCTCTAGCTTATAGTAGTAGTCCACTGTACTTAAAACTAGAGCTCTCCATCAGAACTGACATACATTTTTAAGCAGTTCATGATAGAAAGCATCATAATTTGAAAGTGCACTATGACACACTGGTCCATTTCATCTTGTAAGCCACAGTATGGTAGCTGTTTTAAGGACTTTGGAGTCACTTTCCATTTCCCCCTGGACAAATTGCTTATACTTGCTGTATTTCTCCTTGATGCAGTTTTTGTTTTTGTGAAATGGGCTTTCGCATCAGATTAACCTGCAGTCACAGCCTGGCTTTAGCTATAATTTTTGAGAGATATGGAAGATACAGTTCTTTTAAACCATGTCCCCCCAAATTCTTTGGCAGTGTTTCCATGAAATAGTGGGGGTCTATATCTTTCTTCTTGATGGGCTTTATGGCTGCTTGATAAATAGAATACAGTGGAAGTGATGCTTTGCCAGTTGCTGGCTCAAGCTTTATCAAACTGGTAGTTTTCAGTTTTCTCTTTTCTGTAATGCTCACTACAGTTAAGGTATGTAGAGCTACATACCATGCTCTAAAGATGCCCAAACAGCCCTTAGAGAAGCCCATGTGGAGAACAACATGGCTCACATCTCTAGTCACGCGAGTAAGCCATGTTGAAAGCAGATTGCCCCAACCAAGTCCTACTCTCTTTGTGACCAAATAAATGATTGGTATTTTCTTAAGCCAGTAAGATAACTAGAACAGTAAAATAGGGTCGAGTTTATTGTGTAGAAAGAGCTACCATGAGGTTGTTGGCCAAAGACAGAAGAGTGTCTATGCCTTATGTGAATTACATGCTTCTTGGATTCAAATCCCAGCTCCACCAGCAAACGGAACACTATGATACTATTGGGAAAGCACCTGACCTCTGGAAGCCTTAATTTCTTCATCCTCAGAAGAGTATCATATTTCTACCTAAAAGGAGGTTCTGTGGCTGTGAGAAGCAAATGTACTAGATAGCATATATCAAAGAGCATCACACAATTCTTGGCACAAAATAAGCATTCATTAAACCTTAAATTTAAAAGAAGAGAATTTGTGTTTTGGATAAATAGCATGTAGGATGGAAGGACAGGACTTAAGCCTCCAGGGACAAGATGAGTAAATACACCGAGAGTGAGAAAACATGGGAAGAATAAGTTTGGAGAACAAAATGTAACTGACAGTAGGTGTCAACTGATTTGAAGCAGAGGGATAATAATCCTGAGTGTCAGGTTGATGGTGTGAGAATAACACCAGTGAGGAGTGACAAGGAAAGTCTGATATGGGAGAGCACACCTGGGCTGGCGGTGAGCTGGCCGAAGGTGGTGGGGGTGGCACAGCAGATCTTGGCAACTACTGAACTACCGCTTCATGCTGTTCCCACCTTTGTACCAGAAAGCATAACGATGCTCTTCACAAAGAAGGAGAAAACAAACAAAAAGGAGGTGAAGATTTTCAAGAAGAAAATCTTCATTTTGCAGGAAAATAAACTTCAGTCGATCAGTGTGGAGTCAGGAAAGGAAGTTAACCTCATCAACGAGCCTCTAGAGCCACCCAAACAGCAGAATGAGTATTCGTACTGCTCTAGATTCAATACATGCATTTTGCATACAATCCTCACAACATGTTCTACAGTGGAAATTATGATTATTCTCATTTTCCAAATGAGAAAATTGAGGTTTTAGAGACTTTAGTAACCTGTCCAAAGTCATAAAGCTACAATGGTAGACCATCAAGAATTCAAACCTGGTCTTAATTTCAATGCTCATGATTCTATCTACTATACAATATGTTTCCAAAACAATCAATCTGAATAAATTACATCTGTTGTAACTAGCTTCATGTATCATGGTAAGCAACAAACTACTGGGTTGGCCAGAAAGTCTATTTAGTTTTCTCCATAAAAGACACATTTTTCATTTTCACCAATAATTTTATTGATTTGGATATTTTGAGTATGTCAGCTGTCTCCTACTATTGGCTTCTAGTGGGTAGAGCCAGGGGTGCTGCTAAACATCTTCCAAAGTATAAGACAGCCCCACAGCAAAGAATTATTTGGCCAAAATGTCAATAGTACCAAGAAACTAGGCAAACATTCTTGACATGTTTGGCCAGTCACAGCAACTTCTCCATACACTGCACAATTTTTTTTGTGTGTGTGTGTTTCAGTTTTTACCTTTCTTGAAATAATAAAGCTTAATACACTAAAAATGTGTATTTCCTTCCATTTTCAATATAAAAATGTTTGCACAAATATTCACCAATTCTGATAAGTATTTTTTTATTGTTGTTCAGTTACACTTGTCCCCATTTTCCCTTATTGCTCTCCCCTGTAAATGCACGCTGATATGACAGCTGTCACAATACAACCTAACAATTGTTTTGAATGACGTTAAAGACAAGTAAACACTACTAGAGCCATCGTATGGGAAAAACTATACAAACTTTTTGGCCAGCCCAATAGATGATGATAGAGTGATGACTTCAGTAATTTGTAAGTTACTATAAAAGTGTTAGTTATTATTTTACTAGTAGTAGTTTTGCTAATAACAAGGATTAATTTCTAGTGAATAGTCCGCAATTTCCCATCCAATCCATTTGATGATAAGTTTGTTTATTCAAAAATCAAGCCCTAAAATAGTCATTACATGGTTCTTCAAAGATCTGAACTAGGGGAAAAACATTTGTAAACCTGTGGGTCATATAAAAGAAAAGAAGGTTGTAGAATAGAAGACACTTGGCTTTCCCACATATGGGTGAAAACTATGGCATCGCCCTGATGAGGCTTGTTTTCTAATACGTGATGCAGATCAAGTTTACACATCAAAAGATACGCTTACAAAGGTCATGGTCAGTTTCCCTTAATCTGAGAGAACTAGAAATTCTGTTTTACTAAAGGATGCTTTGGTAACTCTTAACCATCTAGAACTCTCTAGGTAGATGTGAGATATACATATCTGGCAGAGAAAGAAGTTCATGTTCAAGTAAATTGAACCAAAAAAAACCAAAACAGATAAATGTGCAATGTAGACTTTAAATAGAAATGAAATTGTTTCAAGAAAACAATAAACAAGGAAAATATTGTCAGTAAATCAAAATAAATGTTTAATTCTTATATCTACAACTATTTAGAAATAATTGAATGTTTACTATATTTCAAACATTGTGCTAAGCTCTTTACAGATAATATGATGAATCCTAACATAACCTGGACAATGTCACTGCCTATCTGAGCAATTAGGGTAAGGAAAGAAGAAGATATTTTCAGTTTTTTATTGTACAATAATAACTACGAAATAATTTGCTTTTCCAATCTCACAACTTTGTAAAGCCTCAGCATTTAGCACTTTTATCCATCCCATTGAATATGATATACTTTCAGTACTCAAACTATGGCCAAGAACTTGATCTCTTTCCAAGTTAACAAACAAAATTAATGGATTTGAATCCATAGTGTATCTATCTGAGAAGAGCTGGCAAGGTGAAGTGATCTTCATTACAAAGGAAACTGGTAACTAAACGTAGAAAAATTAAACATGTAAGCAGTATTCTAAGAGGTACTTATTATTTATTGATAATGGTTTTCTTATAGGTGTAGCATTCTTGGGGTAGCTTGTGGAACATATTCGATGACAGAAAAAAAGTGTGTCCTCCAGTGTGTCCACATTGTAGTGCTATCGCAGGAGCACTGGTAGGGTTAGAAATATGCTAGTGTCCTTGGGAGGTCAAATGTTAATTGAGCCACTTTCAGTTGAAAAGCATGGGGTGGGCAAAAGTAAAAACAAAGAATTATAGAACAAATCTGAGAAGTTAGAAGAAACTAGAGAATGAGTGATTTCTAATTTTAAAAGACACTATTTTTCCTTGATCAAGATCTGTGTACACTAGAATACCTTAATTTTCGAATTAGTTACAGGCACATAAGAAGGTCAAATACCAATTTTAGTGTTTAATACTGTAAAAGCTATGGATCCAGAAGCCATAAAAAAGTGTGTATTGTCTCTATATAGCCACCATCATTAATCTTTGCTATATCAAACTCTCTCCTCTCTCTTTTTTGTTCAAAACCAGAAAGCATGAATAATTAATACATTCAAAAACTATCTTCCTTGAATGAACTCCTATCTCCAATGCCATCTGATTTAAGTGAGAAAAAGTGAATGTGGCTGGGTTTGAAGAGATAGAGTGTTGGTGAGGAATGGACCAGAAATTTCCATAATCCTTTCAATAAACCAATTGGACCCAAACTTTGGGAATAATGCCTTCAAGTTTTGAATTCTGGCACTCACTCTGTTCCTGATAAAACACATCTTAATTGTCCAAGGTCTTTTCAGCAACTTTTCTGCAAAGGTAGGGACACTGGCTTAACCATCTGAGCACCTCTGGTATGAAAGCAGTTCCCAGCCTGTCTCACACTTGGGACTCAGTTTTTCCTCCTTGTGGATCTTCTTTCTCAAACGCACCTTCCTTCATTCCTTTGCCGTGATTAGTATTCACTGATTTGCTAGAGTTAAAAGGAGATATGGCAAGTCTGATATTCATAAGGTATTATAAGATTCTTAACCTGCTTTTCAAAGCCACTTTGCTGGATGTGACACTGGGCTTCTGCTCCTTTCTTTTCCCCCCTGTGTTGGCAATAATACTAATAGCAACCATGGATTGAGTGCTTTCCATGTGCCAGACTCTATGGTAAGAGCTTTTGTATACCCATTCGTTCCTCACAGCAGTTCCCTGGGATGCTGTAATTATTATGATTTAACAGTTGGGGAAGCAGATAAAGAAGGTGTGACTAACTGCTATAGCTATTCCTGAGAGGCTGGGATTAAACCCAAGATCATCAGACATGAAAGATCCTTCTTTTAACTGGTGATTTCCAAATGTCTGCCCCCTTGAACATTTACTCCTTGGGTTTCTACACAACATAAATAAACAAATAATCTGAGAACAAATGAGTTTTGGAAACACTGAATATTTTATTTTTCCCCCTGAAAATGTAAAATGCATATTAGGACACTCAAAGTTCTAAAAAGTTAGGCAGTCAAGAAAACAGTTTATATTGAATAGCTTTAAATTTTCCAAAATTTGTTTAATCATAGAAGCTCTTTCGTTTCCTGTAAAACACCTAAAAAATCATCAGCCACTTTGGAAAGTGCTGCCACACTTTCCTCATTTGAGTCAATCATCATGAGTCTCTTTGGGTTCTAGTCTTCTGCTTTTACACTGCACAGATGACTTACTTTGCCACCTGACTATTTGAAGCCCTTCTCAGTAAAAGTGGTGCCACTCTCTCCCCGCCAGAAAGCATCTCTTTGCTGGATATATGGATGAAGTTGGAACTAAAACAGAATCTTCTCTCCTGGGTTCCTCTCTTCCCTACATAACCTTCCCTCCATCGCCTACAGGGCCTGACTAAATTTGACTGGAGCTCGATGATTTAGCCAAAGTGTGTGGTCTATACCAAGCAGCCTTCCAGGAATAAATGGCCTTTTGGATTGGGTGAGAATCTCCTCTCTTATTTATATGGCACTATGGTATATAATTCTGAGTGGTACATAATTCTTAATTTCTATTAAGCTCTCGAGTACTCCAGTATGTTACAAAAACAAAAACAAAAACAAAAACAAAACCCAATGTATGTGATGGCACAAGGAGCATGGCACCACAAAATTTATAGACTTCCTGGATGCAGTGAATTCAACATAAGTTCTACACTCAAAATCAAATTCACTGCTCTGACAGATCAAATCCCTGTTTTTCTTGAAAATGATATTTGCAAATTTAAATTCAAGCTCTTAACATTGGCCTTTAAGATCCTTGGAAATATGGTCTCTACTCTTCTTGACTTACTCAGCTCTTATTCTTTTTTCTTTCATAGTTCAAGAAACTTTCTTTTCACTCTCTTCCTAAATATTCTGCAAGAATACAAAAAAGAACATAGACTTAAAGGACGGATAAAATACCACTTAGCAGTAAACTAAACACCACTGGGTTAGCTTGCCATCATGTGCCTCATTTTTCCCACCTGTAATCTAAACAAAGAAATGATGTCCACACCTGTTTTTATCTGTGTGAAATCACCTGGAACCTAATCAGTGCTTAATCAATGTTAGTTTTCTTTTCAATGCTAATTTTTTTGTCTGTTACTTTCCTACTATCTAAACCACAATTTGCTAAGATCTCTTACAGAAATTTAAGTGGTTGTTATGAGTTTGACTGTAAGTTTGCCAGTAAAGCCAATCAACGTGAAACAGTAGAAAAATCAGAATTTGCAATAAAAAAAAGCATAGATCTGAACTCCTACTCCTCTTCATTCCTTAGCTATGTGACTGTACACAAGGTTTTTAACCTTTCATAAGTTCAGTTTCTTTATCTGTAAGGTGGCAGTGGAGGTATAATACCTACCTAATAAGCTTACTTCAGGCATTAAATGAAATAGCAAAGAAATATCTAGTATTGTGCTAATGTTAATCCCTATCATTTCTTACAATATTTAATGACAGCATAATTTCTTAACAAAAGTAGAAGCTGGATAAGAAAATATTTCTTCAGGTTAATGTTAGAGATTAAACTGAAAGAAATTTGTGGGGGTTACCCTGAAATTGATAAGATTAACCAGCAACAATTTTAGCTTTGCCATGTGGGTATTGGCAGTGTCAGAGTCAGAAGGCATGAAAGAGCTTATAAGCAGAAACAAACAAAACATCCCAGGCTTCCAAGATTCATGTAACCCAACCATCAAACTCATATTCCCAGAGCAAGGCAGCTCATCCTTGCTGAGCTTGGTAGAAGAACAGAGAATATGTGAGATACCCATGCCTGAGAATTAGAGTCTGAAGCCTGGAATTAAATCAGAGATGCTATTTAGCCCTTCCCTTTTCTACTAAAGCTTTATTACTTGCACTGAAGATGAGATTATCATGATACCCATTTGGGGATTTGGAACAAACATGAATCTCAGGGACATGGACAGAACCTTTTCATTCAGTGACTAGGTTATTGCATTTGAAGTGTAAGCTTTTCTTCTTGTTAAATCCTTTCCTCTTCAATTCATCAGCATGCACTGTGACAGATGTATCTTCCTCATTTTCCTTTATTGTAACATCCAAGAGCTGATTTAAACACCAGATCAGTACAGATGATCTAGATTCCAAACCCTACATAAGAGCTCCAGTCATTGTATTAGCTTATTTCTTAATCCCCAAACTTCCTTTGCTACCTCAGCATTCAGGGGACTGAAAATTGCTTCACTTCTAATGAATTTCTATTCTAAAAATAATAAAAGAGCTTGCTGATGCCATTACAACTGCTTTGAGTAAACACAGTGTAGGTGCAATCCCTGTATAATTTATTATTTTTCCAACACCTTGCTTTTTGTAGAAGCTTCCTTGTGGTACAGTTAACATATCATATAATTCATCTCTTTAAAGTATGTAATTTAATAGTCTTCAGTATGTTCACAGAACTGTGCGATGATCACCATAATCAATTTTAGAACATTTACATCAACTCCCCTCCCCCACAAAACCCACACATTCCCATTAGCAGTCACTTTTTGCATTCCCCCTCCCTCGCAGGCAACCGCTAACATATTTTCTGTCTATGAATTTTCCTATCTTGAACACATGATATAAATAAAACCATACAATATGTGCGGGGGGTTGTAAATGGTATCCTTCAACTCAGCATAATGTTCTTAAGGTACATACACATTGTATCACACATCTGTACTATAGTCTTTTCTGTTGTAAAATAGCATGCAATTTTACAGATTTACCACTCTTATTTATCCATTGATCAGTTGATAAACATTTGGGCTGTTTTCAGTTTTTAGATATAATAAATAATGTATAAATTTTTGAGTAAACATGTTTTTCTCTTGGGGTTTAATTACCTAGAAACTTCATGTTTAAAATTTTGAGAAACTGCAAAACAATTTTTGAATTGGGTTTTGCAAGCCAGTACCTCATATCAAGTAAGAAAAGAAGTTAATTTATGATAACAATCAATTGTATATACTATTATTTTTAGGGAGAAATGACTCAGAGGAATCAAGTAACAACAAAATCATAATTTTTTTAAGTCCAATGTTAGAATTAACCTTTTGATCTCTAGTCCTATGTTCTTCCCCCTGTATCTTTCTGGTCAAGGCACACTGCACCATATAATATTGTGGCATATATCATTTCATCTTATCTTTGTTCCAAGTCCCACTTAACAAACTATTTGAGTAAAAAAATCAGTTTGAGATACAAAGCAATTTGTAGGAGAGAGGACAGGAAATGGAAGTTCCCAGTTATGAATTAATAAACTGAAATAGTACTCTAATTTCTACAGAAAAATCAGACTGCAACCTCTGAGATACAGTGAATAAAAGGCAAATTAGTAAGTTTCTGTGGTCAACTGAGCACCTATGGGGAGTCTTGGAGAATTTCAAGAGAATGCAGCAATTGCCACAGAACGGAGCTTTGCTACCAAGCGTCGGTGTGCACGAATGCAATGTGGGATTGTTTGTGAGACTTGCACGTCCCTGGAAATAGCTCCCCCTCCCCCCAGAGATTCTGACTATGTGAGGGGTAAGCCCAGGGAACTGAGCCTTAAACATGTGCACAAGGGAGGACCTAAAGCGAGGAGTCTGCAAACATTATTTTGGTAACACTGGTAGAGTGGATTGAGCTTGGAAATGAATGAGATAAAATTTGAATCTTACCTTACGCATTGGCTGGGCAATGCCGGGCAATTTCCTGGTGTCATTGTGTTCACCTCTTATATGCAGCTAACAACAGACCCTTCACAGTACTTGCATGAAGATGCAATGATAAAGCAGTTTACACATGTGAAAAGGATCTGGCTCTAACTAATGTTGGGCTTTCTCCCTGCCTCCCTAAACCAAAGTCATAAGGAACTGGTAAACCTAATGGCTTATACAACTGATGCAAAATGAGTATTGCTTTGTTTCATCCTTTCTCTGTGAATCCAACCCTTCCCTTTTCCAAAAACGTCCGCATGAGAGTATCCTGCCTCAGCCCATGAGAAATTTGAAGATACCCTCATTTGGGTGAGCTAGTTGCAGCTGCAAATATGAGGGTAGGAACAAGGTACTATATAAGCCCAATGTTGATTAGCATCACCGTGACTCATTATTCTGATCAGCCAGAAGCAATTTACAATCATCTTTAAGCAAGTGCAAATCATTTTCATAATTGACTTGCGGGAGCTTTAACACAACAACTTGTTGTAGTTGTCAATCACTGTCAAAGGATAGAGGAGGAGGAAGCCCTTCTGGAAAGAAAAGCAAAACTACAGTGACTGTCCATAGTGGACAGTGAATGGCATGGCTACGCATCCTTTTCCATGGCGTTATTTTCCAGGCCTGTGGACAGGGTCTCTTCTAGACAGAGAAAAGAACCAAAAGAAGGTGGAACTCACTGATGCCACTGCCTTGTTCAAAGAAACCTGACACAAAACCAACAAGTTTGAGCTACACCTCTCTGAGCCTTCATTTTTAATTTTGTTGTTGCTGTTTTTCCCCTTTTGTAACTCTTATCATTGCTAGCTATAGTGAAAGCAGTGGCTTGCAAATTCATGCTTTCTTTTAAAGAATTATACATTTTGGGTGATCGCAGAAATATTGTACAAGAGATAGACAGATAGACAGATGGATAAATAGATGTATGTTTCCATATTTCCTGAAGCAAATAGGAGTAAGAATATTTATTTAAAATTTTCACACTGAATATAATATTTATTTAAATAATTATAAATGGAAATGTTATCTAATTTTTAATCCACAATACCTATGAAAGTGAGGAATATAAAAACTAAAGTAAGTAAATGGCCTTGAAAAAAAATCAAACAAAAGCAAAACAAATCAAAATAACAAACAATTAATGTTAAATGTTAGTTCCTAAATTTATTATTAGTCTTTTTTTTTCTTGGTAAAATGGAAGTAACAACATTTCCAAGCATATTATAAGCAACAAATGAATATAAAAAACACTTCGAAAAGTGGAAATTTGGGACCACGGTACAAGGTATAAGAAAGCTGGAGCCTTGATGACCAAGTTGGAATGGATTCTAGTTCGGGTCAAAAACGAGCACTGATGACTAAGTCAGACATTAATGCATATGACGTCCAAGATTATGCGTACATACGTAGAGGCCAGGCTTGTGACATGCAGCGGGAGTTCTTTGTATGTAGTGGGGCCTCGGTAAATAGTGTTTATTACAGGTATTTAAGATCAATACAAATATAGGAGGATATCTGCCTTTGTCTACAAGGTAAAATTCTATGTCAGTTATTTAAAAGAAATGACTTCAATAAACTAAGTGCATCTGCATTTTTAGTCATGTAATTTGAATTGAAAATACTGCATAATTTTGCATCACTGTTCTGTGGTAGGCTCATATTAATAATGCACAATACTGGCACAGCTGCTGAGATGGGCATAGCACATCTGGGAGTTAGCAGGAAAGTGAATCAAGGATGTTTATAACATGTTGGGCTGCATAGTTAAGCTTCAGCGCATGAGCGTTTAAAGATGGCAGTGATCCAAGCTGAGTCATTTTCCCATTTTCTCCTTTACCTGGGTTATAAACATTTAAGGGTAGCTTAATTTGCTACACAACAATGTCGTTAACCATGTTTTTACAGAGATCCTACAGCTGGCCAGGTACTGTAAAATAAAAACCTTCTAGATTGTAGTTTCACGAGGGCAGAAAACCTCGTTCTTCATTCTTGTCATCTACCCTGAGGGTTAGGTGCAGTGCTTTGCACATGTGGACGTCCTAGATAACTATTGGTGAATGTGAGAAAACAAATAAACTTCCAAAAATTTAGAGCGCTGTACTAATGGTACTTGGATATACTTGACTTGCATCTTTTGACCATCATTTATCACAGGTTAATGAATTGCTTTTTTTTTAATGGATCTGTCAGCATCTCCTAGTATCTGTTAAAGGCCAAAAGAATAGGAGCTTTATTTACTTCCCTCTGTCTTCCTGAGAATCCAGCTCAATGATAGATGACTACAATTTGTATTCTTTTGTTCATAATCTGTCTTTTCCTTCTGGTACATTTTTAAAGTTTCCCAAATGCCCTTAATGTTTTGAATTTCCACAGTGAGATGTGTATGTGCTTGTTTAACACTATTTGAAAAACTGGAATCTTTCAATCTGTCTTCCATGTCTTCCATAAATTCTGGAAAATTCTGTCATTGTTTCTTCAGACATTGATTCTCCTCCATTTTTCCCTAACCACTCTTTAGGGAACTACTACATACAGATGAAGAATTTCTGAATCAGTCCTTCATAACTCCTAAATTTCTTCCCATACTTTCCTTTTTTTTCCCTTTGTACTGCTATCTGGGAGAATCCTTAACTCAGTCTTTCAGACGCATAATTCACTATTTAAATGAATCAAGTTCACTTTTCACCTGGTATTTTATCACTGTGATAGTTTTTTGTTCTAAGAGCTCTAATTGTTTTTATTCCATTACCACCTATTTTTTATGTCTACTCTTAGGTTTTAGAGGTTAATTATTTATTATAAATCTGGTAATACAGAATATAGTTATTCTTTCCACCTATATTTTGGATCCTGAGAGATGGGCCTTCTCTTGATTTTACATTATCATTTGTGGGTATAGTTAACCCTCTCTTCTATCCTTTTATTCTCACTAACATTAAAGATGCTCACATTTCTCCATCTTGAAAAATATTCTTATCCAAGCTCTTCATCCAGTCCCAATTCCTCCCTTATATAGCCAAAGCCATTGAACAAATTTCTTATATTCATACCCTCTGTTTTCTCACCCTTCCTTCATTTCAATCTGGTTTCTGTTCCATAATTAATTATCTAATAATGGTAAAGAGAATACATTTTGTTGCTGTTCTCATTTTACTTGGCTTCCCTACGCAACAATCACTGTTGACAACTCTCTTTTCTAAGTTCCTGTGATGCTACTCTGATTTTTCTGCTCTGCCTCTGGGTTCCTATTTTTAGTCTCATCTGCATGCCCACATCTATTTAACCACCATTATATACTGGCACCATTCAGGGCTTTTTCTTCTTCTCACCCTCTGATTTTAGCCTGTAGTATCTAAATTATATACCTGGATTTGATGACTCCCTAAATACAGATGAATTCTGAGTTTTTATCTCCAACCCACAGCTCCTCTCTAGGAGATGTGGGACTGCCTAAAACTACCTTCTTAACATCTCACTTGAATATTTCAAAAGCACCTGAAATTAAACAATATCTAAAACTCAACATCTGACCTCCTTTAAACCTGGGCCTGTCCTGACCCCGTCTTGGCACTACCATCCTTAGGCTTAAACAGACACCTAAGGAGAGTTTTTGGCGCCTTCCATTCTCTTGCCCCTCCAAATCCAATCCATCACCACTACCTATCAGCTTTACTTATAAATGCCTCTCAAATCTGTCATTTTTTCTCTGTCTTTTTCATTGCTTATCTCATTTAAGCTGTCATAATTTCTCACCTGGACAGTTGTACTAGGTTCCTAATTAGTGCTCTTTAACTTTGCCCTCTTCCGGCCTATTCATCACCGTTTAGCCAGAAAGATCCTTAAAGTCACAAATCATATTATTCCTTCTTTTAACACAAGGCCTTCCACATTATGCAATGTTGATCACATCTGGAAGAATACTTACTTGTTCATTCATGACTACTCATTTCTTTAGTAAAAGCCTGAAGTGGCCTTCCGTCTATTCTTTAATTGATAATGATTTCCTTTGTGGACTCAGACCTCCAAAAGCACATATGAAAACAAACAAACAAACAAAAAATATGTTAAGCCATCTATCCACCCAAACCTTTCAAAGAAGGCATGGCTACAGTCAGTAAGACATCTGCCTGGCCTTGTCTGCATGTTTCCATAGTATGTTGCTGGAAGATTCAGATGTTTTTTTGCAACTGCCTTGTTTGTCCAAAAATTTTTCCTCTCCTCATATCAGCAGTGAGGAGATGTTTGTAGAGAGGAGGAGAAGGAGAAGGATTTGCTTTTGTCTTTTACTTCTATTCTCTACACTTAAATTTTAGATAAAATTATTTTTCTCCCAAGTACCAGATGTTTTCCAAAACATTTCTATGCTTGGTATTTTAATCTAAATAATATTAGAAGTGTATAGATAACATCTTTTCTTATTTTTTCTGGAAATTTATAAAGGAAGACAAGTCATACAAAACAAAACAAGCCAATGCAACACTTCATTTTCTCTAACGGCCAAATATCTCACAATCATCCTCAGAATACATTCATCATTGTTTCCCATGATTATACTATAAACTGAGCTTCAAAAAGTTGGCAATAAAATTAATATACATTTCCTCTTACATGTCATGTTTGCCTTAAATTGTGCCCCTTTGATACTGATTTTCATACAATAAACAAAAGTCCGATGAATAATTTCAAAGACTGAATTAATTTTGGATGTCTTCTTCTCTAGATGCACATCTAGTGTTGGCTTCTCTTCTTTAATCCCTCCAGTCCTAACATCTGTCATGGTGGCAAAGGCAACCCTGAGGCAGTTCCTTCCAGCCTGGGACATCCCCTACTCTGTATTCTTTCTTTCCTTCTTTATCCAAAAATAGACCTGATCCAGAATTATATAGTCATCACTTATTGAACAATACCCCAGTAAGTAGATGTTGTAGATTAATGACCCCATTTAATGATCAATCCCTATGACCACACCCCATTGCAATTGAACTCTCTCATCCAGAGGTAGAGACTTCTTCATCTCCTTAAATATGGATGAATCTTGAATCTTATTTTGAGAAATAGAATGTGGTGGAAGTGACACTGCATGTTTAGTGTCCTAGGACTTCAAAGTCCCTGAAGGATCTTCCTTTGCTCTCTCAAATGCTGTCCTGAGGTCATCAAATAAGGAAGTCAATCTAGACTTATTGGAGGATGAGCAGCCATGTGGAGAAGATCTCAGGTACCTCACCCAATAGCTAGCAACAATTATCAGACAGGTGAGTGGGTCCATTTTAGATTTTCCAGCAAAGTTGATGCTCTGGCTGAATGCAGTCATGTGAGTGAGCCCAGGCAAATCCAGCAGAGGAATTGACTGCCTAGTTTACCCTCAGAATTGAGAAAAAATATAATGTAATAAATGACTTCAGTGTGCTTATATATAAATGCAAAAATGATTGTTTTAAGCCACCACGTTTTATAGTGATTTTCACATAATGGGCTAATTCAATCAGTAAGTATTATAATTTTCTTAATTTTTTAAATGAGATGAGGCAGAGAAATATTTAGTATATTGTCCAAAATAACACACACATTACATGGCAGAGCTAAAACAAATCCAGAGCTTTCTGCTTCTAAATCCCATACCTGAAGATGTAATGAAACATTACCTCTCTAAATCTATTTCATATTTTCCCCTAACTTACGTTCAGTTATTTGAAGGTGATAATCATGTTGTTTGAAGTCCCTTTTTTCCAGACTAAATGTCCCATTTTCTTTTACTTTTCTTCATGCAGCAATCCTTTTTGGTCTCATAGGCATGTGCTTATTCTCATTTGAAGACCTAACAATTTATCTACTCTGTTCAAATGGGAGATGCCAGAACTAAATTCTAAGTGGACTCAAACTGAGACAGGACAGTAAGAAGCTAGGAAAATTCCTTGGAAGCGGAGTAGGAAAACTGAGACGGACAGCTGAACACAATGACCGAGTGATTTACAGCCAGGCGCAGATGGTCAGCAGTGCAGAAGGCCTGGCAGGGGCAAAACTGGAAAACAAGAACCAGGTGGCCTTTCCTCCTTGGGCCTCAGTTGCATTTCAGCTCCAGGCCCAGAAAAGCAGCAAAACCAGGTGGGTGATGCCAGGACCTAGTGCAATGACTACAGACCCCCTATGCTGACACTGTCCAATCAGAGGAGACTATGACCCTGAAAGGCACACCTGGAGAGCTGATGCATATTCTACTGAAACTCTCACCTGAGACCTCCCCTAACGTTCTCACCCACAAAGGGGAAATAAAAAGCCCTCAGAACAAAGGCACAGCCCTGGCTGACTCTAGATCATGCTCATGCTCCTTCCCAGGCAGGAACCTTTTATTTCCTCCTAAACTCTAAGGGTCCCAGGGAGACTTGAAGCCAGGGAAGAAGTGAGCAGTAGCAGCCTGAGCCCTGGCGCAGCCCCTGATCCTGTCTCCAGGACCCAGTTCTTCCCTGACTTCCCAGTGAGCTGAGTAAGGCAGCCCAGCCTGGCCTCTCCTGTTGCCTTCTCTATGCTGAGCCCTTCCTTGTTTAATTGCCCCCAGCTTTAACAAATGTATCCTCATAGTCACTTGGACTTGTGTTGTGAAATCTTTCCAACACAAGGTCAAGAACCCACGCACTACAGCTGGCCCTGGACAGACCCACTCAGGGCCAGGCCCTTGTCCAGTAAAAAAAATAAAACAAAACAAAACAAAACAAAACAAAACAAAACAAAACTATAATAAAATAGAACAATGTTTGCCAAACTTTGGCCTGAGGACCAAGGTTAGCCCACCACTGTTTTTTATGGCTCATGAGGTTAAGCATAGTATTTACATTTTTAAATAGTTGAAAAGAAAAATCAAGGAAAAAAATGTTACATGAAAATTATATGAAATTAAAATTTAGTGTCTTTTACAAAAAATATTTACTAGAATACACTCATTCATTCGTTTACATATTTCCCACAGCAGCTTTTCCACTACAGCAGCAGAATGGTGTAGTCGTCACAGCAAAGACCTTATGGCCACAAAGCTGGGAATGTTTACTCTCCAGATCTTTTCAGGAAAGTTTACTGAGCTTTGAAATAGGCGACTACAACCTTCTTCACTTTGGATGTTCCACTTTTCTTATTTCTCCTTAATTTATATAATTATTATGGGTAGCAATGGCACTCTTTTGAATGATACTACACCAAGTCAAACTGCCCTTTTTCTCATTTTCCCAATGCCTCAACTCTTCCATTTCTTTCATTGCTATTTTGAACCAAAATGCATGTTCCATTAAATTTCATTTTATGAGATTCATATCATTCCAGTATTTAAGTATTTTATTAGACACTTATCTGTCCTTTGACATGTTCAGCCTTTCCCCAGGTCGGTCTTATCCACAACCTGGGAAACACGATGGCAACGTTTTTGATGAAGTGATGGAATAAATGTGGTACAAAAGGTAGCCATGTAACACGACACTAGCCATTTTCCTCCAGTTTGAACTCCTACCCCTTAGTCAAAATATTATTATGAGTAGCTCCCGTATTTTGACCAAAATTTTTCCCCAAGGTCATTATTCAATAATGTATTCATTTATTTGACACACAAATACTGAATCCCTACTATGTCCTCTGCTTGGTGCTGGGCAGATAATGAAGAGAATATACAGGGATCCTGCCCATTGGGACTTTTGGCCTCATTAGTTTAGTAACAAAGCAATCATTCTCAAAATATGTAATTACAAGCTGTAATGATTGTTTATGATTTAATTGCTTGAAGCATTAGTGTTACGACATATGCATACAATTCACTGGTCAAATCGCCCTTATCTTCTTACACAATGTCTTTGATAACGCTATGAAAGAAGCAGCTAAGGTTAGGCTAACACAACTCGTTCCTCTCGGTAAACCAATACCGGTGCCAACTGATCAGGGATTCTCTGAAATATGAGTCCGAACCTTCAGTGTGTTTACAACGTCCTTGGAGAATCTTGTTAAAATGTGGATTCTGGTTCAGTAAGTCTGGGTGGGAGCCTGCGATTCAGTATCACTACCAAGCTCTGAGGAATGGCTACCCACCTCACTCAGAATAACAAGCCTCACTAGATACTAGCCACCCAGATCTTTAATGATCAGTTCCTGTTGTTAAAAGACAGGTGGTTTCAGACAGGCATTGCATTAATTTTGAGTAGAGAAAGGCAAGTAGCCTAGTGAAAACCACAGGCTCTTCAGTCAGAGAGATGTGAATTTATATACACTGACTTGCACCTTAATAGCTGTGTTAACTCGTGTCCTCACCTCACTGTATCTGAATTTCCTCATCAGTAAAAATGGAAATAATCATTTACAGTGGTGTTATTGAGAATAACCCCCAAACACAGTAGACTCTAAACAAATGGTAGCTTTTATTGTGTTTATTAGGAGAGTAATATGAACAGAACTGTGCTTTGAAAAAATTGAACAAATAGCAAGATGCAGTTGGCTTTTGAATGAGAAGAGACTGAGGGCCCTTGGATAAATCAGATGTCGCTTCAGTTCAGCCATATTTAATGAGTATGTATTGTGTGTTAGAAACTGAGCTAAATGCTGAGGAGATAAAGTTGAATCAGGTACAAGTTTTCAAAGAGTTGAGCTGGTTAGACAAATCAACAAACAGTCATTAGATTCAGACATGTTTGATGAACCTAAATACATTGATTCATTTGACAAGTACCAGGGAAGGAGCAGCTGTGACGAAGAAATGGAAATATATATATATATATATATATATATATATATATATGGTTAAGATGGTAGTTTAGAATATTACTACAAGGAAAATAAAAGTGTTAATAACAATGTTGAGGCCTTAAGACCTAAGAGGATAGAGGTTTCATTAACACAAATGTGAAAAACAATTAGGTAAGGTGGGGGGAAATTGAGTTTCTTTTTGCACACATTGTGTTAAAGAGTTGTTGGGTCATCTCAGTGTATGTGACTTGACATTTTGAAATAGAATCACCAATAGAATAGATTACACATAATAATATGTGTAATCGAAGCTCATTTACAGAATTTGGGAAAAAGTAACATGCACTTCCTGGTTTTTTTTGTAACAATGTAATTTGGATCCCATGTTTGTGTATCTACTGTGCATATGCAGATATAGAGACAGGCATTCGTGTTTATGTTTGGTGTTTACCCTCCATCAGCAGTTTAAAAAATTACTACCCTGTTTCTACACTATTAATGAGAGTCTGAATGTGGAAGGCTTGATAAGTTGTTTACAAGGAAGTTCAGAAGGAGAAATCAGTGCATGTTTGCAGAATATTGTGAAAACATTTTTTTTTCTCAGGATGTGTCGCTGGAAATGGCAATTAGTCAATGTAGGAAAACTGATATATCTTTAGACATTCAGTCACAGTAAAACAAACATCTAGACCAGTGCAGTTAGGCTTCTGAGAGAATAAATGAAACTATGTTGATACATAAAACATTTCGCACGATTCATATTTGTTACCCATGAATTCTCATTAGAGTTCTCAGAATAAGCCAAAAGGGAAGATTTCATATTTCTATTTTATACACAAATATAGTGAAGAATGAGGAAAGGAGGGACTTAGAGACTCACAGACAAATAGAATGAACAACAACCTGAAACATTTTATGTAAATGCCTGCCGTAAACTAGGTACCTTGCTAGCAGCTTTCACATTTGCTTTTTTTGTTCCTCCCTCACAATAACCTTATGCATTGAGTACAATATTATGCCTGTCATCATGCAGATGAGATAATGCAGTAACGTAGAGTTACAATAATTCGATCATGCAGGTGTCATGAGTTGCCATCACATCAACAACTTGTCTTATCCCCTTTCTTAACAGCTACAATTTCTCTTCAGTGATCAATGTGGTTTCTGGAAAACTAAATTCACCCCTGGCTCCATAGGTGAAACATGTGAACTCAACTAAGCCCGTCATGGTAGCATATTACCCACAGGGTTTAGTTTAGGGATGGGCATGCCATCTAAGCTCCTGCACCCTGAGAATCTGAAAACTTGGGCCGAGAGTGCTGAGGCAAATGTCACCCTTTCAAACTGTGTGTATGAATGGATTGATGCTGGCAGTCATTTTAGGATCAGTAGAGAGAACGAGGGAAGTTACACTGTTGGTTAAGCTGATGGAAGAATCCTCGCAGATTCTGGGAAGTTGAAAGGATTCTGGACTTTTCGGGCCCTTGAGCCCATATTTAATCTCCAAAATTTAAACAAATTTGAGGCTTTCTTTTGTAATAACAAACATTCTCTCTGTTATAGAAGTCATGTAGATCAATTCCCTTTTACTAGAGCAGGCTATGAAGCTGAAAAAAAAACAGAAAGCTCTTGTCTAAGATGGCAGAGCTCACTCAAGGCAAAGACAAACCAAGAGTTGAGGATTCTGCATGCCCAGTCTAGTGATCCTTCAAATGCAACAGGCTGACTTACCAAGCTCACACCATAATTGAAGAAAAGGTTTAAGATTTCTAGAACACTTAGAATGCATTATTTCATTCAAAGCTGTGGTTAAATGCAAACTGTTTTAAGTAATCAAGAGAAAAATAACACAAGAAATACAAGGGGGAATATATATTTTTGCTTGTTATTAGGAAACATGTTTAACTATTTTGAAAATTTTTGCCTACATGCAATTTCTAATAGTGAGTTGAAATCATACCAAATTCTTTTAAATTTATTTTAGAAAACCCATTGATTATTGTACAATTTAGCACCATAGCTTAAATTTCTGTTAGCTTCTAGTCATTTAATAACCATGTACTGAGTATGCTGGGTAAATGGAGGTGCTAAGGATGCAGAAATGAGTAATTATTATTTTTTCCTTCAAGTAGCTCACAATCTAGTGGAGTAGGTAGCCAGATGGATTTGTGAGGCAAAGGAGATTTTTTGACTGCAGTTAGCACAGGACATATTGGGGATACCCAGGAGCAGTGGTAATTTTACATAGTGGTGGGGAAAAAAAGGTAGGAAATACTTCTCATGGAGAAGAGCTTAAAATGATTCTGAGGAGTGAGTGCAGAGCCTTTTGGTCCTAGAGAACTAAAGTCATGCTATTCTACTACTTAGAGCCGTATTGCAAGGAAGGGAGGGGGTGGCACACATCCTGGTGGGAGCCACAGTGTGGAAAACCATGGAATAAAAGGCCCAGAGGGAAGGTCTGGGCTTAGGGGAGACACAACCAAGTGCAAAAAGCCAAAGTTTCTACAATTTACATATTTCCATTTGAGACTCTCCCCAACTCTTTTAACTCATATAGTTTTGAAAATTTAAATAGAAATTCAGATAGTAGCAGGCTGTATGTTTTGAAATAGGACTTGGACACTTGGTACATTTTGTTTCCACCTCCCAATAAGCCAGAAGGGGAAGCTGGCATTTCTAATTCTAATTGTAGGAGCTCCATCATCACTGTGACCATCCATTATTAAAGGGGAAAAAAGGAGGGCTGACTGCTTGCTCCATCCTCCATGATTTCCCTCAGCCCCACAAAATACAAATGATAGATTTGGCCTATATGTGAAAAAGCACAAGACATCACAACACAGGGCTCCTGGGGAGTCAGCCATTTAGGTTAGCACACTGGCACCCTCCTTTCCCCAAAAGAAAGGATGTATATTAAATAGCACAGTACCTGAATAATTGCCTCAGATTAATTACTAATGTACGATAGTGGTTTCCAAATGCTGATCCATGAAGAAGTTTTCAAAAATCTGAAAAAAAAATTGTAAAATAATATAGGGGGTGTGTGTGTGTGTGTGTGTGTGTGTGTGTGTGTGTGTGTGATAGAGGTTGCCTTCTTGGAAAGGACTGAATTTGTTCTATATGTATTTCTGTGGTAATTTTTAAATAAACATTTCTTTTTTCATTGAATGAGATTTCTAATAGATACTATGTATTTTAAAAATATTATTACTTTCAAAAATATAATGTTGGAAACCTTATGATAAATCTCCATTTTAAAAATTTTACTTTACTCATCCATGAAATAAAAAAGAAAAAGAAAAAAAGAGCACTGTACAACAAGGAAAGCATGCTTGAGAATCAAACCTGTTTTAAAAAATTAAGTGAGTAGACTTCTGGCCAAGATGGAGGCATAAGTAGACATGCTTTGCTTCCTCACACAGCCAAAGGAGGATAACGACAAATTAAAAAACAAAAAGCAACCAGAACTGCCAGAAAGTCGAACTGTATGGAAGTCTAACAACCAAGGAGTTAAAGAAGAAACATTCATCCAGACTGGTAGGTGGGGCAGAGACAGGCAGCCAGGGCAGAGAGGATGCCCAGCAAGGAGTCAGAATGGGTGGGCGAGATGGTGGCTGGCTGACTGGGTGGTCCCATGTTTGTGTGTGGATAAACCAGGAGGAACAACTAGGGAGTGAGACAGACCACACAGTTAGGGTTCAAGCATGGGGAACTAAAGCCTCAAAACCACTGTAAAAACCTGTGGGGGTTGTGGTAGCAGGAAATACTGCCAGTCTCACAGAAGAGTTTGTTGGAGAGACCCATGGGTTCCTAGAACGTGTACAACCCACCTAACCACCTGGGAATCAGTACCTGAAGGGCCCAATTTGCTTGTGGGTACCAGGGGAAGTGATTTGAAAGCTGGCCAGGAGCCGAGCAAGTGGCATTGTTCCCTCTCTGATCCCTCCCTCACATATAGCACCAAAATGCAATGTCATGAGTGCTCTGCGCTGGTGATTACCCAAGGCTCTTGCCCTTACAGCATAACAGGTACTTCGAGGCAAAGAAATATGGCCCAAATGAAAGAAGAGATCCAAACCCCAGAAAAATAACTAAGTGATGAGGCGATAAACAACCTTTCAGGTACAGAGTTCAAAATACTGGTAATCAGGATGCTCACAGAAATGGCTGAGTACAGGTGCAAAATAGAGGAAGAAGTGAAGGCTATGCAAAGTGAAATAAAGAAAAATATACAGGGAACCAACAGTGAAGGGAGGGAAACTGGAACTCAAATCAATGATTTGGAACAGAAGGAAGAAATAAACATCCAATGGGAACAGAATGAAGAAACAAGAACTCAGAAATATGAGGAGAGGATTAGCAACTTCCAGGACAACTTTAAAAGCTCCAACATCCGAATCATAGGGGTGCTAGAAGGAGAAGAGGAAGAACAAGACATTGAAAACTTATTTGAGAAAATAATTAAGGAAAACTTCCCCAACATGGTGAAGGAAATAGACTTCCAGAAGTCCAGGAAGCTCAGAGTCCTAAACAAGTTCGAGCCAAGGAGGAACATGCCAAAATGCATCATAATTAAGTTACCCAAGATTAAAGATAAGGAGAGAACCTTAAAAGCAGCAAGAGAAAAGCAGAGAGTTGCCTACAAAGAAGTTCCCATAAGACTATCAGCTGATATCCTCAAAAGAAACCTTACATACAAAGAAGGGGCTGGAAAGACATATTCACAGTCATGAAAAACAGGGACCTACATCCAAGATTACTCTACCCAGCAAAACTATCATTTAGAATGGAAAGGCAAACAAAGTGCTTCCCAGGTAAGGTAAAGCTAGAGGAGTTCATCGTCAGCATGCCCTTATTATATGAAATGTTAGAGGGACTTATCTAAGAAAAAGAAGATCAAAACTATGAACAATAAAATTACAACAAACTCACTGCTATCAACAGCTGAACCTAACTAACAAAAGCAAAAACAAACAACTGGAACTGGAACAGAAGCA
Source organism: Mormoops blainvillei (assembly GCA_004026545.1). Classification (NCBI taxonomy): domain Eukaryota; kingdom Metazoa; phylum Chordata; class Mammalia; order Chiroptera; family Mormoopidae; genus Mormoops; species Mormoops blainvillei. Next base: position 598,440 of record PVJD01000100.1, on the reverse strand, counting down.
CAAAAATGGAGATCACATGGAGGGTTAGCAGTGGGGTGGGAGAGGGTGGATAATGGGGGAAAAGGTACAGGGAATAAGAAGGGTAATTGTTAGGCACAAAATAGACAGGGTGAGGTTAAGAATAGTATAGGAAATGGAGAAGCCAAAGAACTGACATGTATAATCCATGGACATGAATTATTTGCAGGAATGCAGGTTGTGGGGTGGTGTAGGCTGGAGGGGGATAAAGGGGAGAAAAAAATGGGACAACTGTAATATCACAATCAATAAAATATACTTAAAAATAAATGAGTAAATTTAAAAAATCTTACTGGCTTTTTTCTAAACAATTCATTAATCAGCCAACATTCAAGCTATCATACAGAAAAGAGTACCAAGTAGCTGTATAAAATGAAAGAAATTTATAGACAGAAGGATGTAGGAATAAGGATGTTATACTAGACAAAAAATAGACTGGTTCTTGCAAGGCTACTTTCTTTTAGAGGATGGCAGAGGTCTGTCAGGAAGATTATGTCACTAGCTGATCAGGTAATTCCTAATTGACTGCTTTAAGGTTCTATTTTGGGGACAGAATAAACTAACTCAATTGAGTCTCAGTTTGGTAACATGGGGTTTAGCATTTTGGCCACTTTGGGCCTGTTGTCTTATTTTCAATGAGCCAATATAGCACTAAATCATTGTTTGACCAATTACTAAGGGACAGTTTTAGGCAAATTAACTTCTCTGAGCCTTTTTTTTTAATTGAAAATTATTTAACAGAGACAGTGTGAACATTAAATAATATCACATACATAAAGTGCTTTTGAATTAATTTTTCTTTCTCTCTTGCCCTTTTCTACCTGGTTAATGACCATACTCTTTAAAGACCAGAAAGGATCTGAAAATTTGGCTTAATCATCTCTAAACCTTCGCATATGCACCATCATTTTCATAAACAGACAAAACAAGTTAGACCCCACTTGACTTCTGTATTCATAGAACAACTAATTTTAATGGTGTTAGTGCTGCTCAGAGGCTAATGAACTACGGTTTATATATCCTCCACATTGCCTGTGGTGGCATTCTCTGTATCTTTAGCACAGTGGACAGTGCCAGTGTGCTGAAAGTAACAGTTGGCATCTACATAACTAAATGGTACAGGAAGAAGGAACTGAAACATTTATTTCAGTTATAGTTCCATTTCCTTCAGTTATGTATAAAAGACTGAATACCCAGCTTGGTCATGCTACAATTCTGATTGAATACAAACACAAATAAATACCATGCTAAGTAATAATATGAACTCTTCTTGAAGGTAAGTAAGGGTCTCTCAAAGTCAGTGGCTGTGAAAGAACGGGAAAAGGAATAAACAGAAGAAAAACTGAGGATGTAGAAAAAAGAGAGTTCTTGCTAAAACATTATTTTTTCATGCACGTTAGCAGCTGGGGATTTCTTTGGTTAGGACTAACTCATTTCTATGCTTCTCCCCATGAGATTACTGTCAGTGTACTTCTCCTACTGGCATCACGCAAAAGGTGACAGCTGATTAAAGGGAAGATGAGTCACTGAAAAAAAAAATCTTGCTGCTGGGTAAATGAATAAACAGAAAATTCAAGATAAATGATCATAAAGTTGCATTTATGAGGACCTTAGATAACAGTTGCATAAAGAACAGTAATTAGAATCAACACAGTATTTTAAAGGAGTGTTAGAAAGACCTAAATAATTAGGACAATTAATGGCATTGTCTAAAAAGAACCTCAAAATGTCAATTATTTAATTTACCTTAAAGCACACAATAATGAATAAAGCCCTAGATTTCAAATATATTGAATTAAGTGCAGGAAACCTGCAAGGAGTTTGTTATTTAGTGATCAACCTGAAAGCTACCCACACCATATAAACTGGCATTAGTTCAAGCAGTTGATGAAACAAACTGAAAGCAAACTGCCTATGACATGGAAATAGAAAGTTTAGGTGGCTGAGCAAAGAACATTTTAAATCAACTTATAAAAGACTTGGACCCAATTCTCACTAAATGTACATGTGCACAAACATCCCCAAATTTGGGGTAAGGGGAAGAAAGGAAGCAGGAAGTGTTTAGAACATTGCATTATTAATTTGATTCTTAGCTCTAGCTCTTATCAGCTGAATTTTTTTTGGGGGGGCGGGGGACAAGTAATGTAAGTTCTCTAAATCTCCATTTTCTGAACTATAAAATAGAGATAATGCCTACTTTACAAGTTCATTGTGATACATAAAGAGATCTGACTTTGTTTTTTGTACTTATTAAGTCTTATTAAATACCCGTTTCTTCCCATTTATGAGGTGGTAAAATGTAATAAGAAAGCATGCACTTTGAAAGCAGAGAATCCCCCTATCATGTATTATGACTTTTGTGCTCTTAGCTTCAGTCCACTCATTAGTAAAATCTAAATAACATCAATCATACAGTATTGTTAAAAAGATGGGGTTAATAAGTGTTTAGGAAACATTATTATGTATCTTCTTGTTTGTTTGCTTTCTGTTACTTTTCCTCTCTAAAGAAAGACTAGGAATTTTCATTTGCGGCATGCTAAGCCACAGTCAACTCATTTTTTAAGTCCTCTCTGATGCTGTAACGAAAGAGAAGTTTCTTAACTTATAGCCACAAACTCCCCCTGGTTTGTAGACATGTCAGCTTTACCTGCCCTTCTCCGCTGTTCCCAGTAATGAATGTATTTCAAGCAATCTTCAGTTTTTTTTTAAAGTACCATACTCTGCTATATATCTATATCTATATATATATATATATATATATAGTAACATACCAGAGTATGGTACTTTATATATATATATTATTTATATATATATAAATCATTATGTATTATTTTAATATATATATTATTTTTTAAGGTTTTTTTTTTTTTTTTTAGATAGAGAGGAAGGGAGAAAGAGAAGGAGAGAAACATCAATGTGTGGTTGCCTTTCGTGTGCCCCCTCCTGGGAATCTGGCCCGCAACCCAGGCATGTGCCCTGACTGGGGAATCGAACCAGTGACCCTTTGGTTCTCAGGCCAACACTCAATCCACTGAGCTACACCAACTGGAGCTAATCTTCAGTTTAACTCATGTGAAACTAATAAGAATGCCAGTAGGATTGTTTTCATGGATTTGGTATGGACGGGCTTTGTCTGATTAATAAATCCAGCTAAACCTCATAACAGGTTTTACAGCCAAAAAGGATGCTCAGTTTGGAATTTGCCCCTCACCTCCAGCCCACATTCCATAGTGATCTCACATAATGGGCTCATGTTCCAAAGCCAAATGTGTATCATTTTCTTATGCATAACTACCTAAATAATTACCACCATGGCATGTTGATTCACTTGATTAAAAAAAAAAACATGTATTTTTTAGTTTCACCTTTCAGATGATGATAATAGTGGTTTGACAACGTTGGGAATGATATGACAGCAGTAGTTGGGTGGGATGGTGGTGATGGTGGTGGTGATGGTGGTGGTCTTGGTAATGCTAATATTGGTGGTTGTGGGGATCCTTGGTGTTCTAGAAGATAAATAATCACTGTGTTGTAGTATTTACCAATTTTCATGGGGAAAACACTCCTCCCATGGTCTGTTTGAAGCTGTCAATGTGATATCAGTGAGTGCAGAGTTGAGAAGAGGTACTAACAGTCATATCTCATGAGCTGGTGTGAGTCAGTTCTAGCACAGCACAAGAGGTCATGGTGGTAGTAGCATTAGTGGCCTTAGTGGTCACAGTCTTCATCGCTGTTATGGTAGTGATGGTGGCGGTGAGGTGCTGGTAGACCCATTGCTGATGGGGGTGTGGTGGTGATGGTGTTTGTGGTAGTGGAGCTGGTAGTAGTGGTGGCAACTAGTGGTGGAGGTGATGGTGATGGTAGTGTCATTGGCAGTGGTGGTGATGATAGTGGTATCATTGATGGTGGTGGCGGCAGTGATGGTGGCATTGTTGATGAATAAATATGCAGGTGAGAGGGGCCCCTTTTGCATAAAGTTTTATAATTTACAGAGGACTTTTCCCTGAATTAATTCATTTAACATTGCAAGTAATATTTGGTTAACAATAGTTTTACATCTTTTTACCTACTAGCAACCTGAACCTCAATGCTGAGTGAAAAGAACAAGGCTTTGGTGTCAGATTGCACTGCTTTAGAATTCTTGTTCTCTACCTTCCAAGCTGTACAACCTTAAATAATTACTTCGTCTGTTGAAGCCAGTTATCTCATTAGTAGAATAGTAAAATTAACATATTCCATTCAAATTTTACATGAGAATAGTAAAATATTGCAATTATTTTTAAATCATCATGAGATTTTAAAGAGGTACTATAAATAAAATAATTCAAATCTTTTATAATAGGAAATGAAATTCTCACTTTGTAGGAATCATGGTTTCTGTTAAATTAGTTTTTGTTTACTTATTCTTCTCACATTGTCCTGTTTGTTTTGTTTCACCCGGACCACCATGATGAGTATTCTACAGAGGAGTATTTGCTCCTAAATAATGAAGGGAGTTTACTTGTCTTGTAATAATAGGTGACCAATTTAGCTCTCCATAAATCATCTTTGGGAGAGGATGCTAAGGAAAGAGAAGAAGGCTAGGAGAGAGAGGAGCCAACAAAATGGAGAGAGGTTGGAATGAGGTGAGGGCAATGTAGTGCGGTGATTATTGGCCACTCAAAGATATCTGGGCTGATTCCCTGGAACCTGTAGATGTCATCTAATAAAAAAAAGGGGGGGTATTCTTTCAGATGTGGTCAAATTAAGGGTCTTGGCCTGGAAGATTATCCTGGATTATCTGAGTGGGCCTTGCAGTCATCACAAGTGTTCTTACAAGAGAGAGGCAAAGGGACATTAGACACATGTAGGTGAAGAGAAGGCAATGTAAAGCAGGAAGCAGAGACCTGAGTGATGGGGCCACAAGCAGAAGATGTCAGCAGCCACCAGGAGCTGGGAGAGTCAAGGGATGGATTCCTGTTAGAATTTAGTGAGGGAATGTGGCCCTGCCAATATCTTGATTTTGAACCAGTGATACTGATTTAGGATTTCTAGCCTCTAGAACCATGAGATAATAAATATCAGTAGTTTTAAACCACTAAGTTTGTGGTATTTTGTTATAACAGCCATAGAACACTAATATAAACAATAAAACTCATGGTGTTTCACAAAAAGATTTTAGAAATAAGATTTTTAGTATGGTTTTAACATTGTTTGCATTGCTTAACATTAATCCCATTTCAGTATTTTCCTCCCTCGGAAAAACAAAAACAGAAGCAAACAAGCTTAAAAAAAAAAAAAAAAGCAATGCTTCAGCAATGTCAATTGTGCCTGCAAATGTTTTACTTAAGCAGATCTGTGTTTCTGTTTCATACTCTAAGGAGCACTAAGGGCCAGGAATAGCATCACAGAGATGGTGTGGAAATAGGAGCTGGGAAGCAGAGACCATGAGGATCAAAGAACAGAGGCTTTGAAGAAACTTTGGGAGGGAGTACTCGGTTTTCCACAGTTCCTGAAATGTAAGAAGGTTCAAATCAATAATAACTTAGATGGCAGGGTCACAGAGAAAGAAATCTCCTTAGTGGTATGTGAAATATATTATTTATTATTGTTGTATTGTTATTATTATTGCTGTTTGTCTTAGCTCAGGCTGCTATGACAAGCTATCATAGACTGAGTAGCTTAAACAACAGTTATTTATTTCTCATGGTTCTAGAGGCTGAGAAGTCCAAGATGAAGGTGCCAGTAGATTCGATTCAAAGTGAAAGCTTTCTTCCTGGTCTTCAGATGGCCACTTTCTGGCTATGTCTGCAGAGAGGAAGCTCTGCTGTCTCTTTCTCTTGTTATATAAAGGAGCTACTCTCATCATGGGGACTCTAACCTCATGACTATGTCTAAATCTAATGACCTCTCAAAGGCCCCATCTCCGAATATCATCCTATTGAGATAGTTGCAGGCTGCTTAGATAGCCTTAGGATATGCTAGAAACAAGTATTTCCACCCAGCGTAAATAACCTGGGCAATCCACTAGCTCCCTCTATTGGGCGTGTTTGGAGAATGCAGAAAAGCCGCCCTGGGAATCCTGACGGCTGAATGATGAAGGACCCTCTCAGGTCCACAGGAGAGAATGGGACTCAGACGCCAGTAATTATGGATTCTAGTCAGTTTTCACAATCACAGTGAGCTAACTTCCTGATGACTCTCACAGAAGGCAGCCATCACATTAAGAGGAAATTTGAACTGCAATCCCTCATTTTCATTTCTTTTTCATGAAAAAGTTAGCATAATGGGAACTGATAAGACAGCCAAATCACTCAAATATAAAAATCACAGAATTAGCATTTAGCCAGATTCTTCAGCTGAGCCTATCATGAAAAAAGCGTGTCTTAATCACATCAAGTTGCTGCTTCCTGACTGTGGAGTTTCTTATGAGTGAACACACCCCTTATTCTTAGAGACAAAAGAGCTAGACCAAAGAATTAGAGTAGTGAAGCAAAGAGCCTTTGAAGATCTCCAGGAAAGACATCCTCGACATTTTCAAGCTGTCACCCCATGAAACAAACTTCAGTGCTAAATCCTTTGGAATTAATCCATCTAGTGATTGCTTCCTTCATATTTCCAGTTCTCAGGTTCAAAATTTTGCCTTGTTCAAATATTAGTTTTGTTTAAGGGCTTGGGCAGTTTGCAAGGCCCCTGGCCTTTCTCCCATATAATTTTATGGAAGACAGAGCCCAGTGACTCTGTAAGATCAGTTTAAGTCAAGTGAATTATATCCCGGGTCCTTATCTTCAAAGGCTGCTGTCACTGTGGGTTTGGCTTTGCTACTCTGGAGTCCAGAATTTATCTGTCACAAGTTAGTCTGTCCCATTTTAAAGGTTATTGCATTTTATTCTTTTAATAAATTTTCTTTTTAAAAAATATTTTATTTATTTATTTTTAAATGGAGGGGAAAGGAGAAAGAGAGGGAGAGAAATATCACTGAGTGGTTGCCTCTCGCTTTCCCCCTACTGGGAACCTGACCTGTAACCCAGGCATATGTCCTTATTGGGGAATCGAACTGAGGACCCTTCAGTTCACAAGTCAGGGCTCAATCCACCAAGCCACACACCAGCCAGGGCAGCGTTATTTCATTTTAACCCTCTGTTGTGCATGTGTAGATACATTTTTATTTTAAAACGCCTTATTATACCGATCAGCTGTTGTTTTTCCTCCTCCTGTTTGTTGACTGCTAAGCAGTTTTTTGAATCATGTAAATTCCCTTGGTCTCATTAAAAAGTACATCTTTACTCTGATTTGAGGAAGAAAATCTTGGATAGTCAAGATGGTGAAAACTCTGAATAGCCTTTATGAACTATTAATTTGGTAGGAGCGAAGGAGCAGTTTCCATGTGCAAGTCACAGGCGATACAGTAAAGGCTCTGCTGTGAGAACACGCACCAGGGCGGGTCAGAGCAGTGCAAGGCAGCAGACTCCTGCCAGCGCCTTCCGCCACGCCATCCTGCAGGCTTCCCAGCTCCTTCCTCACCCACGGGCCACGGACGTCAGTCCAAAATTCTCGAGGTGCTTTTATCTCAACTTACTTTACTTTATTCAATGACGTTTGGAAAACTTGTCTAATGTTGCTCTGCTATGTACTTTTCTCCTTTCTTTGCTCCCTAAACTCTGTAATCTAATATTATTTATAATTATTCTCTAAGGTTAATTTTTTCCAGTACTAAATGAATACCTGCATATAAATGTGTACGTGATCAATCTGCATTATTCACGGATCCAAACTTGAAAATTTGCGTACTCACTAAAATGTGCTTGTAACCCTAAAATCCATACTTGCGGGCTTCTGTGTTCTTTCACATACATGTACAGAGTGGTGAAGACTGAGTTGTATGACGTAGAAGTCCCTCGGCAAGGTCGAACACGGCAGTACTCTGCCTTCTTATTTCAGCTCTCACACTGTAAACAAATGTCTTTTTTCTGCTATATTTAGTGCCACATTTTTGGCACTTTTGTGCCTTTTGTCAATTTTACTGTCTAAAATGCCCCATCGCCGTGCTGAAGTGCTGCCTGGTGTTCTAAATGCAAGAAGGCCTGTGGGGTGCATGCCTGTATCATAGAAGCCTTACTCAGGCTTGAAGTTTATTTCTATTGACCGCGAGGTCAATGTTAATGAATCAACAGTGTATATTAACTAAGATGTCTTTAAACAGAAACACATAAAACGAGGTTATGTATTGAATGGTTGACAAAAATAAATAAAAAAAATGTTTTGACCAGAGGCTCACAGGAAACTAATCTTGTATTTTCTCTAGGAACAATGGTTCAGCATTCACTAATTCAGTATTCATGGCTACTTTATAGAACATAACTACCATAAGCAATGTGAATCAACTGTATTTATTTACAGTGGGAAATTCATCAGCTCCTGAAATATAAATGTTCCAGTGGAGTAGGGAGGGGACAGCCCTGAGAGTCAGGAAGTATTTTAGCCTTAGGCTCATAAGTGACCTAAGCATTCAACCGCTTTGAGATTCAGGTATCACACCTCGTTCAAGAATATAATAAAGCAGACAAAATATATATATACATATATTGAAAATGAATTAGGGATTTATTTCTAATGATCATCTTCCCTTCCTTCTACTGTTACCTTCTTTAGCGTGAAGAACTCTATTTAAATCTAATTAGATTTCCTGCCAAGAAATTATTCTTCATTGAATGTGCTGATACTATTTGGGTTGTTTTCATATTAAGAGGACCTATTGTTTAGAGATACATACTTAAATATGTACATATAAAGTGTTACAATGTTTGGAATTTACTTCAAAATAAGGCCAAATGGGTAGGGGACAAAATGGCTTGACACTTGCTAGACACATGGGGGTCATAATCTCTTAGGTCTATTTTGTATACTTATGAATTTTTTCATAATGAAAAAGTTGCAGAGATAAGGAGTAAGTTAAGAAGTACCATTTTTCTGTGCCAAAATCCATGCTCTGAGCTTGATATATACAGTTTCATTCAGCTTCTATGATAATTTTGTGTAGAGGATATATTCTTTCTTAATTTGTCACAGAACAAACTAAACAAAATAATATACCCAAATAATCGGTGATAGTAACTGTATTTTGAAGATTGATTTTTCATTATTTTAATTTTTTGCTTACATGTAGCTTGTAAGAACAATAAATGGATTTTTAATTTTAAAAATCTTCCTCCTAGTTTTACAGTGTGTTGCATATATATTTTGAATATATATATATATATATATATATATTTTTTTTTTTCTTTTCTCAGGGTCCCCTAATCTTTTGTGCCTACTCATTAAAGGTCTCAACTCACACTTCTAGAGTTAATATCTGGAAAAACTTATGTACAAGATAAAATTTGTTCAAGAGTTCTAGAACTCAGATTTAAATATAGAAGATATAATCAATAATGTAACAATAATTTTTCTTTTTCAAATAAGTTTCACCATTATTAAATTAGAATCATAGTATGTCAGAGTTTGAAGTGGTCCTCAATCTGATATTTCAAGAAAATGAACCCCAGAGAAAGAGAGTTAGCTCAAAGCAGAGACCAGGCTTCTTAATTTCCCAACACAATCCCATTCCGTTACCTCACACAGGTTAATTTACACCATCATTGAAAATGGAATGCTAGGCGGCCTCAGAGAAGGAATAAATGTTCATATGCATGTACATGAACACAGGCACACAAACAGATTAATATAAGACATTGAAATTAAATAAAATGTTCCTTACTTTAAACCCAGAATAGGCATAGGTCATCTGGAGATAATTTTATCTAAATCCGTTTGCAAATGCATAATTAAATCCATGCACACTGGCAGCTACACAAAACATCACCCTGTGGTGTTATACTTGGTTAAGGATTAATTAGATTAAAAGCTTCTAAGACTAATTGATTGAGATAAGAAAAGATAATTTGGGACTCTGTAAAACCGAATACTTCTTACCATATTGCTTTTCTAAGGAAAGTTTTAATTATCTCTCTTTACCCAAATATAAAAGTTCTTTTCAGCTTAAAATATGTAGTAAGAAAAGGAAAAAAGAACTCTATTGAGATCAAACACCTACCTAAACACAGAAAAACATTCTACCATGCAATTAAAACATTAAATATGAATAATTTAAGTTAGAGGCATATCATCACAGATACTGCAAATCAATGTAATGCCCTTGTCTATTTTCTGAAAAGCTAATTATCATTTGTTAACTTAGATGAACATTTCTTTTCAGGGGGAAAAAATAAAACCAAAATCAAAGCAATGCCAATAACAAAAACAAAAATACCTCAAGAAACCATGCATACCTGCAAAAAATAAGCTGCCTTTTCAAATTATACTGAGACTTCTTAGCCAGCCATTAATTTCATTGTAGCCCTGGCTGGTGTGGCTTGGTTGGTTGGAGTCCCATAACCTGAAAGGTCATGGGGTTCAATTCCTGGTCAGGGCCCATGCCTAGGTTGCAGGTCTGGTCCCCAGTCAGGGTGTGTACAAGAGGCAACAGAGCTATGTTTCTCCTTCACATCAATGCTTCTCTCCCTCTCTGTCTCTCCCTCCTTTCTTATCTCTCTAAAATCGATGAGCATGTCCTTAGGTGAGGATAAAAAAAAATTTTAACAATGAATTTCACTGTACTTCAGCCTTTAGAGCTTGCATGTGCCAGTCTGTGCCTCACAGTTTAGGAGCTTCAAAAACAGGGTAAAGATAAGGAGAGCTAGTATGGTACTGGCATAGCTATAAAACTCAACAGAACATTAAAAATAAAATTATATTTGGAGGTCTTTGTGCTAAAAGCAACATTTTAAATGAATCAAGGAAGAATGGAATGTCATTATATGGATATATGAAAATATAAAAAAATTGAGAGTTGAATTTCACATAATACATCAAAATAAATTTCTGATTAAAAAATGTGAAAAAATAATGTCCCCCAATACTATAGAATATATAGAAATTGTACTCTATACTACTGTGTGTGAGGTCAGCTGTAAAGGTCATGCTGAGGGGAGAGATAAACAATAAGGGAAAATATCAACTGACCTGACACTCTTTTTCCCTATTCAAAGTTTATACAGTAAAACAAACTCAAATAATAAATTTAAAAAAATATTAAACATAGTGGTAAGGCTTTATTGGGATAAAGGAAAATAATGCACCCTCAGGGATGTAGAGGGCAAGCAGGCTCTAGCCAGTGTCCCTAGAATCCTGATAATCCTCCATATATTATTTTTAGCTTCCATTTTTTTATTATTGTTCTATTACAGTTGTCCCATTATTTCCTGTGCTGCTCTCCACTGCCCTGCCCATTCCCACACCCACTACTCCCACAGTCAACCCCCACCCTGTTGTCCATGGGTCATTTATAACTATTCCTTGTTTAGAGTCTTCCCCTTCTTTCCCTCCTTCTCCCATTCCCCCTCCCCTCTGGTTTCTGTCCGTCTGTTCCTTGTTTCCATGCCTCTGGTTCTATTTTGCTCATTTGTTGATTAGGTTGCACTTATAGGTGAGATAATATGGTATTTGTCTTTTGCCGCCTGGCTTATTTCACTTAGCATAATAGTCACCAGTTCTACCTGTGCTGTCATGAAAGGTAGGAGTTCCTCCTTTCTTTCTGTTGTGTAGTATTCCATTGTATAAATGTACCACAGTTTTTTGATCCACTCATTTAGTGATGGGCATTTACACTATACACTAGAATAAACTCAAGATGGTTAAAGGACTTAAATATATGCTGTGACACCATAAAAATCCTAGAGGAAAACATAGACAGTAAAATTTCAGATATCCCACGAAGCAATATTTTTGCTGATATAACTCCTAGGGCAAGGGAAATAAAGGAAAGAATAAACAAATGCGGCTGCATCAAACTAAGAAGCTTCTGCATGGCTAAAGAAAACATAGGCAAAATGAAAAGGGAACCAACCATATGGGAAAATATATTTGCCAATGATACCTTGGACAAAGGTTTGATCTCCAAAATATATAAAGAACTCATATGACTCAACACCAGGAAGACAACCCAGTTAAAAAATGGGCAAACAACCTGACCAGGCACTTCTCCAAGAACACACAGAGGGCCCATAGACATGTGAAAAGATGTGCAACATCAACAAGCCATCAGACAGATGCAAATTAAAACCACAATAAGATACCACTCCACACCAGTCAGCATGGCCATCAATAACAAATCAACAAACAACAAGTACTGGCGAGGATGTGGAGAAAAGGGAACTCTAATACATTGTTGGTGGGAATGCAGACTGGTGCAGCCACTGTGGAAAACAGTATGGAATTTCCTCAAAAAACTAAAAATGGAACTACCTTTTGACCCAGCAATTCCACTGCTGGGATTATACCCTAAGGATCCTGAAACACCAATTCAAAAGAACCTATGCACCCCAATGTTCATAGCAGCATTATTTATAATAGCCAAGTGCTGGAAACAGCCAAAGTGCCCAAATAATAAAAAGAAATTTTATCATACATTGCAATTAAATTTTTATGTGAATAACAAATAAAAAGTTTCTAACCTTCATAGAAAATCTTGATATTCTCATAGGAATGTGGGCAAAGATGTGGAACAACAATTTATAAATAAAAAAATATTTTATTACTGGCCAATAAACATTGAACAATGTATCATCTTGATAAATAACCAAAATTATAGATTAAACCAGTTAAATATATTATTCATCTATAAAATTGAAAAGCTAAAAAGATAATAGAGAATATTAAAGAAATCATGACCTATTAAATACTCTCATACACAGCTAATGAGAATTCTGATTGATCTACCCTCTCTAGAGAATGTGGTCAAAATGGATGACAACTACAACATATAGAAATTTCATTCTATGAATTTTTTTTTACCAAGATAATAGTAAACAAAAAATTATAATAGAAAAAATGCTAACTTCTAACATGTTTATTTTGTTTCATGCACCATTCTTGGCACTTTTCCCACATTAACTTATTTAATAATTTTCCTAAGCTTGTGAGATCCACTCTAGCGTGATCGCTCTGTTTCACAGGCAAAATGAAGACAGAGAGCGTTAAGAAACCAGATCCTGGTTTGCTCTTCTCTTGTCTTCTCCTTTCTTTCCATTTCTGGCTTATTTTTCCCTATTGTTCTAACTATCCACACTAAAGGATATTCAGATATAGTGACTGTAAAATTTTAGAGAAATATATATGCATGTGCATATGTATAAATGCCTGTTTCTATATAGATATTCATATTATTTCTATATATGTATGCCATATATGTACATATGTGTTTATATTTTAACTTTATATAAGGATAGTTCATAGCTGAAACAGATGTATGAGAGATATTTTCTACAATATGTATACATACCAATTGTTTGAATATCTTTGGTTTACAGAACATTCCTATAACCAAGGGAACTAAAATGTATACTAGTTGTAAAATTTGCCTAAGTTCTCACTCCCGCATCTTATCTGTGTGTTTGTTCACTTTTTCCTGGATGATGGTGTTCTGCAGCCAGATAGCACCAACTTGTGAGAGTCAGTAACATTTTTAAAAAAATTTGTGAGCCATTATTTAACATTAAGTTATACAAATTTAAAATTAAATATAGTGATAAATACTCAAAAGTCATCATTTAGTAATAACTTTACTAAAATTTACTCTTAACTGTGCTCTGAAAGTTATTTACAGCTATTGTATCTGTATAGTCAAATTAGATGTGTATAATGGTGTTTCATGTTCAGTAATGTTACGGTGATAGTTTGAAAATCCGGATGGGAAGAATACTTCAACCAAAGACATTAGCAGTCTACAAATCAGGAGTGTCGTTTTTTTGTTTTTTGGTGTTTTTTTTTTTGGTGATTGTGTAGATTTAGGAAAGTGCTAAAGAAAATGTTAATAAAACAGATTAAATTTAAAATTGTATCATGTCTGACCTCCTGACTTTATGAATAGTACAAATAAATAAAAGAAACATTCTTCCAGTAGTTGACATTCATTATTAAGTCAGAAAAGAAGTTGCTTGCTCTAACTAATCAATGAATAGATTTCCCACTTAGGTCTTCACTGTTTTATTTTTTCATTACTAATTAACATAAACAAAATATGAACTAACAATGATATCAGAACTAAACTCATTTGACAATTGATACGATAAGTTGTCTACATATAAGAGTCTGGCAAATGTCAAAGAAAGTATTTTATGAAAATCAATGATTACATGCAATTTATAAGAAACAGTATTCTATCTTAAACTATTATTTGTAAATTGTGTTATAATAACAATAAAATTTATAATAAACATCCGATTTTCTTTAATAGAATGGATATTAAATATTTATGAGCATATACCACTGCTTAGACCTTGCTGAAAATTGTGTCTTAAATTTCTATTTTATTTTTAAATGTCTTTATAAATGTTCACATTTGTTGAAGTGCAAGGTATTCTTGCAGTGAACTTGAAAAATATGGCAAACAAGTAAAATTAAAATTATTTATAGTATTTTGTTATTTGGGGTGTTTCCTTTCACACACAAATCACTTCAAAACTAAGATAAACTGTAAACAGAGTTTTGAATTCCAACAATATATCATAGGAAGTTCTGTTATTAAATATTCCTTTAAAACATGTTTTAGCCCTGGACAGGTAATTCAGTTGGTTGGAGCATTACCCTGTACACCCAAAGGTTGCAGGTTTGATTCCTGGTCAGGACATATGCCCTATTTTGTGGTGTATAAGGCTCATCCATGTTTTTGTGGGCATTATACATGGGATTATTATACCCATGGTATGTAATCATTATACCCATGTATAATGCATATACTTATTTTCCCCTCAAAAATTTGGACAAAAAGTGCATATTATACACAGCAAAATATGGTTCCTATGTTGTGGGTTTGATCTCCAGTCAGAGAGTGAACAGGAGGTGACTAATCAATGTTTTTTCTTTCACATCGATGTCTCTTTCTCTCTCTCTAAAAATCAACAAACATATCATCAGGTTTAAATTAAACATTCGATTAACTTTAAAAAAATACTTTAATGGAAGACTACTCTTCCATAATACAGATTTATGCATAGTTTATTTGAATAATTTAAAATTCATATTATTGGACAGAGGGCATATGCATTTTAAATGAAAAAATATGACAATAATCTCTCCTATTAACTAAAGACATGACTATTCAGGTCAAAGATGTTTAAAAGCCATTTATAAAAACTTTATAATTGTTCAAAAATCACAAGAATTACAACCTAGATGAAGAGCTTACCTTCTTTGGTGTTATTGAGTATTTTGTACTTTAGTTTATATTTTTTGCACTTGATTCATTTTTAGTGTTTTCCAACTTAAGACTATGAAAGGTGATTCATTTCAGTTTGGCATCATTAGATAACAAGGAAAGTGACAACGATGCTGCTACGTTCAGTGTGGGAAGCTTCCCCATTACTAGCAGCTGCCAGCACTGCCATGTCTCACTCCCAGATCTTGAGACGGTTATCAAGGGCTTCTCCTCTGGACATGAAGTTTGAGAAAATGTTTATGCCGAAGCATCACAATAAATCTCGCATACCAATTGCTAGATGTGAAAAAACTAAATATACTGTAATTAGGGATAAGATAATCAGCTGAAATAAGAATAAAACCAAAACATGGCTCAACCTTTTCTCACAGTGGTGACTTTTTGGGCTAAGAAGGATCAGGATTCCCAGTCACATTTTTAGATGCTTAACACCTTCACAGGTGCTTCCCTCTACCAGCAATGCCAGCCTCATCGCCCTTTGCTTCCTTGGAAAACCTTATTTTTCAAATGTCAGCTAGGCCTGTACACTTTTTCATATCACCCTGTTACATGTTAAATCATGTCCCCAAAAAACATGTTCAAGTCCTAATGCCTGATATCTGAATGTGACTTTGTTTGGAAATAGTTTCTGCAGATATAATCAAGTTAATATGCAGTCATACTGATTAGAATAGACCTTAATCCAGTGACAGTGTGCATCCAAAAAGAGAGAAATTGGAACCGCCCACAAAGGTCACAACATGATGACAGAGGAAGAGGCAGAAGTAACATATGCCCAAGACAGCAAACACCAAGCACTCCCAGCAACTACCATAAGTTACAGAGAGCCAAAAAAGCGAGAGAACATCCTTGCCTACAGCTTGATTTCAAGATTCTAGCCTTGAGAGCTAGAAGACTATTTCTGTTATTCTAAGTCAACCAGTTTGTGGTACATGGATAAGGCAGCCCTAAGAAACCAATGTACCTCAGAAAACTTTCTTCTTCATTCATTCATTCACTCACTCACTCATTCATTCATTCATTCATTCAACAAATTTTACTAAATGCTGATGATATGAGAGGCAGTATACTTGCTGGCTTTCATCTTACTCCTCTACTAATCAATACATCTTTTCAGGAGAGGGACTTTACCATTACATTCTCTATCACCAACACAATTATATACACAGAAGAATTTGCTAATAAATAATTGTTGATTAAATGATTAAATGCCACTCTCAATCTTCCTTATTAAGCTTGTTTTTAAGGTGGCTTTTATATCCTAGTGAAGAGTGATCTTCAAAGAGAATTGAGGGCTCAGAAAAAAAGGGAGCAGTCTTTTAATGATAATCATGAGTCTCTCTCAAGTGAAGAAAACAACAGAATATATGCATTTTAAACAAACATCTTAGATTTTTTGCTGTTGTTTTTCTCATCAGCTATGCAAATAAAGTGCCATTTCTCTTTGATTGTCTGAATGTTCTTTACTCATTAAAATAAAACAGCCAAATGGACTTTCACTGAACTTGAAGGATATGTTTGGAAGGACTGAGACACAGTACAGCATAATGGATAAACGCTGATGTCAAATTGCCTGACTTTGAGTTTCTGTTTATTCACTCCTTAGTTATAATCTTACGGAAGCATTTAATCTCTCAAGGCCTGTATCTCCTCACCTATAAAAAGGGATTAATAGACATACATTACATATGAAACATATGTGGGTATTCAAAGGGATGTTGTATATTTAACACAGTGTCTTAACTATAGTAAATGCTCAATAAAGGTTAATTTACTTCTATTGTATTATTTTTATTACTAATATGACTTCTGTAGCAGTTATAAAATCTTGGTAAAAGCCCATTGGCAATTCTTAGTAGGATAAAATATATAAAAGATCTTAGGAAAGACCTTATATAGATGAGATCACCCATTTATTAATATATACTAGGCATATGACATTTTCAGAATTTAGAACCAAAAGAAAGATTGTTTTTGCCTTTGCAAAGCAGTCAGTCTAATTAAGCATCTTGATCACTGTTCCAAGGCTGGTTTATTTTTTATTGAAAGATTTTATTTATTTAATTTTAGAGAGACGGGAAGGGAGGGAAGCAGAGGTAGAGAAAAACATCAGTCAGTCAGCTGCCTCACACATGCCCCCTTCTGGCCTACAACCCAGGAAGGTGCCCCCAACCGAGAATCGAACCAGCCACCTTTTGGTCTGCAGGACAATGCCCAAACCACTGAGCCACACCAGTCAGGGCAAGACGGGTTTAATTTCAAGTCTCTGATAGCACTGAGGCACATCATCACCACAGTAAGGTGTTGTCCATGTGGATACATAGATGAATCAGAAAGAATTGTCTGTAAATAACTTATAGTTATACAGGGAAATAGAGATACAGTTGCAGGATTCACTGACTCCTGACTCTGCATTTAAAAACAACCCCAAAAAACCCTACTCTGACTCCTTAGCTAAGCAGTCAAGACACTTTATGTTCTCACTTCCGCTTATTGGTATATATGGAATTATACCTCCCACATTATATTTCACTTCTTATTGGTTCTGCCTTTTCTATATTTCTCTTTTCATTTTTGCTGCTTTCTGCAGATAGATTCTGTTTATAAAAAATTTCATTTTTTCCTCTCTTGGTTGGGAAACCATAAATTCTATTTTTATTCTCTTTGAGGTTAACTTTTATATTTTACTATACATATTTGAAGTTTAAAATAGTTAGGTACAACATGTCTTAAGACTTGCAATACTTCAATTTAATTATTACTACCTCCTCATTTTAGATATTCTTCATTTTTTGTATGTTTGTCCTAACTTTTTGTTACCACACAATGAAACAGATTTTTAAAATTATTTTCTACAGTTCATTTCAGTTAACTCATCTACTTTCTTTGCTCACCGCCTCTACTGGCATCCCACATCTTCTCCTACTGTTATTCATTTAGAGAACAGTGATCGCATTTCACTGAAGAATACACCTTTTAGAAATGTATCTGTGGAAGTGTTGTAGGTAGGAAATGCTCCCTTTTTGTTTGTTCAGAATTATTTTTATTTTACTCTTATTCTTGAATAACAGTTTAGCTCATCGACGTTTCTTCTTGGAGCACTTTGAAGATGACATTTTCTTGTTCTGGCTGCCATTGCTGTTAATAAGTCAAATTTAAGACCATCATTTTATCCTACGTAACCTGACTTTTCTCTTGATTACTTTTAAGATATTTCATTTGTGTGTTGTACAGCAGTTTCCCTACAATGTGTGCTGTTGTTCATTTTCTTTTATTCTGTCTCTGATTTACTGGGCTTCCTAAAGGTCAGAATTCATGTCTTCAGTCAATTTTGAAAATGATCTACAATTGTCATTTGGGTTATTACCTCCTCTGCGCTCTCTCCGTTCTGCACTCCTGGAACTCCCGTGAAATGTATCAGGCCTTTGCCTTCTGTCCTCCTTCTCTTTCAACCATTCTTTCTTAGTTTCTATATGTTGGCTTTTGTCCTGCGTTCTGTGTAATTTTTTTCAATCTGCTATAGTTTCCAATTCGCATTTTAACTTTTTCTATTCTGCTGTTGTACCCGTTCATTCGGTTTGGTGATCTATGCTGATTCTTGCTTATATATTTTATTTCCTTGTGTGCTTTGTATTTGGTTTCATTAGTTAATTGATATTCATATCTATCTTCCAGTTGTGATAAAAGTCTGTAGAAATAATGAGATAAAATTATTTTCCTCTAGATAACTTTTTAATTTTATTTTTTAAATTACCCTCATGTGTTTCCAACATGAGAAACTCTATTTTATTTCTCAGGTTATAATCTGGAGGCTTCAAAAACATGACAAATTTGAACCTTAAATCTGAATCAGATCATGATTTCTGAAGGGAATTTTTTTTTCATCTAGAACCCCGGCTAAGATATAAACAAAATATTTGTTTAATTTCCCTTTGATGCTTTAACAAATATTTATCCATTTTTTCATATGTTAGACTGTTGAAAAAATTAAATGATATAATAACAAAATTATTATTATATCAATTGCAGCAATAATAGTTATTCGTACTGTTTATTATTAAATCATAAGAGTAGATAATTTTTGTATTTTGTATACTTAAATACAAAGTCTGGCATATATTAGATATTTAGCATATTTTTTGTTCAGGCAATGAAAAAATACATGTATAAATTTTTATAAATTCTATATTCTTTAATGTACTGGTTTTTAAAATAGTTCTGGCAAAAGTGGTTTTTTCTGAGTGTGTGTGTTTTTATTTTTAATTGTTTATTTAATAATCCCACCCTCTCCATACTCCCCAAGGTGTAAAAGCACGTTTCTTGAGCTTCTGGGAGAGAACAGTGCAGGAATATTTACCACACGCCATTGTGCTTTATCAGTCACTAGGGGACATGCAGGAGACAGTAACATCTGAGAAGACAAGGGCCCTGAATTGAAGAGACCTGAGAAGTGGGAGGGGCGCCAAATATTTACATTTTAACTGGGAGAGAACTATATGAATTAGAACTTCCTTTTAACTTAATGAGAGAATCCTTTTCAGAAGAAATGCATAAACTTTAAGTAGAGTTATTAATTTTCCATAACTCCTTTCCCACCAATTACCAACTTGCCTCTAAAAATGATAGACTAGTTCAATGCTGATTAAACTCTTGGGTTATGTTTTGGAATATGTCTATTTCTAATTGTGAATAATAATTCTGAAACCAGATGTTAACATTTGTTTGGAGTATAATATTTGTCTTCATAGTGTACTTGTCATTTTTATAACTGGATTTTTTTATCACTGAATTTAGTTAAATTTTATATTAAAAGCATAATCACCATCCTTGCAATATTTTTAAAATGCCTACTAGGTAAATTTCCCACTTATTATCTTGGCTTATCCTATTTAAAAGCAACAACAACAACAAAACAGGCCCCAAATGACATCACCTGTGCTAAAAACTCATGATACCAAACCTAGATTTAATACCTCATCTAATTGCAGTTTCAACCTCTCCCAGAAACATAATCCTAATCAACCAGTAAGGAATTTTCTGATTAAATACAAGGCTATAATCTGTCACAAGGGCCCTCAACATACCCCACAGATAAAGAGGCACTCTGCCTTATAAGAAAACCCTCCCATTATTTTTCCCCAAAGAAGAGATGTCCCAACCCCCAAATAATCCTTATTTTCTTTTGTTGATAGCTCCCTTGCCCCACCCTTTTGTCTATAAAAACCTTCCATTTTGTACAACCCTTAGAAATGCCCTTCTAGTTGCTACATGGGTTGCTGCCCAATTCATGAATAGCCTAATAAAGCCAATTAGATCTTCAAATTTACGAGGTTGAATTTTGTTAATAATCCTCATAAAACTCAAAAGTCAGCATTACTACTAAATTTCTTTTCTATTTTTTTTAATAGGACTTTTGAATCCAAAGAATATAGACAAGCAGCCCAGAGACTCCCAACTACTAGTTCGTCATTTGCACTCCAGGTATGTTTTTTGAAACTGTTCTCCTTCTGAAAACAAATTCATCAAATGAAAAATTATGGAACTCATGCATAGCAAACAATTAGTCCGGTCTTAAAGGAGTTGATATTAAAGCTCATGTAATATATTTCTATTCAAATGAATTTCCGTGGACTGGATGGTTCGACTGTGTCCCTGTGACAGAGTACAGGAGTCTGGGGCAGACTTTCATGTTTTCCAGCAAGTATTGATGATAAGCTCCCATTTTTTTTTTACCTTCTCTGAAAGATTTTAAACTTTACTAACTTTCCTAGTGCAATACTTTTCATGAGTCAGTAATTATCTTTTAACATCACTATGTTTAAATGCATATCTATGAGCTGGATCAATGTAGTAGTCCTCATCATAATTGATATAATAGGTTTTCCTCATTTGATTGTTCTTGTTTATCACCCTGGAGAAGGAAATGTCATTAACCCACTTGAGTTTAGCAGATAGATTCAAACCTGTTTCTGCCTGTCTTCCTTGATGTCCCTCCCTTATTTCCCCTGTCACATATCCTTTACCAAGAATTTAAAATTACCTTGCTCTCTTCTCCCTGTATAATGCTGTATAAATTTACTGTAGGCAGGGATCCCCCCTCAGCAGGCCTTCTCTAGGTGTCTATTGAATGGAAAGAATTTCCCCTGCAGAGTGAGCCCTGGGGCTTCCTATTTTTAGGCAAGTGATTCTTTAAATATGTCATCATTGAATAATTAGTTAGCACAAACCTGAAATTTACCTCATATTAAATATTTATGAATTTCCATTAAACTGTTCTAAGTCGATAGAGACAAACTTGATGAGCTACTTCCAATACCACCCCCATCTGATTTTAATGCCATTAGTAACTTCTATTTTGAAAATACAATTCTGATCCCAGCACTTACCTGCTCCAAACCTTTCATGGTCCCCTACTACTGAGAGAACCAAACACCCCTAGCAAGTGGAGGCCACTGAAATTCTGCATAGGAAAATAGAGAGTATGAAACTTTAGAACAAGTCAAGATATGAGCCTAAGCACTTATTTTTTCCCTCACATCTACATATAACTTCTAATTCCAGAAATGCAGAAATGGTGTTAATTCTAAATATTTCATTTCTTTTTCCTGTATCTGTTACTACTCCCACTGTCTTAATTCAGAAACTCATCTGTACTATTTTAGTACCATAGTAACCCACTTATCTGAATCTTACTGCTCTAGCCCTTGTCCATATCTCAGTTTATAGACGGTGAGACCCTTTTAGCAGAAAGTTTGACCATGTCTTTATCTTCCTTACCCTAACTTTGTCTAAGACCTGCACACACCTCTGTCCCCAGGACCTTTCACTGCCCCTCCCCCACTGTCACGCTCCTGCTTCGCCAAATCCCATTAGGCAACCTCACTGGCTAGAATAATGCCCTCTCCTTGCTCACCAAAAAAATGCCTGTTTATTGTTCAGAGTCCTGCTCTGCTCATTACTTCATCTCTAAAGTTTGCATTATTGCCTCCTGTCAAGATTGAGTTAGCCATCCTTTCCTTTGAACTATTTCTATATCTTTGAATATAGTTTTCCCTTTGCTCATATCACACAGTAACCCATGGGATTAGGATTTTTAGTAATTATTAGTCTAATGTTTTTATCTTACAACTCTTCAGAACATGAAAAATCAAAATAATGTTTTGAGCATTGCCATACACCAAAAATTTTATTTGGAGAAAGCAAAACTAGACGACAAAACCTCAGCCCTTTGACACGATAGACCAATGACTATTTCACTCATTTTTGTTATTGTGAACAGACAAAGCACCAAGATATATTTGTTTAAGGAGCGAATGGGTAAATCATTTTATTAAATAAATGGATACAGTACCAACCAGACAGAGAATTCAATCTCATTTTTAAAAACCATTTTAATTGTTTTTTAATGGATCTGACCAGTATTCTCTGGAGCTGAATAGCAAAGCTTGTCAATGTCATCTCCAAGCCAAACTACCGACGGATAATCATCCATCTAAAGACCATTACGGGCTCTTTGATATGAAAGGCACACTGGCAGACATGCCTCGGGGAACCTTACCCATGCTACATGGAGCTCTGCAGAGGTGACTTCACATAATTCTACAGACTGTCTTATAGCCGTGTCTAGACTTGCCTCGATAGCTCCAATGGCAGCAGATCCCTCACCTGCCATCACAGGTTGTTCAGTTAACAATTATAACATTTTTAGCAGCTTAGAAAAAACATTGTATGGGTGTATGTAATTTTAGCAACAACTTGCTCTTTCACTTATATTGATAAAATTAAAAGTATTCCTTTTTTAAAAAAAATGTGGATCTCTAATTAAACGACAAGGAAAAAAGTTCTCTTTCTTGCAGAATAAGAAAACAGTGGACAAAACAGAATGTATATAATGCAAAATTATTGTTTTACAGGTAGGTATTGAAGTACAGGGAAACAAACAACTTATCCAAGGTGAGCTGGCTACGTAGGGATAAGCTACAACTAGAACCTACATGTCTCCAGTTTCCTAAATCCCATTTCCATTGTACCATCTCCTCTAAAAGCTTTATATGGGCAAGATCTTACCTGATTTTTGTTGTTGTCTCTCCTACATTTTATAGCTTCCATGTTAAAACAGATAAAATACATATATATTATTTTATCATTGTTTCTGTGACTAAATAGAATTCAATAGCCTTAATGCATTCACCACATTTCCACTCCCCCCCCCCCCCCCCCCCCCCCCCCCCCACCCTAGCAGGACCAAGTGCACTGCAGGGCAATCACCAATTTAGCCTTTCCATTAGCCTGGGAAGGGCTATTTCTCTTTCTGCTTGGTTCCTGAAAGACTTTGTGGTGTCTATTTACACAATAGGTTTGGAAGAACAGATTCTGGGAAGCAGAGGAGGGAGAAGATAATAAGGAAATACAATGACACTAATCTACAAGGATCCAGAGAGAGTGGAGGGATGGAGACTATGAGAGGGAAGGGAGTCTTTGGGGATAGAGGGAAGGTGGGGATAGAGAGGTGTTAGGTGATACTCCAGGTGGTGATGGGTGTAGGAGTTTTGAAACAGAGGAGACGTCTGGGGTTATGGCTTAACCTGCCTTTATACTCTAATAAAAAATGAAATTTGTTATTGCCATTATTATTATTAGACTTGTTTAAAATGTTTTAATAAATGTGGCATTGCAATAAAACTTGTGGCCTTATTTTGCCTAAACAGTTTAAAATTCTTGCGCCAGTAGGTTTACGTGCATTTAAGAGTGTCAGGTTCTAGACCAGCATTTGTCGAACGACGGCCCAGTACCCCATGAGCCAAATCTATGAATGGATATGTACATTTTTAATAAGGATTGTAAAAACAGCAACAAACACAAAAAGTAATAACTGCAGGCAAGCTGGGAATATTTACTGCCTGACTCTTTGCAGAAAATGTTTGCTGACTTGTGTTTTAGACCAAGGGCAAAGAAGTGGCATTGAAAATCTTCCGAATATTTGTATTTCAAGTTGTCCCTTGAAAAAAAAAATCAGGATATTCACCTGCCATCAGCTTGGGATGGGGGAGCCATCCTGTGACTGTGTCTGAAGTGAGTGGTTAGGGTTGGCAGGCCAGGCCAGAGCTCGGCCAGGAGATTAGAACGTGGAGGGTATGAGGCCTCTGTGACCATTCTCAGTAGGTTTAAAGGCTAAGGAGAGAAGATACAACACGGAATGTTTCATAGTTTAAGAAACGTGTCTTGAAGACAGTCATGGTAAGATTCTGTTAATATTAGTATAAATACCACCAAAACTTTGAAGTTAAAGTTAATATCTTTGAACAAGTCACATGAGTTCAACAAACATTGGTTTCTTCATTCTTAAAATGAAAATAAAATTGATAGCATTTCTATAATATTATTGTGAGAATTAAATTAGGTAACGTATTAAGTAGCAACCTTTCATATTACCTGGCACAGATGAAGT
This sequence comes from Mormoops blainvillei, assembly GCA_004026545.1. Taxonomy (NCBI): domain Eukaryota; kingdom Metazoa; phylum Chordata; class Mammalia; order Chiroptera; family Mormoopidae; genus Mormoops; species Mormoops blainvillei. The sequence continues at coordinate 573,682 of PVJD01000100.1, read as the reverse complement.
GATAAGTAGAAATTATTAAACTGTAGATATTTAATTTTGTTATAGCTTTCATAAATTTCCAGTTCTTACAACTGGGTTGCTGAGCAATTGAGATCTTTCGAAGAGCTCAGTAAGATAGCTAAGAAGCAAATGCTGAATTGTATTAATATACAGGAGACATGGGACACTTAGCTTCCTCCCTAGGAGGGTTCAGATGCCCAGATGGAATGGAAGGGCAATCACTGTCCACCTGTTCTGTTATGGAAAAATAAGAGTCCTTTAATCTCCACCTGATAGCCTGGCTCCCCTCTCCTCAATATATGACGTTTAAATCATTACATAAATTACATGCTCAGTTCTGTCACTGAGTCATAGAACTATCCATCTAGAGGGGAACCCTAATGGAATTTTCTTAAACTCTTAGCGTCAGTCACTGTGCCATTCATATAGGGTTTATTTTGCATAGACAGCAGATGTTATGGTTATTCTGGAATTTGGCTGGGAAAGGAGAGTACACTTCCTAACAGAAACCTGGCACGATATTAATCACAATAACTAATTATTACTCCCATTACTGTAAGTGTTAAGTAGTGAAGGGATATGCTTACAACTGTTTCAAACTCTTTGCTTCTCATTTCTTGCTCACAGTAGGTACCCCCAGTGTTACTTAGTACCTAAGCTGCAGGGGGTCCACCCCCGCTCAAGAAAGGGTCCACATGGGGTTAATATGTCTGTGGTGTTTCATGCTTAGCTAAAACAAATAAACAAACACAGATAGCACAACGATCACAAAATTGAATAGTAATAGTTTGCATTAAAAGCTTTGTCATAACTTCCCTGTGTCCTTCAAAATGTCTAGGTACCATATGCAGGGATTACATAGTAATTTTCTTTTTAATGAATGACTAAATGACTCCTATTCCAGATATATGAGAAAGCTGATCTAGTTATCTTAGCACCATTTCATTTTATTAATACCTATATTTGAGGAACAGCTGAAGTAGGATTTGTCACGCCAAACTCTCTGACAGCATAACATTATTTATACAGCTAAGGTATGGGTAAGTAAGGGAGTTAATGTTGCAATATTTTTGAAAGCCAGCTGTTCCCCAAGCAGGAAAATAACTGGCTGTCGTAAATGATCAATTGTATAAAAAGTTCCAAGCTTTGCAAATTCCCACACAAGATAATCCATGAAGCTCTCTACCTACCTAAATAAACTCATTCCAGAACCAAATTGTGGGGCAGGGCTTTGGTTTTATGCTCAGATATATGTTTTCTTTACCCAGAGTGTCACTAAATTGGAAATGTCACAACCCTTGGGGGCATATGAAAAATGCACATTATTTCACATCTGTTTTTCACTTGATCCCAGTGGACCTGATATTTCTCCAAATTGCTATGTAGAAAGCCAATTTAATTTGATTGAGGTATGAACAGAAAGTTACGGCAAAGTAGAATACTTTCTTTAAGGTTAAAATGAGAAACTTTTCTTTGTATAGTTATTCTTGAGAATGCTTCTAGGGGTACTGTTCTCTTTTTAAAAAACCTTTTTTCACTTATTGATGCCACTCAGATTCATCTCTATAAGGTCTAGCTCAAGAAGCCCCAAAATATATTTTTCCCTTTTCTGAAAGCCTAGTGCCGGTATAATCTATAAAGGTAGATAACAAAAAGATGAGAGTTAAAACAACAACAACAACAACAACAACAACACCCCAAGTTAAAGGCACAGCTCTGTTTCTTAATAACTTGACCTTGATTAAGTTATTTAACCACTCTGAGACTCAATTTCTTCATATGCAAAATAAAAATAACAAGTCGTCACAAAAAATTAAATAACCTAAGGGATCTAAACATCTCAGTAAATATAAATTCCTGAACTAGCCTTAAGAAAAGCTTGTGCTATTCATTTCAAAATAAAAAGTAACCAAAGTAATCCATGGAATTAAGCCTTAGATAATGCAAATGATGACTGCTGCTCTTGGTCTCTTCCTGTTTGATCATAATGTGATCCACTTTTATAAGCATTTCTTATGTATCAGTACTTTTCACATATCCTAAAATTTAAAGATTTTGAAAAGCATGGTTTTGACTATCGGGGCACCCAAAATTACTCCAAATGCAAGAAACATAAAACATGCCAGGACTATGTTGAAGGAAAATGCTGGAATTCTAAAGGAAGATGGAATTTATCCCAATCCATCAACCCTCTGATCTTCTCCCCATTTTCTCTGACCTCCCCAGAGGGAGGCGTCAGGTTAGATTTAGCACCGTGCCTTCTGCGGAAGGGCTGTGTGCGCACAGATAAGCCCGCTGAACAGCGGGAGAGCATTGTCTGCAGCTTTTCCCTAGAGCCCTGGCTATTTATTTCACTTCTACCCCAATCCAGCAAAGACATTTACTAAATTTCTCTTGATGCTGTCACAGGATCCCTTTGAAAAGCTTCTTTTGCAGCAGGCTGAAAAGGTTGGCAAAGGAGGAGGCCTTGCAACTAGCTCCCGGAGCTGCATTGGCATGTGCAGAATTTCTTGGGGAAAATTATCCCTTCACTGGGCAATTAAAATCCATCTGGTTATTCTGCCAGCTGAAGAATTCACTGAATTTAGTGCCAGCTACTATCAGGTATGGATGTCTCAAATTTCCTTAGAATGAGATGTTAGGAACATTTATTTCACAATAATATGTCCATTGTGGAAATGTAGTTAAAAAATACAGAATAGAATAAGAGGGTCATACGATCACAGAATAGCTCAGCAGGGGTTCGTCACTGTTTTGTAGCATTAATTTCTTTGACTGTCTGGTAAAACCAATGGACCCCTTTCTTGTAATAACACTTTGTGTGCATAAGATAAATACATAGGATTTAAAAGAACTGATTATATAGAAATAAATCATAAATACTTGTTATTGTCTTAATAAGTTCAAGCAGCAGGTCTAAGAGCTAGTGCAATTTCAAGATAGTGGTGGGCATAAATGGTATCTCAAGATATGTGCAATATCTTTGGCAAGATATAAAATTATTTTTATTTCTATTTGTGATAAAGTCAGAGGAATAACTAACACTGATAGATCTGTTGCCCATATTCATTAATCAAGGAAATACTTAAACTTCAATTAGAGATTCGTGACTCTCTCTCTCCACATACATAGCCCATAACTTATAAACATCTACTAGTGGGAAAAGCTTTGGTCTCAGAGTGAGAAAACCTAAGCTGGTAATCTGGTGCTATCATACTCCAAATGTATGATCCAGGAAGGTCCTTTTAATAACTGTGAGCCATAATTTCTACAACTTTATTTATAGGGAGTTTAGTGAAAAATAGAATGATATAATTGAGCACTTACCATGTGTCAGGCACTGTGCTAGTTGCTTTATAGACATTATTAACTCAGGTCATCTAGTAGAGAATTCTTGGTGTAATTCAAACTTGTATTCAAATAGGCGAGATCTGTCCAGAAAGTATCCAGCCACACAATATGAAAAATGGAGACATTTGTTGAAGAAGATACAAGACACAAGAAACATTGTACATAGGACAGTAATGGCTCAGTCCCCTTCAAAGTAGGCACCTTGGGACCTCACACAGTTCTCCAATCTTTGTTGATTGCAGCCCATACACATTCAACATTCTCAGGTGTTCTGCTTGTTGCAGGCCTTCTAGAACATGAATCACTTTCAAGAGCTTCTCAACCATCTTTGAAGCATTTGTGCCACACTTTTATTTGCACTACACTCATTGCATCATCCCTGAAAGCCTCCTGAATCATCCGAATAATTTCCATGGAGGAATGTTTAAGCTTAATGCAAAATTTGATGTAGACTCATTGCTCTACTTGGTCAGTCATTTTGAATGTGACAGCCACACAGTACACATGCTCACTCAACAGTGTCTACTGCCTCCACTGACTAGTACAGTGAACTCATCATTGTTCACGCATGTGCATTCCAGTCCACTCTCCTTGGCTGCTGGGTTACATCAAATGATTACACAAACCATTCTTATTATTACTAACAAAGGCTAGATTTTTCTCTAGACAGCTTCATATGTATCTCATATTCAAAGAACATTATACTTAAAAAAATTACATAAATAATCCTAAGAGTCAAATAATGGTAGCTATAATCATGATTACTATTTAATATTTTTAGAAATAGCCAACAAATTAGAAGACCTGTAGTATAAAATTTGGAAGAAACTAGTAATAGATATGATTGTATACCGGGCAACTCAGAGAATGATCTGGAAAAACTATTACCAATGATAAAACATTTTTGTAAGGTTCCAGGCATAATTTTTATATGTAAAACAATAGCTTTCATATATATGAGTAAAATTCAGTTGAAGGACATAATAAAAGAAGAAACTCCATTCAGAACAGCAATAAAATAGACAAAATACTTAAAATATATACCTAACGAGAAGTGTCAAGATCTATGGAAAGATAAATTTTAAATGTTCCTGAGGTACCCAAAGATAATTAGACAGATAAATAGGGATACAGAGAGTTCAAACAGGAAAATTTAATATTATAGCGATGCCTGGTCTCCCTAAGCTACTCCATCAATTCAGCATGAGATAAATACCATACAAACCCAAGTCTCCAGTGAAAAGTAAACAAGCTAATGATAAATTTTATATGAAAGCAGGAATAAGAATGACTTGGAAAGCTGAAAAAGTATATTGGTGTTTAGGTGTGTAACACTACCAAATATTGAGACATATTCTGTAGCTTCAGTAAGTAAAGGAGTGTAATACCGGCGAATAAGTAGAAGGTCAGTGACTCCGATTAGAGAGTTGAGAAAGAGACTCAAATATGTAGTGCAGTCTAGTGTATGATACAGATAGCCTTCAAGTAAGTGAAGAAAAGATGAGATATTTGGTGAAAAATTTTGCAACTACTTGAAAGACACCAGAGAGGGGGATATTGTTAGATCCATACCTCCTCATAATACCCGATCAAAAATCAAACATGTAAAGGTATTTTTTTGAGAATGAAACCATAAAAGCATTTATAGAAAACTTGGGACGTGTAAAAATTGTGTCAGGATGGAGAAGGCATTTATAAGAATAATGCAAGATTTAGAAGCCACTGAAACAAATTAATGACATAATAGCATATCAAAAATCATTATTAGCAAATAAGTAAACAAATAGAAAAATATACTCAACTCATCACAGGAAAAAAATGGAAAGTTGGTTTCAATAAGGTCTTAATATCTTCAATAAAGAAATAAGAATACAAAAGCCAATAAAATATAAAAGAAAAAGAGTTCACACACACACAAAAAAATGCAAATAATTCTTAAACATATGGAAAGATGTTCTGGCTCTTTCAAAAACAGAAAATAATTGAATTAAATTATACTGAATGCCAATTTTAATCTATCCGTTTATCAAAATAGAAAATTTTGATAATTCATAGCGTTGAGCATTATATAGAGAAACAGGCATTTATATTCTTGGTGAAAGTAAAATTCACACAAGCTCTACAGAGAACCATCTGGCAATATTTAGCAAAAAGAGAAAAACACATTACTTGCAAGCAAATGAAATGACTGATAAAGTTATTAATTCCAGTAAGGATAATAATATAAAAAGGCTTGAAAAAGCCTAAATAGTCATCAAGAGAAGGCTGGTTTAATGCATTATGGTACTTTTCTATAATGTGTCTCTTCTAAGGTTTAGAATTCTTACACATAATTCAGCTGTTTTCACATATCTCAGCATTATGGTGTGTTTGATTAAGAACTAAATCCTCTATATTTATAAATTTATTTAAAAGTTAAATAATCGGTAACATAAAATTCTTATAAAGAATTTAATGTATTCTATACAGTTTAAAATAGATTACACATGCTTCACATAACCGATTGCAGCAAATTACTAACTAAATTATTGAAAAATGAAAAAAATCATTTTTACTACTCTTTTATTATCTGTTACTGTCAGCATTTATGTATTAGCAGATGAGATCTTCAGAAGTCTCTGGTCACTGACTACAGGGAATTCATGGGAACTGTTCTAAGATGGACCTTAAAAAACATACATGAGCATTATACTAATTTATTTACAGAGTATGGAGTAGGTAGGTAGGTAGGTGGGTGAATAAATTTAGATAATAAATTTGAAGTGGATGAAGAGACTGAAGGATAGATGGATAGATATCCTCCCCCAATTCATATGTTGGGATCCTAACCTCCAATGCGATGGCATTTGGAAGTGGGGCAGCTGAGAGGTAATAAGTTCTTCAGTGGTATTGTAAAGGGTATACTTGTAGAGGGGACTCTAGGGAGCTCTCCTGCTGCTTCCCTCACATAAGGACACACTGAGAAAATAGCTGTCTATGAATGAACCAGAAAGCAAAATCCCAGCAGGTGGTGAATCTGCTGGTGCCTTGGTTTTAGACTTACCAGCCCCCAGAATTGTGAGAAATAAATGTATATTGTTGAAGCCACCCAATCTATGGTATTTTGTGATAGCAGCCTGAACACACTAAGAATAGATAGATGGATGGATAGATAGATAGACAGATGATAGATAGATAGATAGATAGATAGATAGATAGATAGATAGATAGATAGATGATAGACAGACAGAGAAGAGATAGATGGACAGATGATAAAGAGACTCTAATTAGTTCTAGTGCTACATCATTTTCAGCCCCAACCACAAGCATACGAGAACACACACACTTCTGTCTCCCCTTCAGGCCCTAACACCATCCTTTTACTCAAAAAGTTTTACAATAATACAGCATGAAGGAGTTTGTCAGAGTGATACTTTCCCCTAAGACAGCATTTGTCAAAACTGGGTTTCAAATATAAGGTGGATCTTAAAATCAATTTAGTGTGTCATAAACAATATTTTATTTGAATAGAATAAAACAGGAAAGAACAGAGAACCTTGACATGCATAATATAGATTTAAGAATTGTATCATGGAAATTGTGTTTCAGTTTTAATGATAATTTCAAATATGTACAGATAAGGTTTTGACATAAAATATATTATTTAAAGTGGTTTAAATAAAAAAAAATAAAAAATATGTAAAAAATATTGCCAGATATTAGGCACCAAAAGGCAGATGGAAAGGTTTATTCTCAGATCTAAATAATAAATCATTTTTCGGTACTTTGAAATCTATATCAGAGCAATAGCAATTAATATTTACACTGAATTTATTAAATGCTTTTATATTCATCTTTCAATTGACCTTCTAAGCCATTCCTTTTATGCAGATGAAACAACTGAGATTTAGTAGAGTGCACTGTTTTTCCAAGTTCATTCAGATAAGTTGCTATGGAACAGAATCAGGAACCCAGCCCAGGCTGAATACCGAACCTTCTCCATTGACATATAGGAAGCAACTTATTATTTTATTTATTTGCTCATTCCAAAAAATGTTTATTGCACAGTCACTGGCTCCAGGCATAGTGCTGAATAGAGGATATACATTGAAGGACAAAATAGGTATGGCCCTGCTCTAATGGAGTACACGATCTAACATCCATGGGCCCGACAAGCGGTAAAATGGGATTGGAACTCAATGAAGTTTAGCTCCTCCCTGAATAATGATCTTCTGATGCTTGAGTGGAATTATGATGCAGATATAAAAGTAAGAATCTGTCATTACACAGACTCAAGTTTAAATCTCCACTTCCTTTGCCACTGGGCACATCTCTACACTGTGTCACATCTTGACACTGGTCAAGTTACTTCTCTAATTCAGCTTCCTCATCTGAAAATGGAGCTTTATAACACTTAAATTTTAGGACTGTTGGAAGCATTAGAAATAATACAGAAAAAATGCAGGGTCTAGCATCTCAGTGCCACTCCTATTAGCAATTATTGTAAATGAATTCAAACAAATTCTGGAGAATATTTGCTTAAAACATAGGGACTCGGGGAACCTTATATAAATGTTAACAATGATAGATGTGAAGACTCCTTAATATGCACCTGTCAATTCTCTTGCATGTATAAATACCAATTTGTCATCCTTGGCAAATATAAGTATAAAACCTGTCTACTAATAATGTGTTTAATGAGGACAAAAAAAAAAAAACCCCACAATGCAGCACAGAGAAAATTGAGAGCTCAACATTCCCTTCCCATCAGTGCCAAAGCAATTTATTTGCTCCATCTACAGAAGTCTGCAAAGCAAAATTTGTCTATTATTGAAAATTCTCTTAAGTAGTGACTGGTTCTACCTAAGGCATCCATGCCTAAAATATTTCCCTCGGAACTTATTTTTTTTTTTTTTTACATTTCCTCTTAACATTTATCCTGACCCTCAATACTTTTCCATTCTTCAGAATTTGGCATCTCTAGAGAAAATATAGATAATTATGTGGAGTTAGGTGGTGGTTAGAGGATGTAGCTTTACTAAAAAGAGTTTTCATTTTTCGGTAATAAAAATTCTATGAATTTGTCTAGGGCAAAAATGTAGAGTTACTTTGGGGTAGGCTTATGTAAGTCCTGACATTTCAAAATGAGGAATCAAATATTCTTGGCTGCTTAATTTTTACAAACTGGGACACTTATGTTTTTGAAAGGGTAAAGAGAAAAAGGAAGAATGATTAAAGAGCCTCTTCTCCCCTATCTGTTCTGTCAACACTGTCCAGATGGGAAAGAGTTCCCTGAGCAAAGGCTTTTCATGAGGTGAAAGGAAAAGACCCAAGAAAGCAAAAAGAAAAGCTTGTTTATCCATGTTAAACATACTGGCCTTGAGGGAAACGCACGTTTTATGTTGGAGAGAGACATGGCTATTCCCACTCTATTTTGATAGAAGAGAAACTTATTAGATGCTGGCCTCAAAATTACATTTCATGAATATTGATTTGTTTCCCCAGCCCCATCACAACCCAAGCCATTAACAGAGTCAAAGACTGAACTAAAGAATGTTCAGGAATCCAGACTTCTGACTTAACTTAATGATAGTACATTAATAAACCTGGTTAAGTGGTGATTCCATACTAAGTGTTTCACATTTCCAGAACTCTAACTTGAGCTAGAGTCTTCCTTCTCCTCTCTCCTGCAGAATCTGACTTTTCTTAGCAGAGGTTACCCCCAGACTCTAACTCTACGTGATCCAAAGACACAGCCTCCTCCCCAATGCATTACAAGGAAAAAGACAACAACTTAGACATTGGAAAAGAGTAAACTGACACATAATACATCATAAATACATAAATATGGCAGTAGAATAAATTATTCCAAAGACAGAGACATTCTCTAGTAAAATAATACCCAAAAGTTTTGTTTACAGGCATAACGTAATTATAATTATTATGCACAGATAAGCCTGATTATTTTTAGGTGTTTGACCTTTCCACTTAGTTATCTATTAATCTTCTGTGGGGAAGAACAAAATTCAGAAAGAAGAAAACCAACTGAGTTGCCACCAGGGTCTGCCTGACCTAATGATGCCTTTTTGCTAAGGGAAAAACCTCCCCTCCCCTGATAACTCCCAAGATTTCCTCATTAATTACAGAAAGAAATTTCTCACACACACCCTTTACCTCCCCACACCTTCCTGTATCATCCAATTCTCAGAGCTAGGACAGATCTCAGCTTTCACATGACCCAGAACTACTGGGCAGTGCTCTGCTGTTGCATCCTATCTCACTTCACCCAGATTTCAGGCCACTACTAGGTCTTTCCCACATCTTTCTACTGGTTCTCTCCTTTCCTCCCAAGCAGTTCAAACAAAGGAGAAAATAACCGTGTCACATACTCACAGTCTATGCTGGTGAGTGGAGAATTTCCAAGATACAAAAGAGAAGGTCAGAGAGGAGTCAAGAATTTGAAGATGGTAGGAAATTGGAGGTAAGAGAGGTGTGAAAATGATCCAGGCCTTCAGAAGGGAAGGAGGAAGTAGTGTGAGGCCACATGGCAAGTCTCTTAAGAACTGAGAAAATAAGTTCCATGTTGGTACATGATATATAGACTTGATTTTGCTTAACTTGTAGTTTTAGTGTGGTATTTTTCATGCCTCCTTCCCTCAAACTCTTCCCATCCCCCTCCACTAAGTGATTGAGATACTGTTTCTATAAATCAAAGATAGATAAATAGAGTTAGATTGATAGGTGATAGACAGATGATAGATAGATGATTGATAATTTACCTTATTTGGGGTTTTCCATGGCTGAACGTGCTGATGATAACTATATGACTCTATCTCAGCAGCAGGTATACGACATGTTTTCAGCATAAGTGACGATGAAGATAAACTGATCAGTTAATCATGTTTTTCTAAAATCTCTGGCCCATATCTATATATCCAAACACTGACTCCCAAATAAGAAGGTTAGTATCTGGCTTCACAGGTACCAAGCATAGAAACTATGTTAAAAAGTATTAATTTTAGTAGACCAGTGCTATTCTACCTGAACTGTTCATTAGCAACACCTGGAGACTTTGTACAAAATACCCATCCTATTACCCTCGCCAATAAGATTAGGATCTCTAGGGCCAGGACCCAGGCATCAATACTTGCTGATATTGTCAGCAGTTCATTCCATTAGGCCGTCTGGACAGAAAACTGCCTTAGATCAGTGGTTCTCAGACTGAAGTTCTGCATTAGACTCACCTGTAGGACTGAATATAATGATTGTCTCCTCCCGCCTTGTTATTTGGTAGGTTTGGGGTGGGGCTTGGTGGTTGCATTTCTCAAGAGTACACAGTGGTGCTCATGCTGATGGCCTGTGGCCACGCCACTTTATTAGGATGGAAGGACACAAAGTTTTGCAACCCCGATGTATACCTTAGATGACATTAATTATTTTAAACTGGTTATTTTTAAGAAACAAAAGATGCAGGAGAAATCATGGAACTTCCCCCTAACTGCCTAAAAGGAATATAGATAGAGGACTTGCTCTGGGAAGGGAGATATCATAGATTAGTCTGTGCCATCTCAGGTGTGTTCATGAGGGTGAGCGCAGGTGCATCCTCTATGATACAAAACTAATTTAGAGATTTTAAGTGCATTTGGGGGTAACAAGAAAGGGGAGAGATCCACATTTAAATCAAAGGAGAAGAAAAGGCTGATTATGGGGAATAAAAAAATTCTTCTTTTAAAACAATTTCTATTAAATTTATTGAAGTGACATTGTTTAATTAAACCATACAGGTCTCAATTGTACAACTCTATAACACGTCATCTGCATACAGCGCTGTGAGTTCACCCAAAGTCAAGTCTCCTTCCGTTGCCATTTATCATCCTTTTACCCTCTTTACCTTCCCCCACACCCCTTTCCCTCTGGTAATCATCATACCTTGGTCTGTGCCTATGAGTTAAGAAAATTATTAAGGCAAAGAACATGTACTTAAAAGGTTTCCTGCATTCTAACAAAGGTTACAGGATAATAATAGTCTGAGTCTTTTAAAATTGCCAATACTTGAATGTTTTTCACATACAAAAATAGCAGTGTATTATGGATCAAACTACTAGTAATCTCAGTAACAAAGTACGGTATATTTCATGGACTCAGGAGAAAACCATCAGTTTGAAGTTTTGTGAACAAAGAAGACAGTTTGTTCATTTCCTCTCTGCTATCCCTAACAAGTTACTATGTCTGGCACATGGTAAGTACCTAATAAATTATGGTTGCATGAATAAATGATCTGAAAATAAAGTATTTTCAAAGCATTAGAATATCCTAAATATGTAAATCTGGAGCCTGAATTTGTTTTGATCTTGAGTTTCCTGTGTTGGGTTGTTCATTTTTGACCCTGCTTTATCTGTTTTCATCAATTCATTGTTTGTTTGTTTGTTTTAACTCCCGTGAGGTCACCCATTGAACCATGGTCTATGTATAACTCATGTCTAAACATGAACTAAAAAGTACTTTGCCCTTTCAACCCCTTCCATCTTGCAGAACCGAATCATTATTTCACTGTTACACTTGCAATCACCTTTCAATAAGGTGTCCAGTCGACCCCTTTACACCTTTGTCAGATTTCTCATTTCTTGTTTGAATATCCTTCATCTTTCCAAATTGTCCTTTGGTTGTATTCAATACTTAAGTGACTATTACTTTGCAATGCACACACTGTAACCCCAATTTTCCATTTGTCGGAGTTTATTTTCTGAGGAAAATTGCACTTCATTACAGACCTATTCATCTGTGAGTTGGGGGGAATATACGATTATTCCAATCTTAAATGTGTAATTTTTTTCCCCTTTTGCTTGAGTAGGGAATGAGAAAATAAGTTTGGAATCTTTTGTAGTTGATTTATCAAGGATAGTTAATCAGAACTATTGGGGTCATGGCAATACCTCAATGCCAAGACAGGATGTATATTACTTATGAAATGTAAACAGAAGAGCCATACTCGAAAATCCCAGTGCACTACACACGCACAGCAGATAAAGATCATCTGTGATTCAAAGCCCTCATAGTTGTGCATAACAAAGCTCTCCAGCTCGATATACTAGTCCTTCACTTCACACAACCAAGGTGTTCTGAAAAAATAGCTTGTACATTAAATTTTGATGTACCAAATCATATTGTTGGTGCCATAGATGATAGATAGCTAAAAATTAAAGAATACATTTAAAGAGCATTTTGGAGTTTATAAGGGGCTTTAGTACATGTCACTAATGCTCACTAAAAAAAAAAAATTGTGAAGAAGATGAACCAAATAGCAGCAAACCCATATATTATGGCTAAGTTAGGCTGTATGACTTTTCCCAGGTTCACCCAAGTAAAATTGCAGAGCTAAGTGACTAACCCAAGATTTTGTGCTAAAATTCAATGGTTTTTGCTTGACTGTTTCCTCTGCTTCAGATTGTAGGTATCCATGGTTAAACTTTTGATTTTAGATATCAAGCTGTCTTGACTCAGTGTTCTTTTATTTGGGTATCTCTCTGACAGATTTGGTTATATTTCCTCCAATTTATACTTAGAGGATCTAAATCTGAATTAGTGATTGGTATAAATTACTTTGAGATTTTAGGTTTACAGAAGGGGGTCCCAGGAGGTTTCAGTTAAACACAGAAAGGCTGCATGTCCATACATTGTTGGCATGTAACTCTCGGGAGACAGTGGGGAGTTGTGGCCTTTCAAGGCTCTATGACCTGACTCTGGCCTTCTTTTTCTGAAATTCTGATGAAGATAGCCTACTCTAGGGACCATAGGTTTACAATAGGAATCATCTACTCTATTATTTGTTTTTTAATCTGGGCATCTTTAGCTGGAGCTGAGCATGGCTTGAATGTTTTGTGACAAATTCAAACTTAGAACAAAGAATTAATAGCAAAAGCAATAGGGAAGATTTAGAATACATTGATCACTTCTCAACATTTAGTACAACAGGCGAAGTTCTCTGTTATCTGATCCTTGCCTGCATTTCCACATTGGTTATGTTATCATTTCCTCTTCTATCTTCAGCTCTTCTTGAAAGCAAGGGGGAAAGAATGAGGCTGGAACCACGGCGCCTCAATCAGTTTCCAAAGAGCTACTCAAATAGTATAAACAGGCACAAATTTCAACAAAGTTGAACTTATTAGACTCCTTTTTCCAGGTCCATCTCAGATATCACTTCTTTTAGGTAGAAACCCAACCCTTCCCTGGAAAAAAATGACATATTCCCTGAGGTTTGGCTTTGGAGTCAGTTTGCTTTATGACACTTACTGTGAGCACATACTGTGTGCTGGGCACTACCTTCAGGGTTAGCACTTTGCTCATGTGTTTATTACAGTATTTATTTTTCATATGTCTAATATCTTTTTTAAAAATAAGGATACTGGTAGTTTCACTTAGCATCCAAATATTCATAGGGATTAGTGTTACAGGAAAATATAAAGAGTAGAATTCAAGAGTTATAATAAATTTAAGAAATAATCTCACTCCAAATCTCATTTGAGACAGGGAAAAACTGGGAATTGAAGGCTGACATTGGATTGTCTAAGGCAGTGATTTTCAAGCGGTGTGCCACAGGAATTGTTAAAACATGTAAAACCTGACTATTTAGCCAGAAGCACTGACCTCTTTTCCTCTAGGCTGTCAAATAAAAAAATGACAACAGCCAATACAATAATAGCCATTTGGTGTGAGTAAGTCAGAATTATACCTATTTTTGTCAGTTCAGCAAAAAATACATCTTTTGGTATGCTACAGAATTTTAGTAATTAGTTTATATGCCATGAGATGAAAAAGGCTGAAAATTGTTTGTAAGGCACAGATGTTCTGATATTAGAGAAACTGAAATTAATTTATTACTGCCTAAATAATAGGTACTTTGTTAGGCAAGGTCATAGTTGTTATATCATTTAACCCTCTCCATGACTCTGCAAGTAGGATTTTGCATCTTCATGTTAAAATGAGATAGATAAGGCTCAGGAGTATTAATCAGTTCTCTTTGGGTTGTACAGGTAGTGAGTGAGAGGAGCTCCAGGATTCCTCCTCTAACCTTGGTGAGGCAAAGCCAACAGTCCAAATCTAATTAATCAGGGGTTTTATAGAGCTGGAAATAAGCACAGTTTAGGTCAGATTCTTTCCAAAACTTTTAAATGGCAATCTATATTAGTTAAGTATAAGGAAAATTTTATCATGCAATTTTGAAATGTATTTTTCCTATTCCTAAAGTAATTTTTTTCTCTTCCAAGAGGCTTTCCTTTTTTATTTTGTGTTCAGGTTTCATTCATGTCTAGCAAGGGCTCTGGGAAATTAAAAAAAGCTACTTCTGCACTGATGCAGAATGCAGTGATCTAAGTAGAAAAGCAGTAAAAGAAGCATCTCCACCTCAGGTATCTTGCTATACACCTTTCTGCCTTTCTCATTCATGAACCAGAAAGAGGTTTGTCAAAAATATTGAGGCTATCAAATATAGTTTGGCACTTTCTCTTCTTCTATAGAGCTCCCCCACCCCGACACTTAACATAATCTGCAATTTTAATACTGATTGATCGGTTCATTATTGAAGCTCAGCTACTGTGCTGTAGAAGGGATTAGGCCCAACAGAAGAACATCCAAAATGCATAGCTAAATGGTAACATAGATATCACAGGTTCAGAAGGCCCATAAGGTGAACAGAAACTAACATTTTGAGGACACCCTGGGTTATGTAGTTTCCATGCTAATTAACTTAATCATGTCTCATTCATGACTCTATCTGGAAGATCATTTTCATTGGGATCTAAATATGTGCCAATCACTATTATAAATGCTCAATGGGCATTGATTTGTTCAATTTTAAATGGTACTGCAAGGTTTAAAAACAACAATAATAGGGCAGCAATCCTCAAAACTATACAAATTCCAAAGTCATTTAGCTTACAGCAGCAACCCATAATTTTTCCTTCCTTGAACTTTGTTTCTAAGTAAAAAAAAAAGAAAAATATATATATATACATAAACATATTTCAAAATCTTTTTAAACCACAGTTTGAGTTTTATATCACCTGGGATTAGTATGAGATCGGGTTATCTTATAAAGACAAAAAGCAAGAGTTGTCAGTGTCAGTCACAAGCAATCATAGAAGGTGAACATTGTAAGGTGCTTTAATGTTAATTATTCCAACTGTGCTCCCCTTCCTGCTTTGCAGATGGGGAGACCGAAAACCTGAGAAGAAAAGAGATGTGATTCAAGCCACATTGCTACTTAATGGCAAAGTAAGTGTTCACATTCAGCCCTCCTATTTCGCATTCCCACAGGTCTTCCACAATAACTCAAGACACCATCTCTTCAGATGTAGAAACTCAATCTTTGCCCATTAGAGAAAACAAAACAGAAATGCAAGCATGCAAAATCTATGAATTTTAAAGGACCCTATTCTACTATAAAAAGTGCTACTTTGGTATGTCCAAACTATTCAATGACAGCATCCTGGGTGACAAATTCTACAATGCTTCCCTGTGGTCTAAAATCAAATGTCAAAATTCTCCACTATGTTTTAGAAGGCCCTTACATATGTGATCTTTGCCTACTTCTCAGCCTTATAACACGATGGCTCTTCACCTCAAAATAAATATGATGGTCTGAAAACTATTCAACCCTGGAGGCATAGGTAGATACACTTTACCTCCTTGCATAACCAAAAAAAGGACAAAAATAAATTGAAAAACAAAAAAACAACCAGAACTGCCAGAAAATCAAACTGCATGGAAGTCCAACAACCAAGAAGTTAAAGAAGAACCATTCATCCAGACTGGCAGGAGGGGTGGAGATGGGCAGCTGGGGCAGAGGGTGTAGCAAGGCAGCATATGGAGGACCAGCCAGTGAGGTGGCAGCTGACAGACTGGGCAGTTCCACTTTTGTGTACAGATAAACCAGCAGGAACAACTGGGGAATGAGATAGACCGTGCAACTCAGGGTTCCAGTGCTGAAAAAGAAAGCCTCAAAAAACTCTGGCTGTAAAAATCTGTGTGGGTTGCAGCAGCAGGAGAAACTGCCAGTCTCATAGAATAGCTTACTGGAGAGACCCATGGGGTCCTAAAACATGTACAAATCCACCCACCCACCCAGGTATCAGCAACAGAAGGGTCCAAATCACTTGTGGGTAGTGGGGGATGTCACTGAAAGCGGGGTGAGATCTGAACAAGCTCATAGTTCCCTCTCTGACACCTGCCCCACATACAGTGCCACAACACAGCTTAGTGAGTTGCCCTGCCCTGGTGAATACCTAAGGCTCTGCCACTTACAGCTTAACAGGAGCACCCAGGCAAAGAAATATGGTCCAAATGAAAGAACAGTTCAAAACTCCAGAAAAAAATACAACTAAGTGATGAAGAGATATCCAACCTATCAGATGCAGAGTTCAAAACACTGGTAATCTGGATGCTCACAGACATGGTGGAGTATGGTTGCAAAATAGAGGAGAAAGTGAAGGCTGTGCAAAGTGAAATAAAGGAAAACATACCGGGAACCTACAGTGAAGGGAAGGAAACCAGGACTCAGATCAATGATTTGGAGCAGAAGGAAGAAATAAACATCCAACAGGAATAGAATGAAGAAACAAGAATTCAAAAAAATGAGGAGAGGCTCAGGAACCTCCAGGACAACTTTAAACATTCCAACATCTGAATCATAGGGGTGCTGGAAGGAGAAGAGGAAGAGCAAGACATTGAAAACTTATTTGAAAAAATACGGAAGGAGAATTTCCCCAGTCTGGCAAAGGGAATAGACTTCCAGGAAGCCCAGGAAGCTCAGAGTCTCAAGGAAGTTGGACCCAAGGAAGCACACACCAAGGCACATCATAATTACATTACCCAAGATTAAAGATAAGGAGAGAATCTTAAAAGCAGCAAGACACAAGGAGACAGTCACCTACAAAGGAGTTCCTATAAGACTCTCAGCTGATTTCTCAATAGAAACCTTAGAGGCAAGAAGGGGCTGGAAAGAAGTATTCAGAGTCATGAAAGGCAAGGACCTATATCCAAGATTACTCTATCCAGCAAAGCCATCATTTAGAATGGAAGGGCAGATAAAGTGCTTTCCAGACAAGGTAAAGCTAAAGGAATTCATCATCACCAAGCCCTTATTATGTGAAATGTTAACGGGAATTATCTAAGAAAAATAAGATGATCAAAGCTATGAACAGTATAATGACAACAAACACCGCTATCAATAACCAAACCTAAAAATGAACTAAGCAAACAACTAGAACAGGAACAGAATCACAGAAATGGAGATCACATGGAGGGTTGGTTATCAGTGAAGAGGGTGAGTGGGGAGAATGAGGGAAAAGGTACAAGGAATAAGAAGCATAAATGGTAGGTACAAAATAGACAGGGGGAGATAAGAATAGTGTAGGAAGTAGAGAAACCAAAGAATGTATATGCGCAACCCATGGATATGAAGTAAGGTAGGGGGAATGGTGGTGGGAGGGGGGTGCAGAGCAGAGGAGAATAAAGGGGAGAAAAAAATGGGACAACTGTAATAGCATAATCAATAAAATATACTTAAAAAAATTATTCATTCCCCACTGCCTTCTCACATTTTCTACTCCTCCATACACACATACCGAGTCCAGAAATTGCAATTTAACATCTAAATGATTTGTCTTATTTCTTTAAATATATATGTATATTTGGAATTTGTATATCTTTAAATATATTTTTAAATTAATTTTTATATATTTCCATTTTTATAAAGAAATATTTTTAGATTTTTATCTATCTCCACATGTGTGTATTATATATATGTATTTCTTTTCTGGGTATCTTATGATCCTCAATAAGACCTGTTTCAGAGTAGTGCTCATAAATGTTCATTTAATGAACAGACCAGTTTGGTTGACATGAAGAACACGAAGACACCATACACTGAGCTCAATTAGATTCTACCATCCAGCTACAATTCTTGTCAAATCCTTCTCCCTGGTGTACACTGGAAAAATTTTCCAAAGTTAGAGGTATAGAAATAATGCAAAAGAATCTCTCTATATTTTTTCTATTTCTTCCTATCCTAAATGATAGTAAAGTGTCGGGAAATATATACAGCAGTCTCCCAAAGTAAATGCAGTTTTCTGAGAAAGCTCTATTTCTTGGGAGTACTCACTATCCATTTTTTATATAACCAAAGGAAAACTGTAGTTCTTGCCACTAAAATTCAAAGTGCTATCCACATTATAGAGTGAAACCCGGGAAGATTCAGAGAGAATCTAATCTAGCTCAGTGCAAAGCGGCAGACAATGTTATTTCCAACAAATTAATTTAATTGGTTCTACAATTGCAAGAGGAAGGAGCTGTGTGCATTTACATGCTCCCTTGGGAGCGGCGCTGGAAGTGGCTCAGAGGGTACACAGGAAATCTACTGTAGATCAAATGTTCTTACAGAGCTCAGCCCTTAGTGTGCTACCCAATTGTGATACAATTCTACATCCACGTAACTTGTGCTGTTTTATTACTTCTTTAAAAGAAATACTTGCAAAATGAATTTAATTTAATACAGGCTTTTATAATGTGTTAGGAGAATTTGTGTTAATGAGACACGGTATCAACTGACTAATATAAACCAAAATTCTTACCTTCATAATTTGATACTGCCAGATAAATTCAACTACAGAAAATTTTGCAACTTAAAGGATAAAGAACAACTTGAGAGGTTATACAACCATGAGAACTCATGATTACAGTGAGAAAGAATAAGGGTTTTCACTTTACTTACCAGTATATTTTTTCATATTTTCTATAATAAGCCTATGTTACTTTTGATATAAGGAAAAACACTTATTGTTAACATTATAGGTGTTTGGAAGGGGAGATTTTAAGGCACACCAGAGGCTTTAGCAACATGTACCAGCTAGAACTCCAGATCAAGGGAAGAATATTCCAAGTAGAATCAGTAATGTTGGCAAACACCCAATATTATATAAAGTTAATGAGTGAATTAATGAACAAAGTTGCAAATAATAATTGTTCGTTTTAGCAAAAGCAAATAAGCTAGGCATAATGAAAGAATGGTGTAAAAACACTTTAAAAAACCAAGTCTCTCTAAAGCAGGCATTTTGTTTTCTACTTTCCTATATGCTAATGAAACTGAAGTAACCTAATTATTTTTGTCAACTTTACAGATAAATAAGTATTTAAGTGATATAAGTGTTATGCTGATTTATTCTTTTATCCATTCGAAATTTTTACTGGGCGCTTAGGCAGGAACCAGGCAGCGTTTTGAGTGCCGGAGAGTCAGAAAGAAATCGGATGGATGGCTTCTGCTCTTATGGTAGCACCCTTGTCCAGGGGGAGAGAATTTCACAGATGGGATTGATCTGAGCAGTTGTATTTCTAACCAATTTCTAGGTTACACATTTCTGTAGGCCTGGGGTTCACACTTAGTCAACAAAGGAAAAGTATGTGTAGGTGGAGCCTAATGAAAAATTGAAAGGGAGAGGGAGATGAAATGAGAGGTAGGACGGAGCTCTCCTGGGTGCTTTCCTAGCTATGTGCATAATGTGGAAATTTATCTTTTTGAGAAGAGTCATTAAAAGCTGTTCAAGGGAGTTCAGGTAGTGGTGATAGGATAAGATTAGTGTTTGTATGAAGGATTACTTTTATTGTAGTCTGGAGAGCAACCTGGAGAGAGAGGCACGTTCAAATGCTGAGAAAACAAGATGCTATGTAGTAATTGAAAAAGGATGGTGGTTTGGTCTAGGATAGTGGCAACAGAGATGAAGAAAATGAGTAGGTGTGACTTACACTCGTGTCTCTAGCTAGTGACTGGTAGATGCATTGTTTGAAGCCCAATTTTCTGACTATGTACTCAGCACTCTGCTCAGTCGCTCGTAAAGTGTGGCCAGGGTCATCAGCAGCAGCAGCAGGCGCACCTGAGAACTTGGTAGAAATGCAGGCTCTCAGGCTTCAACCCAGACCTGCTAAAGTGGAATCGGCTCTCTAAAGAGATTCCTAGGTAATGCACATTCACATTAAAGTATAGAAAACATGACTCTACTATTAAACATCTGCCTTGCATCCTACTTATTTAGATAATGTATTCTTCTGAATGGCAGAATTTAGGAAGTCCAACTTCTCTTCCAAAAACAACCTAAGATTCTTTATTGAGACATGCAGATTAATAAAAAAAGGTGTTGCAGAAATACATAGATACTGACCTCCTTGACAATAATCATAACGCAATAAAATTCAAAAGAGATTTGAGTTAATGTCTATAATCCTCTTTTAAATTAAAAGTTTTTGGGTTTTACTTATTTTTCTATCCATAACTAAGATACACATAGAAGAGAGAAAAATGGTTTATTAAACAATTTCACTGCTCTAAAAATTCCTTTATGGAGTTGGCAGAGCTGACACAAAGAGTTAGAATAATAATATTAGGGAGGAATAAAATTTTGGGATGCAAGATATTCTTTATAGCTTTAAATATTGGCAATTTAAAGTTTACATCAATTCAATTTGTTGTTTTATTCCTTGCAAAAAAGAATGAAATATTAGGCAATCATAATATTCTATTAATCCTAATCCAGCTGTCATATTGTGATAAATGTTCATTCACAAACCAAACAAAAAACTTAACAGATTCTAATGTGTTCCATTCCCAATTTACTAAAACCAATTAATTATAAAATACCTAATGGCAGCTCATCCTTTAGGCACGTTGTTAATGGTGTATTTCTAGCATTTTGCACTTTAATTTTATCTTTTTCCTACATAACTGAACACACAGTCGATTGGGCTTAAAGCCAATGCATGCCTGATAGTGGCTAAGGCTGAAGCAAGGATCTCCATCTTGCCTTAATTGTATTGAGCTTATGAAATCTATGCTTTTTCTTACCAGTCTCATCAATTTGATTTTTAATTGCTTCTCCCATTTGTGTAAAGTAATAAAGACAAAGTGATAAAATATTGAAATAGGTCTACAAATGAATACTGCTTTATAAGTAGAGGTAGCAACGCATACGGCCTGAACTGGCCTGTGGGTCAGGTCGTTGTCAGAGAGCCGAAGTGTCCTTCCTAAACCCGGGTAGTTTGAGTTGGTACACACAATTGTTTAGAAGGTCTCAATAGATACTGTATGAAAAAGCAGGGTAGACAAAATTAGAATAAACAAAATTCAGTGATTGTCTACGACTTAATTTATTTGAATGAAATTCAATAACTATTGATGGCTTAATTTATTTCAACAAATTAGTATTGAAAACATGTTTTCCAAGTAATTTGTATTAAGGCACTCTGTTGAATATTAAGATGCACCCTGGTCCTCAATAGTTACTGTTTCATGGAGGAAAAAAAGGGACCATAGTCACAAGTGATTGTATGACATTCGTACAGTTGAAAGAAATCTGAAAAGGCATTGAAAAGAAGGTAACATTTTAAGACCTTGGATTTAAATAGGTAAACATAAGGAAATTCATGCATTTAAAACAAGCAAAATATAATGAATAACAACTTAACAGTAGAAAATCAGTGTGCTCATGATCAAATACAAACTAGAAAAGTTGTTCGGGTTGGAGGGATCATATGTGGAAGATTAAATTATATAGGGTTTCTGTGTCAAGAATAGTGCTACGCAATCTCAAAGTGCACACACATGTAAGTGAGATTCCCTTCCCTTTATGGAGCATGTGCCATGTGGCAAGAGATTGATACCTAACTTCTGAGCTAGACCTCATTCTCCTTATTCTGTAAACAAGAAAACTGAACTCAGATATGTGAAGTAAGTTATTCGGGACTCATTGCTAGGAAGGGGCAATGCGGTTTGATGGAAACCTGACTCTTAACACCTAGGCTATTGATCCCCACGCAGCTCTGAGTCAAGGGGCAGGAGGCCAGCTGTATGGAGAAATGACAGTACGCATGTTGATACTTTTAATAAATAATGCCAAAATTTCCCTGCCTGAGACAGTTTATCGTTAGTCTTAACAAGAATTCTCCAGGTCTCTCCTGTTCAATAAGGTAGTTTCAGAGCACTTGTGGCCACTGAGTACTTAAAATGTAACTAGACCGGATAGATAGATGGCAAGTATAAGATGCATGTCGGATTCTGAAAATTCACTAAAAAGTGTACATTAATAATTTTGTGTTGTTTATGTGTTGAAACACTAATATCATGGATATGTTTCTTGAGTTAAAATGTTACTAGAATTAATTTTACCTATTTCTTTTTATGCTTTTAAAAAGTAGCTACTGGAAAAATGAATTTTACATACAAGGGTCATGTTATAGGATAGTGCTGGTCCAGGTCCTGAAAGAATAGAGGTGATAATAAGACACCCTTTGCCTTTGAAGACCTTGTTTTTTAAATAAGAGGAAAAAGAGCCCGGGATATGGTTGTTGCTAAGCTTTTGCTTAAAAATAAGAGCAGTTTTTGTTGTCTGGGCTGTGGTTAAGACCATCAGCATGGGCACTGGGAGGGAAAAAACACTACTTACAATTCCACTCCCTCTTTCTTAACTAAGAATACTTTTTAAAAGTTAGTTGCCTTTTCAGTATTTCATTTGAAAATGAGGCTAATAATATAAACTCCAAAGTACTGTTATGGAAATTAAATGCCATAATCCAGGGAGAGTGCCCAGCTCCTGGACTAGCTCCTGATAAAGGCACGATAATGTAAATTTGCTTCTTTTGTCTTTTCTGTGTCTGTCACAAAAGGATACCAGGTCAGTCACCCTAATCATCTTATCTTTCTTATTGTACCATGGTTGATTTTTTTCTTATCTCAAATTTTCTCCTGCATTTTATCATCTAACAAATAAGAATGTTGCTTTTTATAAAGGTCAGCAGTTTAGGGCTGAATTTGTATCACAGATGAAGAATATCTCAAAATAAATTAAATTCATAAATGTTTACTTGTCTATGTAAACTCTGCTTTCAATTTATTAAACCAAATGCTAAAATTTTATGACCAAACCTGGTTATATATGGTACATTTAAAATGGCACAAGTCTTAAAAAATCAGTATTGCTTTTGTATTTATTTCTCTGTAATTCCCTTTATTGAAGCATCTCCCAGTTTCCTCTGTTTTAAAATTTGAAAAACCATCTATTTCTAAGTGGATCCTAGAAAGTCTGTGACTTTTCCTTCAAGTTGTGACCTTAATTCCTAATTAAATGTTCATTCATATAATTATTCATTCATTCACTTTTTATAAATATTTATTGGATACCTATTGTATGCCATGAACTGCCAGAAGTGAAGGGGATACAGTGTTTAATAGGTCAGATTCAGTCCCTGTACTCTCAGAGCTTATAATATTTGAGAACAGACATGTGTTCAATACGTAACAAAGACATAACAATAGAAACAAGTGAAAAGACACAGGGCACTAAGGGAATATTAAAAAAATAAAACAAGAAGGGGATGACTTGCCCATAGGACCAGGGAAGTAATTTCTGACTAGTAATGTTTAAAGCAAGACTATTGAAAGGAACAGAAGGTAGTGAGATCGATATTATCCCAAACCACATTCACAACTCCATACTACAAAATCTTTGCCTACCACTGCTGTGTCTTTAAAAATAAAGTAAAATTGGGCATTCTGGGAAGTCACTTTAGGCATGACAGACCAATATGAAGACCAGGTGACACAGAACAGTCACATGCAATTAATTTCTCAAAACTGTATCCAGTATGATACTACACTTAATAGCATCTTGCAGAAGTTATGGTCCCTATATTTTTAAAAAGAGGTGGAACCTCTTCAAATAATATTGGAATAGTCTCACTAAGGATATAAAATAAGCATTCAATGACCTGTTAAGATTGCTCTCTTAATGGAATTCCAAGCATTATTCAAATTTTTATTCAATGAATTAAGTCAGAAACATTTCAAATCTAGTGGGAAAAATTCTGAGAGCCATTCTTCAAAGATTAGCTCATCAGAGAGGAACTGTAGACAGTATCTTATTAAAAAATAGTAAAATTGTAAATGTATATTCACTCTAAACTTATTGAACATCAACTTTATTCTGGGTGCTTCAACCCTAGATTTTTTTTAAAGGATGCTGGGGTAATATCCCAGATTATTTTATTAGATCCTTTTGTTCTCAAAGTTCCCCAGAAAGTATATAAAATAAGAATTTTCATTCCCATTGTAAAGGTAAGAAAACCGAGGCTTAAAGAATAGAAATGACTTGTCCAACTTACAGGGCAAATAGAATGGTAGGAAATGTACACATCGGCCTTGATTTCTGACTCAGTATAACCACGGCTGATGAGGTTAGCAATGACTGGATGTAAAAAGAGCGGTAAGTGGCCTAGGTTGTACAGGTATTTAGAATGGAATTCCAGACACCGTCCACTGCAGAGAGGTGCCTTCCTCCCCCAAATGCCCCTGCATTCTAACATAGCTCTTTGGAAACTGCAGTAGGAGAATGGACTCTGCCTTAGAGGAAAACAACCCAACATCAAGTAGTCTCTCGGCCTAAAGTCCTGGTACTTCCTCACTCATGCCCCTCAGGAATAACTGTAAAATGCACATAAATCCGATCTGGTGCCATGCACCCTGTTATGTTAAAACTCTGTGTGTCTAAAGGTAGAATAAAACCCCTTCCTTCATCACCCTCCCCTTGTTCTCCCCTCAACCCCTTACGCACGGACATACATACCTTTGCTTGGCCAACTCCTACTCATTCACTGCATCTACACTTTAAAATCAATTTCCCCAAGAAGCCTTTTCTGTCCTCCCAAGTAAGAATTAAATTCTTGTTCTATGCACTCCTTGAGCTTCTTTTATTTGGCCTTTATAATCTTGTATTTTAATTGTATGTTTCCCAGCCTGTCTTTCCCACTTAACTGTAACATGTAAACAACAATGGACCCGAGTTTTGTGGGGACTCCATATATATAAATTGTGGGAGAAGGACTCTTTAATAAAAATAATTCAAAATCCCAAATAGAAAATTAAATACACACATGAATGTTTAGAATGAAAAAATAAATCACATCATTTTAGAAAATTGAAAAGTTGACATATATTACAAATATCTCATACTCAGAAAAACATTATAGTTTTACTAGTGAATACACTCACATGCCTCCAAATGCTTCTCTATAGAAAAACTTCTTGGTCTGATGATTTTCAACCTAGTTTTTCTTCTTCCATCTTCATCCATCCAACATCCAGCACCAATGAGTATATTTATATTGTGTAACAGTTTATGGACATGCAACTCCTGATCATGAAACTCAGTGAGTTGGCACAGTAAGCAGTAGAATTTCTAGATATCATTTCTAACCTGGGGTGACAGTCATTAATTAACATACACAGAGGTGACTGTGAGCTGCATACCTCTATCCAACTAAATCCAAACTACATGCATGTATGTGTGCATGTATGTATGTATGTCCATCCATCCATCTAATATCTATCTATTGATCTATGTATCTATGTATCATCTGTCTATATCCTCAACACTAATTTCTCTTAGCTGGGTCTCCCAAATGCCTCTGGCAGTGCCAATGCCACTGTTCTTGGGAAAAAGTACATGATAAAGAAGCTGGAGTATAAAGGGATGCACATTCTAATCAAATGTGTTTAAAATTTATTAATTTTGCAAATTCTACAAAATACATGACCGTATAAACACACCACCGGGCTTTGGAAAGTCCTGTGAATATGCTTAAACTTCATATTGAATTTATGATAAATCCACTTCAGGATATACAAGAACAGGATGTCTCTTTTGTCCCTTTTCCATTCCTCATCCCTAGTCCTGTAGCTGGCATATGGCAGTCCTTCAAAACACATTTATTACGTTAATCATTTAAATTCAGACATAGTAGTTTTTAGTCACATCTTCATAATCCATGAATTGTTTTATAAAATAATTAAAAATAAAACAGGAGTGGGGCAAATCCAGGCCACATTATTCATAATGCTATGTCCGACTTACAAAACAACACACTTCATCTGGTCTTTGCCTACGATCAGCATATTATTATTATTGCCATAAATATCCTGATTCTACCCCTATGCATTCATAAGGAAATTCTTTCCTTTCTATGATTAAAAGACAGTAGAGAACTTAGTTTTTGAAATACTTTTTCACATATCATCTATTAGTATCAGAGACAAAAGGTCATAAAAGGTCAATTAAGTTCAAGGGAGCGATGCTTATCAACAGGAGAAGGGATAAACAAACAATGCAAAAAACAACTACAGAAATTAAAAGGGATAAACTACTGATATACACCACAATACAGATGAATCTTCAAGTAATTATGCTGACTGAAATAAGCCAGACAACATCCCATACAATTTCACTTACATAAAAGTATAGAAAATGCAAGCAAATTAATGACAGAAGCCTACCAGGAGTTAGGAGGAGGAGGCGCCTGGGGATAGGAGAAAGACATGATAAGGGGGTTACGGGAAACTTTGGGGGTGATAGATGTGTTCATTGACCTGATTGCAGGGATGGTTTCATTGGTAGATATTGTACGTATGCTAAACCTATCAAAGCACATGATTTAAATATGTTCAGTTTACTGTATGTCAATTAGTTGTCAATAAAGGTGTTAAAAATTCAAAGGAACAATTATGTATTGTTGTGTTACGAAATTAAAAGAAATTGATCAGCATTATCTAGCACAGGCCCTTGGGAGGTCAGGTATGTCCCAGATGTGTCCTCGTCTGCCCACATTTGTACGTCTGGTTAAATAAATTCTTCCAGTGTTACACCAGCTCCTGAGCCTTCTCAAAGACGTACAAAGGGTAACATTTAGTAGAACATTCTTATCAGCATTTCTAAAGAATCTCTATTTCTAGAGTATATTCAAGGCCAAGAGGGATTTGACAAAGCAAATAATAGCCTATGTAATGAAAGAGCAATTCTTATTCTAAAACAAATGCACAGCATTCTAAGACAAATGGATGGGGTAAAGCCCTATTGTATTAGCTCAATGTTTTTACACATAGGACACAAGGTCATTGTAGGTCAAGGAACACTTGATTTTTTTAGAGGACCAAACTTATTATTGGATTAGTCTTAAGGGCATTCCAACTACTTCTTAAATACCATGGTGTTTACCTTGGAAACCTCTGCAAAATCGACTTCACTACTTAAGGTCTGAAGAAGGCTTTTGCATAAATAAACTGTGCCAGATACCAGGGCCCCCTTTACTCTGTCGGGAATATTTGCTGAATGAATACACATGGAAAAGTTAGTAAATAATAAACAATATTAAAATGAATATAGTTGATTCCTTTTACCAAATTTTCCTTTTTAAAAAAAATGTTTAAATAAAATTTCAAGATAACAGAAGACAATCAGGCCAAGAAAGCCAAGTTGCTTATCCTAACAAGGGCCTTCATCTGCGAAACGCTTGTTTCAATGTTGCAATAATGCCAGGTGTGTGTAGCAACCTTCACATTTTTATCTTAAAAATAAAGGTCTCTCATAAATTCACTACATTTTCATAGCCTTCCTTTCTTTAAAACAAATTAAGACATGAAAGTTTTCCTTAGTCTCCCCTTTTTCATCCTTCTACCAGAGTTAACAGTCTGGTCCTCCCGTTTGCATATTTATGTTTTTTGACAGCTGTAGACATTGGTGTCTTTCGATTCTTGCCCCATGTTTTACTTTGTTACTGTTTCCCAGCATACTGTGTGCTTCCAGGACTCTGAGCCTGTGAGTACAGGGTGGTCCTGCTTCTTGTTACATTGTGTTTCAATCGCTAAATTAACTTCTATATGGATTTTCTGACCCCTTCTTTGTAAGTTTAATTACTTTCCCTAAAGATAAGTATAAGTAGGTCTTGGTACATATTGCTTCCCATTCCCTTTAAATATATGTTTTTTTAAATAAAAAACATTGTATAATAAGTATCCAACACATATATTTTTGTCTTCAAATAGAATGGGTTTCTCTCCATGTTAGGTTATAAAGATGATTTGCAATTGTTAGGAATTTCCTGGAGTCAGGCAGACCTGAGTTTGAATGCTGTCTCTAACACTTCTGAAAAAACGTGATTGTGGACATTATTTAATCACTTAGTGTCACGTTGGATCTTTTTTTAAAAAAGATCACACTTGGCTTGCTGGGATACAGCAAAGAAGATATGAAATAGTATATGTAAAGCCGCCTGGTACATAATATCTGTTCAGTAAATGATAACTAATGTTGACGCTGGTTTGCTGCTGTTTTTGCTTTCACGGTGACGGCTGATACCCAGGAAATCAAAATTCCTTTTTTAAGTGCTTTCAGTTACTCCCCAGGTGGTAACTTCTTGTGGATTTTCAGGCAGAAGAATATTACAGAGATCACAGAACAACATTCCTCAAAGCAAGCTGACCCTCGCAAATATATTGGCTTGATCTGACAGACCTTGCTATCGTGCAAATGAAGAGAATTGCAGCCGGAATAAGCCATCTGGGGTCTTGTGAGGCATCAAGCCCATAGGAGATAATGAAAACATACATCACCCGTAACCTTTTCGGCCAACTGGGCTATTGAACATAACAGGAGCATAATGGCTTTCCTGATGTGTCAGAAATTCTCCACTCCTGCCTATACGTAGTTCATCAAATTGCTGCATGCTTATTGCTTCAATCTGCATTCAGCTTTACTGTGCCCTATACGACCGAATCCTTTCTCGCCAAACCTTCAAGGCCCCAGGAAATTGTTGGGCCTGAATGCCATGCTAACTAAGTAACGAGGACCCTGAAAGCTGAAAATCAAGCCTGCTACATTGCAGAAATAAAAAGAAAGGAAAGAAATCATGTTAAAAATAAACAGTTACAAAGAATTCATGAAAAAAGTAGCTGCAATTTGCAACTTCATTTGTTCTAGTGACAAGTTGATAAAATGTTGGTGGTATAAATGCATCAGAAAATTTGATACAAATTGAAAGTGACTACACATTCCATTATCCCCAACTCCCTTGGTAATGGAAAATGATTGTTAAAGGCAGTTTCTAATACGTCTTATAAGCATGAGGTTGTCTATGGGAAATGATACCCTTGATTATCAGGAAAGATAAGCATTCAAGAGGAGGCAAGGGCTGCAGTGATGCTGATCCAGGCCTCACTGTTCTGATTTTTGGTTCTGCAAATGACTTTATTAAAAGATACTAAAATAGTTAAGAAAATTGTTGTTGTTGGAACACATTTTAAAAGTTGGGTTAGAAATGACTCACTGGGCAGTTACTCATTAACAGAAAAGTCAATATGGTCTGTCAATAATTAAGGACTGCCAAGATATTTATTGCATCTTTTTTAAGAATGTTTACGTATAATTAAATGGTATTTTATTCATGGAAAAAATATTCAAAAGAAACCTCTAAAATATGAAAAATCAAACTGAATTTTCTCTAGAAACTTTTGAAATAAAAATATATTAGTATCTAGTACATAGTCTTTTGAATTAACTATTTTGTTTATAATGCAGATTGTTTACATTAGTATGTTGTGTCTTATGCAAGAAATGGTTATACAACCAAAGAACCTAGATTTTTAAGAGCTTGAGAAGGTACAAGGATATGAGATGTTTATGCCAATACTTACAATAATATCACTTGAGAGTACTTATTTTATTTACATACAGGGGAAATTGATCTCAGAGAAATAAATGGCCCTTCCCAAGGCCATGCGGTAATAAGTGATAATGTTAAAGGAACTTATTTAAGAAAAAGAAGATCAAAACTATGAATAATAAAATGGCAAAAAATACATATTTATCAACAATTGAACCTCGAAAATGAACTAAGCAAAAAATAGAACAGAGACAGAATCATGGATACAGAGAGCATTTTGATGGTTGCCAGGAGTGAGGAGGGGTGTGGGAATAGCTAAAGAAGTAAGGCGATTAAAAAGTACAAATAGGTAGTTACAGAATAGTCATCAGGATGTAAAGGACAGTTAGGAAACAGAGTAGCCAAAGAGCTTACACACATGACCCATGGGCGTGAACAGTGGTGTGGGGGTTGGCTGAGGGTGTGAGGTTGCTGGTTGGAAGGGAGCATGGCGGGGGGAAAGCTAGGACAATTGTAATAGCATAATCAATAAAATATAATTTTTAAAAAGTGGGATTTGACTTAGGTGTAGCTCACTTGAAAGACTTCTACACTATCTCTTCTAATAGATTCTGACCCTATACTTTATCCAATTCTAAATATATGTACTTTACAACCCTTTACATCCTTAACAATCCTTATTAATTTGTGCTTAGTGGCCATTCAACAGTGGCCATAATAATAACAGAAGTCGTCAGAACACTTTCAACTGTAAGTAGGAGAAACCCAGTGAAACTAACTTAGGCAGCACCTGAGGTTTATGGGCAGGGCACTGGACATGCCCCCATAAGCAAGGGGAGCGCTGCAGCAGCCCATGCAGCTCTGGGGCTCTAAGAGACTGGGCTTAGGCTTTTTCTCATCTTGAGTCTGTCTGCCTCCACCTCTCACCTCCACTTCTGTTAGAGAGTCGGTGTTGCTTGCTCAGGTTCCTCCGTGTGATGATCGACATGGTCCCTACAGCCGTGAAACCACACCACTACATTCTAAAAGGAGGGAAGCTCCCTGCCACACAGCAAGTAAAAATACCAGGGAAGAATTCTAGTTGGCCAGTGAGGTTTCCATGACGAACCCAAATCAGTCATTGACCGGGGGATTAAACATTAGGAGTCTTCAGGTATGGGTTATATGCCCACCTCTGTGGTCTGGAGGATGGGTATTGTGTTCGGGAGTTCTAAAAGGGTTACCAGATTGCAGTGGGAGAAAGGCAGCTTCCCAAAGAAAGAGGCCATGAGTGTTTAACTAGAAGATAGGGAAGTATACTGGGTGGTCAGAACTAACAAATATCAGGTATACTAGCTAACATTTATTGGGCATGTACTACATGACAGGGATTATTCTGAACATACTACATGTATTATATTATTTAATCTTCATAGTAATCATATGAAATAGGTTACATTTGTATCTCCAAAAAAAAAAGGTTAGCAAATTAAGGCTTGAGGAGATAAACAAATTGCTCAAGTAACTGGATTGAACACAATGGCTGTCTGTCTGGTCCAGCCCTTACAACCATTCTCTAATACCTCCTGGTTGGGAATTATTTTTCTTCTGTTACCTATTACTACATGCAACATTATTTATAGGTCTAAGGTGGTCTGCTTTGTGACTATATTTATTTGTTGACGTAAAATATACTGTTTAGAAGCAAATTGCATGTATCAGGCAAATCTGTAAAACACTAAAATGAGTAGGAATATCAGTCAATATTTGGATCTCTGTCATTTTAGTGAAACAACTTAGTTAATTTAAAATGAACAGTAACAGCAACATGGGTAATCCTGTTTATACTTGGGGCCAAATATAATGTTTTGTACATTTTTCTGTAGCCTGCTATGGAAGCAGACGTTTGCCTCTTTTTGAAATTAAACACTTGGGAGTTTCTACCTTTATCCTCTAATTTTTTATGTATGCATTCCTTGGTTGAATTTCTTTGTCTTGGCCTTGCTTACCATTCCTACTGGCAAATGTAATGCTAAATCATCTCCTTTTCATTCATCGTATTAGATATTTTCTAACTACTTATCACATCAGGTACTACATATTATTTATCCAATTGTTATGTTGTTGTTTCACGTTTGTTTCTTCTTTAGACAATGAATGTTCTCAGTGTAGGGACTGTGTCTACTTTACTCACCATTGAATCCCCAACGGCCAGTTGAGTGGCGGAATAGTCAATCAACAGGTAATCTTGAATGAATAAATTGCTGAATCCACTGATATTTAATATATAAAGCATACATTTCATCTAATTCTAAGTCAGTTTTTTGTTATTGCTATTGTTGCTTTGTTTGACATTTAAGTTTTAGGGAAAAAAATCTCAGAAAAAACTAATCAGATGTTTTCCCACTTTTCTCTCATGGTAGATGGAAATACGTTGAGATTCGTCCATCCCACCCTGCCTTCACTTACAGTGTTTCCTTGATTTCCATGATCCAACTTCTGCTTTTCTATGTGGTCAACTCCTAGTCTCCCTTTTAGAATATTTCTGTCACCACATCACCTGTAAATCTGTTTTGACTTCCCCTTGTAGTTTCTTCTCCTCTCATGTTTCCATGGTGCAATTCTACTTTTGCCCTTATCACCTTTCACTGTTATATATCTTTAAATGCTTGTGCCTTAGAGGAAAATAAATCTGTCTCTAAATCTGTCTTCATATTCCTGGAAACTAATAAATACATGGAATAGAGTGCTATTATCATGTGCATAATTATTTTGAACAACAGAACCTTATTTCTCATGCAATTTATCTAAAAACCCTTGACTGGCAGTCCTACCACATTACCACATTCTGAGCATGGCACTGACTCCAATGGTGGAGATTAGCCGCTTGGGGGCTGAAAACACACGACTCCTGAAAAAAAGCCAGTTTACTGAAGTGTCCAAGAAGGAAAGAATTTGGGGGTGGGTGGAGGGAAAATTATTTTAAAAGCATGAAAAGAAGTGAAAACACAAGCCGGATTATACACTATACCATATTGTACAACTGTTTCCAACTAGAACTTATATTCTAGGTATGGATTTCCCTGGCAGAGAAACTATTCATCTTACATTTTTACTTCTATCTTTTTCATTTTGTCTTCTAGATTCTCTGCATCATCTATCCTCCCCTCCTTCTGTCTTGGCTTTAGTTTGACATTTAACATATGACATTAACTCCATGACAAACTGACTTTGTAAGATAGGAGACATAAGAGGAGATGTACTTTACTAATGCAAGACCATACTGAAATGAATAATAAAAAATCTATAAAAATAATGACTCATGCTTGGGGAGGCAGCTCGGGGTCTGAAATCACACCCACATGGGTTCAAAGTCTGATGCTCATTCACTAATTGTGAACATTTTTTAAGTTTATTAACCCTCTGAGCTCCAATTTCTTCTTTTGTATAACAGATAACAGTGGGTAATACCTCTGTACAGTGATTAAGAAGAAATAAAAATAATATACAGATTGTTTGTTAGACAGGTGCTCAGTAAGAGTGTATTAATTCAGTCAAATTAAAAGAAAATTGGTCCTGGCTGGTGTGGCTCAGTGGATTGCATGCCAGCCTATGAGCAAAAAGGTAGCAGGTTTGATTCCCAGTCAGGGCACAGGCCTGGGGTGCGGGCCAGGTCCCCAGTGAGGGGCGCATGAGAGGCAACCACACATTGATGTTTCTCTCCCTCTCCTTCTTCCTCCCCTCCCCTCTCTCTAAAAATAAATAAATAAAATCTTTAAAAAAAAAAAAAAAGAAGATTGCTTGGCCTTACATATTTATCTTATTTCATTCAAGTAATAGCCCATTTTAAAATTTTAGGAAATTAACCTTAAGGAAGTGAATTAACTTGTCTAAGGTTCCCAAGTTAATAACTAGTACAATCAGAATTAGAATGCAGAAAGAACAAAGGAAAGGACATTTAAAAGGACCTATTTTAACAACTGGCATGCAAGGAAAATTCTTGAAAAGACAGACAATATTACAATATGACATATGAAGAAAATGTATTTTTCATACTCTGTAAATAGTGATTAATAATAAATTAATACAAATTTCTCAAATAATAAATCATGCTTGATTTAAAACTGAGAAAGGCCAAATGTTAGCTGTTTAATCATCTATGTTAATATAAATACATATTTTCGCTAAAATAATATCGTCACTGACAAAAGTTTGAAGATCTGAGAGCTACTGCTAATTGTGTGCAAAGTGTTAATGCATCTCTTTGGAATCTCAGTGTGCATTTGTTGATGAAGAAATTTAATAAAGCTTTGTACCTAATGCTGGATCTAGAAAAAAATAATTAAAAAAAAGAGAGATGATCTCAGACTAAAGAGACAGTGTCTTCAGGGTTCCATTGCACTCAACAGCAACTGTTGCCTAAACATTGCTTAACTATCTGAATTTTCCAGGACAGTTTAAACTTTATTCTGGGAAAGTAAGTCCATCTTCAGCAGGTATTTATTGCAGAACTATTATCAGGAGCCTGGGTGTTTATGGAGCTGTGCTCCTGGAATCACTGTGCAGATAGGAGATCTTTTCTTCCCCACCTTTTTGCAGTAAGGAAAGCCTGAGGCAAAATCCGCTCTGGGCGGACCCTAAAGGCCTGTCTTCCCGCTGTGAGTGCTGAGCCAAGGGAGCTGAGCAGGAGGCAGCGAAACTGGAAAAGATGAAAAGCATCACCCCTGTAGGCCCACTTTAACTCTCATTCGCCCTTGGAGCATCTAGTAAACAACAATCAGAACACAAAGGCACCCTTGTCAGCACTGGTGACCCAAGTGGTACTCAGCCCTAGAAGCTGTACCTGAAGCACAGTCAGTCCACCTGTATCAAAGCAGGAAAGGCCTGCTCTGGGATCTACCAGGGGGTTCATCTAAGGAACCTGGGACTGAGATCTCATAACACATAATCATCTCCTGGATTTAGAGATTTGACCCGGAAAGATTTGAGGGGATTATCTGTTCACTCGTCTCCCTGCACGCAAGGGGGTGAGCTTTGTGACTGTCCAAGTTCCAGTTTTTTAGAGTCTGGGCTACAAGCACAACTCAAATTTTGATACAACTGGCTGTGCCTTAGAACAATATAAAGTAAATGCCATTTGAGACACATTGTTCATTCCCAATTACCTATACTTTTCAGTGTCTCTTATTAAAAAATCCAAACCCCAGTTTTCATAAAGAGCCAATTAGTACTTATCTAGACAAGTAGGGTACCCCCCGCAAATGTAGAATCTTCAGAGATTGTGCCCTTAATGGCTATGCTAATCTGCAGATGATAATGCTTTATTATCAAGCAGAAAATAATATATGAAAAGTATCTAATAGAGCAAGGTCTGACACATCGTTTGTATTGAATAATAATAACAGAATGTATAGGGGATTCCTTTTGCAACAATTATTAGTTCCTTTGCACTGTGCCTTGTTCCTTCACTGTCCAGGCTGAGAGGACTCTATTACCCCTTTCAAATGTAACTACTGCAAATACGCCCTTGTTTGAGCCCCTTCCCCAAGAGTTAGCTGTCTAGAAACCCAGCTTCCAGTAGTGAGCCTTCATGTCAAGGGTTTTATTATTCATCTCCCCATGACCCCACCTCTTCCCTTTCTGGGTGCGTGTACATACCTCTCTGCATCCCGTTTCAAACTCTGAGGTCTTTTAGTTTTAAGGACTTGAAAATGGTTAAATAGAAATCATCACCATAAATAATATGTGATAAGATAATTCCTATTTCACCATCAAATGTACTTATTTTTAATTAAAACTTAAAGTCTGGCAAGCTCTAAAAATATGTATTGTGAGATGAAAAAATGAGTATATTATCAAAACTGGCAAATAAAAAAATCTCTGCAACTGAACAAAGAAAGTTACAAAAATGTGTATCATAAGAAGGAGTGTTTTTACTGAAAGCCTGAATTAGAGCCCTGGCTCTAGTTACGAGATGGAGGGGACAGGGCAAGGCACGGTGTTTCTTCCAGCTGGTGTTCCCTCCCCTGTGGAATGAGGTTAACCCCCCAGACCTGAAGTAAGGAGTTGTTAATAAAGATACGCCGATGACAAACATTCACATTCGTGAACACTTACTGTGCACCAGCATGTTGGGCACTTTGCATGACACTCGATGTGAGACATAATATTTATAAACCCATTTTATGGAAGACAAACTGTGACTCAAACATGATGCTCTCTGTATCAATGACTTTTTAACCAAAAAAATGCCTGGAAATGGCATTCATTCTTCATTATTATTATTTTCCCTTTAAAATACAAGCGAATGCAAGATTTGCAAAAAGCCACGGTTGTTTTCAATCAGGGAAATGCAGCTGTCGTTCTGTGCACACCCCTTTCCTTTCATCGCCAGGCTTTGCAGATGTACTGTCTACCCTTGCAGACCCCATTCGGTTATGGCTCTCCCTCCTTATTCGCCCACAATCTTTGTCTCCTCCCCGTGACTCTCTGAAACAGGATGACAAGAGAAATAGTATTTCCATTAAAACAATAAGGGGCCCAGAAGTTGCATCATTTCTTAATTAATTGGAAGATGCTCCTCCTCCCCTTCCCCTAATTACATGCTTCTCTTTCATTTCCTACTCATCATGAGAATCTATGCTTTTCAATCAATATAAAATTTGAGTTGAATGGGTATATCAAGTTCATCCTGGGGGGAAGAATGACACTAGTTCACTATAACAACTCGGAAAAGGACGTCAAGGTTGTGAGGATTAAGTTAACTTATTTAGGGTTTACTCTACATATCTTTATTGAGCAATGCTAAGTACTGGGCATACATCCATCAATAAGAGATGTGCTTTCTGCTCTTGTGGGGTCACATTAGCAGGGGAGACAGAACTTGTCTATGTGACTTCAGGTTGGGGATGGAAAGTGTGGGTCTGTGCCTTTTCTTTTCACTTCATAGTAGTGATGTAGCAGTAGTTGTGGTTGTTACACTAAGAGCTCGCCTTTATTGATGCTTTTGCTGTATTCCACACCTTGTTCTCCACAACTTGTAAGTGCAAACTCATGTAATGACTGTTCTAAACTACAAGCCTGGTCATGTCCCTTTTCTATTTCACTGTTTCCTTGTTTGTTTGTTTGTTTGTTTTGCAAATTTACATTAATGGGTAACCCAGCAGGGCACAGAAAAGAAATTAGAGTGTCATAAGGCACTAAAACATCACTGAAAAAAACGTTGATGGAGACAACAATATTTGTCAGAACTCTGTTCAGGGAGAAGAAAAAAAAAAGTACTTGGAAAAAATAGATTATACAGCTGCTGGTGATGAAGGTGAGAACTGTCGGTGCGGGTGCTTGGGTCACCAGAGTTATTCTCTACAATGGCTTCATGAGAAGATGGGTCCTGTTAACTTCCACCTGTGTTTAACTTTGTTAGATACGGGGGCAGGGGGCATGACGGACCAAAACGGGGCTGTTGTCCATAACCGACAAGGGACTCAGTGTTGCCACTGGTGTTCTCCACCAGTCCCACATACGATCTTAAGAGCTTCCTCTAAATGTGTGTCGGGGAGAACTCAAAAACTAGGATTCAAACAAACACAAGTTATTATCTCCCTTGGTCATTTTCACCTTTTAGATATTTCTGAACTTCAGAATGATATTAAAAAACTTCCTAGTTTATAAATGCTTCCTAGTCTGGTATCTATCCTGGTATCCTTTTAACCACTACTTTTCTGCCTCTGTATATGCATTCACAGTACCCCCTGGTGCCTCCCCAATTTCTTTTCCAAATATTTGCCTATATGACTTCCCTATCAAATATGAGTTCCATAAACACAATAATTTTCCTTATTCATCTCTGTACTCCATTGCTAGTATCCTGAATACTGTGTACTAAACATTTGCTAAATAATTTTCTACAGAAGAAAAACTTCCAGTGCTTGTTTAGTAAGTCATGCCTATTGCATTCAAGAATACCGTATGTACAGATCAGACATGAAATAAACATTTGTTGAATTTCTGTGTAATCAACTGATCCCTTGTGCCTCTAAATAAATTTTTACTTCCTCTGAAGAACAAATTATTTTCTTTTACTTTCTCTGAATAGTCTTTTTAAACTTTTTTTGTGTATATTTCAGAACATTCAGAAGTAGTTTAGTTTTTCCAAACTCAGAAGTGTGTTAAAAAATGTGTTATTTATAGATTAATTGGCAAAACCATACAATGCAATGTTGGCAGCTCAATTTCTGGGTACAGTCTTGTTTGGTTCATCATAATTTGATAAGTTTGCATGCTTGAGGGTAATCAGAAAATTTATTTTAACTGACATACTAGGAATTTTGGAGAGCAACAGTCACGCTAATAAGGAATTTCATGTTATACATATCACATAGTCTTTGCAATTAAAAAAAAAAATGCAATGAGCGGTTTGCCCTGCCGAACTCTAAATTAGAAGAGGACTTCACCCAGGACTTTCACAGAGGAACAGGATGTCTTAATAACTTCCTGTGCACAGTAGAAGTTCAAGGTGACAGCCCATGTGGGCAAACATGGAAAGAGCGCCCTGTCTACTGTGGAAGCATACAAGACAACTGAATTATTTGGCCACATTATTCTGAAAATAATTATCTACAATCATAACAGGAAAATGTCACTAGTCCTCATAAATATCCCTTTAAATAAGCTAAACACTCTGAATAATGAGAAGCAACTCTTTCCCCAAAGACAGTGGTAGAGGTCCATTCAAGGTAGGCCCATGTGAAGGAAAAGTTCAACAAATGATCATTTACTAAATCGATGTGTGTTGCCATCTACTATATCACAAACACTGTACAAGGAGCTAGGGGAACAACAATGAATGGCAGGTGCTCTAGGAGCACACAGTCTAGTGGAAAGAGTATGCAGTTTTAGTAGGTTTAAGGTTAACATATTCCCAGGTCAGCAACTACAGACAAGACTACAGCAAGTGAATGTTGCCAAGAAGAGGCAAAGCTACTTCTTTCTAAGTAAACTAGACTCCTAATTAGTTCTATGAAGATCATTGTCCTAACATGGGTTGTTCCATTAGAAACAGAAGAGAGACATGACCTCTGTTTACAGCACAAGGTCTAGTCATTTTCCCAATTCGACAAAAACTTTTTTTTAAGTCTACTAACTGTTGTACTTGTCACTAACAGTTTTGCTCGCCACTTCTACTGCTGGTGTGTGGACATGCTTGACAATGAAAAAATGTACTTTTAAGGGGTTTTGAGATCATTGTGTTTAAATACTTAAATATTAATCAGTAATAACACTATTTAGCATTTTTATTGCAGTTTGCCATTTACAATGTGCTTTTAATATATGCTTTATCTTAATGGCTTTCAGTCCTGGTTGTCCCTCAAAATTAAATACCCCGGTTGTTAAAATTGCCAATACCTAACCCCCAAGCCAGAAGATTCTGATTCAGGAAGTCAGGGCTTGGTATTTTTCAGCAGCTTCATGGATGATTTTGAACTGCAGTCAGGACTGAGAGCCACGGTTGCATGAATTTCTTTTTCCACAGTATCCCTGGGAAACAGGCTTTATTCATACTCCTCTGTGTTTAGAATGCTCTTCCTGAGGCACCTCCTCAGGGAAGTTTTCCCTAACCAGTTCCCTCTCTCACCCTGTCACTGCCCAGGCAGATCCAAATCACAAACAAGTAACTTGAACGAACCTCAGATTTAGCACCTTATTATGCTACAATTAACTATTCACCCTGGTCTCTTAGGAACGCAGCACCTTACCTAAATACTGTAGGATTACAATTAGCAATGACAATAATAACATGTTGTGCTTACTATGTGCCAGGCATGGTACCCAGCCCTGTACTTGCATGAATTAATTTAGTTTCCATGACACCTATGTGAGGTAGGCGAGCTCAGAACTGTTATTATCCTAATTTTACAGGTGAGAGAGCCTGGGCTCAAAGAAAGTCAGGGACGTAGGGTCGCAGTGCCTGTTGTGTGTGTATGTGTTCCAGTGTGACTTTATTTTTTATTGTATTTTTCCCCATTACCATTTATCCCCTTTATACCCACGCCCCCTACAATCACCACACTGTTGTCCATGTCTATGAGCCATTTTCCCTTTTTGTTCAATCCCTCTACTCCCTACCCTCTACCCCCACCCATAGCTGTCAATCTGTTCTCTAACTAAGGGTCTGTCTCTGTTTTGCTTGTTACTTCAATTTGTTCATTAGATTCCATATATGAGTGAAATCATATGGTATTTGTCTTTCTCTGAATGGCTGATTTCACTTAGCATAATGTTTTCCAGGTCCATCTACACAGTTGCAAAGGGTAAAATTCTCTTTCTTTTTTATGGCTGAGTAGTATTCCATTGTGTAAATGTCCCATAGTTGTTTCATCCACCCATCTAATGATTGACTGTTGGGTTATTCCCATATCTTGGTGATTGTAAATAACACAATGTTGAACATAAGGGTGCTTATGTTCTTTCAAATTACTATTTCTGGTTTCTTTGGATATATTGCAAGAAGTGGGATCGCTGGGTCAAAAGGCAGTTCCATTTTTTTTATTCGAGGTATCTCCATACTGCTTTCCATTGTGGCTGCACCAATCTGTACATACAATAGGCTAAAGAGATTTTATTCAATAAATGGTGTTGGGAAAATTGGACAGATATACGCAGAAACATGGAATTAGACCACCTTTTTACACAATGCACAAGAATAAATTCAAACTGGATTAAAGACGTAAGTGTAGACCCAAAATCATAAAAATCCTAGAAGAAAACATAGGTAGTGAAATCTCAGAGATTGCTTGTAGCAATATTTTATCTGATATTGCTGATCTCCTCAGGCAAAGGAAACAAAAAATAAACAGTTGGGACTACATCAAACTAAGAAGTTTTCATACAGTAAAGGAAACCATCAACAATATAAAAAGACAACCCACAGAATGGAGGAACATATTTGCCAATACAATTGATAAGGAGTTAATATCCAAAATTTATAAAGAAATAAATAATTTAAAAATGGACAAAGGATATAAATAGACACTTCTCCGAAGAGGACATGCAGAGGGCCAATAGACATATGAAAAGATGCTCAATGCCTATTTAATGGAGGAGTTAATCGTTTGTCCATATCACAGGATGAAGAAAATTCTTTTCATTTTACAGGTGAAAAAATTGAAACTTTCAATCACAGCAGTCCTTTAGGTGTGGACTATTTATACTGTGGTTTGGACAGTTGCTCTTTATTGAGAAAACATCTGGAGTTTGGGGAACCCTTTGGCTCCAGTGTAATCTGCATCAGGGGTGTCCAACCTTTCGGTGTCTCTGAGCCACACTGGAAGAGGAAGGGTTGTCTTGGGCCACACATTAAATATATTGAGACATGTAATCATAAAAAAAAAAATCTCATTATGTTTTCAGTAAATTTACGATTTTGTGTTGGGCTACATTCATAGCCATCCCGGGCTAAGGGTTGGACACCCCTGCATGTATGTGATCACTCCACATTGCGCTGTTAGCCTTCACGTGGGGCAGGCAGGAGACAACGGTTGAGCCATGGCACTGCATGTGCTTCCTTTGGAAGACAGATGATGTTAAAGTGCCACGCCAGCCATCTGTTGACATACTGATTCACCACTGAAAAAAATGGACTGCATTTGTTCACATTTCCAGATTATTTAAAAATAAGGAGCAATGGGAGTTATTAAGTTGGGCAATCTGAGTTCTAAGTAGCATTTATACTCTTTTTTTTTTCCTGGATGCCTTCTTTAAAATTAAATTTTTAATAACCTTTAAGCCTTGCAGCCTTGAGGGAATAATTTCTTTCACAGTAGTTCAAAGGTTTAATTTCACAGTAAAGCTTTTGAAATATGGTATTATCCCTTTTGTTCTAGAAAATTACTGTTTAAAAAAATCATATTTCAAAGTAATGATTGTAATGAGAAAAAGATATGAGACCCAACTTCAAAAGGAAAAAATGATAACCTCGCCTGTGATGTCCTCTAGTGAGTCTTTCCCTCGTGGATTCTAATTTGTAACTGTTCAAAAAATCTCTGGAATGGTGCAATCTCGCTTGATAATACAGCTGAGTCTAGGAGGGAGAGAGAGGGATTGATAGAGACATAATGGAGGCAGCTGTCTTATATAAATAAAATGCAATATGTTTTCTGTCCAGCTGCATGTGTGTTTTCTGTAACGCTATTTCCAAACGATGTTATCTTTGGCCTCCTAAAGCCATTTTCTTGGACCCTGAAGTCACTGGTGGAGTTGCCAAGACAGCAGGGTCTGTGAAGTAGAGCAGAGGTGCACACGGAAAGGGGAAGAGAACCACCAAACAGCCAGTGCCCAGCACGTACTGGACACTGCATTCTGGGCTTTACATACACTTTTTTTTAATATGCACCGTAGCTCTCTGACATAGTTACATTCTATTAGCCCCATTTTACTGATGTTAAGGCCTCATTCTACAAGACATGATACTTGCTCAGCTTGAATCCTCTAAGAATCAAAATTCTCACTGCAGCTTTCCTTTGGAGCTGCCCTGGTCCACTAATCTCTTTATGAGCATACTTAAAGAGATTTGTTGAATTGTAAATTCATAAGACCTGAAATGTATTAACAAAAAAAGACTAATGGAATGAGAACTATATATGCAGGGTAGAATTAGAACCATATATATTTAGGAGAAAAAAATACTGTTATCTACTGTAAGATTGAAATGAAGGAGACTGGATGAGATCTCAAACAAATCACTGCCATTCTCTTAGCTTCAATTTCTGCATCTGAGAAATGGGTGCAAAAATATATGAAATATTCCCCTCCAGAGATAAGGATGGTTAAAAAAAAAAGTTCCAACTACCAACTCCCATGCTCCATACACCCATGGCCATTTACTCTCTGGCTCTGTGAGTATGTGTGTGTGTGATTACTGATTTTTAGTTGTCTTCAATAGAGTATTTATCATACTTGATTACACTGATCTACTTAGATATTTTCCCTACAAACACACTGTAAGGTCTTTAGTGTAGAGATTGTATTTTTTTCATCATTATATGTGACATATACTCAGGTACCCATTTGTTGAACTTTAATACTACCTTTCTATTTATGCATTCATACATTCATTGAATTAGCATGAATATTTACTAAGTGCAAGATAATCATTAGAATGGACTCGATTTAATCTAGGAGTTTCCATGAAGTAACATATTGGATGACTTATGGAAATGTGGGCCATAGATTCCAAATCATAAATTTATCCCTGTTATTTATTCTGTGAACTTTAAACTTTGGTAAACATAACAATAATAGCTAACTTTTATTGAATTCATACTATTGATATTTGGCATACTCTGTAATGAGTATTCTGCATGAATTATTGCTCTAAAACTCCCAATAATTTATCTTAAGTTATTATTATCATTATAAATATTTAGGAAGCTGAGACTTGGAGAGTTTGAGTAATTTGTTCAAGGTCACAGTAAATATTGAGGTTAAGATTCAAAGCTAGGTCTCTCTCATTCATTCATTCATTCATTCATTCATTCAAAAACTCTTTATTCAGTTCTTACTAAGCATCAGACACTACACAAGTTATTGAAAATGCATTGGTGCATATATACACAGTACTCACATTTATGGGCTTCCAGCCGAGCAGTAAAAAGAAATATTAAGCATATATATAAAATTAATTATTTATAATCCATATGAGTTTTATTTATACATTTAAATTGGTAGCTATAGAATTTAAGATCAGCATGTTCTTATTATATTCTAAACATGTATAGAAAAACATGTATAGAAAATGTCTTCTTTCTGTTAGTTGCCTAGTGGACTTGTACGGTCTTCACTTTCAAGTTATCATTTAGAACAACTAAATCTCTCACTTAGTTCTGATATTTTCAGCCAATAACTTAGATTTTCATGTTTACTTTCAACTTTAGATACAACAAAACTATAATGTATCAGCTAAAAAATGTGACCATTGGACACATATTATCTCTCAGTAGACAAATGGTACTGAAGTTGGTCTCTAACACACACTTGTCAGGAATGAACGTCATTGCTGGTACAAGAACCTGGTCACCTATATTGATACACAAGTCCTGTCCAGAAAGTATCTAGCCATGACTTATGAAAAATAGACATTTGCTGAAGAAGATACAAGATGCAAAAAACATTGTACATAGGACAATGGCATTTCAGTCCCCTATGAATAGGCACTTTGGGATCCCACACAGCTCTCCCAATTGCCATCAGCTGCCCCATCTCGTATTTTCCTGAATCTCATTGATGGTGTGAAATCTCTTCCCTTTCAAAGGTGATTTTAGTTCTAGGAAAAGCCAGGAGTCACAGGGCACCAAATCTGGCCTGTATGGGGGATGAGTCACCTGGGTGATTTGATGTTCTGCCAAAAACCTCTGCATGAAACATGATGTATGAGCGGCACATTGTTCTACTGAGGCAGCCAGTCACCAGTTGCCCATAGTTGTGACCTTCTGAAATATCCAAATAGTTTTCGTGGAGGAGTGTGCAACCTTAAAGCACAATTTGATGTGGATTTGTTGCTCTATTCACCCAGTGATTTTGAATGTGGCAGCCACACAGTACATGTGCTCACTCAACAGTGTCTACAGCCCTCACTGACTAGTACAGTGAAGTCATCATTGTTCACACATGCACATTCTAGTCCACTCTCCTTGGGTGCCAGGTTACACTGATGTTGTGTAAACTGTTCTCATTATATA
Source organism: Mormoops blainvillei (assembly GCA_004026545.1). NCBI lineage: Eukaryota > Metazoa > Chordata > Mammalia > Chiroptera > Mormoopidae > Mormoops > Mormoops blainvillei. The sequence continues at coordinate 529,112 of PVJD01000100.1, read as the reverse complement.
ACAATGGCTAGACTTTTTCTGGACAGATGTCATATTTCAACCTTGCAACACCTTAACTTAATTTGTTACATAATTTCTTATCTCTGCACTTTGTTACATAATTTCTTATCAAGAGACCCTATTTGATGAATTTAAACTTATGAATGGGAAAAGCTTCTGTGACCCATACTAAAAGAATGGGTGCTTGTGTTATAATAAAAATAATTTATTTGATCTTTATCCCTGGTTCCTAACACAGTGTTCCTAAAATCCTTGGAATTTCCTGAATGATTACTATCTTTTATTTGGTCATGACACACCCTGTTTTTTCTTTTCTTTTTTTAAATTTATTGATTTTTAGAGAGAGAGGAAGGAAAAAAACAAAAACACTGGTTTCGTCATTCTACTTGTTTATGCATTCATCGGTTGCTTCTTGTATGTGCTCTGACCGGGGATCAAATCTGCAGCCTTGGGGTATCTGGATGACACTTTAACCAACTGAGCTACCAGGACAGGGCCCAAGTTGCTTAATTTCTTGAAGGTTCTATTTCCTCATTTATGAAACTGAAATATTCAAAACAGGATTGTTACAAAGATTAAGTTAGTTACCGCAAATATTGGTTTTTTCTCAGTAGCTGACACCTAGGAAATGTTTAGTCTTTTCTAATTTCACCCTCTCCTCTTACTTTCTCTCAATTTAAGTTCTAGAAAAGAATACTTAGTAACAGTCCAGAAATCCAGTATGGTTCCAATACTACATGTTATATTCCAGAAATTCCAGCATTTCTCTCATAATGGATCCCTCTCAGAATGTCTTGCAATTATACAAGTAAAATAAAATAAAAATGTTATGTAAACAGCACATTTCATGTTTATTTTCCTGACTTCCTAGATAAGCGTGTTGTCCGAGGAATGGCGATATCATAGAGCTAATTAGTGGTTTTAGTCTGTGACCCGGCTTGCTTATTTCTCCTGGTACAGTTTACAGCCCAGGGTCAGACCTTGTGTCAAGCGATGTGTCTCAGTTGGGGTTTGCAAAATATAGTCACCACTTTAGATTACATGGCAATTAAAATGCAGGAGACAGTATGAGAAATGATACTGAATTCATTAACATTTACGAGATATTAGCTATGGAATTTTTTTCAAGGGGCAAGAGGCAGGAAAGAAGGAATAGAGCATTTGCTTCTAATAGGTGGTGCGGGTGCGGGTAACTTTAAAGTTTAACCACTAAAGTTCTAACAAAACCAGCTTCCCTGATAAGGCAGTCAGCCAGACGCTGCGTGTTTTGCAATTTCAATACACAGTTCTGCTTTCACACTTCAGTAATTCATTTTCTAGCACTTAGAATCCAGAAACCTGCTTTCACTGATGTAGCTAAAATGTAAGGAACAAAGTTTGATAACAGACATCTCCACTTATCTCATCTCATTCCCCAGTAAATTGTGTTGGAGAACATGTGTAAATAGCAGCAAGCAAACAGGGCATTTATGGTCTTCTTCAGAGTGTGTTCTATTTGAATTCTAGATTAGCTGACTTTTACAGAGGGTAATCATTTTTTATAACAAAAATTATAAAACTCTCTAAAATGAAAATTCTAATGCTGACATAGGATTGTAGCATCTTCATACTTAAATGCAACTATACCTAACGGGTGTGGAACATCCAAGTTTTCTTCGCAGTGCTGAGTGTTTCTGATGCCTGTGTGGCAAATAGCATCTCCCCCCGCCCCCCCCTTCAGGGACAAGGTGCCTTAGACTAGCAGGGGTTAAATTATTTTCTCGAGGTTGGAACTGAAATAGAGCTTGGGGAAATCCAAATAGACTTGAATGCTTGCCATCATGAGAGATCAATTTCTAACTTTATCCTTTAGAAAATATGTATGAAGGTTAAAATTACCATTACACATTTCAGGAGATACTTCCACTGCCAGGAGATAACATTCTAGGACATAGACACAATACCGATTTCTCATACTCTTTATGTTTAAATACTGAGCAATCACTGGGTATGCAAAATAAACAATGCAATTCTCTACAGAGGTCTTCTTTCTAATGATCTTAAATCTTAGAAAAATGAATATCTGAGGGTGTAGGGGACACTCTTCAAGTCCATGGGTGCCATAAACATGATTACAAATTTTTTTCAAAGGAACCAAAGATAATTTACGGTGTAATTTATTTAGTGATATTTAGATACCATAAGCAACAATGACAATTCAGTTTGATTGGTTGCCAACATAGCTCCAAAGTAATCCAGGTGGAACCGCTGCTGAGTGAAGAAATTAAAACCATAATCTATGGAAGTTTGAACTCTGAAGGCCACCAATATTTAATGGTCCTATGACAAACCCTTTATCAATGTGCCCCCAATGATTTAAAGGTGATATTAAAGTACATGGGCTATTTTATGGCTATCAACAATGTTATTTATGATGTAGCCTTTGCAAATCATTACTTACTTGGATTAATGCAAATAACAATTGCAGTAATAATACCTTGCAATTAATTATTAAGCATAGTTTTTGTGCTTGACACTCTGATAGCTAATTTGCGTATTTTACATATTTTATGTCCATATCTCACAGATGCACTGGCGAGGTCTGTTATGTTCTCACAATTTTACAGAACTCAGAAAACTCAAGACACTCAGTGAGTAAGGACCTGAGCTAGAATTCAAACCCAAGCCTGTTTGATACCAAAGGCAGGGTTTTATTCCTCACTGCCACTTTGGATGTTTGAAAAGATCAGAGCAAACTTCAATATGATGAAGGAATGCCATGCATCCCTAGCCAAATAGAGCTCCTCATTGGAAGTTCAGTAAATGAAAAACTAAAATATGGACAGTAACATCAATGGCAATCTGATCCCCAGGGATTCATGCTTCCTTTTCATGATGAAGAATTGTCAGTCAGCCACAGAGTATAGTTCCTGGGCCCCCGTGAATATAGGTAGAACCATATCTGACTTTTGACCAAGTGATATGCATGGAAGAAATGTACAACACTTCCACACCTGGTCCAACCTTCTAAGTGATGCTTCATTGTTTTTTGTTTTTTCCTTCATGATAGCTGGCTGTCAAAATCAAGGTGATCTTGGAAGCCAGATGTCAAAAAGGCAGAATTTCTATTGACTGCATCCCTCAAACATACTTACCCTTCTCTCTTCCCACCTTATTCTGACTGGTCACTAGGTGAATGAGAAATAACTCATATAGTATCAAACCACTGAGACTCAGGAATTTCCCTCTTAGGGTATTTAGGGATAACTAATAGATTACCAGAAATGCATACTATTTCTAGCAATATGGTCAATCAAATCTATACAAGTCAAACCAATCTTGTAGAAGAACAAATATTATAGTAGCATTAATTCCATTTCTCTCTTGGTCAAGAGATGAAAGAAAGAAATATTTCAGAAGGCTGAATGGCTGTGCTTTTGGCTAGGGCATCACAGAATCATTAAAAAGAACACTTCTAGTTTTCACAGTCCTTGATGACAAAATGCAGTACAGTCTGTTTTAGGGGTTGGAGACAATGTAAAATTTCAAAATGAAATGATAATGTGCCACCACACAACTATGGTATCTTTAACAGTAAAAAGCCAGGCACATTTTGAATAAGACTTAATAAGTCAAAGTTATCTACACAATTGAATCTCCCTGTTTCTCTTCTCTTTTTTTCTCTCAACCTCTTAATAGATTACAAATGTTGACTTTGATAAGAATAATACCTACCATCTATTGAGAATCTTTTATGTGATAAAAAATATTGCTACATACTTTAAATATTATTGTCACAATAACGGTCAAAATAGTACTATAAAATAAGCATTATCTTAGTCATTAGAGTTAGGGAAACAGACTCATATATATTACACAAGCTACCCATGGTCACATGGCAGGTATGGCTGGGGACAATGGCACATAGACCTAATTATCTCCCTTTTCCCATGATTTTCATCACCAGCAACCTGATGGCTCTATTTTCTGTATTTTCACCTGTGTCTGTCTAAATAGTAAAGTGAATAATGATTGTCAAAATGCCCCTCCTCACCCATTCTGCAAATTTTGACATTCCTTCTTGAGGCCTGCCCAGCAACACCTTCTTGTCCTCTTCCTCAATGCAGCTAACCCTGGGCTTCCTTCGCTCTGCCCTGCCCTGAGAGACTTGATCTGCAGCACTTCTTACTGGGGAAGTTTCACTTTTCGGTTCCCCGCACAGCTTCTTAACACTTGGAAATGCTTTCCCCGGTGGAGTGTTGTTATTGCATTTATGTTCAGGGCTCATATATTCTCGGAGAAAAAAATGCATTTTATTCTTCATGTAAGTGTATTTTATATTGCACACTTATGCAAAGGACATGTTCTATATAAATCTTACAAGGGAAAACGTGAATGTGAACATGCAAATCTGGTAACAACTGTGAATTGAGATATAAATAGAGGAGTCAAATACATGAAACATGTCTTCAAGGCAGGAAAAATAGATCAAGGGAGACAGAAAAAGATTTGCTTCAATGCTTGGGACCTTGTTTGCTGCCAAACTCAAGGAATACAAACAACAATATTGACTTTGTAAGGTCAAAGTTACTGAGTATTATACAAAATGACTGTAGTGGAAGGAATATTTTTTAATGTGGATCAAAAAGCAAAAATATATCCTGCAGAAAAAGGTTGGAGCTCTCCAGTCATTAACATTTTAATCCTTAGTCACCTAAAACTACTTAATAAAATATTAAAAAGCATTCTCTGGGCTTACAAGAAAAGGCAACTAGTATTTATCAAGAGCCTACGATATTTCATAAACTACTAGATTTTTAAAATTTAATCATTGTAAAAGCTCTTCAAATGTACACACACACTACACACACACATTTCCCCCCATTTTAAAGTGTAGGAATTTGCACCTGAAGTTATGTGATCTGCCTCAAATCTAAAAGTTGGTGAGAGAGGCAGGGCGATGATTTGAAATTAAGTCCAGCTAATATGGTCAAACATAATTTTAGATAAAATCAGTCTTCAACACTCATTCTTTACAGGCTGTACTTATGAACTTATCATCTCCAGACTTTACAGGATACAATTATAAAATTCTCCTGATGGGCACGGTACAAGGGGGGAGCCCCCAAATCCTGGAATGTATTCATAAAAATTATGCATTTATTCTTACATGTTTAAACTTCAGTCACCTACAAAGTACTCTCCATTTCATGCAATATACCTATGGAGACTTTTTTCCACTGCTCAGTTTTTGAACTTGTCAATTTTGATTTCTTTCAGTGCTTTTGCCTTTTTTTGTTTCATCTCTACCACATTGGCAAAATCATCCTCTTTGAGGATTTTTTCATCAGGGAAACCAACAAAGTCACTCAGAGAGAGATTGGGTGAATAGGGTGGGTGGGGCATGGGAGTCATTTCATTTTTGGCTAAAAACTGCTGAACACTTAGCACTGTCTGGGCAGGTGCGCTTATAAAACACCCATCATAAAATGGGCAAATGTATTTAAAGAGTCTTAAAAAAAATTAACTGAACCCGAACGCAGCCTCTCACAACAACACCAGCTGGTACACTGATTCAAATTGGTTCCTAGAACACTCACCTAGCAGGGGAAGCCTTTACTACAAGGGACCTGCCCTCCAGAAGATAATTCTGTTTATTTTTGTGCCACCCCCGCCTCATATATGCCTAGATTTAAGATCTGTTGGTTTTATTATCCTTTCCCATGACATTTTTTATTCCCAAACATACCTCTGATAACTTCTCCATCCAAGAATCTTACATGGCAAAAATAATTTAGTTTTACCATCAATTTGCATCCAATGCGAATTATAATTTCCAGTGGCATTATATCACCTTCAAAATAGTGAGAGAGTAGACTACAGAATTAAAACATGGCATGCAAAGCCAGACGGTAAAATCTTGGTTTAGTTACTTACTTTAAATGTGGCTTTGGACAAATAATTTGGTGCTTCCTTTTCAACACTTGTAAAATGGGGGACAGTCATCGTTCCTGACTCATAGAGCTGTTGTGAGAAACTAATAATATAAGCAATATACTTGGAACATTGGTCTGTGTGTCTAGCAGGATCAAAAATAAAAGTCTGTTATTTTTACTGCCTTTTCCAGTGCTTTCCGTTAGCTCCCTCATGCACAAACAGTATACTCAACCTACAAAACTACTGTGGATTACTGCAAACTCTGAGGTCTGTAATACCTCTATGCCTTTGGATTATTTGTTTCCTCTGCCTTAAAGATCTCTCTACAATTTGAAGGCCTTAGAAGACTCTTACTTTCAATCAGAATCAAGACCTGTCCTCACCTCATTTCAGATCTCCTTGATTGTTTTTGGCATGTGTAATTACTCTAACTCTCACATTATCCAGGCACTCCTCTATCAGAATGTTTGAGTTATTAATGCTCAATCATACATCTATTTTCACTCTTAAGCAATGTGTTTTTAGAGGGCAAGAATAAAATTATAGTATTAATTTCTATATATTCAACAAGTAGTGTTTTCATGGTAGACATCCAATAAATAAATGTATGTTGAATAAATGATTGAATGATGGCAATTTCTTTAAAAACAATATAAGTGCTGCTTTCATATGATCTTTACTATAAAGTTTTGTTGGTGGTTCTTGCAATAAGTCAGCCTTTCATGTGATATAACATGATAATGACACTATTTTAATATGGTAGACATGAACACATTGGGTATGGCCTGGGTCCCATTCTATAATGGAGCAGGCTGTAATGAGATTTCATGATATCTGACACAGGGTTGTGAATAGTAAAAAATTTGTGCATTTATTCTTACATGTTTAAATGTTAGTCATCATCAAAGTACTCTTTTTTTGATGCAATATACCTATTGAGACTGCTCAAAACAGTTTTTGAATTTGTTGATTTTGATGCCTTTTAGTACTTCTGCCATGTTTTTGTTTCACCTCTTTCACATCAGCAACAAACACATTTCCCTTTGAGAATTTTTTCATCTAGGGAAACAAACAAACAAAAAAGTCACTCAGGGGTCAAAAACTGCTGGACACTCAGCATAGCATGGCCAGGTGTGCTCATAAATCACCCATCATGAAATGGGCAAATGTGTTGAAAGAGTCCTCAAAAAAAAGTTCACCGAAGCTGAATGCAGCCTGTCACAACACCACCAGCTGGTACACTGATGCAGATGGGTTCCTAGAACACTTACCTAGAGGGAAAATCCTGTATTACAGGGGGCCCACTGTCCAGAAGATAACTGTATGGTTTTTTAGGGGGGCCTCCCCATGTATATTCTAAAGAGTAAGATTCTTATTTTTGAGGAAGAATGGGATAAGAGAAAGGAAGAAAGCCAAGATTGACTGTTTCTTATATTATTAAATGTCAGATTTGCTCTCAGGCCCTTCACACTGATACTATCAGTTCTCACTAAAATTTTAGGTGAGGTTTGGCTGTATCCAACATCACATAGTGAAAGGGATGATTTTCAATATTTTGCAAATATTACACCTATGTGTTCATGTGTGCGCATATATATGTCTGTGTGTGTATGTGTTCAGGCTTTTTTGAAGTGTAATTTATATGTTGTAAAATGTCCCCTGTAAATAGGGTGGCCATATATCTCAGTTTACCTAGTGTTGCGGGTAGGTTTCCCTGAGCAACAGACTTGAAGACGGACAATGGAAGCTAGAGAGATGTTGATTGGAGAGCACCTTAGGGAATTACACTTGTGGAAGGAAAGGGAAAGAAAGGGGGAGCTGAAAGGCAGTTTCAGTATATAGGCCCCAGGCAACCCTACTGGGAGTTCTGAAGGTGAGATGACCCTACAGGACAGCCCTGAGTTGCGGGGGTCAAGCATGTATACCCCCCTTCACACATACATACACATATGTACATGTGTGTGTGTGCACATGGACATGCAGATGGGAATAGTCATTGGGTTAATGACTGCTCTGCAAAAGGGGAGTGCCACTGGAAAATGTAACACTCTTCATCTGATTACATCTTCCTGAAAAGGCATATGGGTGGTATATTGCAATATCCACCATAGTTGTTCCTGGTTCATGCCCATTTTCTCAATGTCATTATGAGTAATGACCCCATTCTCACTGAAAATTATCCTAATCTAAACAACAAATCATATCACTACCTGACCCTTAAATCATGTTCTTTGGCCATTATATAACTAGAGAAAAGAGGGGATACAAAGGAAGAGGGATGTTCCAAGACAAAAGGAAGAAAAGGTTGAAAACTAACCTGTTTTAACCACGGGGGAGAATGGGCAATGACATAGAGACAGTGAAAGGTCAACAAAAAGCATGTCCTTACTTTTTTCCCTCTCAGTGTGGAGCCCAGGGGAGCAGAGAGTAACAGAAATGTCCAGAGAGGTATGAAGCCAGGGAACACTCGAGAATGTCAGAGGTACAGAGACCCACCTTGTAGTATCCTAGGCAGCTTGTAGTATCAAGCCTCTCAGCTTCAAGTCTTCAGAAGTTCTGTGTGTGGCCTCATCAAGGTGGCCTGGGGCTGTAGCATGAAGCGACAGCAATGTGGCATATGTCTGGAGAGGCGAACTGTGGAAGCTCTACTGGATATCACAATTTGGAATGAGATGTGCAGAAAAAATGAGAATCCTTGCATGCCCTGGTATAGGGATTCCAGAATGCTATTAGACCTGTAAAGGTCCCCTGTGGGGGCAGGGGAACTTCATAGGCTCCCTTGGCAGCAGTGAGTGCATCTCATTGAGGGCAGACCAGATAAGTCACTCAGCAGTAGAGACCAAGGAAGGTTCAGAGAATACACAGTAGAGTCATGGGTCTCTTTTAACCTGCTCAACCAAAGGTAATATTAAATACGTCTCACTCACTATCCACATTATTGTGGTGGGGCCATAGTTCTTGGCAATTCCTATTGGATGGCTACTCTTCCATGTTGAGTAAAGCTGTAATAATATTGCTGGATGCCGTCCACTTACACCTATTGTGGCTTAGCTGATTTATTAATTAAAAGTGAGAAACTGGTATGTGTAGCAGAGCCTTTTCCTCTTTCTGTTGGCAGCGAGCTCCTTGCTGGATGCATGCATGGCCAGACCAGAGCCTCCATGTGAGTAGGTCAGTTCATCTCTGTTCAGCATCAGAAAGATTAGTTGCTCATAAATATTAATCACATTCTTAAAAATCTACTTCATCGGTAGTAAAGGTATTTTGGTAATTCTAAGACATATCTTTTCTGCATTTTAACATTTCTGAAGTTGGGGTGCATCTCACAAGTGAGAGCATCTGAGGAACTGTTGGGCAGGTGGCAGTCATTGCCTACACAGTTGCTAACATTAAATGTGCCGGTGCCAAAACTTGCTGAATGAAAATCAGAAATACTGGAGAAACCCCTGGAGGTTAGTTTTAAGCCTTAGGAGCCATTTAGTGAAGAGACAGATCAGTTTTGTTTATAAACATCCTCAAAGCCGGAGTCAAAATTAGGTTGCTTCTGCATCATTGAAAAGAGTCTAGCACCAATGGCTTCCAGATTTTTTAAAGGACTATTTATCAGTAAGACTTCCAATAGGACAAAGGGCAACATAATGCAGAAAAAGCACAAAACTGAGCCCATCTGAGTGAAAGAAAATCAGTCTCCCAATACGAAGAAGCTTTAGGAAAACCACCAGTTTTTAATGGGTTCATATTTTTATTATATTTGCATAAGGTTAATACGTGATAAAAATATACAAACAAGTATAAATTTCTTTCAATAAGTATGTAAAAGAAATTATAACTTATAACAAAGCTTATTTTCAAATACTAATTATCAGTGTTTTTATTTTTCTAAAATATATAAAATAATGGAATATCAAAATAATAATGCATTGCCTTGGAGTCAAAGAAATGTGGTGTTTTGGTCACTTTATTTACCCCCTTTGCTTTATTTCTTAATTGGCTCAAACACTCAGGGGCACAGAAAGGTACTATTTAGACCCTCCTTTCAGACTCCACTGCCATTTCTGAGGAGAAAAAGAGAAAGATGTAATTCTAAAATCTTACCCTTTTACACGAAAGTAAAAGTGCCTTTCAAACCTGAGGTGACTCAATTATGCTTAATTAACAAGGATAAGCTGTTGTACTACCCAAGAGTCTGAGGAGGCTCATATAAGGAACATTAGACTTGTTAATAGGATATGAAGAAGCAATGCTTAATTCATGAATTTTACTCATACTCAGTAAATATACAGCCTGATTAAACCAACAATGGTAGGAGGTAAGGATAAAGCACCCTAAAGCATTTGAGTAACCTGCCCAACATTACACAGTAGCAAAAGGGATGAAGCTGAGAGCTGAACCCCTAGGTCATTCAATTTGAAAACCTTTTATCTTTACAACATACCAAACTATCTTTCCTTTCTGCACATTGTGTTATCATCGTGTGAAGTGCAATCCTATCTCAATTTGGCAGTCTTCACTTTGAGGCTACCTAAAGTAGGTAAGGAATGAGAAAGGACCAATGGAAGCAAAATATCCTGAAAGATATATTTTTTTTGATTCAGTAATTTAAACTTTTTGAGTATAAATGAGTGAGTACATCGGAAACTATAAAGAAAGCATGAAAAGGGGAGATTACATACACCCTTGAAATAAATCCATAGTTAACAAGGCTCAGGTTTGAAACTAATGAGTATTTAGTTATACGGTTGACTTTATCAAGGAGACTTAGTAAATTACTGTCAAAGTGCTTTGCCTATTAACATCCTTTCCAGTTCACCACTGTATCTAGAGCTCAACTGCAGACAAGATGATGAAGATTCAAAAGATGCTGAGCTGTCAAGTTCTTTAGAGATCACCTCATCTGGTGCATTCCAACATATGTTCTGCTCAACACAGTTCCTAGCTATCGTCTAAAAATAGGGAATCCTTTTATCAAATGAGCTGACAGGGTAATCACCTGGGAGATTCACATGGCCTATCAGCCTAGAAAATACTTCAAAATATTCTACAGTTGCAAAACAAAAATTATCCATTTAATTCCCAGCCTTCTCTAAAACTGATGTGGCCATTTAAATGGTCTCTATGTATTTTAACGCATATCAAAAACCGAGGCACAGGTGGTTTTAGTAATACATTTTGGGAAATGCTAATTTAATATGAATAACATTGTTTTTGGTTCCAATAAGGGAAACAAAGCCCAAAGAAGTCGAGTGACCTAGCCCAGGCTACCATTCGACCAATGATAGTGCTGCTGGGTCCACTAACCCAGCCCCACTTTATCACAAAGACCACAGAACCTAATGTCTGATCAAGCTTCTTAAGTTCACTATCCGATTTAATGGTTTTTAGTGAGCTTGAGGGTTTTCTATTGTTTCTTCTTATTTTAACATGTACCTGAGAGACCGGGTTGCTCTTCCACAATTAAGCAAAGCCTCAGCTTTACTTCAACATTTAATCAAACCTTGCTTCCTATCCCTTCCCCATCTGTTCCCCAGAGGTGCTAATTGCTTTATACACATCTCTACACTGAATATTCTTAATTGTGAAAGAGTCTGAATGGATACAGGATTTAAATTTTATTTATAAAAACCTCTTAAGAGGTCTTCATTGCCCTCATTGGAAAGTACCTTTAGTTTTTTTTTCCTCTCTGAAGAAGTGTTAATTAAATACTTTGAGTTAATTTAAAATTAGCAATGGATATAATTTGATGTCCTTCTATTGCATCAGCAAGTTCTGAACAAGAACGCTCAGGTCAAAAGAGGTGTTTTAGGTGTGGTTAATTTAAGCGAATAGACCATTTCTGAGACTGTATCATCTCCTTTTCTATAATTGTATTATGTGGAAAGCAAACCCTAATACAGAATTCAGTCTACTTTGAAATTAAAAGAAAACTGGGCATCTAAACTTATGGAACATATATAAAATACAGTGGGACCACTGGCTTTCATGGTGCTTGTCATCTGACTGGACACCTGACAATGTCATAGATGTGTCAGAGAAGGAAATCCCTTGCAGATCAAGCCATCCCATTCCTTCACTGTGAAGACAGGAGCCCTGAAACCCGTCGAAGAGAATGATGAGCCCAGGGTCACCCAGGGAAGTAGCACTGGGGTTTGAAGTATAGACAGTCACTCTTAAATTCCATAGAGACATTTATAAGTGTCACAAACTTGTAGGTCAAACAATATTTTTGTTGAAATGGTCTTGTGGAGGCAACAATTGTTGCAGCATTATGAATTTCAAAGTGGGGCATAGCGAACTCTTCTTGTTTCTGTTTTGTTGTTGTATTTAGTTTCGTATTGCTGCATAACAAATTACCGCAAACCTAACAGCTTAAAAACAACATATTTATTATTTCACAGTTTCTGGGTCTTCTGCACAGAGTCTCACAAGGCTTCAATCAAGTTGTTAGCCATGCTATGTTTCCTTCTGGAGCTTGGGGACCCATTCTAAACTCTAATGGTTATTCGCAGAATTCAATTTCTTGCCATTGTATAGCTGAGGTCCCTACCTTTTGCTGGTTGTCAGCTCTTCGTTCCTAAAATCTGTTCATGGTTCCTTATTATGGTCCTCTCACGATATGGCAGATGACTTCTTCAAGGCCAACAGGAAAACCTTTCTCATCCCTCCTTTTATGTGTTTACCTGATTAGGTCAGGCTCACCCAGACCCACCCAGGAGAACCACGTTTGATTAATTCAAATCAACCTATTCAATACCTAATTACTTTTGCAAAACCCTTCTATCTTTGCCACACAATGTAACCTAATCGTTTCTGATGCCTACCATGTTCATAAGTACTACTGCATTCAAGGGGAGGGATTGCATGGAGCATGCTCACTAGGCAGGTGGGAATCTTGGGACCATCACAGAATTCTTCCTACATGCCGGACTAGCTTCACCTCCTTCCAGAGGCAGATTTATGATGAAGCGTATGTCATTTCAATTTTCAGGTCATTTCATTTGCATGGGCCACTGAGTATCGCAAATGGCTTAGAGTATTATAGGCAGACAGAGGAAGTTAAGCTTTGATGAGGAAGTATTTTTGATGAGGAAGCACTTCCATTTAATCATTTCTATATAAGCATTTCTGATTCAGGAAGAAAGAGACCTAAATCCCCAAGGATCCAGTTATGGCGTTTACCGTAATTTCTTTTCTCAATCTATACTGTGTGTTTCCCTAAAAGAGAGCTCCTCAAGTTTTGTGAGATTCAGTTCTCAAAGCACGTGGCCCGGCCACTCCCTCTTGCCACGTACCAAGATTTTAATAGAAATACTTAAAATCGCCTTAGAATTCATCAGGATTTCTTAGGTTTACAATTTTTACATGAGTTATTTCCATCCCTTGGAAGTACAAATTCCCCTTCTCTTCTGGGTGATCTACTATCTTGAAGATTCAACAAATGGTGCTTCACTTCCCACCTGGTTTGGGGGCCCACTTTAGTGCTTATCTCTGTCTTACCACAGGGCCTTTTAGGTACATACCCTTTTGTATCACTCCTCTCCATCTCCAACATTCCAACCTTCACTCTCCGCCTAAGCCACGCCCTCACAGACGGAGGAGCAGGTCTTCCTCCCTAGTGCCTCAGTGCTTAGCCCCACTGGGTACGTAACTGATATTTTTATGGTAAATAAAACTAAATGATTGAAGTCAATGGTTAAATTACAAATTATGATAAAAAGAAAGGATGAGAAAGAAGTTAATGGTACTGTTTTTGACCACAAAACTCACTTAATTTTGTTCAAAATTGTTTCTCCTTTATACTATCATTTAAATGATTACTTTTTGTGTTTAATATTTTAATTCTTGGAACCATAAAACTTGAGGGCCCTGGGCTTCGTGAATAGATTCCGCATGTTGGAATAAGATAAATTTCGGCTTGGATGCTAGCTGGGTGGGTTTAGGAAACTGCTGGGTCTCTTTGAGACTTTACTTTCTCACCTGTAAAATGGACTTAACAATTTCAAACTTGGGGTTATCATAAGGATGTAGTGAGATGATGTATTTTCAAGTGTCTAGTAGACTGCCTGGCATATACTTGGTGCCCAGTACATGTTAAAATTAAAAGTACAATAACGACAACAACAAATAAACAAATAGAAACTTCTGTAGGTGCCAGATGGAACAATTACAACTATTTTATGTTATAGCTGAGGCTCGGAGGCATTAAGTGATAGAGGAGAAATGACACAAGTTACTCAATCTTTCTGAGCCATCAGAAAAGTGAGGAGAGCCAAAAATAAAGCTTAGATTATTGCGAGGGTAAATTAAAATAGCATATGCAAGAGTGGCTAAGCAGAGCATTGCCCAGAAAAAAAAGAAGAAGAAGAAGAAACAAAAAGATAAGGGAGAAAAAAAGGGAGAAAACTACTTTGGGGACCAGAGAAGTACTTTTTTTCCCCATTTTTCAACTGCAAAACCTAATGCTCAGAGTACACAAATACCATATCCAGTATCACACAACTTGTGGAAAAAACAACCTACATTCAATTCTCCTCGCATCAAGTCAAGGCTCTTTCTGTTGCCGAGCCTACCAGTGTCTCCTCCCCAAACGCATATGCCATGAGACATTAATTCCTAGCTGCTCTGCAGAGCGTATGTTGGAGTCGCAAGCAAATCTGTATTCTAAGCACACTGAGTAGCTCGGTTCAAGTATCCCGTATTTGGATTCCCAACTGAAGGGATGTTAGGTTGTGCAGAGAAGCCAGGAGGTTACTACCAGCCAATAACTACTCTTAAAATATTCCCTGTAGAGAAAGGAATTTAATTTAATAAAAAGAATAAAAATAAATAAATAAAGACCATCACATGGTAGCTAAGAGGTCAAGCTCTGAAGTCAGACTGACAAGGCTATAAGTCTGAGTCTACCATTGCCTTGGGCAGATCAGGCTAATTTCTTTTCTGGAAACAAGCTGGAGATTGTTATGCAAGTTAAATGACATAATTCACATCAAGTTCTCAGGGCGGTGTCTGGAAAAGTTCTCCATTAATGTTTACTACTGAGTAGCCCAAACGTACCAGTGTAAAGCCCCCATTCCTATGCAACCTCATACAGGTGCTCCCTGGGTTGTGTTATACTCTGCCTCCGCCGCCACTTAAAATGGATAAGAATTTGTACCGCAGCATTGTTTTTTTTAATGTTTCTATTGGAATTATTTGCCTATAAATCACAAGTGCCCATGTTGATACATTTTCACAACTAAACACACACATGGAACTAACACCCAAATCAGGAAACGGAACATTATCACTTGGGTTCTCACCCAGTCGCCATCACGCCCCTTATGCTGAATTCCAACAACACACGCTATTAGGTCTGCCTGCTTTTAATTTAACATAAAATGGATTCTTAACAGCATGTGCTCTATTTTGTCTGCGTTTTCCCTTAACATTAAGTGTGTGAGATTCATCTGTATTTGGAAATATAGTTGTAGATCATTCAATCCCCATTGCTTTACAGTATCCCATTTTGTGAATATGGCACAACTTTTTTATTCATTTTATCGCTGATTTACATTTGGGTAGCTTTTAATTAGGAGCTGTTATGAACAAAGTTGCGATAAACATTCTAGTGTGTGGATTTTGGTTAACATGTATGCATTCTGTTGAGTACATGACTAGGAGTGGATTGCCGAGGTTCTACATATGTGCAGTTTTGGTAGATATTGTCAAATAGTTTCCAAGAACCGAGTACCAAATTAAAGTATAGGAGACTTCCCATTCAGCCACGTCTTGACCAATGCTTCATATTTTCCATGTTGTTTATATTAGCTATTTTGGTGAGTTTGTAGTTATATAACATGTTTTTAATTTACATGCCCTGATAACTAATGAACATTTTTTCATGCATTTTAGTAGCCAACTGGATACCCTCTTTTGTAAAGTAACTAGTCCTTTGCTCATTTCTCTATTGAACTGTCCACATTTTCCTTTTAACTTATGAAGTTCTTTATCTATTTTGGATACAAGTCCTTTGTCAATGCTTCTGTCCCAGGCCTGTGCTCCCCTTTGATATCCTGGAGGCCCAAGTTAATCTGTCTTTCTTTACTTTCCCATTTCTTAAAAAATTACTTCTAGGCATTGACATTTATAATGGAATCATCAGCATTAGAAGCACAAAATAGCAATGCTCAGCAATTTCAAAAGAGAGTATAAGGCAAATAACAAGGTAGATTGTAGAAAATAACATTATATTTGGGAAGTGGGAGAAGGTTGCAAACAAGGCATGCATAAATGTAATTGGAGTTAAGTAGCATATATATAGTGGTCATTCATTCATTCTTTTATTAACTACCTACTGTTTTATACTGTTCTGATAATTTTTCCTATATTTACCTGATTCTTCATTGCATTCATTTTTATCTAAAGGAAGGATTGACACCTAGTTCAGTCCTGAAAAGCCTTCCCCACATCTTCCTACCACAGAGGAGATATGGTCCCTTCTGCCTAGAATCTCAGAATTGTGTGAGAAATACCTCTATGATCTTCCTAAGAATATGCTGCAAAATTTTATCAAAGAATTCACCACTTTAAAGTTGTTTCCCCCCTTTCCATATTTGTACTCTTTGTAAGTAAGTCACTAAGCATATCCATAATTAAGGAGCAGAGGCACAAGTATTTACATCCATCATCAGAAATTCCTCTGTATGGGAGATTTATCCCTTCTCTCCTATTTATTTTTTATTCTATTATTTCTCTATGTCAATATGAACTTTACTTTGTACTTGGGGTATATTAGAGGGTCAAGAGCATATTATTGATTTTGTTACTCAAATTGTTCCTGCTCTGGCCATTGAAAAACCTTTCAGCTGGTGTCTCTTTCCTTTTGACAGATCCTCATGATTTTGTGTGTTGGCTGTTGTTAGTTACCAGTGCTACAAGATTCTGCAGGTTTGTCTTATATATTCTAAATCCTGGCTCTAAAACCAGCCATTTATCCAAGTAGTTTTGATGTCTTCTGTTGGAGAACACTACTAAAAGCTGAGATCTGAGTACTGTGCTATACTATCTTTTCATGGAAGAGTTCTTTTCTCTTCTACACATGTATAGACCACTGTACAATTTGATGAATTCAGCATTTCAGGTTGAGCTCTCTGACTTGATTCCCATAAGGCCTACAACTTTTGAATCCCATCTCTTACCCCAACAGCAGCTGTGGGCTGAGAAAGACTAGCTATACGTTAGTCTTTCACACTGAATCCTGTGTTCAAATAAAGACTGCCAGGTGTTTTAATGTGTGTATTAGCACCTAACTGAAGACTTCTCTGAAGAATCAGAAAAATTGAAAATGGAGAGTTTTTTTAGGGGATATTTTTTATCAAAACATAATTTCATAGATTTATCTATCCTTGTAAATTGGTCTTTGTTAGAAGGTTTCACTTGAACTTGAAAAGAAATGGCTATGCAGACCTGCACAGCCATGCAGCACCGACCCCCATACCCACATAGTGCTACGCACCAGGGGCTGGGCTAATTAATCCGTACCAGGATCTCATTTAATCCTGAAAACAGCCTCTTGCAGAAGCACTCTTCGCCAACCCTATAATTTCTACTCTACAGTTGAGCAAACTGAACTTGAAAGGCCAGCTAGCCCATGAACACACAGGTTAAGGCTGAGGTGGAGCTCTGAGTACTAATCTCTCAGACTTCAATTAGCCTCATTTACATAACCTTACTTAACCATTGTCTGATTCTGCCTGCAATAGAGCCAGTTGTCTCAGACTATCCTGCTTCATATACTTTTAAAGGGGATTCAAACTATTTGTGCTTAATGTATAAGGCTTTATATGTAATTTTAAGGAGACGGATTATTTATTTTTAGAATAGTCTCTTAAATTTTTGCTTAGCAAGTGCAATCACCATAAACATGGCTGGAAAATTCAACCAAAACTCATCTATATAAAGACTTATGAGAAGAAAGGGCATATTCATTGGGAAATTGTCTGGAAAATCATGTTGTTGAATAAGAAAATTTACATTCGCTTTCACAATTTGAGTTTATATGTGGATACTAATATAAATATGCAGATTTGGTTAGTAATAGAACTGTACAAAAAGTATTTTCACTAATAAATAAATATTTCTCATGGTATTTGTTTCTTTTTACATTTTAACTTAGAAGGTAGCATTGCTCTGTGAAAACCACATCGGTTTGGGAATCAGGGGGAGCTTAATTCAAGTCCTGGTTCTGTTCTGTGTCCCAATTTCCTCACTGGTAAAACGAAAACCACAGAGGATAGTCATGAAGGCTCAGTGGGACAGCACACGCACGGTAACTGGCCCACAGGTAACCCCACTGCTCTGCGATGACACGTACAGCTAAACCAACACAGCCTGCAACGTGGGATGATAATGCATTGCGGGTTGCTGAGTTAAAGTGGTCTGGGGGCACGATGTCACACAATCCCCACCAAAATTCATGAAGAATGTATTACTGTATAGTTAATTATAAATGAGACAAAATATTTAGAAATGTAAAGTTTACCAGAGGCAGTGTGAGGAAAGTCAGAATTTGAATCTATTATTGTCGAAAGCCAAGACATGCATTTTAATACCCCTGCTCTACTCATTTCCACCATGAGCACCACAAACAACAGGGTAGATTTTAACCTTTTTACACGATGTCCTTGCTGTTCTGCTTAATTCATAGTGGGTTTGATAAATAACTGAATGGAAGCTAATGAGTGAATGGGAACTAATCTTACTTTTCTCTCTCTAAGCCTGCATAAAGTTTATTCAAATTAAAGACAAATTCCATAATGCTTAGAACTAGTTTTATTCCCTTTTTTCTCCTTACCTACCAAAAATAAAATTGTAACTGGTCTAAGGCATTCATTGCTCATTCTTTTGTGTGAAAACTGCGTAAGAATCTTCAGACCCATCCAACCTATAATGAAAAGGGTAAATGACAAGTCTATTATTAAAGTTTTGATTAGTACTATTAGCCAAGGTCCAAAGAGGGCTTTTGTTGAACAGTTTTGAGAAATCAAACATGCAAATTTCATGTAAATTTCTATGCATTTGCCACAGAATGACTGACTGATAGTTCAGATTGTCAAAATGTCGAATTCCTTCAAAGACTTCCAAACAGGCTGAAATAGGAGTTGCTGCTCT
Source organism: Mormoops blainvillei (assembly GCA_004026545.1). NCBI lineage: Eukaryota > Metazoa > Chordata > Mammalia > Chiroptera > Mormoopidae > Mormoops > Mormoops blainvillei. The sequence continues at coordinate 510,050 of PVJD01000100.1, read as the reverse complement.
TTCTTAACACTCACAGCTTCCCTGAGAAACAAACTAAGTCGGCTGGGATTAGAGATGATGTTCTTGGACCCACATGTAGCACTGTGCCCACATGTAGCATCCTGGCTGGCTGAGTTGATTATGCTTAAGCAAGACAGTGAGTGTCCATTTGAAGTACTTTTAATCTGTGTGGCTTTAGGGGTGATTCTGGAATCCAACTCGTCATTCCAAATAAAGAGGGGGAAATGTGACCCAAGAGTGGCATAGGTGCCACAGAGGTGGGAAAGTACAGCCTGGTCAGCCTCCATTAAGAACCATCACAGTGGGCCCTGGGGTTTCATAACATCTTGTCCACACTCTGCTTTGAGGAAAATCCTGAAAATTCTTTTTTGACTACATGAGTCCTCATCACCACCAGGCTTTGAAATGAAAATTGCATCCAGGTGGGGGAGGTTTGTATGGAGGAAAGAGAAACGGGCTTTGAAATCAGGAAGCTTGGTTTTACATTACTGCTCTGCCACTTACTAACTTCGGTGTCAACGTAGGCCAGTGGTTTGAATGGCTACAGAGTAGTCCCTAACCCCACACGAGCACTTCTTCAAATGTGTACTTAGTTTCACTTAAAGTCTGGCAGAGATTATTTGGAACATTTGTTGTAATTCCATTACCATGTTCAAAAAAAAAAATATTGTGTTGCCAGCCCTCTCCATTTACCACTGCCAGTCATGTTGCTAAAATGCAAATCATGCCACGGCCCTAAGAACATCCTTCAAGGGTTCTAGGCTGCCTGAAGGACATAGTCGAAGGCCCCAAGCATGCTGGGAAAAGCTTTGTGCATCACCCTCACCCTGTCTGCTACCATTGCCTTTCTCAGTCTCTGTTTTTCAGCTCTTTCAAACAGCTGTGCGTTGAGTGTATAATTTGATAATCCTTAACATATGTATATATTCATGAAACCATCACCAGTATTAAGATAATCAATATATTCATCACACCAAAAGTTCCCCTTGTCCCTCTCTCCTGTCCACCTCCAGTCCCTCAGGTAACTACTTGATTTGTTTTCTGTTATTGATCAGTATGCATTTTCTAGAATTTTATATAAATGAAAACCATGTGCTTTTTAAAAAACTTGGCATCTTTATCTCAGAATAGTTATTATGAGATTCTTCTATATTGCTGCATGTGACATTAGTTTCTTCCTTTTTATTGCACAATTCTGTTGTACGGCTATGTCATAGTTAATATATCCATTCACCTGTTGGATATTTGAGTTGCTTCCTGAGTTGGGCTATTACAGATAATGTCGCTATGAACACTCGTCACTAGTCTTCATATATGTGTATTCTTTTATTTTTCCTTGATAAATAGCTAAATATGTAATGCCCCTGTTAATGGAAAGTGTATTTAACTTCTTAAGAAATCACTGAACTGTTTACCCAAGATCTCGTATCATTTGCTATGCTTTCCAGTTGTATATGAGATTTCTAATTGCTCCACATCCTCGACAACAAATAGTGTTGTCATTCTTTTTCCTTTTTTTAAATTTTAGACATTCTAATAGGTGTGAAGTGGCATATTCTTTTTTAAATTTATACCTTTTAAATGATTAACAACAAATACTTACTGACTATCCTTCTGTACTCTTTGATAAAGTGTCTCAAAATCTTTTGCCTGTTTATTATTGGTTTATTTGATCTTTATATGACATTTGGGGAGTTTTTTTATATATTCTGCTATAAATTCTGTTATTAGGTGCTTGATTTGAAAACACTTTTTTTCAAGGCCATGTCTTTTTAAATATTCTCTTAGCAGTGTCTTTCAAAGAGGAAAAATATTTAATTTTGATGAAGTTCAATTTATGAATATTTTCTTTTATAGATCTTGTTCTCAATATCATATCCAAGAAATCTTTGCATAACCCAAGGCAATGGCAATTTTTCCTATGTTTTCTTATAGAAGTTTTATATTTTTATGTATTAAATTTAGATCTATGATCCATTTTATTAGTTTTATATACAAGAGGTATGACTCCAGGTTCACATTTTTGCATATGAATATCCAACTGTTCCAAAACAATTGGTTGAAAAGACTCTTTTATCTACCGAATTGCTTTTGTCAAAAATCAATTATTCATAAATTTATGGGTCTCTCTCTGTGAATCTCTATTCTCTTCCATTGACCCGTATGTCTATCTTTATGCCACTACAATACCGCCTTGCTCCTGTAGCATGACTAAGTCTTGATTTTAGGTAAAGCAATTTCTCCAACTTTACTCTTCTTTTTTAATGTCTTTCCCCTTCCTTCTTTCCCTCCTTCCTTCCTTCCTTCCCTCCTTCCTTCCCTCCTTCCTTCCTTCCTTCCTTCCTTCCTTCCTTTTTCCCTATTCTAGGTACTTTGTATTGTCATATGAATTTTAGAATCAGGTTGTGAATTTTTACCAGAAAATCTGACAGGATTTTTATTGAAATTACATTGATTCTGTAGAAACGTTTGGGAAAAATTAAAATCTCAATATTGAGTCTTATAATTAAGGAACACACTATATCTTCACTTATTTAGGTATTTAAAATCTTTCGGCAATGTTTTTTTGTTTGTTTTCAGAGTATGAGTCTTACGCATCTGTCAGATTTATTCCTAAGCATTTCACATTTTTGATACAAGGGGGGACCGAAAAAACCAGGAATTTATTTATAAAAATTTGTGTATTTATTCTTACATGTTTAAACTTCAGAAACCTTCCAAGTACTCCCCATTTGATGCAATACACCTACTGAGATGTTTTACCCACTGCTCAAAACAGTTTGAACTCGTCAATTTTGATGCCTTTTAGTGTTTCTGCTGGTTTTTGTTTCATCTCTTCAACATTGGCAAAACATTTCCCTTTGAGGATTGTTTTCATCTGGGGATACAAAAAAATTTGCTCAGGGCTAGATAATGTGAAAAGGGAGGGTGGGGCATGGTGGTCTTGCCACTTTTTGGTTAAAGACTGCTCAAGACTCAGCACATAAATCTCCCATCGTGAAATGGTCAAGTGCATTGGAAGAGTATTAAAAAAAAAATCACTAAAGCTGAACACAGCCCCTCAAAACAATGCCAGCTGTTACACTGACACAGGTGGGTTCCTAGAACACTCACCTAGTGAGGAAAGCCTCTACTACAAGGGGCCTGCCCTCCAGAAGATAATTCCATTTTGCAGGGAGGTCTCTCCTCATGTTTTAAATGGTATGTTAAAATTATATTTCAATTCTTCAACTGTATCCTTAACACTACATTTAGTTAGCTCTAGTAGTTCTTTGTAGCTTCTGTATGATTCTCTATATACACAATCATGTCATCTGCAAAAAAGGACAGTTTTATTTTTAGTTCCATTTTGGAAAAATCCTCTCTCTCTCTTTAATTGTATATACTAGAGCCTTCAGCAATGTGTTGAATACTAATGGCAAGAGCAGGTATTCTTAGCTTGTTCCTGACTCTAGGGGAAAATATTTAGTCTTTCACCATTCTCTGCACCTTCACAGATTAAGGAAGTTTCCTTCTAGTTCAAGTTTAATAAGAGCTTTTATCAGAAATATATGTTGAAGTTTTTCAAATCCTTTTATGTCTCTATTGAGATTATCATGTGATTTACCGATAAGTCAACCTTGCGTTCCTATAATAAAGTCAAACTGCATATCATGTATTATCTTTTTAATATATTGTTGAATTACACTTGCTAAAATTTAAAGAATTTTTTCATCTATGTTTATGAGGGGTATTAGTCCTATAGTAATGCTTTGGTCCAGTTTAGGTATTAAGGTAATGTTTGCCTCAAGTAATTAGTTGACAAACATAACTCTTCAATTTTCTATAACATTTTGTATAGAATTTTTGATATTGTTTCTCCTTTCATGTCTGGTGGAATTTACAAGTCAAGCCCTCTTGACCTGGAAATTTACTTGTGGGGAGGTTGTAACTAAAAATTCAGTTTACCTAACAGTCATAGCATCAGTTAATTTATCTATTTTTCTTCCTTGAGTGAGAGCGATAGTTTCCTAGGTGTGCTGCAACAAATTACTGATGGAAGAGGCAGTTACACAGGCACAGACAGAACAGAAACAATATGCCAGGTACTGAATGTCACCTGAATTTCCCAGGTGCCTTACAATAGACAACACTAGAGAAAACAACTATTATAGATTATGACCTCACCTTCAGAGACAGCTTTCCTCCCCTAGTGTGTCACTGGTCATATGGTTTATATCCCCTTAGAGGAGGAACAAAGGGGCCAAGAGTAGCCTCATATGACTCCCATCCAAGCCCTGGGTGACCACTTCCTTAAGCATTAAGCCCTCAGGACAACGAGGCTCTGATCAGCATCAAATAATCTGAGGAACAAAGCCTTGGACCTGTTTACCACAGAGATAAAGTTTTGGTCAAACGAGAGATAGCATCCGGACCTCCATTGTGTTTTAGCTCCAGGTCCCAAAAAGCAGCAACACCAGAGGAAGCAATGCCATAGCTGACATCAGGACCAGATGCAAGGACTAATAATGATCCACTCCCCTAGTGCTGACCAATCAGCAGAGACCATGATTCAGAAAGGACACACCTGAAAAGCTAATGAATATTCTATTGAGATCCTCCCCTGAGACCTTCCCTATAATCCCTGGCTTTAGAAAACAGGAAAAACCCTTAAGGTAAGGGACCCAGTGTGCACGCTCTCTCTGGAGCACACCTGTGCCTTCTCTCTAGGCATGTCCTTTGCTTTCTTCCTCCTAATTTCCAAGGGCCCTTCTTTTACCTCTGTAACTTGTTTCCTAAACCTCCTAAACCCATTCAGCATAGCTGGCTCACTTCTTCTACCTCTTTGACTATCTAAACAAACTTCTTGTACTAGAGTTCTTTGCTCTAAATTCTTGCTTAGCCAAACTCAAGAACCAAAGTCTAAATCCACCATTAACATTACCACAAAATAGATGGCTTAAAACAACAGACATTTATTTTCTCACACTTCTTATAGTTAGAAGTGTGAAATCAAGGTTTTAGCAGGGCCAAACTTCCTCTGAAAGCTCTGGAGAGAACTCTCCTTTGTCTCTTCCGACCTTTAGTGGCTTCAGGCACTGCTTGGTTTGTGGCAACATAAGTCTCATCTCTGCCTTAGTCTTCACATGGCCTTCTTCCCTATATCGATTTGTGTGTAAGTTTTCCTCTCTTTTTCACTGTAAAAATCAAGACATTAGATTTAGAGTCTACTCTAAACTCAAGGAGATTTCATCTCAAGATCCTTAACTAATTACATCTGCAAAGACTAATTTGCAAAGAACTGCTTAACCCAATACATTGGGCTTTGGTATTTTGTGCCTTTCAAGAGATTTGTCTATTTTATCTGAGTTGTCAAATTTATTGTTATAAAATTGCTGTAATATTTACCTTTCACATTCTTTACTCGTATATTGGTAATAAGTGTCTATTCTGTTTTTTATTGTAGATAAATCTAGCTAGAGGTTTATCCATTTATTGATCTTTTCAAAGAATAAGATTTGGTTTCATTGATTTTCCCAAGTATTTTTCTGTCTCCTGCTTTACTGAGGGAGACTGCATTGAATGTTTATGTGTGCCTTCTGCTTACCTGGCATTTAACTTACTCACCTTTGATTAGTTCCTTAAGGTAGAAGCTGAGGTCATTCATTTGAGTTTTCTTATTTTCTAAGATAGGCATTTAGTGCTGTAAAACATCTTCTAAGTTCTGCCTTAGCTAAATCCCACAAATTTGGTATGCTCTGTTTTAATTTTCACCCAGTTCAAAAATACTTCCTAATTTCCCACTTGGTTCCTTCCTTGATGTATGGGTTATTTAGAAAGGTGGTATTTAGTTTTCAAAATTTAGGGATTTTCCAGATATCTTTTGTTATAGACTTCTAATTTAATTTTATTATGGTTATAGTAAATATGTGTGTGACTTGAATTATTTTATATAATATTGAATGTCAACTGTAATGGGAAAAAATAAAATTAAATTAAAAAAATTATTGAAACATATGTTATGGCTGGAATGTGGTCTGTGGTCTATCTTGCTAAATGTTCTATGTGTGCTTAAAAAGAATGTATATTTTGCTCCAGTTGAGTGGAGTATTCTATAACGTTATTTAGGCTAAACTGAATTATTTAGCTTTGTTCAAGTCATCTATAACCATACCGATTATCTTGTTTGATTTTTCCTATGTGTTATGAGAGGAAGGTGTTAAAAGTTCTATCTATTATTATAGATTTATTGATTTCTACTTGAAATTTTAATATATTTTGCTTTATATACTTTAAATCTCTGTTATTAGGTGCAGAATGGTTTGGGATTGTTATTTCCACTTTGAGGTGACTCCTTTAAAATTATGAATAACCCTATTTATTCCTTTATTTGCCTAAAACCTACTTTGTCTGATATATACTATAGCTTTCTTTTGCCTACTGTTAGCATAATCTATGTTTCTTCCCCCTTTTCAAAATTTTAACCTATTTGTACCTCTATATTTAATGTACATTATTAGTTGATATATTGTTTCTATCCATTCTCACAATCTCTAGCTTTTAATTGGGAACTAATTACAGCTTGTTCCATTTATATTTAATGAGTATTATTCCATTTATATTTAATGAAGTTATTGAAAAAGTTGCCTTTAAATCTACCACCATGCCTTCTTAAAAAACTAGCTTCCCATACATTCTCTGTAGCTTTTTCTCCTCTTATGATGCTTTCTTTTGGATAAATTAAACATTTTTAAAAATTGATTTTACCTCCTTTTTAGGCTATACCTCTGATTTATTATTTTAGTAGTTGCTTTAGAGTTTATAGTATACATCTTTGACTTATTAAAGTCTACCTTCAAGTGCTATAATAAAACTTCATGTATAATTAAAAAGTCCTTAAAGTAATATTATTTCCATTTCTTCCCTCTGGCCTTTTGCTATTGTTTGATACATTTCATTTCCATGTATATTACAAAATCACAATATAGTGTTAATATTTTTTTAAAAACTAATTATCTTTCAAATATATTTAAATATAAGACTTTCTATATTTACCTATGTAGTTACCATTTCAGATATTTTGCATTACCTTTTGTGGTGAGGGGGGGTCTGTTAATAGTTTTTGATCCTTCACTGAAAATACTATACCCATACATTTAATATTAAACAAACAAACAAACAAATTTATCTTTTCATGTCATGACAAAAGTTTTTAATGGATTTATTGAAATATATGTCTCATATGATACAATTTTCCTGTTTAAAGTATTAGTCAATGATGTTTAGTATATTCATAAAGTTGTACAATTCTTACCACAATCTATATCATAAACTTTTTAGCACTGAAAAAAATAAAAAGAAACCCTGTATACATTATCAGTCATTCCCCATTTACTCTCGATTCTTTTCCTATCTACTCTTAGGCAAACACTAATCTACATTCTGTCTCCATGTATTTATCTATTTTGGCCATTTTGAATAAATAAAATCATGCCCATTATTGGTCTTTTATGGCCTTTTTTGACTGGTGTATTTCATGTTTGCAAGGTTACTCCATGTTGTACTTGCCATCAGTACTTCACTCCTTTTTATTGCTGACTAATATTCCACTATATAAATATAGCACATTTTGTTTACCCCATCACCATTTGATGGAAATTTGGGGTGTTTCCACTTCTGGCCACTATGAGTACTCCTATAATGAACGTCTCTGTACAGTTTAGTATTAAGACATGGTTTGAATTTGGGGGGGTTATATAACTAGAAGTGAAATTTCTAGGAGTCATACAATAATTCAATGTTTAACATTTTGAAGACCTGCCAAAGTATTTCCTAAAGCAGCTGTACTGCTCTACATTTCTACCAATAATGTATGAGGATATCAGTTTGTACATATCCTTGCCAACACTTGATATTACCCTTAAATTTTATTATAGTCAGCTTAGTGGGCATGAAGTAACGTCACATTGTGGTTTTGATTTGCATTTCCCTAATAGGTAATACTGTGCATTTTATCACGTGTTCATCGATCATTTGTATATCATCTTTGGAGCAATGTCTGTGCATATTCTTTGCCCACTTGGGGGAGGTTATATGTTATTTTTATTGAGCTATAATTGTTATTTATATATTCTAAATGCAAATCCCCTATCATATACACGATTTGCAAATATTTTGTCTCATTTAGTGACTCTTCTTTTCACTTTATTGACAATATTATTTACAACACAGAAATTTTTATTTTTGTGATATTCAATTTATCTGTTTTTCTTTTATCATATTCTTTTGGTGTCATATCTAAAAAGCATTTGCATAGCAAACCATTTAAACTAGCCACTAGTCTAAGTTCTGTGGTACAACTATAATCAAAGGAGACGTGGTTCTTGTTTTCATGTAGGTTACATTTAGTGGGAGGGCTAGCCATTTATTTAAATTCACACATAAACATATAATTTTGCAAACTAGTTACTACTGTGAAGGACTAATCTGAGTACGATGAGGAAATGTAACAGGAGACCAGGCCCAAGTGTGTGTGTTTGGATAAGTGGTATGTGTCTGTGTGCACACGTATGTATTTCAGGGTGAAGTTGCCGAGGGAGACTTTCCTCATAAAACAATATTTGAATTGAGACTATTAGAATCTAAAACAGAAAAGGGTCGTGGAGAAAGCTTTCTTTGCAAAATAAACCTTAAAATTTGTATCACCCAGGGGAACTGAAAACGGACAGTGTTGAGCTGCAGAGGGAGCAGGCCAGAGAAGATATCAGATGAGACTGCAGAAACAAACGGGGATAATAGCTGGCAGAGTCTTGTAGATCACGTTAAGGACTTTAATGTTTTTTTCCTAAAAGTGATGGGGAGTGATTGGAGGATTAATCATTTTGGCTGCAATATGGAAAACAGATTGTGGAGAGAATGAGTATCATTGAGGCGACCAGTTAGGAGGCAATTGCACTAATTTGGGCAAGAGATAACGGTAGCATGTGGTATGGGAAGAGCGGTGGAGACACAGAGAAGAAAAGAAATTGGAGAAACATTTACTTAGAAAAAATGAATAGAGCTTGGTCTTGGATAGAACATGTGAGTGACAAGTGATTTACCACTACCTTTGTCCTAGAAAAAAGAAGGTGTTCTCTGAGCCCCAAGTTTCAAACTTAGCTGATCTGGTTCTCAAACAATGGTGTCCCTAATAAAATTGAGTACCTGAGCTTCCTGCTTTGTTCTCCTTTCAAGTCTTGTCTCATTAACTTCTGACTTCTGGTCTTTTCTTCTGTGTATGTATTCCATGTTATCCTTCATATACAATATTTGACACATATCCTTAAATACTAAGATTGCACCCACATCTTTATGCTCTGTATATTTATTTCCTTAGATTATATTTGTTTTGTCCAATCAAGTTTCATCTTCCAGAACTGTACTAGGTACTAGACTATATGGCTGATGTTCTTACAGTCAGTACCCTAGAATGTGGACAGGAAGGGGAATTTTCCTCCCTGGCCATTGAAAACCAGTCTCAAGTGGAGATCAGTAAGTCCTGTAATGGTCATGTGATCTTAACAGCTCTAGAACTGAGATGCTTCCACAATAGAAACTTCCTCCAAGTTCACAATACCTCCCCATTCTCCATTCCCCTAATCAAACCACTTATTCACTACAGCTTCTGCAGAACACAAGAAGTTATTTAATGCCCTTTTTAGTTATAAAAAATGATGAATTTCTCCTTGATGTTTAAGCTTTAGGAAACATGATATATAATTACCCTCTCTTATAATTTCCTGTATTACAGTTCCAAAGTTTGCAATGCATATACCTGTAATTACTTCTATATGTAATTACATTTACATAATACTTACATGATTTTATTTACATAGTATCTAAGGTGAGGATTTATTTTCAGAAACTTTTCTGATGCTCCAAAACAGGACACACTGGAGCTAAATTTATGTGTTGTATAAAATAATACAAAAAATATAAGTATATACATATATATTAGCTTGTCATAGTAAGGCGAGTATGTAAAAATTGGGGGTTAATAGTCAAATAGATGTAAATAGAATAAGAAGGAGTAGAAAGGGTATAGTGATTCCAGGAGCCCTGTAGTTTTCAATTCATAATGAGAAGACTTAAAGCTTTGGCATCAACTACATCTGGGTTCAAATCCTAGCTCAGCAACTTCCAGCTGAATGGGTTTACTGATGGATAAGTTATATATTCTGAGTCTAGTATTCCCATCAAAGCCCAGATAATAATACATCCTTCAGAGTGCTGCTCTAAGGATTAAATAAGATAAAGGTTAAATAGAAATCAAAGACTGCTTGGTACATGATAGGTAATCAGCAAATTTTAGTTTTATTTTTCCCTCTCCAGTCATTTCTTTGTAGAATTTTATGGAGCTTCATGATGGTTTTTGCACACTGGTAGGTACACCATGAATTTAAAATTATTTTACAGATGGATGGAGCTAATTCCCAAATACTTTCTTTAATACAGAGGTTTTCAAACTGCAACAAATGTCAGAATCCCTCGGTGGGCTTTTAATCCATAAGCTGCTGGGCCCCACCACCAGAGCCTTTGATTCAAATGGTCTGGGCAGGGCCCCACATTTCTATTTCTATAAAGTTGTGCTGATGCTGGTTGTTGACATGTGCAACCCAGAAATGTTACGATTAGCAGAAAGGGGGCGGGGAGGACATGTTTCCCACAGTTATTGCTGGGCTAAACTTTACATGTGGCCTGTGGAAGAGTCCACCTGATCCAACGGATTGGAATAAGCACACCTAGACTTGTCCTTCCCTCATTGTGTGACTTTGTACATGTCTCTTTACCAACCTTGGCTTCAGTTCTGTCATTTTAAAATTTAAAGGACCGTAGTAGGTCACTGTTTTTTGTTTTGTTTTTTGAATTGTGTTCTCTAGGCATTGTGTGTGTGTGTGGCAGGCGTGGGGGGACAGGATCTTCAGAGTAAACCCATGGGTGGTGTTCTAGAAGAGCTGTGCCGACAAGAACCCGAGCCTATCCCTTTCCCCAGGGCATCAGGTCTCACGGAACTTTTATACACAGCGTGCTTTGACATAAGAAACCAAACTAAACCAAATCAAACAAATCCAAACAAACAATCTAGTCTTTGAAACTCTTTGAGCTAGATGGTATCCATGGGCACTTTCACAGTGGCTTTCTCAGATATTACATAGAACATTCTGTCCTCCTAGCTCTCTGTATTTACAATGATAATAAACCTGAGGCACTGCAGATCAAATTGCAAGCTCTCGTCAATGCATTTGAGTGTTAAGGTTTTTTGTACTCCAATTATGTGTAAATGGGTAAGCCAACCTTTTTCCACATGATGACTCTGTCTCCCTATATATGATATATATCACTCTGATTAATAATTGAAACAATTCCATGATGCAGTTAACATTTTTGAGTTCTTGCTCTCTGCTACCCATGTACTAAGTGTTTGAAATGTGTAACCTAGTTTAATCCTTGGTAGGAAAAGCCTTTCAGATAATATCATTGTTTCTCACCTGCAAATGCAGCAACTGTAGCAAAGAGAAGTTAACTTATTTCCTCATGAATCACAGCTAGTAGAAGATGAGGGTGGGATGCGATCCTAAATCTACTTGTCTCTAAGGTTTATGCTCTATTTATGCTATAAAAAGATAAAATGACTAGATAGTTGTCAGACAGTATAACCAAATATATATATTTGGTGATATATATATATATATATATATATATATATATATATATATCTTTGTCTGATACAAAGAAAAAAGGAGAAAGAAAAAACAAAGATACTTAATCATTATGTGACAGGAGCTAGCCTTCTCCAACAGGCATTTCGTCCACTTAGTAGAAAAAAAGGAGGGTTTAAATGGTTTGCCTGGAGTCGTGGAGGCAGCCTGACAAACTAGGAAATACTTCATTTTATTATTTATTTGATTTTTTAAACGTGAGCTTGGTGAAAGGTTTTAGGTTAAGTTAATGAAACTAAAACAAATAAAGGTGCATGTAAAGTAAATACCTTGGTCCGAAACCGTGGTAAGAGCATGGGGGCGAGGGAGTAAGATGTGACATTGGGAAGGCATCATGAAACACAGAAAACCAAATACAGTGCTAACTTCTTGAGCAGGGAGACTAATGATCTCTTAATCACCGGCTTTAATTCCAGCGATGTTCATTTTGAACCTCCTTATTCTATATGATTAAAGCTTGAAGGGGCAGATTAGACCCATAATATAAAGAGACCTAGATAGTGATTTTATACAAAATGTGAGCAGGTCCACAGTCAGAGAAATCACTCCAGCCCAGAGGCACTCCTCTGTCTTCTTATTAACTGTTTAAGTCATTCAGACAAAAAAGGGGGAGGGGCATTGGGGGAGGGACTATTCCAAATTGTGACTGTTATAGTCAGAAAATCATATGATATCACTCTTGAGGTGTTGATAACTTGAATTGTAAATTGGGGTTTTAAGGCTGACCCGTTGTTCTTGTGACATTAGATATCTAGGTACCCAACTCCAGTCCAGCCTGCTCATGTGTTCTGTAGCTCTATTCATTACATATTTTCAGTGAGTGTTTGTGAAGATCAAAGAGAAGGGATTACTAAAAAATTTATTTAAATAAAATGTATAAATTTTAACATGGTTTTTATGAACAAACAAACAAGCAAATGGGAATCATATTGACCTCAATTCTTTCCTCAACTGTGAAACAAGTATCAGTTCATTGATATATACATCATATTTTGTTTTCTCATGAATTCATAAATTAGAAATCCCAATGAAAAATACTAAGGAACATATGAAGAAACAAAAGATAAATATGACCAATACGAGAGAAATCACTTAACTCTTATAAAATCTTTATATTTTGACAATTAACTGTCATAAACAACTAATATTATAGCATTTTCAGCCAGCAAGCAGGTAAATGTCTAATGTTAATAAGAATAATTAATGAATAATAATAATCCAGTCATAGACTCTTCTAATCTGCCTGTTAGTATACTGATGCACTAATGTACCTGGCATGAAATTCTGCTTGTTTTGTTTTCCCTTTGCCATGTTTCTCCCAGTCTCTGTCAAAATCACCATTCACAAAGGCAAATGACATTTTGTTGTGCCAACATATTACAGTTCTGTGCCTGTTCTCTCAAGTGGACAGTGTAGCTATTTCCAAATATCTATTTTGCAGGCCTTGATAAGTTGACCAGTACATGATAACTAGTTCACAAAAATTTGTATCCCATCATCTTGAAAAACGCAGGCAAAGACTGGGAGTATTCAATTTAATTTGTAGTTTTAACCCCTCCATTTTCACATTCGAGGGAAATATCTGCCCTACTAATCATTGGTACTTTCATTTCAACAGACAATGCATTCAAATACTGATTCGAGTAAGATCCTGTGAGCTTCCAGTGCACATCAAACAGAAGAACAATGAACACCCGGATTACATTAGAAGGACTGTGACTAAAGACATTTAGACAGAATATGTGTTGATGGGGTAATTATTAGGTGGAGCAAATTGCAATGTAGAAGCTTTAACAAGTGCTTGTATAAATAGTTTCTTTTTCACAAAAGAGACCCTGTAGTAGAAAAAAATGGTCCCTTACTTCTAGTAATTTCTAGAATCAATTGCCTAAAGTTCTATTGTAAGAATATTTTTCAAGTTTCACTTTGAAGTGCATTCGATGTATTTAATTTTGAGTGCACACATTTAGGTACTGGAAGACATACCTGATCTGGGGGTTCCCTCTTCACCCCGTGCAGTGAGAATCGATAGGACTGACGCTGTGAGACAGCCACCTGAGGTGATCTAAAATGAAAAAAGCATTTTGGAATTAGGAAAAGAAACTTGCAAACTTCAATAATGATGGTCTCTTAATAGCATGTTTTTCAATCAATCGATATTGACTGAATGTATGCTCTGTATATTGAGCCCAGTTATATGTGAGCATGAAAATACAATAGAGAGAGTGAAAGGAAACTAGCTCAGTACTGCTCAATATCTGTGAAAGGAGTGAGTGAGCAAATGAAAATGGAAAAAATATAATCCTTTCTGTGGACTAGTTTATAAATTACTTGTAAAGCAAAATTATTACATGAAAAAGATCTATTAATTATAGTATAACAAATACATAAATCTTATTTTTATACAAATTTCTACACATAATTTTGGAATTAAAGATGAGATAAAAAGAAAATTTTGATGGGATTAGAGAGAAGTCTCCCCAGAGGTGGATTATTTTTGGAGAATATACCAAAACCACCTGAGTCACAAACCCTAATGGACCCTGAAAGAGAATGAACACAGAAAAGTTGATTTTACACACATACACATATATATTTACACATCTGTGTGTGTGTATATGTATACTTTAACATTAAAGTGATATAATGAGTATGTTAGTTAAAGATATAAATCTCAGTTACTTAATTACGAAACCACATTCCGTGGTGTTCATTTGACATTATTTCAGAAAGACCATCTTCCAGAGTCAGTTATAAGGGCCTCTTTTATTCATCTGTTCGTCATCACCTGAGGCTTTGGTAGTTAACCTGATGAAAGTCAAACATGAATTTGTACTGGTGAAATTAGGGGCTTGTTAATTAGCATGATGAATATTAGAGAAATTGGAGGTACTTAGATATGTGGATTTGCACATACGAGGTCTGTCCGGAAAAAGACCAGCAATTGTTAATATAATGAGAATGGTTTGCGTGACATTGATGTAACCTGTAAACCAAGGAGAGTGGACTGGAATACACATGCGTGAACAATGCTGACTTCACTGTGCTAGTCGGTGGGGGGGGGCAGTAGATGTTGTTGAGTGAGCATATGTACCATGTGGTTGTCGCATTCAAAATGACTGAGTGAGTAGAACAATGAATCTGCATCAAATTTTGCTTTAAGCTGGAACATTCTTTCTTGGAAACTATTTGGATGATTCAGAAGGCTTTTGGGGATGATGCAATGAGTGCAGCACAAATAAAAATGTGGCACAAATGCTTCAAAGATCATTGAAAATCTGTTGAAACTGACCCATGTTCTGGAAGGCCTGCGACAAGCAGAACACCTGAGAATGTTGAACACGTATAAGTTGCAATCAACAAAGACTGGTCTGTCAAGTGACAGAGTGAGAACTAGAAGCTGATCTGGGCACTCCAAAAACTGCTATGTCTGAGATTTTGACATAGGATCTTGGCATTGAAACATGTTTTGGCAAAATTCATTCTGTAACTCCTGCAACCAGAACAGAAGGAACATTGTGCTGCAGTTGCTAATGAATGATTCAAACCCCTACCAATGAACCAGATTTCCTCAAAGAGGTCATAACTGAGATGAATCATGGGTCTACAGCTGTGATCTGGAAACAAAGGCCAGTTGTCCCAGTGGAAGTTACCTGGTTCTCCATGCCTGAAGAAGGTGCGGCAAAGTTGCAGCAAGATCGAGACCATGGTAGCTGTGATTTTTGAACGTGTTGTCACGAGTGTATGTTTGTGATATAGCCTTTCCTTTAAGTCAGCAGGGAAGCTGCCTGGTTAGCTGCCTGCTGAGCAGCTCCCCAATCAAGGGATAGACAAGAGTCACACACAGTCACTATGCTATTCACTCAGCTTTTATTCAATGCGGGTTCACTCAAAGTAGTACATCAACATATATTAATATCCTACTCACACCCTAACAATCTAAGTGAAATATAATACACACACAGGGCAATCAATGGGGGATAACAAACTTGAGTCCCAGAGTTTCAGTCTGCAAGTCTGGGAGACTGTATGGTGGGCAAGGGAATTATCAGCATCTTTCAAGGAAGGATCTCCAGTGTCAGGTGGGCAGCAGGGCAGACGAAGTCCTCAGTCCAGCAGGGCAGAGCCTTCGGTGGCCAACGCCAGGGGAGATGAGCACAGCGTAGATCAGCACTCTGGTGTGTGGAGTTCGGCTGTCTCAGCAGTGGTCTGGAGCCTGCCTCAGTTTTACCTGGAAAGTGGTGTATTCCACCCTTCCAGGTCTTTTGATCAATAAATGTCTTGGCACCCCTGATGGCAAGTGGGGAATTTGCCCAGGAGCCTGTGGGTGGTACAAAGCTGTCCTGCTTGGCACCCCTGATGGTAAAAAGTGGTATTTCCCCAGGAGCCTATCTATGGGTGGTCCCACTCTGCAGAAATGGCTGCTCTGATTTCATGCGCAGATATCTTAGGTGGGTCTCCTTGCCAGATGTGTTTGCTCTGACTTAGGTAGTTTCCCTCTTGAACCAAAGTGTCATGGCTGACTGACAGCCATCTTGGTTGACATGAGTGACTCCACTTTGTTTTATACAACAAAGATCAAGATAGCTTTATGCTATCTTGATCAGACCAATGCCATTTTATTGGTCCTGTTTTCCACAGTTCTCCATCATGAGTATGCTGCTCTAAGAAAACAATTAATAAGGAGTACTACCTCAATGTTCTCTGTCAGTTGAGAGATGTAATAGAATGAAAACAGCTGGCTGCAAGTATGGGCAACTGGTGATTGGCAGCTTCATCAAGACAACATACCTGCTCATGCATCACGTCTCATGCAGAGGTTTCTGGTGAAACATCAAATCACCCAGGTGACTTAGCTCCCCTATAGCCTAGATTTGGTGCCCCGTGACTTGTGGTTTTTCCAGAAACTAAAATTACCTTTGAAAGGGAAGAGATTTCAGACCATTGCTGAGATTCAGGGAAATATGATGGGGCAGCTGATGGCAATTCAAAAAAAGGATTTTGCAGAATGCTTTGAATACTGGTAGAGATGCCGGGAGAACTATGTGAGGTCCCAAGGTGCCTACTTTGAAGGGGACTGAGGTGTCATTGTCTTATATACAATATTTCGTGTATCTTCTTCAATAAATGCCTCTATTTTTCACAGTACTTGGCTGGATACTTTCAGGACAGACTTTGTATGCTTTAGTAAGATTTTCCTCTCCTTTCATAATCACAATATAAGAACTGAGTGAGTCCTTTAAACTATATCCTCAATCACAGTGGTCACAACCTGAGCGTAAAGTGATCTATGCTTGGTGTAGACTATAGGAGAATTATAGTAATTACCCAGTGACCACTACAGGAGTTAGCTTTGTTCGCACCCAGCTTTTCAGAGCAGGCGGTGGTCAGACAAACTAAGAACACTCCATGACTTTATTGACAGTACAGTATAGACGCACAGACTGTTTTATGTTGGATTGCTTATCATTATCTATATTTAATGCACTTCTGTGTGTATGGCAGAGTTTGGTTTGACTGATTTTTCTGATAACTAGATATCAAAATGGCATTTGTAATTGACCCTCTTCTGAAACTTCTTTGGTTGCTAACATGATCTACCAGAAAAAGAACCTAGGAATTGGGCATGACCAAATTGGCATAGCTCAGCTTACATCAACACTCTGAGTACAGCCATCCTAATTTCCAAGTCTTCCATTGATTCTTTTTTCTTTTAAGGTTGTATTTATTTTTAGAGAGAGGGGAAGGGAGGGAGAAAGAGAGGGCGATAATTATCAATGTGTGGTTGCCATTCGAGTGTCCCCTACTGGAGACCTGATCCGCAACCCACACATATGCCCTGACTGGGAATCGAACCGGAGACCTTTTGGTTTGCAGGTCGGCACTCAATCCACTGAGCCACATCAGCCAGGGCTCCACTGATTCTTTATCTTGAGGATGATTCTCCAAAGATCCATCATTTCAGCCCAGATGCAGTCATTAAACAAATCCTCTTTGCAAGGCTCTGTGTTAAGCACTGGTTATAAGAGATACGCAAGTCAAAATCACTATTTTTTTGAAACTCATTGTCTAATAAGGGAGCCAGAAAGCCAGTAAGATAATTAAGGTTCACTATGATAAGTAGGGCTTAATATAGGTTAATAATGAGTAAAGTTACAGATAGATATACAAATGTTAAATGAATTGGTATCTAATCACTCAACAAAACTTTTTTAACACTTACTATATGCCAGGCAGAGAGAATGAAAGAAAGACATAGTTCCTGACATTTTAAAACTTTTTTGAGGTGTATGTAAACTGTGGATGCATAGAAAACCAACATTTCTGAGATCTCATTTTGCTAGATGTATGCCTTTAAGTTTATTTAGAAAATCATTTTTATCCCTCAAAAATCTATTTCAATACTGCTAGTTCCATGGCAGCTGGTATTAAGTTAATGGACACCATTTATTGTAATGTCAAACCCAGGTCTTCTACTGCTATAAATTTATCTTGACCATTATCTATGCGTGAGTACAATTCACTAAAGGTGACAGCCAAACCAAAGATATGGATGGACAATGGCTAAAGTAGATCAGCAAAAGTGTGAGCCAATAAAATCAAGACCTTATGTTTTATTTCTCTTTATTGGATTTGCAATTAACAAAATGCCTGGTAAATGGTGAGTACTTAAGCAAACCAAATTAATATGTGATAAATGCCAATGAGTATAATGTTATTCGGATATTCACATCAAATGTGTCCAAATAAGTGAAGACACTTAGCATCATCTTTGAATTACTTATGATAATGACCTTTATGTAAGGTATAGTATTATGTTTATAACTGGAAGAAGCATCATTTTGCCAGCTGTAGCCACGGCCATTTTCAACAGACTCAGAGGCGGCTTCAGTGAGGCCCCCTTGCTCTGATATGCTTTGATGGATTTTTTTCAAGGTTGATAACTGAATTTGTTCAAAAATCAAGGGTTCTTCATAAGAAAAAGAGAAGAATTTGGAGATCGCAGGATATCAGGAGTTAGGGAACAAGAAGAGGGTTAGGGAAGGAAAAAGTGAGAAAAGAAAAGAAGGGATCAGTAAGATAGGTGGTCATCTCCACAAGCTTCTAAATTTTCAATAGCATGGGCAGAACTCGTGACTGATATGATAGATATATTTTGTGGAAATCATTAAAAAGAATTCATTTCAGATGGGATTGACACAGTGTGAAAGAATGTGAGTCCCCAAGAAATTAACATGCAGTGTAAGGAGGACTTTTAAATTTCATAGTCTTGAAATCCAGAGAAGTGTTCAAGAAAATTCCATACAGGTGAAGAATCTCACTGAACATATTAAATGCATTAAAATAATATTATTCATGCAATATAATATATTAATATGAATCTCAGTGTGGTAGGTTGAGTGACAATACCCTCCCCTAAAGATTTCCACCTCTTAATTCCCAGAACCTGTGAGTGTACCCGTAATGGCAAAAGGGGCTTTGTAGGCATTATTAAGGATCTTGAAATGATGATATTATCTCAGATTTCCTGGGTGGGCCCAAATGTAACCATAAGGATCATTAGAAGTGAAAGGTGGAGGCAAGAGGCACAGAGTCCAAGAAAAATTTGAAGACGTCATCCTGCTGTCTTTGAAGATGACGAACGGGACCACGAACAAAGGATGCGGTCACCCTCTCTAAATTTCAAAAGGCAAGGAAATTAATGTCCCCTAAATTCCCAGGAGAAATGCAGGCCTGCTGGGACTTTGATTTTAGTTCAGTAAGACCTCTAAAACTGTAAAATATTAATTTGTGTTGTTTGAAGCCACTATATTTGGCATAATTTGTTATAGCAACATTAAGAAACTAACACAGATTGTTAAATCATGATTAAATAAGAATCAGGTCCACAAATTTTTAATCCATGGACCAATAATACAAAAACAAAACAAAACAAAAAACAAAAAAACTAACCAGTTAGATTACTAACGCATGGGGTAGAAGGGATGATGAAAATCACTGAACTGTACACTTTAAAATGGTGAATTTTTTGTTATGTGAAATCTTCCATGATGTGAGTTTTATCTCAGTAAAAATCGATCAATTAATAACCTGCTGAATAAAGATTACACGATAATAACTAGGTTCTGTTATAACCTATTGTTTGATTATTTCAATGTAACACTAATACCCTTTCCTATATCTCTGAAAACATGACTACGGTGCCAGTGTTGGTGAGATGATGATGACGATCCTGAGGAACGTGACAGCCAGGCTGCTTGTTGTCCAGCCTGATTCAGTTCCTTTAAGAGTCTGTTCTCACTCTAAAGAAACATAATAAATAAGTAAATGAAACAAGTATTGTTGTTATCATTCATTGCCTTGATTCTGATCCCCTGTCTTCGACTCCTTAACCTTATCCTTCACTTCTTTTTTAACCATCTCTTTCCTTATTAATTTCTGCCCAGCTGAATCTCAGTGCCAGATTCTTTCATCGCCCACTGGCAATACCGCTTTCCCTTCTCTAGAGTGAGCCTGCGATCTGCCTTCTGCCTTCGAGGAGAGGGGCGGCACCTGGGCTTTGTCTTTCTCTGTGCCGCAAGGTGGCTGGCGAGTCCAACTTGCCCAAGTTCAGAGCAGGACTTGAACAGTGTCTTCCCCTGTGTCATCGCCACCAGAGCATCGGGCACGGTCATGGTCGGAAAGAAAAGCAGAATCAGAAGAGAAGGCAGTAGATCAAGTCGGTGGCGGTGCAGCCTTGAAAGGGGTAAGGACCTCAGTCTGTATGGTGGGACAATGGGAGCTCCGCCATAGCGACAGAGGGCTAAGGAAGATGGTCCAGAAAAACCCAGCTGCTCTACTTTGCTCTGCAGCTAAGAGTACTGTCCTAGATATTAGAGAAAATGGGAGTAAAAAAAGATAAAACCTAGGTCAACTTAGCCGTTTCTTGTTTAGCAATACTGACTGAAATATAGCCATAAACAGTCCCTCAAGCATCTGTTACGAGGATACATCACAATGAAGCAAAAACTTTTGAGTATTTATTAAGGTCAACTGTGAAGGTTTTATCAAGCTTACCGTTTGGATTCGCATTTAAGATGAAGGGGCAATAAGAAGCCTAGGCAGATATTTCAAATCGTACCAAGTTTATATGTATTTGCAAGATGACACTTAATGACTGCAGCAGGCCAAGCACCGTGACAATCACCTTCCGTGTATGACATTGTGTAATCATAACAAATTAAAAAAATTTAGTATTATTGTTTCCATTTTATGAATGAGGAACCTAAAAATTAAAAATATGAAATAACTGTACCCAATTGGTAAACATTGAGATCCCAATTTAGTTTTATGTTTGTCTCACTATAAACTTGCGCGTTAAATGCCTTTGAGATACAAACTCTTTTTAAAAACATATAGTGCACTGGATCTAATAAAGCCATAATTTCAGCTTTAAAAATCACTTGCCCTGCCCTTTCTTTGAGGCAGGCTATGTGATTCACAAGGCAAAATACCGTATAATTATTTTTATTGTATTTATTGCCTTGTCACTTCCTGTATAGACATACACCCTAGAGAAAATTGCTTAATTTTCTCGCGGAGAGGGGCTTTTCTTTCAGAATTTTGCTACTATTGCAAAAGGACTGTCCTAATTTCAAAGGACAAATGTGAAGACTAACGGAAAATCACTACTGGGAACTTATCACACTCAGTAGCTTATCGAGACTTGAAATATATTGCACAATGTCACTCAAGAACAGTGATTTTTAACCTTTATAACCTCATGACATGCATACACAAATTGCTAAAATTCTGCAGCACACCAAAAAAAAAAATTTTTGCCAATCTGACAAAAAAAATAGGTATAACTTTGATTGATTTACAAAAAAATAATAATAGCAATCACTTAACCTTTTTGCTCCAAAGTGACATTTAAAAATATCAGGTGCCTATACTTATATACAAGGATTTCTAGTATCAAGAATTAACCAATCAGATGCAAGCTTGTTATGCAACATGACCAATAAGGTATAACTCTATTATATGACCTATATATTTATAGCTCAAGACAAGGCACTCACGTCAGACACTATTGCTGTGTTGGATCTTTCATTTTTTTATCTGACAGTCTAAAGGAAAAGAGGTCAGTGCCCATGACTAAATAGACAGGCATTGCATATTTTAAAAATTCCTGCAGCACACCGGTTGAAAATCGCTGCTCTAGAATATAGAATTATCGAGAATTATACAAAGCCATGCCTAATATTTCAGCTTGATTGAAAACTAGTAAAACGATACAAGATACTAAGAAAACACATCAGTTTCAGAGATTTATAATTAATCTTGTCAGTGGATGCAGCAGGACATATTGCTATTTAAACTTGCATCTCAATGAAATTTTCCCTCGTTTACTGGTATCAGTACAGAGCACACTGGGGGCTCAAGGGATGTAAACCCATTATCATGGTTTAATCGTCAAGTTCATGCTCATTGCACACACTTTCTTGTGCTTGTTGGCATTAAATATTGAACTAACTAGGACCATGGTGTTGTTGAGAAAGAGGTGGCTTTCAGTGTATTTTTTGTACACACTATTAATGAACAAATATAAAATTCAAGGCTTAAAGAAAAATAAATGGTCATGGACACCACAATCTGTGTTTAGTCTCTGTAATTGAATTATATTAAAAGCTTCCATGCTATATGCATGCATTATATTCTATAGTAGCTAAAGTGAAATGTGAAGACTCATAAGCAATTATTCCATCATGAAATTTTAATGCACAAGCATAGCTTGAATAAGGAAAAAGTGCCCCTAAACCTGAAACAATACTAGAGAAGATAAATTATTTTGAAACCTGAGAGATGGATTAAATTATTATCTTTTAATAACGTTTAAAGCAGATGGAACAATTGTAGCCTGAGAAAGATGGAGGTCTCTTTAGTAAACAAATAAGTGACTTGTGGAGTTTTACTTTGATCAACTTATTCTTTATTATTTGATTTGCCTCTAGAAGCTGTATACCTTTCCGGGACTCTCAGCAGATCTTTTTATTCCTACAAGGTGCTTCTCTAGACCTCTAAACTCCACAGTATCTTCTTGCTATGAGAGATATCTGAGGAATAAACACACATTTGTGTCACAAGGTACACCTCACATACAAGGGAAGCCAGTTTTTGTGATGTATAGGCAGATCTGAATCACAATGTCACACAATTGGTGGCAGCAATTATGTCTAAAGTGACAGGTAACCACAGGAACAATGTTAGACTTGTGAGCTGATACAACGTATTATTATGCGGAGACCAGGAGCATTTTCTGATTTGATGTTCACTAATGTCTTTTATGATTTCACCCTTTATATCACTTTTATATGTGACTAGTCTCTGAAAACAAAGCATTTTGATCAGTGACAAGCAATCAATCAGCTGTGATTGAACTTCTTTGATGAGGAAGGCATCTTGTTGGTTTCTGGGGCATGCATCAATGTGGGAGGAACCACTTTTTGAATAGCTAAAAAGTGCCAGATACTGTGAGATGCTTTTTGACATGCATTATTGAGACAAACCTGAGAGGTAGGTATCACTGCCTCAGTTTTACATATGTGGAAATTGAGGTTCAAGTAACAGAGCAACCAGGGAAGACATCTGAAATTTGAACCCAGTTATGTGCAAGCAGCTAAGGGTCAATAGCGCTGCCAAAATTATAATTAAGGATTAGGGTTTGCTTTTTTCTCTGTATTGACATCTCCTGGGGACATCCACAAAAGGGCTGATGAAAGTGACAGATGCTCTTCCCAGAAAATAATGACGCTCATTTTTGCATATTCTTTTTAGAGAATTCATACACTCTCTGAAACTCATCTACAGACACCTGGATCTTAAATAAAGACTCAATGTACAGGAAAGAAATGTAGTTATATTAACCTTTGCTGTATCCTTGGGGCATAGAAACACTGTCTGGCACAGAATTGGTGATAAAGATTGTTGAATAGAATAAATGAATTAAAGAAGGAATTAATTTAAAAAATTCCTTCTCCATTCTTCATAGCTAACTCAAATTATGCCTCTGTGGGTATTTGGCTTACTTATATTATCACTGTATTACATGTTCTAATAGTTACTGAATATCTATTATACACAAGGTCCTTGTTTGTCTGTCTGTATGCATTATTAAATTTAGTCCCCGCTGGTCTTCGGTTATATCAGTCTTAAACTCAGGCACTAGAAAAGTGCCAGGCACAGAGTGGGAAAAATATAAGTGATGAGAAAAATGCAATATATGGATTCAGTAATGCTAATGTTTTTGAAACACGTGTTATGTTCAAGGCAAACATGCAAACACTTCACATGTATTATCTTAGATTAATCACAAACCTATGAAGCAAGTTTTCACACTAACTTTCTTTTAACAAAGACATACCTGAGATTTAGAGCAAATCGAATACCTTGTCTGAGGTAAAAATAAAAGAAAAATAATAAAAAAAAAGCTATTAAGGCTATTAAAGCTCCGAGATTTGAATCTGGGGCTTTCCGACCTTCGATCTCATGGAAACTAAGACACACCGAGAGAAAATAACTTGTCTGTTTGTGATGGCCATTCTGACCAATGTGAAGTGGTATCTCACTGTGGTTTTAATTTCCATCTCTCTGATGGCTAGTGATGCTGAGCATCCTTTCATATGTCTCTGGGTCCTGTGTATGTCCTTCTTGGAGAAGTGTCCGTTCAGGCCCTTTGCCCATTTTTTAATTGGGTTGTTTGTCTTACTGGAGTGGAGTCCTGTGAGTTCTTTATATATTTTGGAGATCAAACCCTTGCCTGAGGTCTCATTGGAAAATATATTTTCCCATATGGTTGGTTGCCTTTTTGTTTTGCTGATATTTTCTTTAGCCGTGCAGAAACTTTTTATTTTGATGAAGTCCCATTTGTTTATTCTTTCCTTTATGTCCCTTGCTCTAGGGAACATATCAGTGAAAATATTGCTGTGTCATCATAAACAAATCAACAAACGACAAGTGCTGACAAGGCTGTGGAGAAAACAGAACCCTAGTACACTGTTGGTGGGAATGCAGACTCATGCATCCACTATGGAAAACAGTTTGGAATTTCCTCAAAAAACTAAAAATGGAACTGCCTTTTGACCTAGCAATTCCACTGCTGGGATTATACCCTAAGAATCCTGAAACCAATTGTGCTTGGTTCAAAAGAACCTATGTACCCCACCAATTCAAAAGAACTTACGTACCCCAATGTTCATAGCAGCGAAATTTATAATAGCCAAGTGCCAGAAGCAACCTAAGTGCCCATCAGTAAATGAGTGGATCAAAAAACTGGTACATTCACTTACATTTACACAGTGGAATACTACACGGCAGAAAGAAAGAAGGAGCTCCTGCCCTTCACAACAGCATGGATGGTACTGGAGAGCATTATGCTAAGTGAAATAAACCAGGTTATGAAAGACAAATAGCATATGATCTCATTAGGTTCCTGTTAGTGGAACCTAATCAACAAATCAAACAAGGAAGCAAAATATAACCAGAGACATTGAAATAAAGAACAAACTGACAGTAGCTAGAGGGTTGAGGGGGGTAATGGGAGAAAGAAGGGGAAGGGTTGTTAAGGAACACATATAAAGTATCCGTGGACAAAGCCAAAGATGGGTAGGCCTGAGGGTGGGAGGCTGGGGTGAGTGGGTCGGTGGAGGGTAGTGGGAGGAAAGTGAAGAAAAAACAGAGAGGGGGAGAAAAAGAGAATAACTTGTCTGGAACCACACAGTTATAATAAGGCAAAGCAGGGGAGATTATGCCCACTTTTCATTCCACTCCACCATTTTAATTCTACATTCTATCATTTAATAGCATGAAACTAACAAATATCACTTTACGGTTAGCCCTGATTTATAATTTTTTGGTACTAACTAGCTGTGTTTTCTGTGGGTCACAGAATAGCAAAGGACAGATAGAGACTCAGCTCACAAAACTGAGGAGTTTCATTGTTCTTACGATATTCCCAATGTTGTTCAGAACAAGATGAACAAATATAGCAAAATGCTTAAACTTGCCCTACAGTTTCTTTAGGGTAGAGAATTTCCCACATCTTTTTGATTCACATCTCAACTTGGCCCTATAGTTAAACTATAGCAATGACATCCCATAATAACTTGAGGAATTATCAAAAGGGGGAAAGTGTGGATCTTGGAATTTTTTTAAATGAAATTTGATTAATTATAACAGTATATTATTAGAATGTGCAATTTTTAGATACTTCTAGGCTCCTGGCATTTTGATACCGGATTATACCACTTTAAGTACCTGTGTGTGTTCCCCATAAACCAGCATCTCTACATCAAATACGAGGTTACATACACCCCACTTAACAAATAAAGGTAAATTTAAAATAAAGTCAGAAAAATATGGATTCAAACCCTGTTTTCATTCATTGATAGCTGCAGGACCTAAATGGCTATCTAAACTAAATCTCAGTTTTATCCACAGTAAAATAATGATTATAACACATGTCTCATAAAGATATGGATATTAACATGAGATAATGTAGATAAAACCTGGAGTAGAGTTTGCATATAAAAATATATGCTTAATAAATGTTAATTTTATTAAAAATGCATCCTTTATTTTCCTTAGACTCGTACTTCACTTGGAATACTAAGTACCATTTCTTGGTTTGTTCTATCTGTCTATCTATCTACCTACCTATCATCTATCTATCTACTTATCTATTCATCTATTTACATCATTGGATCATTTAGTCCTTACCACAACCCTAAGATATTGGATAATTATCTTTATTTAGTGAAAGAGGCAACCAAAACTGACAAAAGTTAAATAACTTGCAAAATATGACATGTTTAGTAAAATTTAACTTTCTTGAGTACATCTTTTCCTATTTTTGTCTATCTGAAGTATTATAATCATAGGACCATAGAGAGCTTCAATAAAAATAAAATATAAAATATGTACAATGACCTCTACCCTAATGCCATAAAAGCTTTGATAACAAGGCTTCTGTGAGACATGTAGAGCTAAGAAAGACACTTCTATACATAAAAACAAAGAAGAAAAGCTACTAGCATGGATACATGAAAAACAAAAATCCCCTTCCCTTAAAATGTATGTCTAATGTTTTTCAGTTGTTATGCAATCTTCTAACAACAACAAAAACCTTTCAACATTATGACTCTAAATCTATTGTGCTTCTTTATTCTTTATTGTTTAAAGCAACAATGGGATAAAACCATCTATACAGGAAATAATTAGGTCTTAGAAAGTTGCAAGTTGCATCAACCACCTCCCTTTAAAAACATCGCTGAGTCAGTGAAGAGCAAAGTGTATGAGACAGAGTAATGTAACGGAAGGGAAAAGGAACTTAGTGCCCATCAACCTAGGTTCAAATCCTGATGACCTTGGTAAATTAATTTGCTAAATCTCTGAGACTCACTTTTTTCCTCTTCTGTAAAATGGGAATAAAAATATAACAGGGATTCTCGCTATAGTTATATTTTTGTGATAAAAATGTATTTTGGTCCATTATAAATGCCATAAATGCTACGAAGAGATGGCTTTGTACTCTAGGTGAAAAGACAACCATAGAAGTAGGTTTAGGCTATCAAAACCCCTGTGAGCATCAAGTACAAAAGAGGTATGTGTGGATTCATTTAATAAAGCACTTTGGGAACAATTTATAAAATAGTAAATGTGTACATAGATTTGGATATATAAAGCTAAATGTCTATTATGTATATGGCTCTTCCTTGCAATGAACTTAACTCTCGACAGATTCTAACCCCAGCTCCAATACTCGGTTCACTTAAGACTACTCAGCCAAATGCCTTCTCCTATGTAAAGTTACGAGGAGGGGCTGTTACGGTCATTTTGTGTAGTTTGGCAACAGCTGGAATTTACAACAAAGATTCAATAAGCGCTGCTATTTGAGTTTATTAAAATTTATACGAAAGTAACACCAAATGAATTTTATGGAAAATTAGGGGAGTTTTATCAACATTATAAATCAACATTATTTTTGCGACTCATTCAGTGTTTTTCCACTTCACTGCAAATATAATTTAGAAGGCAGCTGTCATCTCTTATCATGCAACATATAAAAATCATTATTGACTATTGCTACCTTCCTGAATTTATCAAATTATTCACTTTAAGTTCCAAGTGAATTTTTAAAAAGTAGAACTGAAGTATAGAGAACAATACATAGCTTTATAAATTATATTGCTGTTTATATTTCTACTGACAAGTTAAATAATTTGTTTAACTACAAAATCCTGTTTTTATTGAATAAGTTAGGGATAAGTACAGTTTATTTTGATTCTATATTATCATGCCATCTATCACTAAAATATACAAATTATCTGCTTCACTCACTTCCTGTTTTCAATGCCAGCCAGCTTCCTGAAGCTACATTCAAATGCTTCTAAAATATCCATACTTCTTCTCTACTATAACTGTCACTGCCCTAGCGAAGGAACTTGCCCTCTGAATAGTTATCTTACCCTTCTAGTTAGTCTCCCATCTGCTTCCAGGCTTTCTCCCTCCTGATCTTCATGAATCACATGCTCATTGATTAGTAAATACCCACCCTGTTCATTTGCTTCCTGACTGGTTGATGTAATTTAGGTTGACCCTTCCATGGCCCCTGGGTATATGCTCCCCCTGAGTCTTAAGGTCCTGCAAACCTTCAGGGAACAAATGAGCCTGCTGAAGTTCTCGCTTCTGAAGCTTCACCCCAACTAAAGCAGCTACACCCCTACTACAGCCTCAGAAGTGGGATGGAATATGTGAAATCTACCTTCCACACCATCACCAAGTCTCTGAGAAATGTGACTCTGTTGCACAGCTCCTCAAGATGTTCTTCCACTGGATGATGTAAACATGTAACCATGTATCAGCAAATATATTTTTTCATCTCTTACCCTGTGCATCTCTCTTTAGTTTTGTACAGCTGTGCCCTCTCTGCAAAATGGTCTTCCAACGAACCTTGCCTAGAAAACCTGATTCTCTTTCAAACCCCACTTGAAAGGATGCCTCCTATCTGACTCTTTCATTAACCCAACTCACCTGCTTCCTAATATGAGTTGACTGCTCCCACCTCAGTGCTCATACAGGACTTTGACTATATAACTCTCTCATGCAAAACTTCTTGCACTGTATTTGAATTGAATATGTTTGTCTCTGTCTCCCTGCAAATTTACTGAGAGAAGTCATTGTGCTTTATCTCCGATGCATGCCATAGTACTTGCCATGTGAGTAGGTCACAATCAATACCTTATCTGAGTTCTCGAATCCCTCTTTAAAAGATGTCCTTTAACTAAAATGAAACAAATGGAAGAGAACCTGGAGCTGGGGATGATAGAGTACAACTGGAAAATAGGGCTTGTCCTATTCTAAATTAATAATGCTAAGGAAAGCCAATGTCCTGGAGCAAGATACTAGCTATGAGCAGAACAAGTAGTTCATATAATCTCTGGACAGAGTAAAAAGCAAGAGAAGAAAAGCTATCATTTATTAAGCACTAGTGTATGCCAGTCAATGTGCAAGGTCCTTTACTTTTAACTTATTTAATCCCTACATCCTTGTGAGTTACATATGCTGCCCATAGCATTGGCGAGGAAACAGATGTTCTGTGAGATGAAACAGTGAGAGCCTAGCTGTTAGTGTTCAAACTCAGATTTCACCTAAATTCTGCAACTTGAGAGTTAAACTTTTTCCCCTGCAAATGCCTGTTTCAAAATATCATATGTAATAGAAGCTAGATGGGTGTAAATAACAGTATTAATCATAGAAATCCCTAACATTCACAGAGTGCCTACCTATCAGGTGCAGGGCAGCAAGAACACAGAGGCGAATTAGACACTCCTTCTTCTCAGAGGTTTTACACTGTATTTGAATTGAATTGAATTGAAGCTACAGCTTAGTGTAGCCAACCTTAAAGCAATTCTGGGCCTTATCAGAAAACAGAAAGTGCTTAGTTTTGTTTGGTTTTGTTTTGCTTCTCTGACTATACAAAGAAAAAAAGTGTGGAGGCAAGAGTCTCTCTTCCATGCCAGGCGAGAGACTTCAATAATTACCGAAGGCACTGGAGGTCCCCTGCTCCTTCCAATTAACTTCTGTTACCAAGTGCTGTTGACTGCTTGCCTGACAGTCACATGCAGATAGGGGAGAGGAGTGCGCATGAGATTTCTTTGCATTTCATACTTTATAGATTAAAGGCAGTGTCAAGAGCAAGTCAGAGTTGAAGAATTGATTTATTTGACAGTGAGTGTGTGGGGAAAAACTGCTTCTGCATCATTATAAACAAGGCTGAGCTGCTTTCATGTTATGTTCCACCTCTTGGTACACAAATCAAGCATCCCCCCCCCCCTTTTTGATGCATTTACTCTGAGACTTTCACTGACAGAAAGTATGGTTAGATCCAGCTTTCTTAAATCCTAGCACTTACAACCTTAACAGTAGCTGGCCCTAGCTCAAATGTTTGCTGAAGGCTGACAGAGAGTGGGAACAAGCTGCCACTAGATGGGTTAGGGAAGATTCTAGAGAGCCTAATCTAGGCCAAAGAAAAAGTAGTTTAGAATGACAGACCCAAAAGGATATCATAATACATTAACTATAATAATAGTTACATAATAATAGTAACCACTCCAACAGCATCTATATGTGCTAGGCCTTTGTAGGTGGGTGTATGTGTATGTATACACAGGTATAGAAATATACACATATGTGTGTATACACATATACACACATACACAGCCCATACACTTGTGTGTGCATATATGTGATAAACAGACTGTGCAAATATCCTGTGCCCCAACAAAGCTTCTCCCTGGGTTAGCATCCACTGATGAATCCTTTCTGATCCAGCCTTTACTATGATGATGCAAAACCTGAATTTTTTACTTCTATACTTCGTCCGCATTAAACAATGGACCAGTGGCATTTTACCATCAGCAAGAGCCCTCCCTTCTCCCCCAAAGATCAATTAATTCATTTGATCTATTTATTATTGGATATAGCCAAATTGTATCCTATTTTTCAAAGGTTTATAATTCTTCATTGTACAAAATCATTTTCATGTTTGAATTGTTCCAGATTTGTCCAGCGGAAACCCTGTAAAGTTACTTCCCACGTTCTTGTGATAGGCTCCCATTATTTTTTTGGAGCACTCCTTGATTTTCTAGCATAACATGATGTTTCAGGATCCCCTTGTACCTACCCTACTCGGTCCCAAAATCAGTCGCTTCTCTGAGGACCTCTGCTTCATGATACTGTAGATGGTACTGGATATCAAGATTGGGAACGAAGCTCACTTCTTGCCATTGGGGTACCTTTGATTCTTGATCTTTTCAATGGATAAAGCTAGGAAACATATGCATGCACATATACACAAAAATATATATGCATGTATATATTAACATGTACATACACATGTGTAAATGTACGATGCACACATACAGGCTTATATACACCAGAAATCATGAATTCACATGGGTACTTCAAATTCTCATCTACATAAGAGTTTTTGCTTGTTTTTTGCCTGATGTTATTTGATATTTATATACTTCAATCACAGAGAAAACCCTATCATCCTTTAATATCAACGTATTTATTCATTTCCCCAATTCCATAACACACATAAAATAGTTTCAGAATTATTTGCCCACGCCTTTACAAAAAAAAGCAAAACACAAAATCAAACCTATTAAAAATAAGTTTGGTGTTTGTAGGCATTTACTATTTTCTCCTCCTGCTCACCCTGCTGTGACTGAGATGATGTAGTCAAATACTATAGAAACGCTACCTTGGATTAATCCTTCCTTCCTTTCCCTTCGGTTTAGTCTGGGATAGGGCAAATTTAATTTTCTTTTTAATTTTTAACTGTTCTTGAAAATTAGAGATATTAGTTTTCTTTCTGATATGTATTATAAAATTTACTCCCAACTGATAATTTTTCTTTTGAATTTTTGCTATTCAAAAATCTTTTTATATTTTTCTGTAGTCAAATTCATCAATTTTTTAAATTGCTAATGGGTTTTTACTTATAGTTTAAAAGATTTTACCTATCCTTATGTTTATGAAAGCATTCAGCTATGTTTTCTTTTTCTTTTAGTATAATATTTGTATGTTTTTACAGATACAATTTTCTAGTTGCTCTGGATTATCTATAACTGCGGTTTTCAGACAGTTCTTCAGAACCTATGGTTCCACAAAAGTGATTTAGGAAGACTGAAAACGACTAATTTAAAATACATTTGTCAATTAAAATCTGTAATTAAAAACAACACATCTACTTAACCATGTCAAATAAAATTTTTAACGCTCTGAAGAGCATTGATACTCTAAAATTTGCTGCTGAGCAAAATCATTTTTGTAAAGCTATCACAATGTGGTTCCTCCTTCCATATGTGGATATATATTGAACTGTTGAGAATATGTTATTGATTAGCAGGTTTGTAGTCCTTCCCTGAATGGTTTTTAAATCCAGGCCTATACATGTCAGCTAAAAAAACAAAACAAAACAAATAAATCTCTATAAAACAGTACATCAGATGTGCCATGCTTAATTAAGACTATGAAAAGCTCAGGTACATTCAATCCATGCATAAATATGCTTCAGACACTGCAACAATGAGATGTATGCAAGAGCAAGTAAACACTGCAAAACATCATACTGTGAGATGTGAGAGTGCTGGTGTTTGTGCAAGTTAATGTGAGTTTTAAATCCTTCCTGTCCTACTCTTATGTTAATTCATTTGAATAGCATGTGTTAAGAGTCAACTATGTACCAGGCACATCAGGCACTGTACTGGGTCTTATTTAGATATAAAGCAATTAATGAAGTCTTCATGATTCCTGCAACTTTCAGAACTCCAGGCAAGACATATGGAACAATTAATCAAAAGTGGTAAGGGTTATAATAGAAGTACTAGATATCAGAGAAGATACATAGAGCATCACCCTGAGAAAATATTGCTCAAATTGAGGCCTAAAACTGAGCATGACTAAGTAAAATGCCGTTTAAATTTTTTCATATTGGAGTTTCGCATGAGGTTGTGTTTGATATAATGTCAAACTGCTCGTAAAGTAGATTGTTTTATTTATTTTGTTGCCAGTGCACAGAAATGTGTATCAAATCATCATGTTGTACACCTTAAACTTATACAATGTTATATGTCAATAGTATCAATAGAACTGGAAAACAAACAAACCAAAAATGTAACAGATAGAACCCTACAGTACTGACGGCCTCCACATCGACCTCCACCGTTCACCTGGCTAGCTTATTGGCCAGACTTCTGGCCAGTATGGAAGCTTAGGTAGTTAAACTTTGTCTTCTTGCACAATCAAAAGAAGGACAACAACAAAGTTAAAAACAAAAAACAACCAGAACTGCCAGAAAATCGAACTGTATGGAAGTCCGACAACCAAGGAGGTAAAGAAGAAACATTCATCCAGATTGGTAGCAGGGGTGAAGACGGGCAGCTGGGGTGGAGGGACGTGTGGCAAGGCTGCAGCTGGCAGACCAGGTGGTCCCACATTAACGTGTGGATAAACCGGGAGGAACAGCTGGGGAGTGAGAGAGACCACACAACCCAGGTTCCAGAGCAGGAAAAGAGAGCCTCAAAACCTCTATGGGTACAAACCTGTGGTGGTTGTGGCAGCAGGAGAAACTGCCAGTCTAACAGGAGAGTTCGAGAGACCCACATGGTCCTACAATGTACACAAACCCACTTACCTGGGAATCAGCAGCAGGAGGTCCCAATTTGCTTGTGGGTAGCGGGGTAAGTGACTGAAAGCCGGCGAAGAGCCAAGCAAGCGGCATTGTTCCCTCTCATACCCCTCCCCCACATACAGCACCACAAGGTAGGGATGTGGGTTGCTCCGCCCTGGTGAACACCTAAGGCTCCGCCCCTCACAATGTAATAGGCCTGCCAAGACCAAAAAAAAAAAAAAGTCCCAAACTAAAGAACAGATCAAAGCTCCAAAAATAGAACTAAGCAATGAAGAGACAGCCAACCTAACTCTAGATGCAGAGTTCAAAACACTGGTAATCTGGATGCTCACAGAAATTGCTTAGTATGGTCACAAAAGGGAGGAAAAAGTGAAGGCTATGCAAAGTGAAATAAAGCAAAATATACAGGGAACAGAAACTAGAACTCGAATCAATGATTTGGAGCAGAAAGATGAAATAAACATTCAACCAGAACAGAACAAAGAAATAAGAATTCAAAAAAATGAGGAGAAGCTGAGGAATGCCTGGGACAACTTTAAATGCTCCAACATCCAAATCACAGGGGTACCAGAAGGAGAAGAAGAAGAGCAAGACATTGAAAACTTATTTGAAAAAGTAATGAAGGATAACTTCCCCAACCTGGCAAAGGAATTAGACTTCTAGGAAGTCCAGGAAGCTCAGAGTGTCCCAAAGGAGCTAGACCCAAGGAAGCACACGCCAAGGCACATCATCATTACATTACCCAAGATTAAAGGTAAGGAGAGAATCTTAAAAGCAGCAAGAGAAAAGGAGGCAGTTACTTACAAAGGAGTTCCCATATGACTATGAGCTGATTTCTCCAAAGAAATCTTAGAGGCAAGAAAGGGCTGGAAAGTAGTATTCAAAGTCATGAAAGTTGATGACCTCTATCTAAGAATACTCTATCTGGCAAAGCTATCATTTAGAATGGAAGGGCAGATAAAGTGCTTCCCAGATCAAGTAAAGTTAAAGGAATTCATCGTCACCAAGCCCTTATTAAATGAAATGTTAAAGGGACTAATCCAAGAAAAAGAAGATGATCAAAAATATTAACAGTAAAATGATAAGCTCATAATTATGAACAACTGAACTTAATAAAACAAAAACAAACTAAGCAAACAGTTGGAACAGGAACAGAATCACAGAAATGGAGATCACATGGAGGGTTTTCAGTGGGTAGGGGAGGGGGGATAATGAGGGAAAAAGTACAGGGAATAAGAAGTATAAATGGTAGGTACAAAATAGACAGGGTGGAGGTTAAGAATAATATAGGGAATGGAGAAGCCAAAGAACTTATATGTATGGCCCGTGGACATGAACTAAGTGGGGAAATGCTGGTAGGAGGGGGTATGCAAGGAAGAGTGGAATAAAGGGGAGAAAAAAATGGGACAACTGTAATAGCATAATCAATGAAATATATTAAAAAACAATAAAGTCAATGAACATTCAAAAGAAAAGAAAACGCTTGCTCCAGCCATCGCCTTTAAGAGAATGCCTTCCCTCCCCGTGCCTGCCCTTGGCCTTCCTACTGTACCCTATGTGTTTTTCCTCTACTGTAGCATTTACCATACGCCACTCCCTCTGTCTCAATACCCCCTCCACAAGATGCTCAGGTTCACCTGCTCAGGACCAAGCCTTGTTTATCAGCACAATTGCTAACACTTTGTAGTCAAGCCATACAAATAAAGATATGTGCCATGATAAAAGAGGAAAATGTACTTCAGGTGAAGACAGCGTGTTACAAAAAGAGGACCAAGTATGCAGGAGTGCTTTGGGTTTAAAAGATGGGAAATAAGTGTGCTTGGAAAATTTAAAAAAATATATATCTTGGGAATACAGGAAACCATCATGGAAAAATCTTGACAGAAAAGAAAATGGAAGTCAGAATGTTAGGAGCCTGTATTTTCTCCTAGTAATTGTGGACTATATTTTTTAGACAATGTCAAACAACTGTAAGCTCTGCAGCAGGCTGATAGCAGTCCCCAAAGATCTTAGGTCTTAATCTCTGAAATCTGTAAACGTTACCTTATAAGGAAAACATTTCTGTAAGCTTAATTAAGTTAAGGGTCTTCAGGTGGAGAGAGCATCCTGGATTATCCAGGTGAGCCCTATATTCAATCCTTACAGAACAAAGCAGAGAGACATTTGACACGCAGAGAAGAGAATTGAGGTGAAGACAGAACAGAGAAAGATTTGAAGCTGGCCTTGAAAACTGGAGTGACTACAAGCCAAGGAATGCTAACAGCCCGCGGAAGCTGGAAGAGGCAAACCTGGGGCCTCCCATGGAGCCTGGAGAAGGGCTGCAAACCTGCTCACACCTTCAGTTCAATCCAGTGAGGCTGATTTAGGACTTTTGGCTTACGAACTCTGACAGAATAAATTTCTGCTGTTCTAAGACACTGAGTTTGTGGTAATTTGTTACAGCAGCCACAGGAAATTCATACAACTTTAATAGAGGAAAGGTAGAAAATTATTTGTAACAGGAGGCTCCTGGCATTAGTAAGGAAGGAAGCCTGGGGAGGAAACTGCAGGAACAGAACAGGAACCCAACTGGGAGACAATGATATTAGTGCAGGTGAGTCATCAACAGAGCCTAAATTGTGTGGCAGAACTAGGAATGGTGACCAGGGAATCCAAATTCACTTATAAAGCATCCTTAACTGCAATTATTAATTTGGGTGGTAAAGAAAATTTTACGAAATGTAAATGGAGATAAATACATAGTTTTATAGCCTTAAGGTGGTTAAAAAATATCTAAAATACATACTTTTTAAATCTTGCAAATAGAAAAATAATTGCTATAATACTATGTGCTGGGTTGCATCAAAATACTATGTACTGGGTTGCAATCAAAATTTGTATTTAAAATACATATTTTTTAATCCTTGCAAATAGAGAAGTAATTGCTACAATACTATGCACTGGGTTGCATCAAAATTAAACTTTCCTCCAGATCGGAAAGCAGTGGCATTTCCTACATACATAAATAATTCCAATTCCTTTGGATCCTAGAAGGAAACAGCTTTAACCTTTTTTATAGTCCTTTTACCAGCATTCTAGATGAGTGGTCATTTGACTTCTGCCTGTCCAACAAGCAACTCACTACCGCCGCAGGCAGCCCACACATGCAGTTCTGCCTGTTATGCACTCATATGACAAATATTTATCAAAAGCCTGTCTTCTACATATTGGGTGTTTTTCTTGTCCTAGAGACCCAGAAGTCCGTAGGAGAGACTCAGGGAGCTTCCATTCTATAGGAGATAGATAATGACCAAAGAAACACATACGCTAACCAAATAATAATCAGACACTGTGAATATGTTCTAGGAAAAAGATGAAATACAGTAATAAGGATTTGCATCTGAAAATTCTGTGATCAGAAGAGACGTCTCTGAGGAGGCAGCATTTGAGCTGAGACACGAAGGCCAGGCAGCAGGCGCTCTGCCAAGGCCTGGGCCCGAGCGCTCCAGGCGGAGGCAACAGAAGTGCAAACGCTGAGGGCAGGAATGAGCTGGATGCGTTTGGGGAGCAGACGGAGGTCAGCGCTGCTGCCTCGTGATGGAGGGTAGAATATCTGAAAGTTACCATTGGGTGATGCCCCCGAGCACACCGCGGAGAGCACGGGTGGGGCGGCTGTGTGTTTGAATGAGAAAAGCACTGGTTAGGAATTCCATGATCCGAGTGTTAATTTTTGCCCTTCACTTGACAGGTGGCTTTTCTCTGACTGCCTAGATTCCCATCTTCTGAGAGCTCTGATGAGTGACGGGGTCACTCTGGATCACTGATTTTCAAATGGTGCTCCATGAGGCCCACTAAGGGGCCTTGCTAAAGAGGTTCAGCTGCCTCCACTAGCTTCACCCAGAGTAGCCTTGTGCCTGTTGTTTGTATTTTCAAAACAATTTTATTTAATCAAAGTAGTCTGCAGGTCAAAAAAGTTTATAAGCCATTAGCTAAAATTATCTATTTAATTATTTAAAACTTCAGAATCCAGTGGTTCTAAGCTATAGACAATTTTAACTCAGTAAAATGGAAAAATGTAGCCTATATATGATGTGATTGCCTCATAAACTAGTAAGCTTCCCATCATAGGAGTTTTGCAAAAAACAAATAAACAGCAACAACAACAAAAAAAACACTCTACATTTAATAAATACTGGGTTACACAAATTAAAAGCATTTCTTTGCTACTAATACTTTCAGAGCCTTTAATAAGCTGGTGTTCTTTATTAATTTCCTGAAAAAAAAAATACGCTATGCAGCATAGCCCAGACTTCCCTAGGACCTTTGTTTTGTCAAACGTATTATAAAATTAGTGTCCCATGAAATCCTTCATTAAAACTGTTTCCTAATCACTCTGTGATAGTAGGATACTATGCCTTTATTATAAACTCTAAGGGAAAGGGAATCATTTCTGTTCAGTTAACAGCTATATTTGCTGTGTTTTGTATGCTGCTGGGAAGGCACTGTTCTATTAATAGTTCTTGAATGGCTTTCTGAATTGATGAGTGGAAAGTAGGTAGGAAATCTAACTTTGCCTGTGAGGTAGGTAGAACACTGTAGGTGCCCTCTGATGTCAGCAAGATCACACCCAAACCAGTGACATGGTTACGAGCCCATTATTCTAATAGTTCAACCCTAAGCCTATTGCCTGAGAGTTCAGTTTCTTTCAGGCTCCCACTTTCTCTTACAGGCATCATTTATTTGGCTGACAGTATTCTTTTAATTTCTTATGTTCCAGATACTCTAGCAGCTTTGGAAAATCAATGATGAGCTTAGAGAGTGATATAGGTGATAATTATATATTCAAATATACAATTACAAACTTAAAATGTGCCATGAAGGAAACACGCAGATAGCTATGATCTGATATAATATTGAGACTCATGAAAGAGTTCATTGAGAAATAACTTGGGAGATTTGAGATTTGAACAGGTTGCCCTAACTGATGTGGCTCAGCTGGTTGGGTCTCATCCCACAAAGTAAAAGTATCGCCTGTTAATTCCTAGTCAGGGCACGTGTCTGGGTTGTGAATTCAGTCCCCAGCCAGGGCTCTGGGGTGGGGGCAGGGGGGGCAATTGATGTTTCTCTCTCACTTTGATGCTTCTCTCCCTCTCTCTTCCTCCCTCTCTCTCTAAAAATAAATAAATAAAATCTTTAAAAATGATCTGAACAGGTTAACCGCACATAGCAGGTAGTGTACAGTTATTGTTAAGAGGCAAAAGAGAAGTATGAACAAGACCCTAGGGTGGAAGTAAGCATGAATAAAAGGGATAAAGACATAGCCCTAGAGGCTAGAATGAAGGAATTAAAACAGTTGTTATTGAGGCTGGGGAGCTGGGCAGTCTATTTGAAGGATTTTTTTTTTTTGTATATAAATAAGGGGAAGAAATAAAAGGGATAAGGAAAGGAGTGTTATTATTTTATTCACCTATATTTTTTTAAAGAAAACTTCACTATGGCTGCAGAGTGCATAAAATTAGAAGAAGAAATACAGATATGAGGCTTCACCAGGGTTTATAGCAGTGTGGACAGAGAAAAGAGATTCCTGACATCTTTAGCAACTAAAATTTATACAATGTGGTACTATAGTACATGTGGCATATAAGGAAAATAGTGATTTCTCAGTTTTAAACTTTCTGAAGAAATAGAGACCATTGGGCATATTCTGGTGCTATTGGGAAGAGCACGGTGGGCAGAGGGGAGAGAGAGAAAGAAAGAGAGAGAGAGAGAGAGGTGGGAGAGGGGGAGAGAGGAAGAAAAAGAAGAAAAGAAAAAAGGAGGAGAAGAAGGAAAAATGAGAAGGAGGACAGGGAAAAGGGAGAAAGAATAAAAGAAGAGAAGGGAAAGAATGGGAAGGGAAAGGAAGGGAGGTGAGGTCAGAGAGGAGGGAAAGGGAGAGAAAAGAAGGGAAGAGAAGGGAAGGGAAAGGAAGGGCAGAGCACAGGAGACGTTAATCAATATTGGTCATCAATGTTATCATTGTCATTGTGCTGATAATGGTGCCATTCAAAAAAAGCTAGGAAAATAACCCACTTTGAAAGGGAAAAAAAATATGTTCTCCATTTTGGATTTGCTGAATTTGTGGTTTCTTTGGGATAGCCAGTCAGAAATTATAAAAATGACACTGGAGCTCAGAAGAGAGGTCTATACTAGAGATACAAAATTACGTATTTCAAGAATTAAGAGTACCTAAGTCCTTGGACATGAACCCATTTTGAGACAGAAAATATAGCATGTAAAGGGAACAGTGACATGCTTTAAAGAATATAAATTAGAAAATAATAAAGAGTAAGTTTTTTCTATGTTTTAGGTATGTTTAAAGAATTAAATGAGTTATTTCTTTTAAAAGAACATTTTGATGAAGCTGACAGTATTATCAGCGTTTTTACAGAGAGGTTATCTATGCTGATTTACTGGTGGTATAAGTTGCAACCAGGATTTGAATCTGAATAGACTGACTCCAGAGTCTAAATTTATTACCTTGAGATTATAGGATGGACCAACAATGAAGCACAGGAGAAAACCATAAAGGAGGAGGAAAGCCAGGAACAAGACTATCACAAAAGTAAGGGAAGAAGTTTAAGAAAGAAATACGCACTAGGCTGAAGGTTGATGGGCAGCAAAACAAGCTGAGGAAGAAAAATTGCCTACTGCACTTAGCAATGTTGTCATCATTGGAGACCCATGTTGATTGAAGGATGCAAGCAGAAGGCACTCTGAAATACAGAGAGAAAAGATTGGGAGGGAGGAGCTGCATTAGGCAGTAGCTGGCGAGAGAACAGAAGACAAGAACTGTTTTGTTTAAACAGTAGGGAGGGTTGGACATAATCTGATGCTAGTGAGAAGGGCACAATGGAGAGGGAAAGAGATTGAAGACACAGGAAAGGCTAATCAATACTGGTAATCAATGTTGTGAGATTCAAGAGACAGCAGGGAGGATCAAGATATAGCACCGTGGAAATCTAGATGGGGTATTGGAGACAGAGCACAGCTAATATTATTGGCAGAAACTTGGAGAATAAGGAGGTATACACCGGTCAGAGCACTAGTTGGGAAGATGAAGATGAAAAAGCTTGATGCCTTTATTTATTTATTTTTGTTTGTTTATTTTTGAGGGGGGATGGAGGAGTCAGCATTACATATTATAGATAATAGATAATTATTATCTAAGATAACTAATAGATCATTTTTCTCTAAGAGAAGAAACTAGTTGGCAATGAAGGCTCAGAAATCTGTGGGTCACAAAGACAGTTTGAAGTAGTCATTGCAAGGAACGCAAGAGGAAATAGACCAAATTAAGAGGGTAAGACTACTGGGCAGTGCTGAAAGCCCATCAGTCATGACTAATTCACTTATGATTTCCCTCATATGTGGAATCTAATGAACAGACTGAACTAACAAGGGAAATAGGTGCATAGATAGAGAGCAGGGTGACAGCTATGGGGGTGGTTAGGGGATGGAGGGATGGAGCAAAAAGGAAAAAGGACTCATGGACATGGGCAATGGTGTGGTGACTGCAGTGGGAGGGGGCTATCAGGGGGTTCAATAGTAATGGACAAAATTTAAAAAAGAAAAAGAAAACCAGTTGATCATGACTAACTCATTTATGGCCATGACAATTGTGCTTGTGTGATTTGCTTTAGCCAATGGTAAGCTACCCAAGTACCTGTGCTAAAAATGTCAACATTTGCTTAGGAATGGAAGCCAGGCTCAGGTAAATAGAGTTTTAAATAGCAAGAGTGTGGTGGTGGTGGTGGTAGGAGTATATAAAAATATGTTCAGTGAATAGAGATTTTATAAATTAAGGATATTTCATAGTTGGAATTTTTGTTGTTGCTGCTTAGATGATACATCTTACTTCTTAAGTATTTGGTCCCTGCAAACTTGTAACACTTTATTTAATTCATGCTGTTTGTTTCAGCTTCTCACATAGAAATTTTCCCTTCCCCTTTCTGCCAAACTTTCTTCTTTTCTTCCCTCCTTTCCTTCCTTCTTCTCCTAAGATCCCTTTTATTTTTTTCACTCCAGGCTTATAAATCAGGAATTTTTAACTCTGACTATAAATTAAAGTTACCTGGAAAGCTTCAAAAAAACACTTATCTCTGGATGACATCACAGTTGAAATTAATTCAGAATGCTGGAGTCAGGGCTAGGACATCAAGATGGCATTTGTTAAATAACAAGAATCATTTCAAAATCAAAACCCAATAAAACAGTTTCTTCTATATACTGTATTTTACAATATATTAATAGGATGGTATGCATAAAAACAGCAGACCTTAAAAAAAAGAAAAAGAAAAGGAAACTCAACAAAACCAGATGCTCCTCTGCCCCTTATCCTCCATCCTTAGCCAGTGTGATAGTTCACTGTCATTACTGGTCGTTCCAACTGTCAGTGCCTCTAGGTGTGGCTCTGCGAAATCCAGTAGAGGAGGGAGAAAATTAGAGGCTGCCTTTTTCGGGTGAAATTGATGTGTTGAGAGAAGGGGCCAGGATTCTCATTGTACTGCCTTCCTCGATAGGAAACATTAAGCAAGTGATGTCACCCTCTGAGTTTCAGTTTCTTCATTTACAGATAAAACGTTAGCTTATTCCCTATGGAAGATCTAGAGAGGGAGCATGAAGCTTGTGCCAAATAATATATTGATTTAATATTTATATCACACTAGTAATTTATCAAATGCCTTTTGCATTCAAATCACCTGGTGCAATGGTGGCACATGGTCAGTAGTGTTGAATAGTCTAAAGTGACTATAGCTTCAGGGCACAGAAGGTGAATACTTGCTGTGTTCTTTACAACATAGGAGTTGTTTCTGTGAAGACAAGTCCTCAAATAGGGGATTTTGAGATGCTTGAAAGTATGAATTCTCACCCTTTCCTTACCTCACCCAGGAGAGATAATTGTAACTGCATCAAAGTAAAATTAACCACAAAGCGTTGAAACCTTTCTGGGAGACAGATGAACAAAATGTTTGAGTACAGATACCCTCAATCCTCAGAGGAAATAGGTATCACTTTATTCTGGATGAGTCTCAGCTTTTCACTTAAATTTGAGATATTGACTATCTCTCCTTAGAAATTTGTATTCGTTTTCAGAAGACATCCCATCCCAGTCCATAGCTAGCTAACAGTATATAACTCAAGGGAAAAACTGCTGGCTTGGGAGTGTAATTCTAAGCTCTCAGCGCAACCATGGGGCTTTCATTCTCTACCAGACCAGGGTGACCACAGGGCTGCTGGGCAAGCCTTCTGAAATCCCTTTCTGGATATGATCACATTTCCCAGACAGTGGGAGCCTGGCTGTATGACTAAGTCTCCTTGGCTTTCATGGGGTTCCAAGACTCTTTTGTTTATAAAAGAGGAAATAAAAGATTGATTAGAAATTGATTTTTCTATTTAGTATACTTGCTTCCATTGAACAGAAGACTATTTGGGGATTATCAGACACTTATAGTGGTTCCCATAGTCAGCTTTGTCCTCCAGGAGAACTAAGTATACCCTTGCATTCTTTTATTTATTTATCCACTTTTAATACATTTAGTGCGTCAAGTACTTTGCTAGATATTAAGTGTACGAGGAAGAATTCTCGAATGAAATAAATAGTAGAGTCCTAGGATGAAATCAAATTTTCACAATTTAAAGAGGGTTTAATAAAGAGGCTATTTACAAAGGTGTGGACAGGATGAGAAAAAACTCAAGGGATAGTATAAATTCCTCCACACCTCTTCCTGGGCAGGGTGGAGCAGAGTAGAGTGGAGCTAGAAGACAAACAGATTATTAGCATACTGGGAGCACAAAGATGATTTAAAGGGTACGTTTCTACTCTGATTTTCATCTAAAATATAACCACGAGAAAAGCCACTGATGAAATAGAAGTCTGAATCTTTTTTGTTGTTGTTGTTTATATACCTGGCACAAAAAAAGAAATCAAAGTAAATTAGGTTCAATCAACATAAAGTGATGTTCCTTTCTTAACTGTTACTTTGTATTCCTTCTCAGAGGCAACACATTGTAATAGAAAGAAGAAAGCTTTGTTATTGGATAAATCCAGTTCAAATATTGATTTTTCTGCCATCTACTTACCCTTCGGTGAATTATTTAATTTTTCCAACCTTAGGTTCCACACTTGTAAAAATGGGATTAGTTACATCTACCTACTAGTATCCATGATACATGATAATAGCTTAGAAAAAGATCTCTTTTATAATGTTTAATGATATTACAACTTTATAAATATCCATCC
This sequence comes from Mormoops blainvillei, assembly GCA_004026545.1. Taxonomy (NCBI): domain Eukaryota; kingdom Metazoa; phylum Chordata; class Mammalia; order Chiroptera; family Mormoopidae; genus Mormoops; species Mormoops blainvillei. Next base: position 466,312 of record PVJD01000100.1, on the reverse strand, counting down.
TAAATTACTAGTGATTCTGTGTTTCATCTATTATGTAGGTGTCTATTAAAGGAATGGACATATTTAAGAAACATTATCCTTTGGCCTACTACTTGACACTTAAATTATTTGTTTTTGATGATCAATTAGCCTTGACCTTTTATTGAAGCATAGTGATAACAGCCCTGTGAATTACAGGCTATAACTCCATTTTACTGATGATTGAATTGAAGTTCAAAACAGGGAATTTTCTTATGATCATATCATTAGTAACTCAGGTAATTCTATGTGTCCACAAAGTCCGTATTTTATTAAAATATATCATGTAACCTGGAAGCCCATAATATAGAAATCATGTTTGCATGCATATATATTATATATGTATGTATGTATGTATGTATAGCTATTTAGATACATAATCTACATTTTTGTGTATATTCTAATTTGTAGATGAAATTTCTAGAAACAGATTACTTGGTAAGTGAGTGAGATAAATGTTATAACTTTTTATATATATAGGAACCCAAAAAGACTGTGTCAACTTACATTCTCCTAGTATTTAAAATGTCAGTGTTTAAGTGGTCAAAAAAACAAAACATGATCACCAGTAACAAAACCTGAAAAATGAAAAGGATAAACTACCTCAATGTTTTAATTTATGTTTTTCACAATTATCACAGCTGAATAATTTTAAATTCTTATAATTGATTGGCTATATTTAATAAAAACTTTGTTCTGTGAAATCTTTTGAAAGCCCCCCCTCACCAAACTTTCACAATCACTAACTTACATAACCTAGGTTGCCCTTTCCTATAATGTCTTCCAGGAGAAAACAGACTCTTATATTCCATTTAAATGATAATTGTGGGGTTGGACAAAGCATTGTCAATGGTGTCACAAAAACTGGGTTCAAATGCAGGCTCTGGTATTTAATCTCAGATTCCATGTGGTCACTTACAAAATAGAGGCAAGAATCCCTACTTCACCTAATAGGAATAATTTCTTGTAACTGCTCTCAGAACATGTAGTACGCAGTGCCATCACTGTTGCATTACTTATATTTTCTTGTTCTCTATAATCAGAAATATGGAAATTACTTAATGTGTTTTGAATCTGCCTTGCTTTTTCCCATGCTTAGAAATATCAATACGATGCATCCTCTATTTCAAATAATTTTTCCCCATCTTCCTTGTTCCTATACATCTTTATTATTTTAATTTTACATTCACATAAAAATCTTTCTTTAATTAAACTCATGTTACTTCATGCATGTCTGGTTATACATTCTAAAAATTCTTATATCAAAATCACTGCATCTGATATTTCTCATTTAAATGCCTCTGTTTCTTCCTAAGCAGCTAAGTTTCTTGAAGATAAGGCCCACGTCTGTCTTGTTCACCATTACATCCTCAGTGCCTAGGGTGCATACAAACCAATAAATATTTGTGTAAATTGCTAAGCAAATGAACCATCTTCTTCTTAACAATATTTCCCCTTACTCCAAATTTCATTCATTCTTTTATCCCTTGTTGAAAATATCTGTTTAGTTTGAGTTAACCAGAATAAAAGGCTTCCTCATTGGGGTAAACTTCTTTTCTCAAGCATAAGGTAATAGTCCATTAGGGCTGCCTGCATAACTCTGCTGACAGTTGAAATGATTTTAGGTCGTAAACATTATTTTTAGTAGTTATATAAGTATTTTTGGTTATAATCTATGAAGAAGGTGATATCATTTGTACCTAAAAGGTACAAACATAGCATGCACACTCCATCTGTCTTCCTCCTCTTTCTCCAGGATACGTAGGACTTTATTCTCCCCACCCCCCTGGACCCTATCATTCTCTGTAATGAATGGGCCATGTGACAATTTCTGACCAATGAGCTAAGAGTGGAAATTATGTGAGTCATTTTTAGGCTAAAGCATGTAATTACTTTTGAGAGATCCCGGTGTTTCTTTTCCTGCCACAAAAACTAGTAAGTTCTCTGGCTCTTTACGCTGCCAAGCCTGAGCCCTTGAGTAACTGTGTACAGCAAAACTCCCCTGCTCCTGCTGGTCCCCATGGGCTATCTAGAGTGAACCACACATAAACCTATATTGTGGGAATTGTTTATTATTGCAGCTTAACCAAGTTTATTCTGATATATCAGCGATAGGAAAATTTTCTTTGAAAATAATCTATTTAATTTAAAATGAGGTGATTTGTACAAATAAGTAAATAATATATTGTAACAGGTCAATTTACCATATGATCCACTACATACTTCCATTTCTGGGTATATACCCGAAATAATTGAATTCAGGGACTTGAACAGATATTTGTACAACTATGTTTATAGCGGTATTATAAACAATAGCCCAGAAGTAGTAAAACCCAACTGTCCTCAGTGGATAAGTGAATAAACAAAATGTGGTATGCATGCGATATAATGTTATATAACCTGTGTTGATTGGCTTGTTTGTGGTGAATATTTCATAGTTAATACCTAGATAAGATCATCAGGTTATAAACCTTAAATGTATGCAACTTTTAATTATAAATTATACCTTAAAATCTTGGGGAAAAAATAATGAAATTCTGACACATGCTACAACATGAATGAACCCTGAAAACATTATGCTAAGTGAAATAAACCAGACACAAAAGAACAAATCCTATTGTATGATTCCACTAACATGAGGTACCTAGATCAGTTTAATTTACAGAGACAGGTAGTAAAAGAGTAGTTCCCAGGGACTGGGGCAGGGGAAACAGGGAGCTCATGTTTAATGGGTACCAAGTTTTAGTTTGTAATGACGAAAACATTGTAGCTACGAGTGGTGGTGATGGCTGCACAACAATCTGAATGTGCTGAACGTTACTAAAAAGCGAGAAGTTAAAAAAGGTGAAGGTGGTAAATTCTATGCTATGGGTATTTTACCTCAATTAAGAAAACTAGTTCAGGTGATATTCAGATATCATAAAAATCATCCATATGATAAACACACAGATAAAGATTTAGAAATAGTGACATAGAGAATGAGCTCAAGGTTTCAGATCAGAAACTGATTTCAAGTTTGACTTGAGATTTGAAGTAGGCATTGTTATGTACTTGCTGAGAACCTCTGGCATTGTTGACCTTTCTCAGCCTCACTTTCATTAGTATTATTATTTTTTTGGTGTTGAGTTTTATAAGCTGTTTATTAACCCCTTAACAGATGTATCATTGGCAAATATGTTCTCCCATTCAGGGAGCTGTCTTTTCATTTTGTTGATAGTTTCCTTTGCCGTGCAAAGACATTTCAGTTGGATGTAGTCCCATTTGTTTATTTTTTCTCTTTTGTTTCCCTTGCCCAAGGGGATATATCAGAAAAGATATTGCTATGAGAGGTGTCCAAGATTTTATTGCCTGTTTTCTTTTAGGATTTTATGATTTTGAATCTTAACATCATTAATCACCAGAGAAATGCAAAGTGGAAACACAATGAGAAATCACCTCATACTTGTCAGAATGACTACCATCAATAAGTCAACAAACAACAAGTGCTGGCAAGGATGTGGAGAAAAGGGAACCCTGGTGCCCTGTTGGTGGGAAGGCAGACTGGTGCAGCCATTGGGGAAAGCAGTATGGAGATACCTCAAAAAATTAAGAATGTAACTGCCTTATGATCCAGCCATTCCAATTCTGGGAATATATTCAAAGGAAACTAAAACATTGGTTTGAAAGAATGTATCCACCCCTATGTTCATTACAGCATTATTTACAATAGCCAAGATACAGAAGCAGCCCAAGTGTCCATCAGTAGATGAATGGATAAAAGGCAGTGGTACATTTACACAATGGAATACTATTACTCAGCTGTAAAAAAGAAGAAAATCTTATCCTTTGAGACTGTATGAATAGACCTGGAGAGTATTAAACTAGCCAGAGAAAGACAAATACCATGTGCTTTCAGTTATGTTTCAAATCTAGTTAACAAAATAAACTACAAACAAAATAGAATAGATCCATAGGTACAGAGAACAGGCTCCTATCTGTTAGAGGGGAAAGGGTGTCAGAGGACTGGGTGAATTAGTTGAAGGGATTAAGCAAAACAAACAAATAAACCAACAACCTCATAGACACATACAACTATAATATGGTGACTACCAGAGGGAAAGAGGAGTGGGGGTAGGTAGAAGAGGGTAAAAGAGGGTAAATGGTGATGGAAAGAGACTTGACTTGAGGTGATAAACACACAGTACAATACATAGATGATGTATTGAAGAATTGTACACCTGAAACCTACATAATTTTATTAACCAAAGTTCCCCAATAAATCCAATAGGTAAATTTTAAAAAGAAATGAGGTTAAAAACAAATAAAAAATTAAAAAAAATAAAAATAGGAGACCTAAGTGTTTTCTACACAGTGCTTTTCGTTCTTCTTTTTTCCACATAACAAAAATTTGGTTACAAAATTGAATTATGAAATAAGAGATTTTGTTCTAGTAGAGTTATTGAATATTTTGTCATTTTAGAAGTTCAATTTTCTTCACTCATTCTCACTGCCTTCTGCCTTTATAAGATAAGGAACAGATTCAATTTATACTGTCAAATACTTGCTACTTAGCTATCTAAAAGACTACTCCTTTAACCTTCTTTTATGTTTAACTTGCTGAAATGTAGTTAAATGTTTTTAGTAAAGCATAAAACCACCAACAGTCCAAACCTACCAAAGACTTGTTGTTCAAGATATAAGCAGATCTTTCGAGACACATGAACTATTTAGCTTAATAATTTTTTTAAAAAAAAATCATTCCTTTATTTTATACTCGTCAATAGAATACCCAGGCATACAATAATAATTAAATTGATTTATGTATAATATTTTGTTAATTTTAGCTATATTAAAAACATTGCTTTATACATATATATATTTTTAAGTCCCCACTCAAGGATATGTATTGATTTTTTAGAGAAAGAGGAAGGGGGAAAGAGAAAGAGAGAGAGAGAATGAAGAAGAGAAAGAGAAAGATCGATGTGAAAGAGAAACACTGATCAGTTGCCTCGCACATGTGCCACAACCAGAGATTGAGCTGCAATTTAGATATGAGCCCTGATTGGGGCTCAAACCCACAACCTTTTCAGGTATATGGGACAAAGCTCTAACCAACTGAGCCACCTGGCTAGGACCACATATTTTAATTTTACTATTCTGATGGTATATTTCTCAAGGTTGGAGGATAGATTTTATTAAACAATTTGTTCACTTGATTTATAATCTCTACGTATGTAGACATACAGTATGTGGGCCTCCATTTGAATTCTTGCGCTATATGTTGCAGCCCAGTTGGGCAAGGAGGTTGGGCAAGGAAGGGTGGATGGGGGCTCTCTTGGGCAGTTTATCATGTAGGAAAGTTTTTGGACAGGGCTAAGGGAGGGGATTAACCTGTTCCTTGTTTTTGTGGAGAACTAAACAAAATCTACCATGTGGAACTTGGGTGTTAACCTATGTCAGCCCTGAGGGGTCATAAGCATCTCTAACCCCCACAGTTTCCAAGGAGCTCTAATCTGGCAGTCCGGGCATGCCATCAGGAGCTTCCTATGGGGGAGATGTTACTCAGAGCAGGGTGAATGGCAGTATTAGCGATCCATGTGGCCTCCAGCAGGACCACAGATAAACTATAGGGGATGGAGGCTGTATCTAACCCCTTGGAAGGAAAAATGCAAAACTTAGGCACATTGTGAGTATCCGAATCCGGTAAGTTAGTAGTCAGGAAAGATTCCACTTCTGACAGAGGGCCCTCATGTCTAAAGCAGACAGCCACAAAAGTTTAGGCCCGTATACCCTAGGCAAACACAGCAGGTGGTTGGGAAGCCTGCAACTCAGAGGGTAAGTACTAGAGTCCCAGAGCTCACTGAGGAAGTGTGGAAGTAGCAAGAGTAGGGAATAAAAACAGTAGACTTAATCCCATACACCATCTGGGTGGAAATGGGATCTAGATAAAATGCCTGTCTTGGTCAAGACTATCTCCAAAACTGGGAAGTCCATGGTTACAGTGCAGAAACTATCAGCCTTCAGTACTTGGCTGTGGGAGAGCTGTTTTTGACTAGAAAGTCTTGTAGGATCCAACATGTACTGCATTCAAATTTCCCACACCTACAAAATATTACTTTTGAGCAGAAACAAGTAAATTCTGGTTTGTGTGTTTAAATAAAAATATTTTTAAATACTCGGGTTGAGTGACAGTGTGCTGTAAGGTCTGAAGCAGGGTGACTGATCAGAAGACCATAACAATCGTCTCCATTATGACCAATGTGCAATGGTGTCTTGAACTAGAGAGGTAAATACTGGAGGTAGAAGTAAGTGGGACGATATGGTAAAGTTGAGGAAATTACAAAAGAAGAAAGATAAGAAAATTACCAAAGCAAAATCCTTTGGAAGAAGGGCGGGGATAACAGCAGACCCCTGAGAAGGGCTGGTTTGGGTATTTATTGTAGCAGAAATAAAGACAGCCAACATGGAACAGAGTATAACTAAGATTCATTCACCTCCTACTATATTCCAGGACTGTTCGAAGGACGTCCATGCATCTTAATTTACTCAGTCCTCCCAATGAACTTTACAGAAGAAGAAACTCAGACACTAGGTGGGTAACTTGCCACAGGTTCCACAACTAGCAACTGGCAGAGTAGAGACTGGAACTTGAGCAGTTGGCAGAGTTGAGATAGGAACTTGGGTATGAGCCTTGAGCTCTTAACACCACACTAACTCGCGCCACATGAGGAGGTTGGTAGATTTGATGGTGGAAAGAATTGCCAAAAATGGTAAATTGTCTCCCAGGAAATTTACTTTATAAAGGGTCTCCAATAAACAAAAAGGAAACATTTCTCATATGAAATTTCCAAATGTAATATACCTCTCATTTAGGAGCATTTGAAGAATCTGGGATATGTTCTGACTAATATATATATATATATAGAGAGAGAGAGAGAGAGAGAGAAATATATTATAAAATATATAATATATAATTAAAATATATAATATGTAATATGTAATATTTAAAATAATATATAAATATTGATATATAATACCAAACTATATTAATATATAATATTGATATATAAACATGCATTTTATATATTATTTATATATAATATATAATATTAAAAATAATGTATTAAAAATATTTTTTTGGTCCTGGCCAATAGGGAGAAAAATGGAATGTCAACAGACTTAGACATTCTCCACAAGTTCTCAATAGCTGATAATTGTTGTTAGTTTTTCTCTTAACATTAGCAGCATGTAAACCTTCTTTGTATTTTTTACTTGTGAGGGATTATTTTCAAATAAAACTTATTAAGCATCCATACACATTTTGCTACACTTTCTAAAAATAAATGTATTACACTAAATGAAAGTAGACACAAGAGATCACATAGTGTATGACACCATTTATATGAAGTGTCCAGAAAAGGCAAAGTTCTAATGACAGCAAGTAGATAGTATTTTCCCTGGTTAAGGGCTCAGGGGATGGGGCTTGACAGTAAATGTGCATAAGGGATCTTGCTGAATGATGAAAACGTCCTAAAATTCATATATGGTGATAGTTGCACATGTAAAATAGTAAAAAAAAAAAACTATACTAAAAATCATTGAATTGTACTCTTGAAGCAAATGAGTGAATTATGTGATACATAAAATATACCTCAACAAAATTGTTGAAAAAAATGAAATACATTTTGTAAATCAATAAAAAAATCCCTATAGATTCAAAAAGATTGAAAATATGTTTATGTATGCAAAAAAAAAAGTCTAGGAGGATAATCACTATTAGCAGGGATTAACTCTCAGGAATGCTATCATTGGAGAAAACTAGAAACTTTTTTATAGAATTTATTGGGGTGACATTAGTTAACAAAATTACATAGGTTTCAGGTGTACAATACTACAATACATCATCTGTATATTGTATCATGTTCGTCACCCTAAGTCTTCCTTCACCACCACTTATTCTCTCTCTGCCCTCTCCTACCTCCCCCTACCTCCTAGCTTGAAAAATTTTTTATACTTTGTAAACAACTTGTAAGTAAGTATGGTCATTTTCATTTGTTGAATGAATTTTTGTTGAATGTCCATTATGTGACCATAGTATGAGTTATGAGAGAACAGAGATAAGGATATTTCCAAATACTTTAATTTCAAGGGGCTATAAATCTCATGGGCCAATTGGTGATATGAATGACATTTTCTGGACAAGCATGTTGGAGTTTAAAGAAAACAGTAACAAGTTACCCCTCATTCAACGTACCCTAAAATGAAACTTATTCTGTAAAATGGAGTCCCTTTATAATATTGGCATCTGCCATTGTATTTCTTTACTCCTTGCTTCTGTTCATACTATGATACTTTCTGGAGGGCCTTTCTCTCTTATACATGCCTACCTACATCCTATACCTATGCCAAAGTGAGTCCCACCTGTGGCCCTCTACCAGTGTTTCACAATTCATATCACCTTTAACATAAAATTCTAACGCCAGATTACATATTATCTGTTTTCCACCAATGCCTGGAGAGATGTTTCTTTTTATTTAAATTTAAAACATCAGGGAGAAGTGATGTAGATTCCCTTGTGCATCTATATTCTTCATAATTTTCAGAAAATTAATTATTATAATTTAGGCATTTATAAATACTTGCAAATATGACTTAGCTAAGGTAATGGGAAACAAAGTTTTGCTCCGTCCTTCTGGTTACAAAGTACAGCAATAACGTACTCAGTTTATTATAAGCATCGAAGGAATCCCCAAGTGTTTAAGTGGCATCGGTAGCCCTTACAGGACATTAGTTCCCAGCGTTTCTCCCGGCATTTCTGCCTTATTGTTCTGATTATTCCACGGGAAGAGTTTACCGTAAAAACTTAAATGCAACCTTAAGCATGCAAAATTAAGACAAGGAAATCAACTGAATCGGTCAAACTAATAATATATTTATGGAGTGCAATAACCATATTACAGGGTTAAATGAACATTATAATTTAGGGAGATGTCCACATGCAATGAGAAATAAACCATACATTTTTAATATAGCAACCCTAACATTAAAAATGTTTAAGTTCCCTAAGAATTTAATTTGATTACTTTCCTATAAAATGCTACTTATGCTTAGATAATCTCTGGTCCATATTATTATATTCTTTTATAAAACCTCAAGTAATTATTTCATGTAGTTTGGAATAATAAAGAAATTAATAAGGTAAATTTAAACCTAGTGCCAGCAAATGAGAAAAATAAATGAACAGTCTTCTAAATTCCATTCTTTTCAAATATTTATAATGAGAATTCTCAAAAACAAAATATTTAAAAGGAAAACAATCTAATTTTAAAAAATCTTTTCTGCAGCCTATTAAGGAAAGACCTTATTTAAATTAATAACTCCACTATAAGGCTTTTCATGTTTGGTTGACTGTGTTTAAAATGACACCAGAAAAAAATGCATTATTTCTAAACTATATCCAATATATAATTAAATGGCAACTGACCCCTAACTTAACTATGAAAGTGATAGCTATTGCTTGGGTCTCCTTTTAATCTTTCACTGGGGAAAGTTAATTATGCCACTACCTGTGATATTCTAAGTGTTGTTTACATATCTATATTTCATTGTACTATAATTTATTTATCCATCTTACTTTGTCATTACTTCTTTGAAACATATATATTTCCTACCAATAAGCTGTAAACATTTAAGTAATTTTAGGCAAATTGACCTAAGTAAGACCAACTATCAGATAATATAAGGAAGACATAGCAAGTGAGGATGATATTTTGCTATTACTGATATTATTATTAAAAATAACAACAATAATAGATTATAATAGCTACCATGTGATGAAGCTCTAACATAAGAGGTGTTTTATATGTCATCTTACTGAATGCTCCAATAAATCTAAAATTGTTTATCTTTGTCCCCAGTTCAAAAGTAAGGCTGCCACAGCTTAGAAGTATGAAGTAACCAGCTTGAACAAGGTTATACAATTGGAAAGTGGTAAAGCTGAAGTTTAAACCCAGGTCTGTCTGGCTGCTTCCCAAGTACAACCCTGTCATCACCAGTCCAGATCAAGGCTTCTTTTTGGTGGCGAGCCACTTCTTTCACCTGCTAAGTGGCCCCAACATTGGACTGTCCTTGCATCTTTTTCTACTTGGAACCTTTATTTCATTGTTTTGCAATACTTCTACCAATACAGCTGCCACTCCCACTGTAACCCATGGTCAGAAATGGCTTTGCTTAGTTCATTGTAAACACATGCTTAAAAAGAATGGCTCAATATGTAGACAATTGACTGGCCTTTAAAACTCTCATTTGATGTTTGGTATTATACGTCACTAGTCTTAGTCCTCTATATGGCCCTTTCATGGAAACAGATGTGGATCAGGAAAGACTGCACACAGGGAATCAATTTATACAAAAGGCTGACTGGCGAATTTTTAAAATGGACAGCGATGGCCAGATATACTAACCATTCACAAAGCTGTCAGTCGGAACTGTACTGCTCTCTCTACTTCTATGTATATCTGCTGAGCCAGTAACTCTTGTCTGTGGGGATTACCTATACGTATTTTTTTGGAGTGGAACAAGTATGTAAAGAAAAAAAAAAAAAAGAAACAGCCACCACCACCACCAACACAAAAACCTTTTCATCTCTCTGGCCTAGGAAAAGTGAAATAATCCCTGTCAATAAGCAACCTTTGGATTTCACAAATATCCCCTTCCTCAATTATTCATATCTTTTCAAACCTCAAACATATTCCATGGGGATTTGATGATATACAATTTTCAGACAAATTGCCACAAATACCCACAGAAAATCCTGTTTGATTTGGGCATTAACCCTAATTTTCCTTTGATCAAATTTGCTGCTTGTGGATTTTTTTGGACCACTTCAAACGATTACTTTGGAAACTGTTCAGGTGTGTGTTTCTGTGAGCTCCAAGATCTGATCATGTAGGTTCCACTTGGTTCAAGTAAACATTATCTTGGACTCTTTTCACAGACTCTCTTTATTAACAAGGAAATGAAAAGGATCCCTCCCCCCCACCCCCGAGAAAACTGGAACTATCCATTTGAGAAAATCTATTCAGTCTGTTGGAAGTAACTATTAATCTCATAATTCTAACTGTAAAAATCTTGTAACATTGATGGAACTTGGAGAATTTTATATGTATTATTATCTTTCAGGAAGAACCCAGGAATGCTTTGTGTGGCACTACGCGCATTTCTTTCCAAAGAATCTGTCGGTAAAAAAGTAGTGGGGTGTTAAAGAAAGAGAGGCATTATAAAAATAACACCTTATCTTCAACAATCACTCAGTATCTGCTATGTGTTAGGATTTGGATATGGGCTAGTAACATAAGTCACTTAACACTAATTTCAAGGCCCTTCTCACCTCACAGATGTGGCTTCCCCATCCCTCTGCAGTCCCAGATCCCCACCATGATTTTCCTTCAGTTTCCTGAATGCAGCTCTGCCTGCTTTTGTCTCCAGGCCTTTGCACATGCTGAATCTTCTGTTGAGAATTTTCCTCTAGTCTCACTTTCCTCTTTTGGCTCATTTAATTCTATTTTGCTCGGGTCTCTCCTTGAACATCTTTTTCTCAGTAAGAATAACAAATTCTGGATTTAATGACCTTTCTTTATATTCCCAAAGCACCTTGCTTTTACCCTAAGGCTTTTTCACAATATAAAAATTGATTTTTAATTTATCTATATTCCCTATTTTATTGTAAGTTCTGGAAGGCAAGGGTGGACTCCACCTCTGTTTACTATTGTACAATTCAGCATCTAGCACAGTGACTAATACACAGTAAGTATTTAGTAGACATTTTTGATTGAATAATCGTGACCACCATTTATTGTATCTATTATTTTCCCAGGACTAATGTAGGTACTTTTTTAACATTATATCTACTGCTGACACTAACCGTGGCGTGTACAGGTAATTGCTTTCATTTTACAGATGAGGAAATAAACTTTTATCCAGACTACATAGCAGATCAGTATCTGTGCATCCTCGGCAAGCAAGCCTGAGCTTGCTCTCATTTTTACCACAGCACCTGCAAGACTGTATTTTAGCACATGTTTCAACTGTAACTAAAACAAACAAAGAAAACTACCTTTATGTGAGGTACATATTTTAACACATTTTCTTTGAAATATTTTAAATTATTTTATAAGATAGTTATGGAGAAATAACTGTGCTTATCTGCAGGTCTTTCTTAAGCATAATTATTTCTACACGTCCATTCTTGCTCTGTGAAGAAGTATTTTCTTCAACTCTTATATTCCATAACAAAACACCTTGAAAGAACAGGCAGAAAGGAGCCAGAGAAAATTTTAATAAAAGATTTTCCTGTTAACTTTATGTACAAATGGCCAAATGTAAATACTACATGGTAGAAACTGCTTTATTCCTCAGTTCCTTACATACAGTCAGCATTTGTGACACTTCTAATAGTAATAAAAAAAATCTGTTAGTTTGGTAGAGTTTTGACTTTCACTAAGCATCTTCATCTACATGATTGCATTTCTCAAACACATCTATGAGGAAGGAAAGGCAGCGTGGTTACTCGTTTGACAGGGGAAGAATGTTGTTCAGAAGAGTTACTTGCTGCTGGGGCTGTAGTTGAATGTGCCCAGAAGACTTCCTTCCCCAGTGAGCAGGGAGTGTAACTGGGACAGCCCCCATGGGGTTCCCAGTCAATGACTGAGTACAGCAGGGTGACTAATGTAGATCTATTCTGAGAAGCACGAGTTCTGTCTAATGGCCACTTCTGGCTCAAGGACTCCCAATGACTTTGCTGAACCTACGTAGCCTGCATTGTGGTCTAAACCACTTTTACCCAACTTCCCCTCCTTTTCTCCTTCACTTCAGGCTTAGACTTCTTTCAGCTTTCTCCCTGTCACCAATAAAATCTTTCCCTTAATAAAACCTTTGCATATTTCATCATGTTGTAGCATCTGTTTCTAGGAGGACCTAAACACAGCTGGCCCTGTGCTGTATATGATATGTAGCACAAACTAGATCTCTGGCTTCAAGACTAGAGTGTGAAAACCCACTACTTTATAGTAGCCATGGTAACTGATGGATCAGACAAGGGCCCTGAATCGATGTTAAATTTAGAGGGACGTGTGGATTAGAAGCCGTCGTTTACGCACGATCTTCCACTTTTTGCCCACAGATCTCTTACTGGTGGCAAAAGGGAAAAATAAAAACCATGCAATGGGGAGGTCGAACAGTGTTTTAGTGGATTAATCAATGTGGCAGATGGATATGCCTCTGGAGGTAATGCCCTAAGAGGTTCACTATAGTATCTAGGGATGAGCAATGTGAATTTAATCATAAAGGAAAACCAGAAAAAAAACAAAATATAATGAATGTTCCACTTTCAAAAGAGGGAGATACTGTTGTTAGAAAGAAGCAATGGAGTAGAAGACCAAAATAAATCCTACACCACTGTTCCAGATTGAGGAAGACTAAAGAGTTATAATAGTTAAATACTAATCCTTGACTTGGTCCTGTGTCCAAGGACCAAGAGGGAAAAAAAGTTACAAGGACATTGTGTTAATCGACAACATTAAAATGTGAATGATTGATTAAAGTGTTGTATCATATTTAGTGTAATTGATAGCAGTATTGGGTTACATAAGAGATTATCCCAGGTCTTAGAAAATGCACGCTGAAACATTTTGAAGTAAAGTTTCAGAATATGTGCAGTTTACTCTCAAATGATTCAGCAACCAAAACTAAATGAAAAGCATATAGTCAAGTAGATGGGTAGGTAGAATGGGTGGATGGATGGATGGATGGATAGAAGATGATGCTTATAGATAGAGAGTAGATAGAGAGATAGATATGAAGGTGTGTGTGTGTGTGTGTGTGTGTGTGTGTGTGTGTGTGAGAGAGAGAGAGAGAGAGAGAGGAAGAGATGGTAAAACACAAAAGAGAACACAAATGATTAAGCAAATGAAGTAAAATATTAGTAATAGGTACAGAGTATTGAACATTTTTTGTATAATTCTTATTCTTTAAACATTTTTGTAAATTTTAACTTCCTTCCAAATAAAATGTAAAATATTTTATTTACAAAGGCTTTGGAATAACATGGAAAAATAAATGCATAGAGGAGTATCTATGTATGTTTTCCAGTTATCATTTGCCTTCTAGGGCACATCTAGCCATACCTGTATGTATAACATCCCAAGGACTTATTTTTATCCTTTCCTTCATAGCCCCCTACTGCCCTACCTGCTATAGAGACCATGTTTAATACCGCCATTCAGAATTTTCATAGGTCAACCGGTAAGGTCAGACTTAGATTTGTCTGTAATATATTTATTGGGAGAAAATCTGACATCAGCTTATAGTCGGAGAGCTAGAGTAACCTTTGACAAGTTTCTCTCTCTCTCTCTCTTTATTCACAAAACCTCGGTTTCTTAATTTACCAACACAAGTTATTGAGTTTTTACTATGTGATAAGATTGTTTATACTCCTTAGTTCTTGTCAGTCTAGCATCATGATTAGTAATTACAGGCTCTAGAACTAGATTGCCTGGGTTCATATTTAGGCTTCTTGGCAAGTATCACCTTGGGCTAGTTACTTAATTTCCTTGGATTAGGTTCCTTTATCTGAAGTGGGGATAAAAAGAATAACACCTGCAGTAAATATTTGTTTCGAGGGTTAAAAATTATGGCCACTACTGAGTAGGTTTTCAATAAATATTATTATTATTATTATTATTATTATTATTATTCATAGGACTCTGAGCTTCCTCATGTCATTTTCTGAAGATTTTTGGCAGGACTTGATATAATATATCCAAAGCATCTAGCTCTTCTTAGAACATAAAAATCCTTCAACAAAGGTAATTCTTATTCTTTAAATGAAGGGAGATCTGGTTGAGTTGGGTGGTCTAATGCAACTCTCAAATTTCCACCCCTGGAGCCTAACTCTCAGTATCTTATGAAAGCCATCCTTCTTTCTTGTGCGCTCTAAATTTCACTGCAAAGGCAATTTTCAAAACAGTTAATCAGATCAGGTTTATGCAGATAGTTTGGGATTCACATGTGGCCAATCGTTTCCCTAATTTATATCTGACTCTCTAACATTTCCATCTGGTCTGCAGGCATTTATTTTCTTTAAAGATCTTGCTGTAGACAATGATTCTCCATAAATGACTTTGCTCTTTGGCCATATGAGTCAGGCAATGCTGTGTATGTGGAAATTAACACCCACTTCCCACCACTTTGCCTTTTTTCAATGTCTTTCAAGCTGCAAGCCAAATAGTTGCAGTAACTGTCCCTAGACACTATCACGTTTCTTCCTGCTTCTTCGATTATTGTCTAAAAGTGAACTGGGAAAAATATAACCATGTTCTCTTCAATAATTAGTTCATTCGCCAAGGAAAAATTGGCTAAGGGAGAAGAATTAGCCATTCTGTTCTGTCATTAAAGCCTCATTATTTGGGGGTCCAGTTAATACCACTTTATAAATTAGAATTGAGGACAGCTGGTGGGTAAGATGAATAATGCCAAGCAAATTTTATTCTCTATATGCTCTGCCTCTTCCATTATTAAAAAAAGATAAAATTTTATCATTATAAATTGTAATAGCAAAAGTGATAGTCAAGTTAGAATTTTGATGCATATGTTGATAATACAGTACAAAACAATACTAAATTAGGGGATTTTAGATTTGAGCTCTGTTACCACTTCTGTTATTGATTAACTTGGATCTTGGACAAATTACTTAACCTTTCATGTTTTCAATTTCCTCATCCTTTACATTGATGTAATAGCACATATCTAACCTACATTATAAAGTGATAATGATTAAATGTATAAATTTGTGTGTAAGTACTTAGAAAAATATAAAAAAATCTATATAGTTTTGTGTTAATTATCTTTACATTTTTATCCCTATTATTTGTAAAATCTCCTGAATACAACAATTGCATTAAAGCCACATAGAGTTTCTGTGAAGGCATAAAACTATTATTCCAGTACATTTATATATAATTCTTCAGAAATCCTAACAAGCATTTTCTGCATTTGTAATTAAATGTTAGAAAATAAAAACACCTGCAGCAATCGGGTAAACTTAGAAACTATTTTCAAATAGGTAGATTTGAATAAGTAGAAATGTGTCCTTGCCTGCTTTAGAATGACAAAACTGATGATGACAATGATGGTGTTGATGAGATTATGATGATGACAATGGCAATGATAATAGTCACGTATATGTAGCAAAACAGAGTTTTATAATGCACTAGTATATCTTATAGTATTCGGTTTTATGAAGCCTCTGAAAAGAAATAAATGTGGATGCATATTATCTTTATTATGTAGAGGAAGTGCTTTGACTGAGGGCAAGGGGCAAGTAAGTGGGAAACTCAAGAGTATTCATTAGTCATTAGCTCATTCATTCCATCAATAAACACAGGGCATCTGCCCCCAACAAACACCAGTTATTCAAAAATGAATATGAGGCAGTGAATCAAGATAATTATAGTTTAGGAAAACGAGATATAAATAATTAAATAAATAATTATAGTGCAGAAGTATATGTGCAATAATAGTAATGTATGTAAGATATTATGGATACAAAAGAGAGCCATTCTGTTATCCCAACTTGTTCTAATGTGACTATTCATAACAATACCGCTGACTCAGTTTGCTTCCTACACCACATCAGATGCACATGGTTTATAAAATTAGTAATTTCATGTTGTTATCAATGTTTTCAACTATATTTTTGATCTTCTTAATATAGCTTCTCTAGATCAGTTGGCAAAGCTATAAGGCCATGGAACACTTCCAAGTATGTTGGCCACGGTAGTATACTTTCAAAAGACTGAATCCTAAAGCTAGGAAACCAGGAATAATCCTATGAATTAAGATTTCTACTTGACCCACCTTATTCTATTTTCTTGAACAATGAACTATTCTTTTTAAAAATGCATTTTTGAAAATCATACAGAAACTGAGTCTTTGAGGATCAGTGTAGCTGGAAAACAGCTTTACCCATCTAATAGCAGTGGAAAGCCACATAATTAAATGTGAGTAGGGTACCACAAATCACTATGTTTACAAAAAGATTTAGTACCATGGAAAATGACCAGAAAAATACAAAACAGAAATATGTACCCAGACGCAGAAAGAGATAATTCAAGAAGCATTTAAAAATACTTAAAAGAGCCTCCTCATTAATCCAGAAAGAGGGATTTGAGAAGATACTCTGCATGCAGTGAGGAATGATGTGATGGGGAAAAAATCAAAGTATAAGAAATCACTTTAGATATTAAACACATGATTATAGACGATTAAAACAGAGGGTCTAATGTATAAAGATGAGGAAACCTCTTAGAATACGTAACAATAAAAATAGATATAAAATAAGAGAAATGGGAAGAAACGGTAAGGTTAAATTCAAGAGATCCAACATGCTACTGGTAGTGTTCCTTGAAAGAAGTATTAGTGAAAATAGAGGAAAAATCATCAAACAAGTAATGGAAGAGTATTTCCTTGTGGCTGAAGAAAGACATACGAGGTATGTCTGGAAAAAAGCCATTGTTAATATAATGAGAACGGTTTGCATAACATCCACGTAACCTGGCAGCCAAGGAGAGTGGACTGGAATGTGCATGCATGAACAATGATGATTTCACTGTATTAGTCAGTGGGAGCAGTGGATGCTGTTGGGTGAACATATGTACAAGACCGTGGAACTTGCGTGTCCATCGCATTCAAAATGATTGAGCAAGTAGAGCAATGAATCTGTATTAAATTTTGCATTAAGCTCAAACATTCCTCTGTGGCAACTATTGGATATTTCAGAAGGGAACAGCTATGGGCAACTGGTGACTGGCAGCCTCACCACAACATGCCCACTTATGCATTACATTTCATACAGTATTTTTGTTGAAACATCAAATCACCCAGATGACTCAGCCCCCCAGCATCCCGTATTTGCTGCCCCGTGACTTCTGGCTTTTCCTAAAACATTGGAAAGAGAAGAGATTGCAGACCATTGATGAAATTCAGGAAAATACGGCAGGACAGCTGATGGCAATTCAACAAATGATTTTGCAGAGTGTTTTGTATGGTGGTAGAGATGTTGGGAGAATTGTGTGTGGACCCAAGATGCCTACTTTGAAGGGGACTGAGGTGTCATTGCCCCATGTGCAATGTTTCTTGTATCTTGTATCTTCTTCAATAAATGCCTCTATTTTTCATATTATATCACTGGAGACCTCCTGGACAGATCTCATAAGATATCAGACTGAGAAGGCCACTGAATATCTTTCACATGGGTAACAAAAAATAATGGGGGAAAAAACCTAATTGCATCCTTGTGAATTTAAAAAGCAGGTACTAAATACTTCCAGAAAAAAAGGAAATAACATATAAAGGAGTGAAAATGAAATTATATCAGTGTCTAATTAGTATCATTACATGCCAGAAAACCATGGGGGTAATGCCTTTAATAATTTTAGGGAAAAT
This sequence comes from Mormoops blainvillei, assembly GCA_004026545.1. Classification (NCBI taxonomy): domain Eukaryota; kingdom Metazoa; phylum Chordata; class Mammalia; order Chiroptera; family Mormoopidae; genus Mormoops; species Mormoops blainvillei. The sequence goes on along the minus strand of PVJD01000100.1, from coordinate 447,814 downwards.
TATTCACCTAGTATTTGAATGAAACATGACTAAATATCAATAAATAATGATGAGAAATCAAGTTATTTTTGAGCAACAACAACAACAAAAAACTTCAGAAAGTTTGTTTCATATAATCTAAAAGTTACCCTGAAGTTACTTTAGGATATATTCTATTAACTATATCAAAACAAGAAAGAATAAATAAAATGTGGGATCTAGGAAAAAGTGAATTGGCCTAGTGGAGCTGTGAAGGGAAGTCCTGGGATTGAAGCTGGGTGGCAGTTGTAAAAAGCACTAGTTTCAACTGATATAAAAGTTTAAAAGGTTCCAACTGAGAGAGCCTCAGGGAAAAGAAATGTAGCCATGAAGATAAGGGTGTGTCACTTGACAGAGTAGAAAACATGATTGAGACCTCTGAAGAAACTAGGATTTAAAAAAAACAAATGACACAAGGGAAAAATAAAACAATTAAAAACTCTGAAAAACACCCTATACAATTGCTATGCAAGAATGTAATGGCACAAATATAAAGCACCTTAAAATATTGATGGATTTTAAGCAAATAATAGAGTGTAAAAAAAGTATTAATTTGAATGTGTTACTAGGAACATTCTCTTTTACATGGCCTATGATGTTTTGATATTGGATTTGGAGAGAAAGAAATCTACTTTTGGTGTTAACACTCAATATTTATTTAATCATGTTAATGTAAATGCTCTTGATTCGTTTTCAGTTTTCAATTTTTTAATTGAATTTTAGAGAGAAAAAGGAAAAGGGAGGGGAGAGAAAATTTGTTGTTCCACTTATTTATGCATTCATTGGTTGATTCTTGTATGTATCCCAAACAGGGATAAACCCATAACCTTGGCATATAGGGACGATGCTCTAACCCACGGAGCTACCCAGCCAGTTTTCAGCTTCTAAATTCAAACTATGCACAAAGCCACAAAGACTTCAATGTGGTTGTAGGAGACAAATAGTAAGAATTTTGATCATGCAAAAATAAAGATAAAGCTGTCAGATGATGAGTCTCAGAAAGCAGAAGAAAAAACGGTATTAAGAGATAATATCAAAAGTTGATAGGACAGAATAAAATATAAAATAATTATATTAGATTGTAATGGTAATCAATAGAAAGGGCAAAACAGTAATATAAATATCATATACTGTTATTAGTGGAGGGAGAGAATAGCAATCACTCCTGTGAGTTGAATACTTATCTTCATATTGGTGAGTTAATAAATATTATTTAAAGCTGATAAATTAAGCTAATAAGATATACTGTCTAGTGTTATAGAAAAAGTCACCAGAAGAATTAAAAATAGAAACAATTCAAAGAGGCTGCCTCCAAGTCTAGGGTTGAGAATGAAGTGCTTTTTATCGTAAAATTGTCTTTACCTATAATTTGTTATCATTCTATATAAAAGTGGAAAAAATAAACCCTCAACAGTATAGCATTTTCTTAAGTCTGTAATTTAAATACTGGCCGTATGAAGCTGAGGTTAGATGGGACAAGGGTAGACCCTATTGTTAAACAAACCTGGTAAATGCTCTCTGCATGAGGACTCAGAATGCAGAATGCTATACGCCCTAAACTGCTGGAGGACCGCAGAAATCAGATCCAGTGACCACCGAAATCCTTTGATCAAGAAACCCCTTCTGTTATTCTATTAAAAATACTCATTTCAACCCAAGGGAAAAAAAAAATTGTTCCTCAAAACTCTTTTTCAGAAACACTTTAAGAAATGTCTTCTGACAAGGAGAGAAACTTTCACAAAAATGGGATATTTTTCTCTTTAATGTTTTGTTTTGAAATGTGAATGTGAATTACAGATGGTTAAATAATAGTTCATCACTGAAAATGCTAATTTGACCCTCTTACATCTTAATCACCAAACCAAGTCTTCTACTTTTAAGCATATTGTTTAATTTCTTCTCTTATATTCCAAACTACTATTTTAAATGTACATAAAGGCATACGCCAATTTTTGCTAGATTAAAAATATATCCCTAAACTTGTGCTAATTCCTGAAATAGGCTTCTGTCTCTGTAGTCCTGTGCTCATACCACAAAAACCAGTCCTTCTGGAGGACATTACCTTGTTAATGTTTACATTTCTTTATCCATATTATTTCTGTAGCTATTTCTCCCCATGCTCCTGGAGGAGCAAGGGGCAACTTCCACAATCAGGCCCTCATCCCAGCTGCTAACCCAGCACCATGTGCTAACCCAGCCACCACTATTAGCAAGACTAATTAGAAACATGAGCTTAAGAGTAATACTAATTAATTTTCAGCGCCTGTGTATAAGACCACATAGAGGCAACACCGTTGCCTGAGAGCAAATTCTCTTTATAAACTCTTCTGCCATACGTCTCCCATGTATGGCCTCCTCAAGTATTAGGTAACCACTCTCTAGGGTAAAAAATATGCCTTCACATGTATTATTATTCGATATACATCCCATCCTTTCAGGACTAATGTTTTTCACTGTATCTACCAAGCTAACTTACTCTTCCTTCAAAGACCCAGATCAAATGTCCCTTTGTCTGAGAAGGCAGCAAAGGCAGAGAGAGAATTCTAATCATCTCCTGCTTAGTACTGGGCTAAGTGCAGATGTAAAGATTAAGTACTTAGTCACAACAACACTGTAAAACAGGTGTTGCCATCGCCATATTCCAGATGACAAAACCGAGTCTCAGGGAAGTTAAGCAAGTTGCCCAAAATCACATACATTGTACATAACTGAATGGAAATTCTACCTGACTTCAAAGCTCATTCTTTTTCTGCTTTACCACTCCATTAAAAAATTCTGCTCTGTGTGTCCATGGCCCTTTTTGTGTACATAATACAGAGCTGGCACCTTATCATATTGCAGTTATTGATTTACATATGTATGCCCCCTATTAGGATCCCCATATTCTAAAGGCCAGGAATCCTAACCCTATGCCCATATTCCCAGAATCCAATACACTCTTTGATTTATAAGAAAGCTTTTGTAAATTCTAATTTAATGAAAAAAATGAATTGGTATAAAAATAAGGAAATTTCAGAATCAGGAGACATTATTCATTAAAATTTTCTAATCTTTACTACCTACCTGGTCAATGATGATAACATATAAAAGACCCAATGAAACACAGCATTTATATCTGGTGTCTATTTGGCTTCTTTTGACTAAGTAATAATGTTTCTGGAATTATTGTTATGGATTAATCCATAAAGAATTATAGTTTCCAGGAATCTGCTAGATTACCTAAAATAACTCATTGTTCTATCAAAATAAGGTTCAAAAGGGGAAAGCAGTATTTCAGTCTCAGAGTTAGTGAGATGGACAGCTGGGACTTGAACTCAAGTACTTACTCTGCTAAGCCAGGCTTACTTTCCTGACACCCTGAAAAGAGAATTTCATAATTATTTGAGACATGTGTACAGAAATTTGTTAACCAGCTCCAGCATAGCTCAGATGGAATGGAACTGTCTGTGGCTGTGTGGGTCTATTAGCTGACCAGCTCTTCCAGGCTCCACATTTTGGGTGTTCCTCTAACATTCCACTTTGAACTAATATTTCTTTCCACATATAACTTATACTTAGAAAAACAATGAGATAACAGTTCTTGTGTTTATTATGTACTTAACACTTTACATGTGCTAAATTATCTACTCCCCCTCAACTCAGTAACCGTCATAATGGTATGCATTTTACAGACAGAAAAAATAAGGATCATCCAAAAGAGTGGTTGTTGTTGGGCCATACAATAACTCTATTCTTAATTTTTTGAGGAAACTATACTGTTTTGCATAGTGGCTGTACCAGTTTATATACCCCTAGAAGTAAATGAGGGTTCCTTCTCACCACAACCCATCCAGCACATCTCAAAGTGCATCAGAGACCTAAATACAAGAGCTAAAACAGTAAATTACATAGAAGAAGACATATGTTCTAAACTTGTGGATCTTGGTCTTAGAAAGGATTTTATGAATCTGACCTCAAAGGCAAGGCAAGCAAAAGCATAAATCAATGAATGGAATTGTATCAAACGAAAAAGCTTCTACACAGCAAAAAACAAAAACAAAAACAAAAAAAACAAATGGGAAAAGATAATTGCAAACAATAACTCCAATAAGGGGTTAATATTCAAAATGTATAAAGAACTCATATAATTGAATAACAATATAAAAACAAACAATTCAATTAAAAAATGGGCAGAGGACCTGAACACTTTTCCCAAAAGACAACACATGTATGAAAAGATGCTCAACTTCACAAGCTATTATGGAAATGCAAATCAAATCTATAATGAGCTACCACCTTTTACCTGTTAGAATGGCTGTCATGAACAAGACAAGTAACCATATGATTTCACACATATGTGTGATATAAAACTGAAAACAAATGAGCTAATGAGACAAACAAAATCTCATAGACACAGAAAACAGTGTGGTGGTTACCAGAAGGGAAGCAGGAGGGGTATAGTAAAGGTTAAAAGTGGTCAAACATATGATGACAAAAGATTTGACTTTGGGTAGTAAATGCACAATGCAATATACAGGTAATTATTATAGAATTATATACTTGAAAGGTATATAATTATATATTTGAAATTATATACTTGAAAGGTATATAATTTTATTAGCCAATGTTTCCCCAATAAATTTAATTTTAAAAAAAAGAAAAGCTAGGGGGTCAGTAAAATTAAGTAAGCTTCCCAAGCCTCACAATATACAGGCAGCGGGATCTAGAATCAATCCAGACAGTGGCATTGTAGTGCTTCCGCCTCGAAGTAGTCATCCTTCTTTCTTCATCTCCAATAAACCTTGCTTTCACTTGGTGGCTCTCAAAAGGTAATACATTGCTAAGGTTGTTGGCTAGTGCAATAATTCACAATATTGTCCTGTAGACTAGGCCTCAGAGAGCAGCTTGAGAACTGGGAGGGAGGAAATTCACAGCAGACAAATCTTGGGAACCATCTGAGCTCGACTTCTTTTATTTCCAAGAAGATAGGTTTATTATAGAAAAGCTAAAACTGACTGTTATACTCACATAAAATTAATTCCACAGTTGTTCTATACCAGTGAATGCCTTTGAAGTCTAAAAATAACCATTGTAAATGAAAACAGTTGGTTTATTAGAGGAGCGGGATTCTAGATTTTTCCTGCTTCCTCCTCTATTTTTTTCTTTCTGTTACTCTTGCAACATTATTTATTAGATAGTATTTCATAAAAGTTACAAATATTAATAATACTAAAAATATGTGCTTCTATTTTGTCCCTTCAAAACTCCATGATGAGAAAATTACTAAATTAAGAGAATGATGGTTAATATTGTTTTACTAGAGTCTTAAAATGCAAATAAAATGTGTACATGGGAAAAGCAATGCCTTTTTAGTGCACTAAGCAATTTGCATCGCAACTTAGAGCAACTCATCTTCTACATAGTCTTGCTTATAAAAACTGAGTACATATATAGCAATGGTAAGGCTCTAGTTTTCATTATGAAAACTATAAAAAATAAATGTGGAAATATAAATGATCTATTTGTAACCAGACTACAGGAACCCTGAAATAAGAGCCAAAAAGCAAGATGGCATACAGTAATATTGCTTTTGAGCACTGATTTATATGATATTCTGGTGCCGGCAAGAGTTCTTAATTATTCTTGCAGCTCAACAAACATACATAAAGGAGAGAATTTGGCAGGTACTGTTCACTTAGAAGAAAGCTCATTTCTTATTTTTACAATATACCGTAGCTGTATAGTTGTTTGCACATTCTTTTAACAAATAGTGTTGAGGTGCCTACTATGTGCAAGACATTGAAGTGAGGCTCAGGATTAAGGTAGGGGAATTAGTTGAAAGAATTGCTAGGAGCTCTGTGTATGTGTGTATTATATTTTGCCCTCAAATGATCTTTAAAATGTTTTTCTTTTTCAAGAGAGAAACATATATACTCAGCTCATAATGGCTTCTCTGATATGGTTTTTTACTCCATTTACTCTATTACTTCACACTCTATTTCTCAACCACATAGGGAGAGCATCACCTTCCTCCTGATACTTTTTCTTGACAAAATTCAGGTAGAATTTGTCACTCTCTCCTTTGTGCCATTTTATTCAACATACATCCATGATACATTCAATCATTTATTTATTTATTTTGTAAATGTCACAATGTGCTACCATTGGATTATAAGATCCTTGGGGGCATTTCTATACCTCAAAAACTCAACAAAATGCCAGGCTGATGGTGGGTCCTCAAAACTACTTGATTTATACATGAATGAAATACTTATAATACAAGACAGATGGTACTCTTGATTAAAAAAGGAACTGGCACAATGAGAGTATGGATAGGGGAATAAATTTTAAATAATTTGACATGAGGGAAATAGTTTTTGAGTTTATTTGGTAATTATGTTAGGACAGAGAAATCACTTTCCAGGTAGAAAAAAATTATGTAAGCTCTTATTGGTGAGAAGATAACCATGGTAAACTTGTGATAAACATTTAATGAGTTCTGGCTGGTGTGGTTCAGTGGATTGAGTGCCTGCCTGAGAACCAAAGGGTCGCCAGTTCAATTCCCAGTCAGGTCACATGCCTGGGGTCCGGGCCAGGTTCCTAGCAGGGGGCACGTGAGAGGCAACCACACATTGCTATTTCTCTCCCTTTCTTTCTCTCTCCCTTCTCCTCTCTAAAAATAAATAAATAAAACCTTTAAAAAAGCCATTTAATGATAGGACAAGACCTAAGGGAAGAGGGCCATTTTATTTACCAACTTACGTATTCCACTTACCATCTTTCAAGTATCAAATAATTCTGACTCATTTATACATCTGATCTTTCACTCTTTCTCCTTCAGCTTTCCTTTAATGAGTATTCCCTGTTCTTTCTCACATCATTGAGTCTTTTCAGGGATATCTTTTTAATTTCCCAATCTTTACTTTCTCTCTGTTTCTCTTTTCTTTTGTGTGTGGGGGGGTTCCTACCTAGAAAATATAATTTCCGCCTTGACAGTCATCCCCTTCCACATTAGTAACCCACAAGTGGAACTCCCCACCTGCGTCCTTCCTTCCCTTCTGCACTTGCTTATCCCCATCTGTCTCCATTGCCTTTTCCTCGGTGTCACTGCCAGCTTTAATTGAAGACATGGAAAACAGCCACTTCCTATTTTTTATCCTTAACTTTTCTTTTTCTTTTTCTCTGTCCAATCAATGATTATATCTCCTCCATTGCCAGTTCTCTTAATGTGTTATATTTGATCTTTAACTCTTATTTTTAATATTGTTTAGGTTTTTATTCCATAATAAATATACATTGAATTGAGGTAATACTACATAAAGCCTCTTACCCATCATGATAGGGAGTATACACTAAGCATCTTCTGTTTTGTTTTGCAGACATTGTAGCTGACTGCAGATATTATAATAGCTGATATTTACTGTGTGCACATTTTGTTTCAGGACCTCCGTAAGTTATACATGCTTGTGTATTATATATAGCTGTGGATAATATATCCCTAAGCTCAACCTTCATTATCAGGTCATTATTTTGGCAACAGGAAAAGTCCAACTTAGAACTAGCAGGAATCTGTTATAAAACCCATGCACATTCTTCCACAGTAGAGAATAGTTTCTTTCAAATAAGTAATTATGAAATATACGAGAAAACTATAGATCTGTGATTTTTAAATTTTTTATTTGTTTGAAATTCTCACTTTGTTTATTATTTTCTACAGCAAATCTAAAAAGTGCTTCATGGTATTACTACAAATTAGCACAAGTTATATTCAGAGTATTAGAATGGACCTCCTTATTTTAGGAGGCTATTTCCTAGACCCCAAACAGGAATGCCTATTTCCAAACCCTTATGATATATAAAGAGAGTGCCACAGACATGTGCGATCACTTCTCATTGTTTCTTTGAGGGAAAGAAGTAGTGTATAGATAATTGTGAGTTTGTTAGGATCAGCTAGAATAAGGGAAAGATTTATAATTGTCATGACTTTCAGTCAGTTTTACACTAGAAGTAAAACTTGTAGAATTAAAAAAAAACACAAAAAAACCTGACACTTTGTTCTGCTTCCAACATAACTAACTAGTTCACATATCACAATCATGGGATAAAAAACAGCAACAACAGATAGACAAAATAACACTGCCCCTGAGATAAACAAAAAATACAGTGTCACCTGATTAATTCTGGTCCCCAAGATAATAAAACCTTGGATATTTCTCATAAACCTGGACTTCCTATAAAACAATTTCATCTCTAATTTTTGCTATGCCAGTGCCTAAATATATGGCATGACCTTTATGGATATAGTGATCATGTGAGAAAATTTCTGAATGTCTACCATGAACAGGCTAATAGGCATTTGGTAAGCTTCATTATTTTTCAGTGTTAACTGGAAATACTTGTATATTTTATTTGTCTAGCAAACAATTCCAACTCCCTTGAACTCTTTGCAGATCAACAATACTTTCATTCCTCTTCTAAATTCTCTTTGTCTTTTAGAATTTTTGTAAACAATTTTTGACAGATTCGATGCTCTGAATAAGGCATCATCTGCACAGTAACTCTGGGTCTGATATCTTAAATTCAAATATCCTCTTTGACAACAACCTTCAAATCGCTCAGCTGTTTCACTAAGTTCTTCCAAGTTTGAGGGTCTTCAACCTTACACATCCAGTCTCTATGGTCCTTTAATTAGGTCACAGTGTACTTAGGTTCGTTTTTTCCCCTTAGGTGAGACAAAAAGACTAGAGCAGCATGAGTTGCATATTTTTCTTCCCAGGTCTGTTAGACTCTAGTAAAACCCCCAGTGGATTAGGTTCTGATAAATTCGTTTCCCTTGAGAGCAGAACTTATTAAGAATAGAATACTCTGACTACTCTATCCCCATCGGATCTGCCCCCCGCCTTTGACAAAGCCTGAAGAGATTTTTATCAGATCTTTACTGTGAGAGCCTGGTAGGATGCCTAGAGGTAAAATTTACTAGATTGCGGGGTCCCTCTAAGACTGGGACCCGCTGGAGATTTTAACTCTCAAGCCTGTTCACACCAAGTCTCTAGCAATTCACTCATTACAGTTCATGTTTTCCTACTTGGTGCTGGTTCCCGTGGAGGCTTCTGTTCTGGAGTTTCTGCTCTGGTAATTGTAATCCACTATATTTGCCTCTCCTTCCTTGCTGGAGGTAGGTGAGGGGACAGAGATTTGTCCTGTGACCTCACTGAATCTGATGGATCGGCAAAGAGTTGCTGACTTTCAGTTTGTTCAGCTTTTTTCTTGATGTGTGCTCAATAGGAATGACTGTGTCCGATTTCCAGGCGCCTCACCTGCAGAACCGGAAGCGGAAGTCTGATGTCCAGTCTCTAGAGGTCCCTGTTTCCTATTCATCTTCCCTTAGATTTCAGGCAACTCCATTTAACTCACTCATCTGTATAATGAAAATCCCAATTTTGAAACAACCCATCTGTTTGGATTCTGTTTCTGGACTACTGAGATCTTTTTGAAGAAAGTTGCAAGCTCTTCAACATTTAGTGTACCTGACCCTCCCTCAATATTTCCTTTCACTCTACCTGTCTCCACCAATCACTTGGCATCTCTAGGTGGAAATCTTCCTTAGTCCCTTCCACCAAGGGAATCTGTTGATTCTGCCTCCTAAAAATGTTTCTTCTCTGTCCATTTAGGTTTACCATTAATTAAGGCACATTATACCTTCATTACCTCTATGATATCTATGAAACAGAGGATGCTTTGTATATACTATTTACAATGATGGATAAGAGATTTTATGTAATGTTCTCTCAATTTAATTTATATTCATTATTGAATTAAAGCCGAAATGATGTTATAAATAAGAGCTAAAGGTCAAATATGACAAATATGGCTTTTTACTTATTCTCCCTGTCTTCAGTCTTGAACTTTTTAATCTATTTCTCCACATTGTGGCCAGATTCGATCCTGCAAATTTAATTGTAGTATTCCCCTCAAAAATCTCCTTGTTCCTCACTGTCTTCAGGATACAGTCCATACTCAATATTGAGTCAATATGGTTTTCAAAGCCCATCATGACTTGGTGTGTTGGTACCTCTCTGACCATGGCTATTGTCCTTTAACCTTTTATTCTATCAAACTAAATTGCTCACAACCTTCAGTTTCCCAAAGAGACAATGGTCTCTCATATCTTGGCAAGCCTGTATTAGCTGAATTCGTTTATATCTCAAATTAGATATCAATTAGTCCAACAAGAATGACCCTTCAAGACTAGGTTACTCTTTTGCTCTCCCTTACAACTTTGTCCTCGCTTTGTTATAGAATCTATATTGTACTAATTTTTGTTCTTGCTTTATTATAGAATCCATATTATACTAATTCTTATTTGCCTTTCAATTTTTTTCTTTCTCTTGAGGGAAGAAGTCTTATTTTTTATTTATCATTGTATCATCAGGATCTAGCATAGTACAAGTCATATAAAATGCATACAATGAATATTTATAATGAACCACAAGAGAATGCCATATGGGATTACATAAAACATGAAACTAGGCTCTATCTCTATATTCTTAACCTGCTTTCTGAACTTACATGCTTATGCTCTTACTATAAACTGTGAACTATTAGACTCAGCAGAAATTGCAAACAGCCAGCTTGCAAGCTAAATGCTACCCACAAAAATGTTTGTTTTAGTATATGCAGGGTTTGGAAGAAAATGAAGCCAATATTTACAAGTAAAGAAATTAAAATGTTAATTTCCAATTGACCTTAAAAGTTAGAAAACAGAGACACAGACCCCCAAACCAGCTTTGCGGTCAGTCAGATGTGGGCGTGTAAGAATACATAGGTTTTCATTTACAGACTTGATGTACTTGGGCAAGTTACTCAACGTCTCTAGTCCTTGACATACTTCTTTGTAAAATAGATATGATGCATGTCTAACCACTATGCTGTACACCTGAAACTAATATAATATCTAATACCAACTGTAATTTTAAAACTATAGCTATAATGCCTAGAATTAGGCAGAAGATAATGTGACTCTGAAGATAGTAAATTAGATAATATATGCAAAGGGTATGTCACATTATCTGGCACGTGGTGAGCATTAAGTCAATAAATGATCAATTTATTATTATTGAGATCAGTTATGGGCTTCTTTAGTTGGGTCCGATGCATGTGTTGTTCCCACTGACCGGTGAGTTAGTTCAAATGGCCATAACTTTAATGTTTGACATTGTGCCAGAGGACCTATAAGCCATTAGGTGGTTCACTCCTTCCACTGCTAAGGGATCTTGCCTCTTCCTCTGTGGATTAGTCACCAGATATCACCCAATAAAATTCAGTAAAATTTTTACACCTTTCCTGTCCCACTGGTTTAGCCATTGAGACAGAAGAAAACACTTCAGCTCTTCTGCTTACCTCTGCACCCATACTCATTGCCTCCTCAAAGGAAAAGGAAATTCCAAACTGGATTTTCAAAGAGCAGAACACTAATTGCAAGACTTTCACAAATGGGTGCACTCATTCATAGCCTCTCTTTTCCTCTCTCCTGTCTTCCCAGGGTCACTAGGTTCCAGGAATCCCTGGCCATAGTACACATTGTCATACCTCTTTTCTGGTCCCCTCTCCAGATGGATGGTTGTGTACATTGAGTAAGAGCCTGCCTCATGGGGCAGTCAGGCTTTTTTCCAGCTCTCCTTCCCTCTTTTTATTTTTTATTTTTTTGACTACTAAATAGCTTTGCTTTAAGCTACTAGCCTGACGTGGGGATCATATCCGAAGCTCTTTTGGCCCTAATCATGAAAGGAAAATTACCTTTCCTTCCTATCCATCACTTTCATTGTTCGGAGCACTGATAGGGATACTTTGAAAAGAACTTCCCTCAGTAGACAGAAGCTTGCAAACATGTACCTACAATATAGATACAGCTTCCAGAGGCATTCAGAACAAACTACGGCACTGAGAAGCTAGGTTGCTATATTTAGCAATCCTGGACAGAATGGATGGGCAGAGAAAACAGCAGCTTACCTGACAGACTTGGACCAAAGGTAGCTGTCCTTCTTGTGTAGGTAAATTAGATGTCTAGGGAGAGAATGCACACCTCGTACACGAGCACTGGTTACACACTTTTCAAACACTGGTTGCTGGAGGAGCATTCTTATCCTAGCTTGTCACTCCAATCTCTATCTTGTTTTTAATCCACTGACGCAGGCTAGGTCTTTGGGCTATAAAATGCAGCAAACCTCTAGTGTGTGAGAATTATAACCATGGGTTGTTTATACTGGACAGGGAAGTCCACAGATTACTCATATTTTTGTTTGTTTGCTTGTTTTGCTTTCAGAATTTCTGTCATCCCATCCTCCTTCTATCTTCTCAACTAGATCTAAAGGAACTGCCTTGACCAAGGGGGTCCAGGTTTAACAGAAATGATAGAATTTTTGTGCTACCATTGAAGTATGAAGGTTGACTAATGCTTGCAGGAATTAAATGAGAAACATGAATAGGCTGCAAGGGTTTGAGGAGAAACATGTAGAAAATAACATATTATTGGACTTCTGAAGGCATAGGCTTGAGAACACTTGGAGAAATACCAGAGGGTTTAGAGGAGTTTCTGAACTTTCTGAGAGAAGCCATGTCATTGCAAGCACTGTTCTGAAGATGGTACAACACCGTGGCTTTAGACAACTTGTATGTATTCAATGACATCTCAGTTAAGTGAAACTGAAAATAACTTTATTTCCTCCTACTTTCTCTATTTTGATTTGTTAGCTAACAGTATATTTAGATTAAAAATAAGAGAGAAATATCACCTTTCCTTGGGAATGTCTATGGATGCCGATGCCACATATCACACTAATTTTGTAGGTAGGACACAGGTGCTGCTCTACACTTACATGATTGTTGACTAACGGAACTTTAGGAAATGAACACATGAGAAATTGGGTGTTTTAGTTGCTCAACACTGGAGTGTGAAGAGGTGTGCCTCTTCTAGAGGAAAATAATACCTTATGCAGCTGCTAAAGATATGGCACGTACTAGTCAGAAATGGGAGTGCTTCTAAGGAAAATAAGGAAATCAAGGAGAAAATTAGAAGTGCCAGCTACCCCAGTGGCCGTGGGTAAGGCTGATTTTATACCTATATTTCTGGGGTGTTTTTCTTTTAATAACTCATGACAGGAGGCTGGGGATAGTTCATAAAACCCATTGCAATATTTGGTCTACTGAAGTGAACTAGTTCATCTAGAGAATACCGCAAGGCACAATTTAAAGAGTAGATTTAAATAAAGGGATATAAAGTTTTAGCTTCTTTTATTTATTTATTTTTAGAGAAAGGGGAAGAGAGGGAAACATCAATGTGTGGTTGCCCTCTACTGAGGACCTGGCCCACAACCCAGGCATCTGCCCTAACTGGGAATCAAACTGGCAACCCTTTGGTTCGCAGGCCAGCATTCAATCCACTGAGCCACACCAGCCAGGGCTTTTGTTTCCTTTACGGAGTGGTTTTGAAGGTAATTGTTGTCCTGACTCATTTAAGGGACTTCCGACCTCTTTGGCTAAACTCTCTGTCTCACTAATCAAAGAAGTACAGAAAAATTATAGACCTAACATGCAGCCATATGGAGATGGAGACAGGGTTTCCCTGAAACTCCAGTAGTATTCACATCTAAGGAAAATAACACTATCTCTGAATGATTCGTCCCAGGAGTCAGCACAACAGACTAAATCACATGCGGTGAATAGAGGCAGTAGGGGTTGCCCTCAGACTGTATGCTGCCTCTCTGCTATGTCACTTTCTATTCTTCCCAAGAGAGGATAGGAGAAATTGCTAACCTGACACATAAGAATCCAACATATTGACTGGAAGTCATAGGATCAATGTGGCTTAAAATGTCATGCCTCTACCTGTGGTTGTCTTTAGCCCTCTTCTATTTTCTGCACTCATTATACACCTGAGTTGATAAGCTGATACAAGGCCTTTCTTTCCGTGCCTAAGAGTGCTGGTCATTGCATTCAGTTCCTAAACCGCGTAAGTCAAAGAAAATAAGAACCAATCACCTTTTCTTTAGGATGACAAAGGAGGCCCTCTAAGATTTTAGATCCTAGGTCCCATGTTCCCACGCAGCTTTACTAGAGTTTTACATAGAGCCATTGGGAACTAGCCTAATAATATGAAACTTATCATATGAGACTTTGTTTTCCACTTAGCTGCTCTTTCATGTATGGCTAGCTCCTTTTAGGAACTTTTTATCAGGGAGGTTAACTGGCCAGGCAATATTATTCCATCCTTGTCAAGTGCCATCAATACCCCAAATATACACGAGATTGCTCAAGGTGTTCCTCATACATTTATTCACTATGGACTCACACTCTGCTTTACCTGTTCTTCAGAATAGTATTTCTCAGAAGTTAGCAGAAATATCCTTGCTGGGAGGTGATAAACACATAACTCTGGCACAGAAAGTATAGGCCAACACAGCCTATCAGAAAGCAGTGTTCTCTAATGTTCTATAAAACAGGCAACTAATGGCTGGTGTGGCTAAGTGAATGTAGCACTGGCCTATGAAGCAAAGGGTCTCTGGTTCAATTCCCAGTCATAGCACATGCCTCAGTTGCAGGCCAGGTCCCCAGTAGGGGGCACTCGAAAGACAACTACACATTGATGTTTTCTCCCTCTCTTTCTCTCTCCCTTCCCCTTTCTCTAAAAATAAATAAATAAAATCTTAAAAAAATCAAAATTACAAAAGAAAAAGTAGCAGTCACACAAAAAAGTGATTATTAAGCAACTACAATATATAGCCAATTTATTTTAATAAATGATATTTTAAATTATTCATTGCTAATCAAAGTCAGTTTGGTTGGAAGGTAGGGAATCAGGTTTTATATTTCAGCAGCCCAATTTTCTATTTATTAGCTGTGTGTCCTCAGGCAAGTTATTTAAACCACTTTGGGCCTCACTTTCCTCATTAGTAGAAAAGTATAGGGAATAAGAAAAACCTACCTCATAAGTTTAATGTAAGGATTATTCAGCGATTTTCAACCCATGTGCCACAATGGGTACACTGGTGTATTGCAAGAATTTTTAAAACATTCAATACCTGACTATTTAGTCAGAAGCATTGACCCCTTTTGCCTTAGATTGTCAAACAAAAAAATAACTATAGCTAACACAATAGCCACCCAGATGAATGAACCAAAATGATACCTATCTTTTTGGTAAATGGGCAAAAAAAAAAAAAAAGTATTTTTCGGTGGGCTATCTAATTTTAGTAATTAGTTTATGTGTGCCATGAGATGAAAAAGGATGAAAACCACTGGAATAAGTAGTTATGTATAATGTTATGATGAATGTTCAATAAATATTATAATTTTTTTAGATATCTTTCTCACTCCCCCCTTTTTTTGCATGACATTTATGTCTAGCTGTCTACCTCTGCTTCCCAGGAGAAGGCCTGTTCTAGTTTAAGAAGCACAAATCTAGGCGATGAGGGCCATTTCTGAAAGATGCATTCTCTCTTTCAGACACTTGCTCCTCATGGGTGGGCACAGTAATTTATTCCACATTAGTTTCAAAGAATGAAGCAGAAAGGCACTTTACCAAGTTCCCTTGCCCTAGGGAAATAGATTCAGTTTGCTTTTGCTTTAACTAATCCCTTCTTCCTCTGGGCTGTTCATTTTTGTTTCTCTTTTTAAAAATCTTCCATATTTGTCCATGCCTTCCAGCTCTTTCTTCTATCCACAACACAATGATGGATTCTAATATGATAACCAACAGCTGGAGAGGTTCACATTTTCTTTGGAAGATCCCATTGGTTGGTAAATCCAAAAATGAAGAAATTTTTAGGCATTTCCTTAAAGTGCTTCTCTACCGTCTGTATGCCTAGTTTGTTTGCCCACACTGCTCTAGTGGAGGCCTCTCAACACAATGATTGCAAAACATCTGAGGGAATACTCTGATATACGGGGTTGCAGGGGTATGTATTATTGTTATTAATGAAACCAGCTCACCATTTGGCGAAATGCCCTATGCCTTCTGAGTGCTTTATAAAGTAACGCCTGATTGCCTGAGATATGTTTTGTCCCCCGCATTCACTGTCAATTAAAATAATAAATACGCAACAGAAGCTATAGAGACTAGAGGAAAGAATAATGGTCCTTCCCAGTCAAATAAATGAGGAACTGACTAGGACAAATAATGGAGAACTAGAGAGTTCTGTATTTTTCTCTCCCAGGGTGTCATTTTCATTGTTATTTTATCTTTACGACAATGGGTAAAAAGGAAGATTAAGGCACAACACACTAATAACAACCAACTGAAGTGTTTCCATTCTCACAAGACACAGATAATTTTCTTTCAGTGATTTGACTAAAATTCCATGGCAAGGTCCCCTCACTATACCTATAGGAAGCTATGGAGGCAATTACTTCAGTGAGGAAGACAAGTACCTTTGCTTTATCCTATGAGAAACCAAGAGAGACTGAATAACATATATATGAAAATAAGTGAAAACTATAAGGATATTCCATCTCAGGCTGAAAATAACATAAATTACTCTTGTCATTCAAATTATAACATCAACAACAATAATAGGTACACTATTAAGTACTCATCAAGTGCCATTCACTGTGCTAAGTAATAACCTGTATCCTCTTACTCTTTTTAAAAATTTTCTGTAGTAAGTGTTATTTTCATGAGGATTAGAGCATACAGTTAATTTACCAAAGGTCACAAAAGACTGAGTGACCATTGCCATAAATTAGATTAAAACAATACATCCGATGTCAGTCATTCATTTAATTACCCTCGATATATCAGATTTTGATAATAGTTTATAAAGAAACCAATCAAAAGTATTACCTCAAAGTTGTTAATGCTTAGTGCATGTCAGCTTTTTATTACTCAAGAGTTAATTACAACTCTCAGGAGATATCGAATGGAAAAGAGTTGACACTTCAACTGAACACATAATTTTGTGTCACACCTATATTGAATTTTTTATTTATATGCCCCTCAACATATACATGCACACACTTAATATTGAGATTTAAACCAAGGACCTAGTTGTATTTATCTCCATATGTCTATACATGACAAGGTATGTCCAGAAAGTATCCAGTCATGCATTATGAAAAATAGAAACATTTATTGAAGAAGATACAAGATACAACTAACATTGTACATAAGCCAATGCCAACTCATTTCCCATCAAAGTAAGGTCCCTTGGGACCTCACACAGTTCTCCCAGCCACCATCAGCTACCCTGTCATATTTTCCTGAATCTCATCGACTATCTGAAATCTCTTTCCTTTCAAATGTGCTTTTAGTTTTGGTAAAAGCCAGAATTCGCAGGGTGCCAAATGTGGGCTGTTTGGGAGCTGGGTGATTTGATGTCTCAACAAAACCTCTGCATGAGACATGATGCCTGAATGGACCTATCATGATAAAGCTGCCAATCACCAGTTGCCCATAGCTGTGGCCTTCTGAATCATCTGAGTAGTTTCTGCAGAGGAATGTTCAAGTTTAATGCAAAATCTGATGCAGATTTGCTGCTCTACTCACTCAGTCATTTTGACTGTGATGGTCACACAGTTCACATGCTTACTCAACAGTATCTGCCATCCCCATTGACTAGTACAGTAAAGTCATCATTGTTTACACATGCACATTCTAGTCCACTCTCCTTGACTGCCAGGTAACATCAATGCTGTGCAAACTGTTCTTTATGTTAATATAACATTAACAATGGTTGGGTTTTTTCTGGACAGACTTCAGTATTTCTTATTACAAGCTCAAGATCATGTTAAAACAATTATAAATGAGAAAGGAGAGAAGATAAGAGGAATACAATTTATTTTTTCTTTGAGAAGTTACATAGTGCTAACAGAATTACAGATCTATGTATCATTTCATATTCACATTTTCATTTTGAAGATTGTTGAATTATTCTAGTTAGAGAGATAAGGGAACAAAGGTTCAGAGAACTTACATAGTTGTAGGAAGTCAGTTAGTACCTGGTAGGGCTGGGATGGGAATCTACTTTTGCCAACAGCTTAGCCCATGCTTTTTGTACAACATAGTGTTTAGCATGTACATTTTTCCCACTATTGCTCTTTCATAATTATGGCTAACTTACTTCCAACTCTGCTGATGAACCTGTAGATTACTGGCAGTACTGGGTAATCAGTGCATTATCCATTAAGAAATAAAATAGAGGAAGAGAAACGGTGCTTGATTATATTTGCTTTGGGACTGTTGAGTTTGAGGCATGCAAAACTGTGGAGCATGATAAAAGAGATTTTGCCAAAGGAGCTGAACATAGGTGTTTAAAATTCAGAAGATAAGTTTGTATAAGAGATGGAGATTTGGGAAATGAACTATAAAGGTGGTAACTAAAGCCTTGGTAGTTGATGAGGCCCCTGAAGGAGCAAATATATACTGATAAGAGTGCTGAAGGTTAGCTTTATGGAGGGAGCAGAAAAAGAAAAGTCTAAAAAGAGCATTTTGAAAAGGGACATCTAGAAGAGATGTACAAACACATAATTTTACTAGAAGATAAGAGAAGAAAAAAGATTGAAGAACAAAGACAGTGGAATATATTAAATTGAGTTAAGATATACCCACTGGACATATCAGCTAAAAGTTCTGCTCTACCAACTATTTGCATTGAAGTTTTAGGGTTATATCAGCCTACCTAAGGGACATTCGAGTAGAGAGAAAATTTTATTTTAGCACATTAGTAAAGAAAATTCCACAGTAAATTTAAAAGCAATGTTTAATATAAATGGAGTATAATTGACATCATGAAAGAAGAGTCACTCTCTATCCCCTTATTCTGATATATTTTTTCTTTAATGTATATATTATTACCTGATATATTACTTAGGGATTTGTTGCCTTCTTCCTCATAGTAAAATATAAGCTCATTAAAGGAGGTACTTTATTTTATTACAACTGTATCCTCAATGTCTAGAACAGTAGTCTGCCTAATACAACCCATGTCTTCTAAGTATAAATAAAGTTTGATCAGAACACATTGTTTGTTCATATTGTCTGTGGCTGCTTTGGCAGAGTTTGGCCTATGAACCAAAAATATATACTATCTTATTCTTTACAAAAAAGAGTACTTGTATCTAGTGGTCATTAAATAATTTATGAGCTAATGAGACTTAAAGTTAAAGGCATAGTTCTCAGTTATTCAATGTTGTTTATCAAATTAACCTTTCTAAGCTTTGTCCACCAATTTGTAAGAATGGGATAATAATATACAGCATATCTTAAAGGACAGAAGTGATCATTAAATTACATATCTATATATATCTGTATATCTATTTATCTATCTATGTATCTATCTGTCTAACTGGAAAATGGTCAATCAAAAAACAAAAATACTTTTTCATTCCTTTCTCTCTTTGAAATCCCCTATCAGTGAAGGTGATTTTATTGCCTCCTGAATGGCTCTGTCAGGACCACCTGAAGTGTCAACAGTATGAAGCCAACAGAATGATATTGACTCACCCAAATAAGATGTCCTCTCTCCCCAGAAGCTGTGAGCCCTAGATGACACAGTCATGACAAAGGGATAGAAGCTGAATCATTATGTCAATATCAACATTATTTTGACTGTAGCAAAAAGAGCAGTGGATAATAAAGAGAGACATTTGGGACTGATGAAAACACTTGACATAATTTTCCAAGCCACTGGCATTCACCTTTCTAGTCATTCCAGGAGAGCCCTTCATTACTTACGGCTTTCTCTGTAGTGTGGGGCATTGTACAATGTTGTGGTTAGGACCATTTAGCCTCTAAATAATGTTTTAATTTTTACTATGTTTTTCTTATGGTTGTTGGATATCAAATGAGAAAGTTGTATTTTGTAAAACCACTTAGTTTTTAAAAAGTACTAGTATAGACTTCAGATCAAGATGGAGGTGTAGGTAAACATGGCTTTCCTCCTCGCACAATCACAGCAAAAATTACTACTAAGCTGCAAAACAAACATAACCCAGAATAATCAGAAAATCGAGCTGTATGGAATTCTGACAACCAAGGAATTAAAGAAGTCACATTCATTCAGACAGGTAGGAGGGGTGGACATGTGGTGATGCGGCATGGGCAGTCCTACACGTAAGTGTGGTAAGTAAAAATTGGGAGGGATCCCTTGGGAGTGAGGGATCCCAGCCCCACAAAAGACCACCCAGCCTAGGGTTCCAGTGCCAGGAAGATAAATGTCCATAACTTTGGGCTGTAAAAGCCAGTGGGAGTTGGGGTGGCAGAAGAAGATGAAGGATTTTCAGGAGTCTCTTCTTTAAGGGCCTGCAATGGACTTAGAACTGACACACATTCACTCCCTCTGGGCTTTAGCACCCAGGGCAGCAGCTGGGAGTGAACCAGTGGTATATAGGGAGAAAATGAAGTATCTGGCCTCAGGGCAAGTGTTGGGAGATATCTTCCTCCTGGACAAATCTCTAGAGGCCAGACAATGGCACTGTCCCCTTTATGAGCCCTCCCACACAGAGAACCACAGTGAGGCAAAGCCATACAGAAGACTCCATCAATCTGGCTCACACAGGTTGCCCTGCCCTGGTGATTAACTAAGGCTCCGCCACATACAACTTACCAGTGTGCTTTTTTACAGTAGGCCACATTACTAAGACGGGGAGTCAAAGCAGCTCCACCTAATACATAGAAACAAACAAAGGGAGGCTGCCAAAATGAAAAGACAAAGAGATATGGTCCAAAAGAAAGAACAGAACAAAATTCCCAGAAAAAGAACTAAACTGGAGATAAGCAATCTATCAGATGCAGAGTTCAAAACACTAGTTATTAGGATGCTCAAGGAACTCATTGGGTTCTTCCACAGTTTAAAAAAGACCCAGGCGGAAATGAAGGTTACACTAAGTGAAAAAAAAAATTACAGGGAACCAACAGTGGAGGAAATCTGAGTGGAGGAATCTGAGAATCAAATAAATGATTTGGGACATAAGGAGGAAAAAAAATTCAATCAGAACAGCAAGAAGAAGAAAAAAAACAAGAAAAGGATAGGCTAAGGAGCCTCTGGGACATCTTCAAACATATCAACATTTGAATCTTAGGGGTGCTGGAAGAAGAGAAAGAGCAAGAAATTGAAAAATTATATGAAAAAATAATGAAAGAAAACTTCCCTAATGTGGTGAAAGAAATAGATATACAAATCCAGGAAGCACAGAAAGTCCCAAAAAGATAGACTCAAAGAGGACCACACCAAGACACATCATAATTAAAATGCCAAAGGTTAAAGGTAAAGAGAGAATCTTAAAAGCAGCAAGAGTAAAGCAGATAGTTACCTAGAAAGGAGCTCCGTAAGACTGTCAGCTGATTTCTCAAAATAAACTTTGCAGGTTAGAAGGAACTGGCAGGAAGTATTGAAAGTATGAAAAGCAGGGACTTACAACCAAGAGTGCTCTATCCAGCAAAACTATCATTTAGAATGGAAGGGCATATAAAATGTTTCCCAAACAAAGTAAAGCTAAAGGAGTTCATCATCATCCGACCTTATTATATGAAATGTTAAAGGACTTACTTAAGAAAAAAAAAGAGCAAAACTATGAACAGTAAAATGACAACAAAGACACAAATATCAACAACTGAATCTAAAAAAATAAAAACTAAAACAAACTAAGGAAACAACTAGAATAGGAACAGAATGTAGACCACAATGGTGATTATCAGTGGGAAAGGGGAAGGGGGAGAATAGGGAAAAAGGTACAGGGATTAAGAAGCATAATTGGAAGGTGCAAAATAGACAGGGAGACATTAAGAAGAGTATATGAAATGGAGACACCAAAGAACTTATATGCATCATCCATGGCCATGAACTAAGGAGGGGGATTGCTGGAGGGAAGAGGGGTACCAGGAGGATGGTGGCAAAGGGGAAAAACCTGGGAGGACTGTAATAGCATAATCAATAAAATATACTTTAAAAAATAAATAAACCTAGTTGTACACATGGGAAAAAAAGTTAAGGTATGGATTGTCTTTGTTTCCAGTAAATGAAGGAAAAATCATGTATCAAGTTACTATTTTTTTCTTTAACAGTGGCTTTAAATGGTTAAAGACATCATGATGTATTACATAATTTTGATCAAATGACTACAATTTACAAGCCTAGTAAATGTTGAGTTATGTGAATTTGCAGAATTAGTTTCACTTTCGTAATCATTATCTGTTTTTAAATTGTTTGAATAAGGTATAGATGTTACTAAATGTCCTCTTCTGTCAGACTACCTGAGTCCATATCCTGCTTCTAACTTACTTTGGGAAAAGAATCTAATCTCTGGAATCTTCAGTTTTTTGATCTGTCAAATTAGTATAATAAAACATCCGCCTCCTAGAGTAGTTATGAAATTTACATAAATTTGTTCATGTAAAATAAAAAGAGGATTTTGATACTTATTTACTACTACTTTAAGATGTGGAAAAATCACTGCACATTATCTAGAATTTTAATTTCAACTCTTCAAATTTTACACATCTTTCTGCATAAACCTCTAAATGTGAATTAGCATAATGGTTGGCCCATTATAATACTGAATTTACACTTTTTAAAAGTCAAATTCATGTAAAATATAAAATAAATAAACCTAAAAAGCAAGTGGTAAAAAAAGAAAATTCTTGCTATAAAAATAGTGGACAGAGTTCATAATTTTCTTCATATACAAAGAGGTTTTAGGAATTATTTTTAAAACACTAAGATTTCAATTGAAAAATGGCAAAAAATCAAAGGTAATTGTCAGAAAAAGAATCTAATGGCAAATAATTATATCAAAGAGTCAACCTTATTATATGATGAGAAAAAAAATGAGTTGTTTTTTCCACTTATTTCAGAGTGCTTTCCATGATGTAATGGTTCTCTCATATATATAGGCCTCTGGAACCTCGGAGTATTATTACCTAATGAGACCTCTAATTATTGTAAACTTTGTACCAAGCAGGCTGGCAATATATATCCAGATATTTAAAAATGGTCACAGCATTGGACCTGGTAATTCATGCAAAGGAAATAACCAGAGATGCTGACTAATTTTTATACATGTAGGTGATAATGCATAACTTAATTTTTAATAGCAAAAAAATTATAAAATTTCAATGTGCAATGAGTATTGGGGAAAAAAGTTTATAGGGCTTTCTGTTCCTACAAAATCTTTTCAAGAAATCCTTTTTTCTTTTTCTTTACAATAAAACTACAGCTGTTTTGTGTGTAGTTTGGAAAAATGTGATTGATGGACTAGTAAGAGATCTGGAGTGATTTTGGTCACCACTCAACAGCTCAGAGATGATATATCAAGCACTTCCCAGAATATGTGGGTGTTTATCACCTATTATCCTGAGCTGTGTTGATGAACCCAACTCCACTCTAGAGACACTTATAGCACTTAGCTTTGGGACACTTGTTAAAAATTTCAGATGTTGTAACTTACAAGTTTTTGAGACATTGGGTCTATTTATAAGAACGAAATAATTACTAGTAAGTTATTCTATTTTGTTGATTTCCAGTTGGTATTATTCATATCACCTAAAGTCATTACAGTCTTCTTGAGGGCAATGATCATTTGTATTTTTTATACAAATTATGGGTACTGAACAAAGTCACTATTTAGCAAAAAGTCAAAAGAGATAGATTAAGAGACTACCTGGTATTGGTCATTAGGAGGAAAGAAGAAAAATCAAACATAGGGTGGTACCGTATTCACCCAAATAATAGTATAACTATTCCTTTGCTTCTCCTATTGCTTTGTTTGGTAGCTCTGCACTACTGCTACCCATTGTAGCAAAAACTCTATGCCACATGTGATATATGTAGTTTTCTAGTTTTTTTCCCATGAAACCTCTGGAAATAAGAACAGGTCATTTCAGATAGAGGTTGCCTTTATTTATATTTCGAGCACCATAGAAACTTGGCCAAAACATTTTGCATTCACAAGCAGTATATTTTTACTAATTGTACCCAACTAGAAAATTGTTGCAGCTGATATTCAAACTCTGCTTGACCTAACTAGAAGATCATGGTCTTTCACCTGTTTCAGACTAGAGAAAAAATATTAGGAGAACTAGAAAATATGGTGTCATCATTATATTCAAAATTCCCTCTTTCCAAAGTGAGAAATCACCATGGATAATTGGTCCAGGATAATCAAGGTACATTAGATTACTGGTATTTGGCATCTTTGGATAAAGAAGACAGTTAATGTAAATAGGAATATATTACATAAATAAAAATTGATACAGCGTAGCATAACATGTTCCCGTGTGGAACTTATTTTGTTTTGTAAAGGGCGATTTAATTATCGCAGCTTGCAAAGTCGTCTTTTATTGAGATGGACAAGGTAGAATGCTTTAGTCACAAGCTGAATCCCATGGCTGGCACAAATCTGACAAGAACCAGTTGCTTCCTTCAATTTCTTTCTTCTTCCAAAATGCAATTAACATACTGTGATTAGTTGAACAAATTCCAAATGGTATTCAAATGAAAGCAATTTACTCCGAGTCTGGGCCCAACAGGTGATCATTTTCAAAGCTCCTGAAACAATTGGATGGTTTCATCACTTGTTCTCAGGAAGAAATGGATTTCAAGGCTTGGTTCCAACAGGCCCCTCCATACAGAGTCCATATGGTGGTTCAGTGCTAGCCTTTCAGCTTCACTAGCCCAAAGGACAGCCATGGGTAATTACATCTTGCTTCCAAAATATTTTTATGGTGAAGTAAAATGTTTCAATCTAGGACAAAACAACAGCTGAAGCTTCTTAACTACCTGGCAAAGAAAGTTGTAGGGGTATAAGTATGGGGGGTGTGCGTGGGAGGATGGTAGTTCAGATGCGAGAGCAGAGCGGCAAAAGACTCAGTTGTGTGCAGGATGTGAAGCAAAAAAAGATATCCCACTTCCTTTTTATATGTGGGATTAAATTGCCCATTCAATCTACAATAAAACTGTGAGGTGTGCGCATTATTTTCTTCATTATTCCAAGGACAAAATTAAGTCTTCGAAAATATTAATAAAATTAACATAAATGACACATGGTATGAACACGAAGAAGCAGGATATTTAAAACCACATATAAATATAAAACATTAAGCCATTTTCTTTCTTCTCCACCAGGTTGCCCTTATGTATATTTCAATCACCACAGAAATTTGACTGAAACATTTTGCCTTTAGTTCACTTAAGAAAGAAAAGCTAATTCAAAAAAGTTATACAGAGACAACACACACTTTGGTTTCTGTTTCTGCATATTAGGAAGGAGCTTGGAAGTTACCACTTCATCGTTACAAGTGAAAAGCTGAACAATCTAAACAAATCACAACTCTCCTTGGATTTGTAAGGGAGGTGAGGATATAGGGTAAATCGATGCCCCCAAGCTTGGAGAGATAGGTAGGTGAATACAGGGAGTAAAGGCATAATAGAAAGGATCTCTTGAATGAAAACCACCTAGGGAACCAGTGCCCTGGTAGAAAAACCTATAATTGAAGAATTGTTGAAGGCTCAGCATGGACAAGTCTGAGAGTTAAAAAAAGTCAAAGGGAATTACATACTTTTGTGAGTTTTACCTCCAGGAGCTTGACCAGGTTCTCCCAGTACATATGCAAGAAAGATTCTCTCACATGTGCCCCAGGAAGAGAGAAGAAGGAAGTATTTTGAAATACACCAGTGCACTGTACTTTTAACACGACCTGCCCTCAGAGGAAACTAGTTAATCAGAGCCTAACCTGGTAGAACATTATCAGAACCCGACTGATCTGGGTGAAGAGAAATAGATAATTCTAGTCAGCTGTTGCCGTTACCACTTAAGTGGGTAGAAAAACAAACAAACACACAAAAAAACGGAGGAGTGCTTGTGAAGTTCACCTAAAAGCCTGAGACTTAATCTTAGGGCTCTAGCATGCTTCCTCTCCTCCACACCTTGTGGCCACATTACTAAAAGCCTATTTAGAGCCATTCCTCTTAGCTGGTACATCATGTATGTCCATAGAAGGAAACTTACAAGGCATACCGAAAAAGAAAACCCAATTTGAAGAAGAAGTGCTAGCATTATACCTAGACACAACACAGATGTTGGAATTATTAGACTGGGAATTTCAAACAATAATGATTAATATACTAAAGATTCTAATGCATAAAGTAGACACTATGCAAGAATTGATAGGCAATGTAAGCAGAGAGCAAGAAATTCTAAGATATAACCAAAAGAAAATGCTATACATCAAAATGCAAACAGAAATGAATATATTTGCTCGGCTTGTTAGTAGATTGCACATAATGCAGAAAGAGTACCTGAATTTGAATTATATCAATAGAAACCTTCAAAATGGGAAAACAAAAGAAATAATAATAATAATAATAAAACAGAACACAATATGCAAGGACTTTGGAATAGCAACAAAAGATGTAACTATGTGTAGAGTACCAGAAGGAGAAGAGAAAAATGAACAGAAGAAATATTTGAAATAATAATGACTGAGAATTTAGCCCATATTAATATCAGATGCAAAACCACAGACCTCGGAAGTGCAAAGAACACCAAGCAGCATAAATGCCAACAAACAAACTGTACCTAGGCATATCATTTTCATATCATTTACCTCCAAAAATCCCTCCATCGATTTCCCATCTCACTCAGAAGTTCTTCAGTGGTCACCAGGACCCTATATGATGTGGTTGCCTTAACTCTCCAATTTCATATCTCATTCCTCTCTCCCCACTTTGCTCCCATTCAGTGCCACTGCCCTCCTTGCTATGCTTTGAACATGTCAAGCCTTAGGTTATTTCCTGTCTGTTTCCTTTGTCTGAAATATTCCCCTCTCAGATCTTTTCATAGATAACTTCCTTACTTTATTCAAATATTTGTTACATTTTCAACTTCTTAAGGAGCTCTTTTTGTGATCATTTGTTTTAAAATAGTAATTTACCCTTATATGGCCATTCCAAATTACACTTTTTTCCCACTTTTTCTGAGGTATAATTAACAAATAAAATGTTGAGTATGCTTAAGGTACAAAAGGTGATTATTTTACATTTGTATAATTTATTAAATGATTACCACAATCAAGTTAATTAATACAACCATCAGCTCACATAGGCCTCCTGTTTTGTTTAGTGGTGAGAATGCTTAGAGCCTACTTTCTTAGCAAATTAACCCCCAGTCCCTGGTAACAACTACTTAACTCTTTGTTTCTATGAGTGACTTTTTTAATATTCCACATATAAGTGAGATCATACAGTATAATATCCTCTACATTCATCCATGTTGTTATAATTAGCAAGATTTCCTTCTTTCTCATAACCGAATAATATTCAGATAGGTAGATGTAGATATAACATGCATATAAATATATAAATCCATATCTACATCTATATCTACCTTCTTTACCCATTTATCTGTCAATCGACACAGGTAATTTCTATATTTTGGCTATTTGGTTATTACAAAGAATGGTGCAATGAAGACAGGAGTGCAAATATCTCTTTAAGATAGTGATTTTATTTCTTTCGGTTATATTTCCAGAGGCAGGATTGATGGATCATATGATAGTTCTGCTTTTACTTATTTAGGATCCTCCATACTGTTTTCCATGGTGGCCCAAGCAATTTATATTAGCACCAAACGTGTACATGTACTCTATACGTGTTCTCTTTTCTCCACATCCTCATCAACAACTTATCTGTTGTCTTTTTGATAAAAACCATTGTAACATGTAAAATGCTATCTCATTGTGGTTTTGCTTTACAATTTCCTTATGATTTGTGAGTTAGAGCACCATTTCATACACCCCTTGGTTATCTTGATGTCATCTTTGGAAAAATGTCTATTTATGACCTTTGCCCATTTCTTAACTGGACTTTCTATTTTTGCTATAGAGTTAGGTAAGTTTCTTATATATTTTGGATATTAACTGCTTTTTTCAGATAATTGGTTTTCATTTCTTCCCATTCCATAGGTTGCCTTTTAATTTTTTAAACTGTCTTCTTTGCTATGCTGAAGATTTTTACTTTAATGTAGTCCTGTTTATCTATTTTTGCTTTTGTTTCATAGTCATGGTCAGTGTCAAGAATCTTTTTCTCCATTCTCTTAGAAGTTTTAAGGTTTCAGATCTCATAGTTATATTTTTAATCTACTTCAAGTTAATTTGTGTGGGTGGTTTAGCACTTGTCAGTATTGCAGATGGGGAAACAAAGAGGTGGGCCTCTTTTGTATTGTTCTGTCATAGGGCAGTTACTCACAAATGCTCACTTTCCCCCATGTGTTGCAAGCCACCATTTTGCTGACCTCCACCTATTATAGTGTTATTTGAAGATTGGATTAATAGTAAATGTGCATTACAAACTCTAGGATAACCACTAACAAAAATAAACATAGAACTATACTGATACTCTAAGATAGGAGAAAAAATTGAATTATATAAAATCACAAAAACCAGAGAAGAGTCGAAGACCAATAATAGGAACAAAGAACAAGGACAACAAGTAGAAAACAAATATGGTCATTATTAACCCAAGTATATCAGTAATCACTTTGAATGTTAATGGTCTAAATATACCAATTAAAAGACAGAAATTGTCAGAGTGGATCAAATAACAAGATCCAGTTATATGTTGTCTACAATAAATACATTTTAAATATAAAGACACATATCAATTCAAAGCAAATGAATAGAGAAAAATATATCATGCTAATACCAAATAAAGTGGAAGTAGCTATATTAATTTCAATCAGGGCCTCCTTCAAAGCAAGGAAACTTATTTGCAATGAAGAAGGATATTACACAGTAATAAAAGGGTAAAATTTCCAGGAAGAAATAGTAATTTTAATGCACATATACCTAGAAACAGAGCATGAAACTGCAAGAGGCAGAAAGTAGTAGATTAGCAAAGAGAAATGGATGAATCTACTATGTAGTTGGAGACTTCAACACAACTATCTTAGAAATGGACAGATCTGGCAGGCTAAAAATCTGTAAGGACATCATTGAACTAAACACCACCACTAAGCAACTGAATACAGTTGACACCTATAGACTACATCATCCAATAATAAAAGAATACACATTTTTCACAAACTCACATGGAATATTAACCAAAATATATCTTATTCTGGGTCAAAAAATACACCTTAACAAATTTAAAAGAATAGAAATCATAGAAAGCCTTCTCTCAAACCACAGTAGAATTAAATAAGAAATCAATAACAGAAAGATAACTGAAAAAATCCAAAATGCATAAAGATTAAATAGTACACTTACATACGGGTCAAAGAAGAAATCTTAAGAGAAATTTAAAAAATTTATTTTAACTTAATAAAAACCCCCACAATTTATCAAAAGTGGAATGCAATGAAAGTGGTGTTTAAAAAGAAATTTATAGTATTCCAATATTTACTACATCTCTTAGAAAAGAAGAAAGATCTAAAAATCAATCATTTAAGTTTCCACCCTGGAAAACT
The DNA here is from genome assembly GCA_004026545.1 of Mormoops blainvillei. Lineage (NCBI taxonomy): Eukaryota > Metazoa > Chordata > Mammalia > Chiroptera > Mormoopidae > Mormoops > Mormoops blainvillei. Next base: position 418,366 of record PVJD01000100.1, on the reverse strand, counting down.
AGGAAAAGAAGACCAAATTAAGTCAAAAGTAAGCAGAAGAAAATAAATGATAAAAATAAGAGCAGAAATCAATGGAATTGAAAACAGGAAGTTAGTAAAAAATCAACAAGCCAAAAATTTTTTTTAATTCAATAAAATTGATAATCTTCTGGTCAGTCTAACAGAGAGAGAAAGAAAAAAGAGAAAGGAGATACAAATTACTAATATAAGAAATTAAAGAAGAGACATCACAACAGATATATTGAACATTAAAAAGGTATTAAAGAAATATTATGAACAACTCTATGCCCACAAATTTTATAACCTAGATGAAATGGACCAATTCCTTGAAAGACAAAATTTACCAGCTCTCACACATAAAGAAATGGACATATTGAATAAGTCTGTATCTGTACAGAAATTAAATCAATAATTAATAAATACAAATAAAAGAACCAGACAAAGACTGGTAACCTATTGATTATATTAAGTATTTTTTAAAAATGATTATTCTTTATAATCTCTTTAAGAGCACATAAGCAGAAGGAATACTTAATAACTTCATTATATGAGGCAAGCATTACTCTAATGCAAAAAAAAAAAAAAAGATATTACTGGAAACAAGAACTGTAAACTGACACCTTTCATGAATGTAGATGCAAAAATCCTCAACAGAAAAATGGTAAATCAAATCCAACAATGAACAAAAATAATTATATACTATATAAAGCAGTTCAATATTTGAAAATAATGTAATTCATCACATCAAAAAACTAAGAAAGAAAAATCACATGATCATATCAATAGATGCAGAAAAAACATTTGAAAAAATACAAAATCTGTTCATGATTTAAAAGAAAAAACTCTTAATAAACAAGAAATAGAAACTTTCTCGACTTCATAAATAATATCTACAAAAAAATACAAAAACCTAAAGCTAACATATTTAATAGTGAGAAACTAGATGTTTTCCCAGTAAGATCAGAAACAAGACAAGATGTCCTCCCTAAACACTCTTCTTCAACACTGTATTAAAAGTACTAGCTAAAGCAATAAAAGAAGGAAAAATAAAATGTACACAGATTGGGAAGAAATAAAACTTCCTTATCTTTATTGAGGTAACATGGTACTCTATGTAGAAAATCTGAAATAATTGAAAAAATAAAAAGCTCCTCCAACTAAGAAGCAATTACAGAAAGTCTGCAAGATATAAGGTTAATGTATAAAATTTCACCAATTTCATACATATCAGAAATGAACATGTGAAATTTGAAATTAAAAACACAACACCATTTATATCTGCACTCCTAAAACTGAAATATGTAAGTATAAATGTAGCAAAATATGTATGAGATTTATAAGAGGAAAGCTATAACACTCTGATGAATAAAATCAACAAAGAAATAAATAAATGGAGGGATATTCCATATTTATGATTATACAGATTCAAATTTTCAAGATATAAGTTCTTCCCAACTTAATTTACAGAGTCAAGGTAATCACAACCAAAATTATAGCAACAAATTGATTCAGAATAGCCAACATAATACTGAAGGAGGAAAATAAAGTTAGAGGACTACTAGTGCTCAAATTCAAGACTCACTGTTAGGTTTAGTAATCACAGTGTGGTTTTAGTAAAAGAGTAGACAAACAGATTGATGGAACAGAAGAGGGAACCCAGAAACAGCCCTACATAAATATAGTCAACGGATATTGGACAAAGAAACAAAAGTAACACAATGGAGCAAAGATAGGTTTTTTAGCAAATGGTGCTAGAAAAAAATAAACACTCACATGCAAAAAAAAAAAAAAAGAATCTGGACACAGACTTTATATTCTTCACAAAAATTAACTCAAAAGGATCGTAGACTTAGCTGTAAAATGTAAAACTGTAAAACTCTTAGATGATAACAAGAGAAAACCTAAATAACTTTAACTTTGGGTATGGCCATGCCATTTAGATACAACACCAAAGATATAATCATGAAAGAAAAAACTAGTAAGCTGGACTTCATTAAAGTTTAAGAAGTCTCCTCTGTAAAAGACAACATCAAGAGAATAAATAACAAGCCATAGGCTGTGAAAAAAATGCAAAAAATCCATCTGATAAAGGACTGTTATCAAATATATACAAAGAGCTCTTAAAACTCAACAAGAAGAAAACAACCTAATTCTGAGAAATGGGCCAAAGACCCTACAAACACATAACTAAAGAAGCTACACAGATCATACACACACACACACACACACACACACACACACACACACACACACGAAGATATGCTTCACATCATAGGTCATTAGGTAACTGCAAATTAAAACTATGAGATGTTACTACATACCTGTTAAAATGGCCAAACTTTGTAACACTCACAACACTAAAAGGATGTGGATAAACAGGAGCTCTCATTCATTGCTGGTAGGAATGCAAAATCATACAGCTACTTTGAAAGACAGTTTGGTAGTTTCTTTTAAAATTAAACATACTTGTACCATAAAATCCAGCAATCATACTCCTTGGTATTTACCCAAAGGAGTTGAAAGTTTATGTCCACATAAAAATCTGCACACAAATATTTATAGCAGCCTTATTCATCACTTCCAAAATGTGGAATCAATCAAGATGTCCTTCAGTAGATGAATGGATAAACTGTGGTACATCCTGACAATGACATATTAGTCAGCACACACACATATACACAAAGAGCTACTGAGCCATGAAGAGCCATGAAAGGACCTTAAATGCACATTAGCACGTGAAAGAAACCAATGTCAAAAGGCTATTACTTTATGATTCCAAGCACATGACATTCCAGAAAAAGGTAAAATTGTGAAGACAGCAAAAAGATCAGTGGTTGCCAAGGGTTGGTGGAGGCAGGGAAGAGAGATAAACAGGTAGAATGCTTTTAGGGCATTGAAAATATCTGTATAATACTGTAATAATGGATACATGTCACCAAATCCATAGCATGTACAACACCAAGAGCGAGTTTTAGTGTAAATTATGAACTTTGGGTGGTAATAATGCTTAATTGTAGGTTGACCAACTGTAATAAATGTACCACTTTGGTGAGGGGTGTTTATAATGGTGGATTATGCATTTGTATATGTACACATGGGTATATGGGACATCTTTGTATCTTCATCTTAATTTTGCTGTGAACCTAAAACTATTCTAAAAAATAAAGTCACACATATATATTATACATATATATATAATTTTCACAAATTTTATATATATAATTTTCACAAATATATCAAAATCATTATAGGCGATACCATGAGGTATCACATTCAAATAAGTATTCAAACATCAAAATTAAAGGTTATGTTGAAGGACTGAACTTTACTCACATTTTATAAAAACTACACAGTTCATATTCTTCGGTGGTAGAGGGCTTGACAATGGGGTAGAACAGAAAATGAACTAGACCTAAGTTGTATAGACCCACTTACACCACTTAGTGATGATGCTATCATAGATATTTAGCCAATTTCTAGATTTTTCTTTAAAAGATTATTTTGGGAAGATATCATAAACATAAAAGACTTCCAGTGATAAATTATCATTTTGTAAACTTCTAAGGAATGAAGACAACTCTTTTCAGATCCTATTGTATTTTGGATTATAGTTTACAGTGCATTATTATTATTTCTTGGTTATCTCCAACCCTAGATCCTCAAAGAGTCAGGTCATATCTTATGGTAGTTGTCAATGCTGGGCAGACGATAGCTTCTCAATGACTGTTTCCTGTTATATTCAGCACAATTAAGCCATTTCATGCTCACAGCCTACATACCAGCTTTCCCTCCAGTCCTCTTGCTCCATCCACAGCAAAGCAGTCTCCACGTATGTGGAGAACAGAACAACTTTTTATTTCTTCTAGAAAAAAAATCCACTACCAATAAAGCATTAGTGAGTATTATAGGTTGAACTGTGTCCATAAAATTAATATGTTAACCTCAGAATATGACCTTATTTGGAAAGAGTCTTGGGAGATAAAATTAGTTAAGATGAAGTCATAGTGGAGTAGGCTGGGCCTTTACTAGAAAAAAATGTCTAGTGTCCTTAGACAAATTGAAAGTTTGGACACACACACACAGAGAACACCACTGTTGGGATGAATCATGCTGCCACAAGCTAAGGAAGTACCAGAAGCTAGAAGAGAGCCCTAGAACAGATCCTTCCCAGGTACTGTCAGCATGGCCCTGCCCACACCTTGATCTCGGATGTCCAGCCTTCACAATTGTGAGACAATAAAGTTATGTTGCTCACCCATTTGTGGTATTTTGTTATAAAAGCCTTAACAAACTAATACAGTGAGTCGTGAAAACTGTGTATCACCTCATTTCCGTTTGTTAAACAAATATTTTAAGCCTCCTCAAGAGATGCCTCATTTCCTGAGTCCTTTCTTGGCACCATCCGGGTATTTTATTTGTCCATTTGCAAACCCAAGAGGCTCCTCATCTTCTGTGCCATAACTTCACATTTTTATCCCATTATTATATAGAGCTATTCAATACCATCCCTAAACTCTACTCCAAGTAATTCTATAATACAATAAGTCTACATACATTTTTCTTTTCAATCTTATAAACACTTATGCTATAGGTATTATGTTCAGTTGACAGTTAAAGAAAATGGGGCTTCAAATGTTAAGTGGCTTAAGAACAGATAACTAGTTTTCCAATTGTGATCAATGTTTTCATAAACAAAAGCACACAACTTTTATTTGGCTACATCCACATATACAGGTAGTTTGACTAAAATGAATTTTCAGTTTGTTAGGTAGGATAGATAGAAAACCAAGGCAGGAAGAAGGAGGGAGATATGTCTCACCCACTAAGTCAGCAGTTCTGAGCCTGGTCCAATAATATCGCCAACTGTTTTGAACATCACAGAAAACACCTAGCTAGCATGGGAGGAAGGCAGTCCTTGAAATTCTGTATGTATCGTTTCCGCTATAGGGGAAAGAAAACCTTTGTAACTGTATATTCATCCGAAGGCCTAAAAGGAGAAGAAGAGGGGGATCTATAGTGCTCAAAGAAAAAGCCCATAAAACAACTTTGGTTAATTGCCTATCTCTGGTCACTATTTGTTTTATAAGGGAGTCCCTGATGCTTACAGAAAGAGCCCATAACTAACTTTGGGTAACTGCCTCAACTTTACTGCCTCCTGTCCCTCTATTTTATAACAACATGAACAAATGTGGTCTGGAGCAAGATAAGAATTCAGGCTAACAGACCCTCACACATATTTATGTTTGGGTTGCCACATCCCCTCTGGGGAAGCTGTCACAACTTTACCCACCAATCAAAATGTAACTCCCTCACCCCTGATCCTACCAACTCTGTAAGTCCTCAAGACAAAGCACCTGATGCTGTTGACTTTCTCCCCCATATCAGTAAGGCCCAGTTCTCTTCCATGAACACATCACCAATAAACCCTGCTTGCACACTAATATGCCTGCTGATCTGTAATTCTTTACTGCATCAGCAAGAAGAACCGAGTTTCTCCCATAACAAGTTTATTTTAAAAATTAATCAGATGGAAAATAAAAATTAACTGAATTAAAGACCAATTTGACTGATGGTTCCATTCAATATGGTCCAACTAACTGAAATGGCCATGCATGTGATAGTCTGTGACTTCCTTTACTCTTGTTGAACAAACCTCTTGAGTCTTTCCTGAGGAACCACACTCACGATTTCTCTCCCTAGAGGGCTTTGGCCTCAGCTTTAATGTATTATCAACAATGAACAGATTCTACTGGGACATTCATGCCAGATAATCAATTGGCTGATAGTTTTTGCAGAAACCACAGGAGAGGCATTTCTCCCCCAACCTACGTTCCCCTCACAAGAAGTTTAATATATTACTTTCATATGCCTAACTTATCTCTTCCCACTCCTACTCTTTGTCACGTCTCATATTTTGTAATTCAGAGACATATCTGATAAAGGCCCATCAAAACCATGAGAATTCATCCTTTGTCTTTCCAGTGCTCATCACTCATTAGTGACACGTACGTCTGACTATTTTGTGCTTTCTCTCTTTTTAATTCTTCATGTTTTACTGTGCACAAAGAGCTGAGAGACAAAGGCTCATCAAAGCCATCATTAGGCTACATTTATCTGCATTGAACTGTCTTTGTTTTCTATTAGCTTTTAAAATGGTCCCTATCCTTGTATAGCTCGCTGGATGCTCTCATTACATTTGGTCCTTTTTCATCTGTTACTCAAACAGCAGTGCTACTTGATAATTTTTTTGTCTTGCATTTCCAGTAATGAAAGTAACTCTGAGCAATCTTCTAGAGGTTTGAATTAAAAAGAAAAGAGGTTTTCTTTTTAAATTAAAATATTAAGTGCTGCCTGCATTTGTGTTTATCATCTGTAAAACATTCATTTTCATGCTCCTTCCTTGCAGCATGAGAGCATTGTTATGCAATGATTATTCCCCATGCCAGGCTATCAACAGGAGTATTTTGAGATAAACAATGTGTTTACAATAGGAACTATAGTGGTGTCTTTTGTTTCAGAAGATGTTGGCATTTATGTATTATTCTGTGCAGGAATAAGTCTGTCTTTCTAAGCCCGTTGGAGAGCTGCAGAAATTTTCTCAGTGACTGCACACAGAACTGGTCCTCTCCTCAGTGTCACCACCACCTGAGGTGAGGAGACCCTACTTTGTTCATTCACTTGTTCATTCATTCATTCACTCACTCATCTAGCAATCACTTATAATGCAGTTTTAAATAATGTATAAGAAATGGCCTTGGCAACAGCCCATCTCATCAAACTATTAATCTATGAATTTGCAGGAAAAAAAAATTATGTTAACGTGAAAAACTAAAACTGTTAGACATATCTAGTTGGGATTTCCACTAATTTCAGGCTGAGTGGTTTAGATTATGAAATATAGGTGCTCACCAACTAAGCTTCTCCCTCATGAAACAGAAAGTAAATAGGAAAATATTTATCTCTTCCATTTCATTTGATAATTGGAGTAGAATGACCCCAGCTTTAAAATAAGCAAACAAATACTAAACCCGTTGGGAAAGATCATCTCAGAAATAATGGGTAAAAAGTCAAGAAATTACATGAGGATATGGGGGAGATATCTTGGAGGATAACAGTAGTGCTCTGCTGGATCATAAAAGGCATACTTCACATATTTATTTTCCCTGAGACCCTTAATGCCCACACACATGTGTGTGAACACATTAGACACACATCTAGTTTTTAAGCTCAACATTTATGGAGGCAAATTCTTACAATCTTAAAATATATTTTACAATGGTCCACTCTTTTCTGTTTTTGTTTCATAAGCTCTATGAAGGTAGCCCTTATAGAAGATAGGTCATCACAAAGTTAACAATTTTATTTTTTCAGACTTTCTTCTAGAGAGGGTAATTTATTGACATTAAATAAGTAGCATCATGGCATCTATTTTCTGACATATTTGTTTGTTTATAATCTCACTAGGGCTTATTGCCAAGTGTACATTTCCCAGCCTCCCTTGCAATTAGATATTTAAATGTGACTGAATTCTAGCCAATGAAATGCAAGGTCCCTTTTAAGTCCATACAAGTATCTCATTTATAATCTTCCCTGCTCTTTTCCCATTTCTACAGGCCAAACTAGCAGAGGCCTCCAGGAAACACTGAGGATTGCAAATTGAAGACGGCAAAGACACAAGGTGCTAGGAGTCTGGATCACTGCACTCTGCTCGAAAGAGAGTTGCCCAACCAAGAATGCCCATTTACCTGAACAAGAAGCAGATATCCTTTGTATTAAACCTGCATTGCCTTAATTAATATAAGCACTTAGCACAATGCTAAACACGTAGGAAGCATTCAATATGTTTTCTCCTTTTTCCTTTGTCAGCACATACTCATTCAACACATGGACTAAAACCTAGGAAATATCTCTGAAACTTCCCAACTGTAATAATAGTCTCTGGTCTAACCACTTGTTTACATGTGAATCTCCCAATACCACCCCTGGTAAGCTTTGAGCATATTAAAAATGGACAATGTTATTCATTGTTCTATCTCTATTGCTTTGTTCTAGATGCCTGGTAAATATTTTTTGAATAAAAGAAAGGAAAATATTGGGCAGACCAGAGTTGGGTCAGATAACAAAGTGTAGTTACAGCCAGGGCATGTAAAGCCTAGTGGTTAAAAGCTCAGGTTCTTGAAATCCGAAGGCCCAAATTTTGTTGCTAAAGCTCTGAGTCAACCCCATATTAGCTGAGGTTACTAGATCTCTCTGAATGTCATTTCCTCATCTGTAAATTAAGGATAATAATAGTACACACAGGATTAACTGTTGATACCGTATTATTGTTATTAACAATAGGAAGGGAACTTGTGGCTCCATGAAGACTCCAGAGAAGGTACATACATTCTTCAAAAGGTCTGGAGTGATAAGGATCTGTTTTTCAGACTCTGCCAGTGAATATCACTTGCTTTAAAAGAATAAAATTCTCATAGTCAAGCAGGACATTACTAAGCAATTACTCATCCTTATCCCAAAACAGTATTTCTTAATGTCACAGGGACTTTATGCATCGAGGAAACATCTTTACTTTTTGAAATTTGGAGAAAATCAGAGTCATGCATGAAACTTAAAAGAACCATAAACAACAAGAAAAAAAAATCAAGTGAAATAAATGAGGAGTTTTTCACTGGATCAGAACTGCAGAAGAATAAAATAGGTGTAAGGGACATAATCACTGTTTGCTCCTAAATGAATGTTGGCAATGCTAGCACAATTTGACATCTAAATAAAGATATTAGGGAACTGCCAGTCAAAATGGAGGCATAGGTAGATATACTTTGTCTCCTCGCACAGCCAAAAGAAAGACAACAACAAATTTAAAAACAAAAAATAACCAGAAAATCGAACTGTATGGAAGTCCAACAACCAAGGAGTTAAACAAGAAACATTCATTCAGACAGGCAGAAGGGGCAGAGAGGCCACATGGCAAGGCTGCAGCTCGTGGACCAGGGTGGGCAAGGCTGTGGCTGGTGGACCCAGCAGTCCCACATTTGTGTGCAGATAAACTGGGAGGAACAACTGGGGAGTGAGAGAGACTGCACAACTCAGGGTTCCAGCGTGGGAAAAGAAACCTCAGAAACTCTACTGGTAAAAACCTACGGGGATTGTGGCAACAAGAGAAACTACCAGTCTCACAGGAGAGATCATTTGGTAGACTAATGGGGTCCTAGAACATACACAAATATACCCACCTGGGGATCAGCACCAGAAGGGCCCAGTTTGCTTGTGGGTAGCAGGGGGAGGGACTGAAAGCAGGGCAAGAGCTGAGCAAGAGGCATTGTTCCCTCTCAGACCCTTCCCCCACATACAGGGTCATGAGGCACCAATGTGGGTTGCTCTGCCCCACAAATGCCTAAGGCTTTGCCCCTCACTACATAATAGGTGTGCCAAGATAAAAAAAAAAGGCACAAAAGAAAGAACAGATCAAAGCTCCAAAAGTAGAACTAAGCAATGAAGAGATAACCAACCTAACAGATGCAGAGTTCAAAACACTGGTAATCTGGATGCTCACAGAAATGGTTGAGTATGGTTGCAAAATCGAGGAAAAAGTGAAGACTATGCAAAGTGAAATAAAGCAAAGTGTACAGGGAACCAACAGGGAAGGGAAGGAAACCAGGACTCAAATCAATGATTTGGAGCAGAAAGAAGAAACATTCAACCAGAACAGAATGAAGAAACAAGAATTCAAAAAAATGAGGAGAGGCTGAGGAACCTAGGACAACTTTAAACATTCCAACATCTGAATCATAGGGGTGCTGGAAGGAGAAGAGGAAGAGCAAGACATTGAAAACTTATTTGAAAAAATACGGAAGGAGAATTTCCCCAGTCTGGCAAAGGGAATAGACTTCCAGGAAGTCCAGGAAGCTCAGAGAGTCCCAAAGAAGTTGGACCCAAGGAAGCACACACCAAGGCACATCATAATTACATTACCCAAGATTAAAGATAAGGAGAGAATCTTAAAAGCAGCAAGACACAAGGAGAGAGTTACCTACCAAGGAGTTCCCATAAGACTCTCAGCTGATTTCTCAAATGAAACCTTAGAGGCAAGAAGGAGTTGGAAAAAAGTATTCAGAGTCATGAAAGGCAAGGACCTATATCCAAGATTACTCTATCCAGCAAAGCTATCATTTAGATTGGAAGGGCAGAAAAAGTGTTTCCCAGATAAAGTAAAGTTAAAGGAGTTCATCATCACCAAGCCCTTATTATATAAAATGTTAAAGGGACTTATCTAAGAAAAAGAAGGTGATCAAAAAGTATGAATGGCAAAATGACAACAAACTTACAACTATCAACAACTAAACCTAAAAAAATTAAAAACAAAAAACATCTAAGCAAATAACTAGAATAGGTACTGAATCTCAGAAATGGAGATCACATGGAGGGTTATCAGCAGGGAGGGGGAGGATGGAGAATGGGGGAAAAAGTACAGGGAATAAGAAGCATAAATGGTAGGCACAAAATAGATGGGGAGGTTAAGAATAGCATAGGAAAGGGAGAAGCCCAAGAATTTATATGTATGACCCATGAACATGAACTAAGGTGGGGAGGAATGCTGGTGTGGGGGTTACAGGGCAGAGGGGAATAAAGGGGAGGAAAAATGGGACAACTGTAATTTAAGCATAATCAATAAAATATATTTAAAAAGATATTAAAAGTGGAAAAAGAGGTGACATTTCATAAGACTGAACTATGTGATTATACAATATAAGAGTTGTTTATATATCAATCTTACAAATCATTTAGAAAGTATTTAACACAAAAGCAGTCAGAGATTAAAAAAATAAAATGCTTAGGTGAAGAGAAGCTAGATGATTTTTAAAGAGTATAAATGCTCAGGGCAAATGGGAAAGACAATTCTATATTTATTATTTCTACTATTCTTTTTTTTTAAAGAAAAATGTAAAAGAGGACATTCAGTCTCAAAGCCCTTGTACTCAGAATCTCCATTCAATGTGCATTTTTCTCTCCTCCTTTCTACAAAGTAGAAAAACTGTTCAGGATGAAAAATGACAGATGCCTGATTAGGGAAAAGTCAATTCTATATAAGGAAGTAGAAGATAATGGCGTTTCAAGATTCTTGAATGTCAGAGATAGAAGAAACTTTTAACACAAACATAGGTGGTTTCAAATCCTAGCTTTCCTGCATGTTGTTCATGGATTATTTCCTTTCATAGAGCCTCAGTTAATTCATCCATAAAAATGGCATAACACTACACAACAGATTTAGTATATACGAATATTGCTAAGTATATTTATTTTTTTGACTCCAAGCTATGAAAGACCTCCCTTGTCCTTGCCCAAGATCAAACAGAATGTTAGTGGCAGAGACAAGATGAAAACCAGTATCTCAAAGGCCGGACCAGGGCTGTATTTTCTCCTTACCAAATTGCCATTTTCAGCACTAGTTGTCAACTGGACTCCTAACTTTTGCTGATCATTTCTCTGATGTACTAGGTTAAATGTCGACAGATAGACAGACCCCAATACATCCTAATCTCTTATTAATTTATTTATTCACAAGTCATTGTAAAGCATCCTCTATATGTCAGGCACTATTCTAATTACTGACAATAGAGTTGTAGTTGGTGGATGCAAGTTGTCTGACCTTGAGGGGCCCATGCCTGTCCAGAGGGTGGGAGATAGAAAACAAACCACACACACACACACACACACACACACACACACACACACACACACAATGTACAGTGTTAAGTGCTAATTAGAGAATTAAAATAGGAAGCTTTGATAGAAAGGTGACTCTGTTAGAAAGGATTTTTGAGGAAGGCCTCTCCAGGGAGATAATGTTTAATCTGCGACCTGAACTACAGGATACAGTTAGCTACTCAGAGGGGACTAATGTTGAACTGGTAAAGGACTAAACTCAGTACATTTAAGAAACAGAGAGAGGCCGAGCAGAGTGGACAGAGACAGGGTGGTATCAGAGAAAATCAATGACATGGGAAGATACCATTCATCATACCATAGGCATTTCTAAGCCAAGGTAAGAGTTTAGGTTTTGTTCTGTGTGCTATAAGAAACCACTGGAAGGCCTTCGTGGAAGGCAATGTCATAAACAGCCTTGGATCTACTTAAGAAAGTGAGGGAAAGCTGGAAAGAGAGGTTCCAGGTAAGGAGAGGAAGAGGAGTGTGTGTGTGTGTGTGTGTGTGTGTGTGTGTGTGTGTGTGTGTGAGAGAGAGAGAGAGAGAGAGAGGGAGAGAGGGAGAGAGAGAGAGAGAGAGAGAGAGAGATAACAGGATATCTAACAATGTTTTAACTGACTTCTCTCTCTTCCCTAGTGTCAAACATCCAACCAGTTTCAACACTGTTTCAACAAAATAAAGTGAAATAATAAATGAGAGCCTCTACATAAATTTCATTCCAAAATAAAGACAAATGGGGCAAATTTTATGAAAAATATTGGGAGGTAGGGAAGCAGAAGGGGGTTATTTTGTGAAACATAAAACAAAACAGCCTTAAAAATCTCCTTTCAAAATGGCAACTCCCCCAAGGCTCCTCATGCTAGGAAACTACTCATTTCTCCACTTTTTCTCTTGTCACACCTCTGTCTGACTCCTGCTCACAGCACTGCACACATGTCTCATTCCTCTCCCGGTCTGAGAGAGGAATCTCCATAGGACCTTCTCTCTCTTTCTTATGCAGATCAGTTAAGTCTTATTTAGAGCCCAAACTGAGCTCCAACCAGGCTCCAAGTCATGAACATAAAAATTCTTCCTTGGGAACCCCCTGTATTAGCAAGTGCAAAAATGGAGCTTGTGGGACTAGGAAGCTGTCATTGACTGGGAAGGAAAGAGAGAGAGAGAGAGAGGGAAGGAAGGAAGGAAGGAAGGGGAAAAGAAAAGAAAAAGAGAGAGAGAGAGAAAGAGAAAGAAGGAAAGAAAGAAAATGAGAGAGATTATACACTCATTAACTCAATGGACCATTACAGTAGGCAGCATTATAAGATTGTCCCCAAGATTCCTATTCCCTACAAAACCTGCTTCCCTTGAATGTAGATGGGACGTATGATTATGATGGGATGTCATTCTGATGATTAGGCGACGTTAAGTGGCAAAGATGAAGGGATATAGGGATATTGCAGATATAATTAAGATTGCTAATCAATGGACTTTGAGTTAATCAAAAGGGTAATTGTTGTGGGAGAAGCTGACCTAGTCAGATGAAACTTGTTATAGAGAATTAGACCTTGCATGAAGGGTGACATCTGAAGCAAGAGACATTTTCCTGTTGGCCATGAAGAAATGAGCTGCCATGTTGTGAGAGGACCCATGCGAGGGACATGTGGCTAGGATCTAGAGGCCGAGAGCAGCTCCAGGCTGACAATAGGCAAGAAAATGGGGTTCTCAGTCCTCCAAATAATCAACTGAAGTCTGGCAACAACCACATGATCTTGGAAGAGAACTAAGCTCCAGAGAGACATGCAGCCCAGCCAACACACTGTCTGCAGCCGGGTGTGGCCCTGCACAGAGGATCCAGCCTGTCTCTGCCTGGCTTCCCGACCTGTGAAGCATTTGAGATAATACATGTATGTTATTTTAAGTTGCTCAATTTGTCGTAATTTGTTCTGCAGCAATCGAAGCACTAATATAATCTGTGGATAACATTCCTAGATCTATCTCATTAGTCTTGTTCTGTGATTATTTTTACTTCTTCTGTAACCTTCCTTTCTCTGCCTTCAGCAGAATGTTTTTTATCTCTCCCTTATCATTTTTTACACTTACTATTACTGGTTTAACCCAGCCACCTGTTGGTCTGTCGTAATCATTTTCTAACTGAATTTTCTAAGCATTATCATTGCCCAAGGGCATGTCTCTTCATCCAGATTTTCTTCAACTTTACATACCTCTTTTAAAATCCTACTTACCTTTCTAAACCTAGCTTAGAAAGGCCACTTCTACCATGAAGCCTCATCTAATTACAGTTGCGACCTCTTGTTCCAAACTCCTTTAACACTTGCTTTATGCACATTTATGTTGCTTTCTTACATAGTTTTGTAGTAATTTGAATAATGTTTTCTATCTTTAATTGGACTGCAAGCACTTTGATAACAAGAGCCGTATTTTTTCACTAGCACCAAATACAGTCAGTCTTTGTTTTTTGAAGATCCATTCTATTTTTGCAAATTTATTTGAAACTCCAAAATCAATACGCATGGCACTTTCACAGGTACTCAGGGACATGTACATGCGCAGAGCAGCGAAGCTGACTAACGCACACGTTGCCAGCCAAGGCGGGCAAGGCGACCCTCTGCTTTCCTGTTACATCTCTCACACTAAAAACAAATGTTCGTTTTGCAGCTTACTAAGTGCTCCCCTTTTTGCATTGTTGTGCTTTTTCTTGGTGATTTTGCTGTTTAAAATGTCCCCTAAGCACAGTGCTGAAGTGCTGTCTAGTGTCCCTAAGCACAAGGAGGCTGTGATCTGCTATATGGACAAAATGCATGGGTTAGGTCAGCGTTGCTCAGGCATTAGTGATGGAGCTGTTGGCTGTGAGTTCAATGATAAAGAATCAACCCCACATGCTAAATAAAGTGTCCTTAAACAGAAACAAACATAAAATAAGGGCATGTATTGATTAGTTGACAAAAATGTGACCCAATGATCGTAGGAACCGAACCTTGTATTTCTCGACGGAGCAATAGTTCAGTATTCACTAATGCAGTGTTTGCAGCAACTCTATAGATTATAACTGCTGCAAGTAATGAAAATCAGCTTACTTAGTGCATGTTTTCACTGCCCCCTAAGAATTCCCAAATGTGCCCTGTTTTTGCATATTACTATCACTACCCATCTGACTATCCATTAAATATTTATTTATTCCTTGCTCTCTGCCAGGTACCGCTTGAGGCTGAAGATGCAATGGCAAACAGGAGAGACATTATCTTTGTTTTGAAGAGCCTCACAGCCCAGTAGTAAATACTATAGAATGGTAAATGCTACAATACAGAAGATAGAGCACTTATGGAAGTTCACAGGAGAAAACCAAAATTAGAGAAGGAGAAGGATGTCACATCTTCTGGAGGAATAATAAATAAAAAATAACCCGGTAAAGGATGGCGGTAGAAGAAAGAGAAGGTAAGAGTTCCTAACTCTGAAAGAAGTTGGCAAGAGTAAAAAGTTGAAAAAATTCTAGTATAAATGGAGGGTAACAACTCGGAAAGAAAGAGTGGTATGGGTTAAAGCTAGAGCTGTTGAAAGACCATAGTATAAGGTTTTGTAAATGCTCTTCCTCTGCAGTGGAAAGGGTCATTAGAAGAGTCAGAAATAATGAAAATAACAGTAAGTGATGACTAAATGGACTGAATTTCACATAAACAACCTGAGAGGTATGATTTCCAAACTGCAGCAATTGTTTATTAAGTTATATATAAATATGCACCACTAGTTAAATTAGATGTTTAAATAGTATATTTGAAACTCTTGAAAAATTAAAAATCAAATCAAAACACAACAAACAGGCAACCCAACAACCTAGCAAAACACTTGTAAAGCTTTCTTATGTAACAGAATAACTCAATTTAAACTGTCACTCCAATACTCAATTTTCCATCATTGTGGTAAGTTAATTCACTATTAATATAGTTTTTCGAAGCACATAGTGTTCTAGTAGTTTATAAAACATTAATATATGTGGTAGACTTATCATGAAATAATCATTTGCATTTAATTCTAGAATTGATGAATTTTGATTCCTTTTGCTCCTATAAAAATGATCAAAATAGGCTATTTCCCCCCTAAAATCTTCATAAAATAGATGTGCTTCTCCTTTTCAATGTTAATTGTGTGGTCTTACATTTAACATTTTTTGTTTTTAATTTTGTTTTTTCATGTGGTAATGTCTTTTAGTCAGGTAAATATCTTTCAAAGTGGTTACATTAGTCTTATTCTCAACATGTTGAATATTAACTATTTGCACCCATACTTCACTAAGCCCTTGATAACCAAGAGACCGTCCTGTTGCTGACTCATATCACCTGGCCTATGACTGCAGTTCTTTGTGAAATTAAATTACTATTACGATTTCCATCACTGATATTAAACCTGTTATTAACTAAATACTTACAGTTACTCCACTGAGAATACTGAAGCGTGTATCCTACTTGAGGAGCTATATACAATAAATATCTATATTGAGAGGATATGTATAAATTAAAGGACAGGAGAAAAAAAGAAAGGAAGATACTGTGTTCAGATTACTAATCATTGATTTCTCCTGAGTCTTCAAGGAAATTTAATTCATGTTTTGTGATTTAAGTAGATAAGAATATATAAAAGAGTATGTGATTAAATTAATTTTTGAATATATGTTATAGGATACTGCTTTTTTGGGAGAATATGAGGAAAGATTAGTGTTTTTTATTGTGTGTTCCACAACACAATAATTTCGTGTGGAGTTAATGCATTTAGCTCAAAAAAGAGAGGAAGAAGATTCTTTAAAGGACCAAAGATCATTTAAAGAAGTGCTGAGCTGGAGAGGAAAATTTGATCTTTAACAAGATGCTGATCACACTTGAAATATGAATGGAAACAATGAAACAAAAAGAGTTAGTTTTCACTTACATGACAAAATAAAAAAGAATGATATTATTTAGAATTGCATGAAGAAGGGTGTGATTTCAAAAAATAATTGGTGAATCAAGCAAAAATAAATGGGTCTTCATGTTTACCACTGCATTTTTTAACAATGTATTTTATAATACTACAAATTAAGAGATAACATTAAACATGCAAATGTTAATTCTATATATTGTGATATATTAAAATGGAAAAGCATGGAGGTAATAAAATGATTATGGTAGGACATTTATAAAATATTAAATGTGAAAAAGCATGTAATACATATGAATACTTCATGAATATATTAATAAGTTTAGAAAGGTAGGACAAAATACTACCAGTATTATATCTAAATAAATAAATGGAATACTTCTGATTATATTTGATATTCACTTTAACTTACATAATTTTTATTTTCTATTTTTAATTTTTTAAATTAAAAATTTTAACTTTTAATTTATTTTTTATGTTTAATGATCAAATGTTATTACATATATGTAAAATACAAATTTTTGTTAATATCTATCACTTTTTATTTTCACATATTTTACCTTCACAGATGACTTGTTTTGCTGGGAAGTGGCTGGAATAGAGAGGTGTACCCTTATGAGATTTAAGGATGAATTTTCATACGCTGTTTTAGCAAGAGAGGAAATTTATAAGGACTTCTAAAAACTCAACCTTCAAAATCAGCTTCTAAACTACTTATGGAAGAGTTCATTTGGGCATGCAATTACCCATCCCAGGTCTAATTGCCTATTTGCATGCACAATTTAGAATGGCACAGTTGAAATTTTGTCCCAAGCTCTCCAACACTAATTTTCTCCTTTGAAATTGGCATTTCAAAGACCATCAGGTGGCTAAAACCCTAGATTTGTTATTTATTCCAACAGGAAGAGAACTTTTTCCTTTCCAAGTTGAAGTGCTTTAAAAAATTAAATTAAAGGGTGAAATGGCTAAGACAAGGATACAAAGGAATATGCTTTCCTTCCACACAATCAAAAATAGAGCCTTGTTTGGCTTGAAAGGAGTTACAATGGATCAGTTATCCAATTAGCAAGACTGTCCCTACTTCTGCTTGGAGAGGAAAATATATTTAACCATCCTGTAGTTTTATGCCTCTCTCCACCTCTGTAAAAGTAGGGATAATAACATGCATTTCTTTGGGTAGTTTTGAGAATTAGAGCTGATAACAACATAAAAAATTACAAAGTAAACCTTCAGTGTAGCCCCCTCTGGGTTTCCCTCTTTATTTTCCGCACCTATTGTCTTTCACCTTTATAGGTAACAATACACAGAATTGATTTATACCAGCTTCTGACTGAAAGGATTAACAAGTGGTAAAACAGAGTCCTCTCTTCCTTAACAAGTCAGTTTTGTGGTCTTAATTGTAGGGATTGAAAACAGATATATGTATGAATTTGACAGGCTTACTGTGCTCTTTAATAAAGTGGCTATCAACAGCGGTATCAGAGGGAAAGAAAAAGGTATAGTCCCTACTAACTGGCACCTACTGTGAAATTTAGCAATATAAAGCAAGGAGACAGAGAGTCAGTCATTGTCACAAGTACGCAGGCAGCAGGGACACAAAAACAGCAGAGGCTACGAGAAACATTTTGTACGGAAGACACAGCCAAGCAAAATAATGTAACCAAAGATCAGGTAGTTGGTTGGCAGCTTGCAGAGGAGAGAAACAGGATGGTGTCACCCTTACTATAGAGGCCACAACAAATATCCTGATCACTTTTTTCCTTTGATCTAAAATGACAGTTCAAGTGTCAATGAGGTTTCACTTTGTTACAAGTTTATTTTGGGGTTCCCAGGATGTTCCCGTTGATACTATTGTTGTTGTTATTCCTGCATTTATCTCTGTAATGAATCTCCAGCACCTGAGGTGATCTGAGTGAATCCCCCTCCCTTGAAAACAAAATTGCCCAGGGTAATCAGGAGTTACAACCTTTATCATCTCTAGTCGAAGGCCTCTTTCCACCCTCTATTATGTGTCAATGAATTTCTGCGAAGATGTCGTTTGCTAATTACGGGTCTGGTTTACAAGCGCTTGAGCAGGGCTTCTCTGTCCCTGGGGGCAGGAGTGTAGTGTTGCCCTTGTGATTTCAGGGGACAGCACTTGCAGTGATCACTGTAGAAGAGAAAAATCTTTGAAGTTTTGCACCGTACTTCACCAATTCGTGTGATCTGTATATTCTTCCATAATATGGCCATGCTTGTTTCACTATAAAAAATGTTTATTCCGTGGTTTTGAAGACTTCCTAACACATTATCATGGACATTATTTTGAAAGACATGACATTAAGGAGTAAAACCCTTTCAAAAATGTAGGTAGTTTTACCATAGGCATCACGGATGGAAAAAAGAAGCAAAGGCTTTAATATCTGAAAGCACTTACTAAAATGGTAGAAATCCAAATGAAAAAAGAAATATTGGTATTTGCTGGCTCAAAGACCTGACTCGAACACCTCTCAAAGAAATTTGCAGATCACCTGAGACACAGAGTCATCTGCAAGATTACTCTATTGTTATTTCTAGATTTGGGTCTAGACCAATGACTTTCCAGCATTTTGTCACTGACTGACAAAACACACACACACACACACACACACACACACACATTTTACGAATCAACCCAGTATATACATCCACACACCTAAGCCAAAATTTAATGAAATAATAGGGTATCTTGTTACTTATAATACACTATCAATATGTCTTATCCTAGTTTTATGTTCTAAGTCATGCTGGTCAGGACCCACTAATTTGACTCCGCAGAATAAGTCATGACTCGCAGTTTGAAAAATACTGCAATAGACAATGTTCCCTCATGCTTCATATAAGCAAAACTTGTACATATAGGATTGACACAGACGTGAACTCAACAGGGCAATCAAGCTTAAAGAGGTGTACAATATTCCCCAAATGAGCTCTAAAGCCTAGTAGGACAGAATTAAAAGGATCAGACTTGTTTTTCCTCATGACAGTCATAACATCCAAAGTTCTACTGGGAAACATGCTTCTCTCTCCAACAGCCTGTAATTACTGCATCTCTTCCAACTGACTCTCAAACTTGGGCCCCATCTCTTAGTTACAACACTTAAGCACTGTGACTTGCTTTTTACATTTTTCTTGATGAATCTCTATGGAGCATGACTGTGCTATTCCCCACACTCTTCTTTCCTCAGGGCTCGCTCTCTCTTTTCCCTGCCCCCACCCCATGAGCAAGCCCACAACCCCCCCTCCTCTTTTGTCCCTCAGGACGAGTACCTCTCTCCCTCTTTTGTCTGAAATCCAAAGGTCCTTCTACTACCTCTGTAACTTTCTAAATAAACCTTCCTTTATAATTTGAGTTCCTTGACTCTGAATTCTTTCAAGCAGAACTAAAGAACTGAGGTTGCTGAACCGAGGTTAACACCTGGTGCCATTTTTTCTACAGCTAACAAGTCAACTACAAATTTATGTCAAAACATTTGCACATAGAATCATAAACTTCAGAAACATAACACGTATAATGACAACAACAAAATCAGACTTTAAAATGTGAAAGAGCCCGAGATACTCTTCTTCACACTGTATATTTGTGGGACAAAACTAAAAACAAACATATGAATTACTGAGTAAACTAACATATGTACAAAACATTCTTTTAATTTGAAAACTGTAGAAAATCACAGGTAATAAATGGTTAAAAAATCGTTTGCTATTCTGTCATATATTTTTTTGAAGTATATGAAAGCAAAAGTGAAATGCCCACTTTCCTCCCTCCAGTTTGAAATTTCAGAAATAATTATATTAATACTTTGATACATAAACTTGCAGCTTTCATTATCCAAGCATATATTAGCCTATGGGTGTTATATTGAGAGAAATAATTTCACACGGATACATCGATACCTTTAAATTTTGTGTATATAGTTCCCACTTGATTTTTACACACACACACACACACACACACACACAGATATCTTTGAGGCTAGTGTATAAACACGTGCTCCATTGACAATTACCAACTGATTGTCATTCAAGTTTCTCACTGTTTTCAACATTATCACAATGCTGCAATCACACTCTTGTCCATGTATACATTTAAGACAGAGATTTTACTGTGATAGATTCCTAAAACTAAGAATTGGTGTTTTAATTTTTAACTGAGGCTTCAAATTGCTCTCCAAAATATTTTTACCAATAGATATTTTCACTACTAGCACCCAGGGTTGCCTGTATCCCAGATCATGGTCTATATTGATATTATCAACATTTAAATCTTTTTGTAAATTCTATGAACAGAATACACCTGTCTCATAATTTAATTTTGTATTTTCCTGAGCTTTGCAGTGAGTTCAGGCATCTTTTCATGTCATGTGTGTTTTATTTTACTGGTTCATATATGTT
Source organism: Mormoops blainvillei (assembly GCA_004026545.1). NCBI lineage: Eukaryota > Metazoa > Chordata > Mammalia > Chiroptera > Mormoopidae > Mormoops > Mormoops blainvillei. The sequence goes on along the minus strand of PVJD01000100.1, from coordinate 397,345 downwards.
ACCCCTTTTTCTATTTGGTTGTTTACCTTCCTTAAAAACTCATTGATAGGAAAAAATGTGGTAAATCCTTATATCTATTCTGTGCTTCATTTCCTTTAGCATGTCATTGTCTTTTAAGCTTACGTATGGGGTTCAGTCACAGAAGTATTTTATATTTAAATGTGCTTATTAATAGACATAGTTAAATGTGTTGCCATTTTGTTGACTCACTATGTTATATCATGCTAAAATAGGCTTTCCCACTTTAAAGTTAAAAAATGGGCTTATGGCTTTAAGAACACACTTGTAGAGCAGTCTATTTTTAAATGTAATACTCTTGATATTTATTTTTATATAATTGAGCCAATTTTAGTGATTTATATCTTGCTAGAAAATCATTCATTGATTATAATTCAAATTTATTTGCATATTTATAGAAATAAAATGCTTACAGTTTTATTTAATCTCACTTGTATCCATACATATATCTCAAACTTTATATTCCTATTATTGCATATTTTCACTTTTTGGAATTTTCTGAGTCAGGCTTACTAGGTGATTATTGATTTTTTCATGATTTCTCTCTCAGAAATATATTTTATTATTACCATTCTTACATTTTATTTGAATTTTATGATATATTAGCTTATTTTACCTTTATTAATACTTTGCCTTTTTATCGTGACTTATTTTTTTTTCTGTTTTCTAGTTTCTGAAGTTGAATTTTAGCTTATTTATTTGCAATAATTTTATTAAATCATATCAAAAGTCCTATCGTACTGTAAATTTTACTGCACGTATAGGTACAGTTACATCCCATAATTTTATCAACTATAATCTCATTTCTGTTAATTTCTCAATAGTTCATGTTTAAAATTTTCATTTCCCTTTTGAAATAGCTATTGGAAGCAGCAATGAACATTTGAATTCAGGTAGGAAATTAAATATGTCTAAGCATATCAACTAAACTAGTATCAATAAAAGCAGCATGATTAAATTCCCCCGCTTTCCCCTTTACATGGAGAATTTCAGTGGGGTTAGTAGGAGGAAGGCGGCAGGTTCAGGGTGAAAGTAAAAGGAAAGAATAGTGGTGTTTTCCTCAGACAATGGCCTAAAGCCCACTGAAGGAAATAGAATATTTGCTTTCAGTCTCTTTGAAGAAAGATCTGTCTGCATAAGCTGAAGGTGCTGTTTTCCCAAAAGGCTCTCCTCCAACATGCTAACAGAAGCCAGCCAGCTCTGGAAACACAGATGGAAAGTACAACAGTGAAGAGAACACAGAGCCATCCTCAGTCCTTCTGCACTGGCCCCAGTGTGGCTCTACTCTATTCAGAATTCCAGAAAAGTCTTTGATACTTCTAACTCATTCTGTGTATAACTCTTTTAAAGGCCTGCTTTATCTCAAGCACCGTCCTCAGCCCCGGAGAAAGAGTGAGGAACTGTGTCGACTGCATTACAGACTGAACCCTCAGCCTGGACAGCTCCCACCACATTGGACATTGGTAGGTGAGGGCAGTGAAAGGTTAGCATGAGATCTCCTTCCTCAGGGATCTCTGAAGCACACGACCATAGAAAAGGCCACAGAAGAGATCGTAAGAGGGCTATATATGAACACGCATGAAACTTCATCCGGAACCCCCACAAATACTTGTGTAACATTTTGGTAGATTTGCAAAGGTTCTACATTCCTAGGTTAGAGTAAACTCTAGAATTATATGAGATATTACAATTTATGTGTCCCTCCATAATTTTCAACCACTGATGAGGCCATCATGTATGCATTTGCTTATTACCAACACTAGGCCAACCATTAGGAAAAGGAGGTAACTTCATTTTTGTTAATGTTGCATTCTGATTTATCCCCTGTGTCTATTCCAATATAATGAGAGGATTTCAGCTTCATTCAAATAACATATGAGCCAGACTTGCACATTCCTTGGACCTGTGTACATAGCATCTTATTTATTCAGTAAAATAGCTCCTGCAGTAATTATCATCCTCCCTGCTACAGGGCAAGAATCTGAGACTGAAGGAGATTTAATCACTGACTAAAGTCACGTAACTAACATAGAGTAGAGTCCTTTCCAAAACCTGTTCAATGTCTGCTGAACCAAGGATGATGTGAGCCGTGGCTTTATTACTCATTCAGTTGCAACAATTTAAATTGAGTTCAGTTGAGTGGCATCCACTGAGTAATAGGAAAGACCTTGTAATTACTACCAATTTCAGAGTTGCCTACAATAAAATATTCTTAAAAAATTCTCACTTCTCACCACAGATGGTTCTGTAGACATATAAAAAGACAATATGTAATTATCTGGAGTGAAGCATTGCAGTGGGCATAAATAAATATGGAAGAAGTTAAGTATTAGTTTAATACAATTTTTCATTAGATTTAATCATTTATTTATTCAAATGTATGCCTGAGCAGCTCCATATTACCAGACACTATGCTAGACAGCATGATTAAAAAAAAAAAGAATCGTGTTCTAAAAGGAATTTATAGTCTAGGAAGGTAGACGAGATCTGTACTCCATATCGAAAGGACTGCCTGTCATCTGGGACATGAGCAGCGCACAGCAGAAATGACACTAGCGCTGTACTTCTGCCCCAATCACAGAACAGATGTGAAGCTTCTTGCCTTCAGGTGTTCTCTCTGGAGCTCAGTTTTCTCATCAGTAAAATGAAAGGAGTGGTCTAGGGGACTGCTAAAATCTGCAGTATTTTTTGAGCATGAGAATTTTATAAATTATTTAGGAAAGACTAGTTTTACATGATTTGGGAAAAGCATTAAAAAAATAAAAGGAATTGCATTTAAACTTATCACAAAAGAGTTAATTTAAAAACCATCATAACAAATAAGGTGGGGGGGAAGCAGGAGTTAGATTTTAAGAAACATATATTTACTACTAGAATATTCTATTAAATTACAATAATGGTTTAAACATAAAACATTGCTTGGTCCTCGGAACATGTGGAGAGTGCTTGGGGGAGTGGCATCAGGAAGTTAGAAGATCTCAACAAAAATGTTTCACATTAGAATTTACATTATCATTTCTGTATGAGCTATACCTTTTCAATTTTCTAAAATAGGTATCTTACTGTTATTTGAGAATAGTCTGCATACCAGCATACATTCTTTTGCATTTAATAACAAACTCATAATCATGCTATTTGCTGCTGTTTGACACCTTCCCTCTTATTCTATAAAACAGATATATTTTTTCCAAGAATTCCATTTATATTGAAATCAAACTATTATCAATCTTTCCCTTGCTCACAGTTTTGCAAATATGTCTCGATTGCCTAACCGAAACTGAAATATTCTCATGAAAATGAAAAAAAAAATCAATCAATCAATAAATCAGCTAGGTGTCAAGAAAACAACTGGTTGACTGACTTTGTTAGCATTCATCCAGATGTTAAGTTATAGTAATTGACTAAAGACATAGTGCAGATATGCGTGTATGCACGTACTTTATGATGTATCATATATATTCAGATATTTTCTTTGAATATCTAGATCTTGAAATTCTCCAGGTTTCATGTGTGGATTAAATTAAAATGACTACTAATAGTGCCATCTTGTGTCTGAAATTCAAAATCAAGAGGGTATGTATATATATTACAGAATTTTCAAGCTAAAAATAAGCATGCATATGAATCTACTCCAAACTTCTCTTTCAGAGTTAAGCAGCTGGAGGACTAGGGAGGTTAAGTGACTTGTTTAAAGCCATTCAATCAATGAGTGGTGTAGCTGGCACTATAATCCAAAACTCCTGATTTTTGGTTTGGTCATTTTTAAATATACCACATTCCCAAAAGAACTCATTTTTGATGACAACATAAAAGTAATCAATTTAAGCTTTATTCAAGTCAGATATAGATATTGCATTAATTTAGCTCTAATTTATGGTTGCAATAGAATGCAGTTTTGCTATTTAAATAGTTTAGAATCCTGATAGTTAACAAATGTGTAAAATAATAATATAGGTCACTATTATTAATGCTTGTCAGGGACAATTAACTTGAAGAATATTATCATCTTAATTGTTTTTTAACACACTAATTTAAGAGAAATCACCTAAGGTATCTTCTCCCATATTATCTAATTTTATGTTGCATTTAAGGCATGAATACACATTATTTTTCAGAGCTAATTTTTAAAAGAAGATTGAGGGTAAAGGACACAATAATAGTGCAGCAATAAACAATGCAAAACACCAGTTTTGCTAGGTCTTTTGTCCACATATTAGAAAACTGGTACATTGTGTCCTTTCATAGAATATTAACAAATTGAGGCCTCCTTCGTCAGGCTTTGTCAGAGTTCCCATTAACAAGGACATGCTACATATAACCCTAAGTTGACTATAATAAATGTCAAAAAGAGGTAGAGTACATGGTCTCCACCTGAGAATAGATAAGTGTTCTTTAGTTATCTTTCAAATTTAAAGATGATTTACTAACATCTGATGAAATATTCATGTAACTCCTGTTTTTCTGCTTGTGGGGAAATGGAAAGTATTTGAAATGATGGGAAACAGAAGGAAAGCAAAGTATTTCTTGGTTACTTATGATTTGCTGAGACCATCATAAACATTCTGGTCTAGTAAATTGAGAAAGGGCTTTAGAGATGACCTACCTCAGTTCCCACTGAATCCCCGTGGTAGTGTTGCTCGTAGCTTCCAAGTTGCCTTTCCACTTTGCCAGCCTTTCCAGTGGTAAGAACAATCTCTAAAATATCATATATGAGCTTATATATAATATAATGCCATATATAGGAAGAAATAGTTTGAAATTAATGAGTTAAATCACACCTCATTTGAATCCGTTTTTTTTACTAAAAAGTCTAGAATAATCTTAAAAGAGAAATTATGTTTTCTGATCTTTTTTTTTTTTAACAGGAGCAAGTTAATAGGATTTTTTTCCAGGATTAAGATATAAAAATCTTCTAACAGTGTGGTGATTGTGGGAGGAGGGGGGAAGGTGGAGGTGGAAGAGGGTATAAGGGGGAATAAATGGTAATAAAAAAATACAAAAAAATAAAATAACAAAAAATATATTAAAAATTTCAAATGCACCCAGTTTGCACAGAGAAATTACCTCATAGAAACTAAAACTACTGTAAAGTAGAAACTAGCAACCATTTTTCTTAGGTGCCTCTATCATGGGTACATAGTCATATTCTGAGAATCAAAATTTTGATCACAGAATATGAAAGGAAGGATAAAAGGAAGGAAAGAAGGAAGGAAGAAAGAGAGGGAGGGAGGGAGGGAGGAAAGAAGAAAGAAAGAAAAAGGAATCTTGACTCATTTCATTTTCCTTTAATACATTTACATAAATTCAGTTGAATCATGTTGGTTGCCATTACAGAAGTGATGCCAAGACTGAATGCCTAGAACAATTTTTAAGAAAGATTATGGGAAGAAGAAAGAAAGACAAGAAAGAAAAGAAAGAAGAAGGAAGGAAAGAAGGAAGGAAATATGAAATAAGAGACTAAGGAAGAAGGTAACCCTCAAAGCCACAAAACAATGACTAGGTTTATAGAAGGCCACACAAAGCAGTGGTCAAAGTCAAAAGGAAAAATGAACAAATGACAAAAATACCATTATGTCAAAAATCAGATGACTTGATGCATTATTTAAAATTGACATATTTAGCTAAGAATAAAATCCCAGCAGGTTTCTTTGCTCCTGGCAGCTGCTTAGCTAATTAGGGAAGAGATCAGAGCACTAACCTTCAATAAGAACAAAATGTAGACCTAAATGCCAATCAAGTACATAGCTTAGCTTTCTGGCTTCTTTCCTAGTACTAGTCTCTATTTATCAGGTAAGAATTTTGTGAGTTTTGAAATATCTGGCTTCCTGAAGGTTGCAAAATTTCCCACAGTGACTATTAAAACTTCTTTGCAAAATACAATATTTGTAAGAAATCACAGCTCACAGTTTCTGATGAAATATAAATATGATCTGCAAATGTGATATCTTCTGGGTAGAGTATAAAATAAAGGCTGTGTTAAGAACCAAAGAGATTAGTTTAATGCTATCTCAACACTGTTAACTAACTCCTGGCATTTATAAAATATTAAGAGAAAGATTTATCTACTGAACTGAAAGGGAAATGGAAAACTCTATACTGAATGGAGCTAAAATATTTGTCCCAGCTTAGAGATTTGGTAAGTCAACATGCTTAAGCATCAGGTCTCAAATCAATTTTTAAAAATTTGAAAAGACCAGTGTCAAGAAATATGAAGTTGGTAAAGAAAAGAAAAAAATAACGGTTGTCTGGATTTCTCCATATAACATCTACACTGGGGTTAGGTTTCAGTGATCAAGTCAAGAGAAACACACACACACACACACACACACACACACACACACACACACACACACACACACTGCTATAATCAGTGTATAGAGCAAAACCAGAGAAGACTTTTGGATACTTTTGACAATCCAATATTAAGTCACTGTCAGCGTGACAGTTTTGTTAAATGCTATGTCAAGACTGAGGTAATGAGATGTAACAAAAATGCCCTTGGGAGGGGCCTGGAATGCCCAAAGCCACAAGTCTGGACACTTGCGTGAGGACTCTATCTGGATGTGGATGCGAATGGGATCACCGCCCCTGGTGGGCTATAAGAGTCTCAAGGGCTCCAACCACTTGAGACTCAAGCTTGGCTGGACCATGGGTCACTCTCAAAGCCCTGTCACATTTCCACTCCACCAGGGCACACCGCCACTGCATTTACCTGGCTTGAGACAAATGCTCACTTCTCTATCTGTGGAAGGAAGCCGGAAGTGACAGGAGCTTAACTCCAGATGCTCGCTCTACTTGTTTCTTTCGCTTCTGTCACAGACGCCCTCCCTCCCTGTGTGCAATCTGTGTGTGACTCTGTTGGCTTATTGGGGTGGTCTCTCCTAATAAACCTGGCACTGCGGAAAGACACAAGCGTGTGTGAACGACTCCTTTTAGGGGTGCTGCTTTGCTCACAACGATTGGCTTTACAAACTCCAAGCAAGTGGGAAAGTGAAGCATACCAGAGTGCTATATATATTTTTTTAAATAAAAGAGGGCATTTTAGCATCATTAGTGGATATTAATACAGATAAAGATGATCTTTTAAAAAATCTATCAAAATCATATTTGAAAACTAACTGTATCATCATCCCATAAAAAATTTTTGAAATATGAGAAAACAAGGGGATTTTTTAAGGTGGTAATTTGAATGAAATTATGGAACATTTGTCATTTCTTCTAGCTTATGTCTATTTTATTTTTTCCTACAATAAATATTTATTGCTTTGATAAAAATAAAATCATCATTTTAAACCAAATAAGCAAAGAAAAGGAAATGAAGAAATAATATTAAAATAGGATAATTTGAAGAATGATAGTACATTTCCTGAGAGTCAGGGAGGTGGGTCACTGGCAGTCAATCAACAAGCAGACGTGGTATCACCTAACTTCGATTTAATGAACCTCAAGAAAGTACATCTAGTGGAGACTAGCTGAGGAGCAGGTGACACAGGGCAAAAACAAGGAAAGCAACAGGAAATGGATCAAGAGACAAAGAAAGTAAAGAAGGAAGGGGCAGGAAGAGAAACAAAGAAAAGTAAGGGTAAGGAAAGAGTGTATATATATAATAAATTGTACAATTCATTATTTAGTCTCATTGAAATCATTTAAAAAATAAGTATGATTTTTCTTATGATAAGAAAAGTATGATAAGTATGACTTTATTTAAAGATTACATTTTTATAAATTAAAGACTAGCAGAGTGCCTGGCACACAGTTGATGAATAACCAGCACACACATGCTGGTTATTTTAATGAGTTTAGCGGTCTGGTTTACTCAAGGCGCAATAGAAAATAGAAGATGAAAATGAAGCTGACAGCTATATAAAAGTAAGAGCAGATAGTTGGGGAAAGACAGAATAGCTTTCAAAACTGATAAAAATGCAAAAGGTGCAACACTAGTGATCACATCTACACACCTACCCCTTTGGAAATCATTGCTATATTATAGTTTCCGATAATATTGAAATTCCAAATGAGGAAATGGGTAATGGTGAAAAGTATATTATGTACAATTTCATTTGCTTAAGAAATCAGATATTTAACTTATTCAATTAAATAATATAAATAAATATATACAATTGTTCATTCGAAAGTCAGCCAAAATACTAAAACTTTCACAATTTTTTTACTAGTAAAGCACATTTTACACTATCTGAGAGGAAGTAATTTATTATTAGCCATTAATTTTTCAAACCATATAATACAGTAATCCCAAGAAATTCAAATATGAAAAAATGTATATATTTATCGTATACTTATCACATTTAAAATTAATAATGCTACCTAAATGATTAATGATATGGTAAATCACAGTATATCTACTTTATGGAATATAATGAATGCATTGAAAATATTGCTCTGTTCCACTTCTTAAAACGAACTAGGATGTAAAGTTAAAGTCAGAATGCAGAAAGAGTATTAACATTGATTGCAATTATATAAAATATTCATCAGATACAGGCAAGAGGGTAAGAATCTGAAAGACAATATTGATTGCACTAGAATGGTGATATATGCACATTTTCTGTTATTTCTTTTCTAACGTATTCTGTATTGTTATCCTAATTTTTAAAAAAGTTATAGGTAGTAAAATAAGTGCTTCATTAGTCAAAAAGACCTGGTTATAAAAGTGTGTATGGACACAAAGGTAAATATAGTCATTTGGAGTTTATTGGAGTTTGTATAAATAAAATAATTTGGACACCTTCCATCAAAAAATGTTTAAGATATTTAAAGCTGTCATGACCTTTAAAGAAACACTTTGAAACCATAGAATTTACTGTGTGTAATCTCATGAAAGGCTTTGTTTTATTTTCTGTTACTTATTTATTTACTTTTTAATTTGAACCAGGAATATGTTGGTTGTGATATATAAACTATGTGAGCATGGCCAGTGCTTAGTGAAAGGACTCGGTAGGAAAGATGAATCCTGGGGGCTAAGGAGTTTGCTCTAAATCTTGTGTGTGATATAGAACATTGATATATTTTACCCAGAGGCATAATGTGATTGTATGTGCATTTTTAAAAGGTTTTTTTCTCACTTAAAGTCCTGATTCTGTCTCAGTTTAACCTAGAGAGAGAATGTTTGCATAACTGGCTATTTTTCACTTCTTGGGACCTTAGTTCCAACAGAAGGAAGTCTAACCCTCCCCCAGCTTCCACCCTCAGGCTACAGTTGCCTCTGACTCAGTACCTCTGTGTGGTCCTCCTGGGAGCTGGAGTTCCAAGGGTGGGCCCACAGAGGCCTGGGCAGAACTTGAAGGGACAGAAACAAAATAGTTAGGAGGCTGATGTGACAGGCAGATGAAAAACAATGGTAGTCTGGGGAAAAAGGTGGCATTTGAGATAACTAACAATAGATTCCAAAAGCATGAAAGAGGCAAACTGGCAATCCTAACAGTTTTAATTTACATGATTTCCTTCATTCAAATGGAGGCATCATTTACATGTTCATTTACTCTTAAAAGACATTCTGTTGTGTCTACCTGTTGGGTCAAACAGTGGATGTTTAATGGTTTTGTTTTGTTTGTGCTGCTATGTATATATAGCTTCTGTTTCTAAAATAACTGAAATAATGGAATGAGCAGCATCAAACACTTCGTTTCTTATTAAATATTTGTCTCAAGAAAATAAGAAAGTAAAATTAAAAAAGTAAGTTTTAAAAAATTACCTGGAATGACTGAGTCAATTATGGCAAAGTCACAGAACTATGGAGATTTAATATAGATAATTTAGACAAGCAATCTACTTTGGAGTTTGATTTATCCAGGTAATTGTAACAAACCATAAAAAAGTACCTGCACTGCAGAGGAAATCATGAATAAAAGAGAAAGAGCAAGCTACTGAAAGGTAGAAAGTATTTGCAAATCTTATATCTGATAAGGTGCTAATATCCAAAATATATAAAGAACTCATATAACTCAATACAAAAAATGATTAAAAAATAGGCAGATGTTTTGAATAGACATGTTTCCTAAGAAAACACACTGATGGCCAACAGATATACAAAAAGATGCGCAACATCGCCAATCAACAGGTAAGTGCAAATCAAAACCACAATGAGATATCATTTCATACCAATCAGAATAGCTATCATCAAGAACATGAGAAATAACAAACGCTGGCAAGGACATGGAGAAAAGGGAAGACTTACACATTATTAGTGGGAATGTACATTGTTGCAGCCCCTACAGAAAACAGTAATAAGGGTCTTCAAAAAACTAAAAATAGAACTACCATATGATTCAGCAATTCCACTTCAAGGTATTTATCAAAAAAAAAAAAAAGAAAGAAACACTATCTCGAAGAATTATATGCACCCCCATGTTCACTGTAGCATTTACAATAGCCAAGACATGGAAAGAACCTGTGCAACCTGTGTCCCTCCATGAGCAAACAGATAAACAAAATCTGGTATATATACATTATCTATCTATCTATCTATCTATCTATCATCTATCTATCATCTATCTATCTATCTATCTATCTATCTATCTATCTATCTATCTATCTATCGACAGTCTGGAAAAAGTTCAACCATGGTTAATATAATTAGAATAGTTTACTTGACCTCAATGTCATCTGGCACCAAGGAGAGTGGACTGGAATGGGTATGTGTGAACAATGATGACTTCACTGTACTAGTCAGTGGGGGTGGTAGATGCTGTTGAGTGTGCATGTGTACTGTGTGGCTGTCACATTCAAAATGAGCAAATAGAGCAACAAATCTGCATCAAATTTTGCATTAAGCTTGAACATTCCTCTGTAAAACTATTTGGATGATTCAGAAAAGTGCAGCTATGGGCAACTGGTGATTTGGCAGCTTCATCACGACAATGAGTCCACTCATGCATCACATCTCATGCAGAGCTTTTTGACAAAACATCAAAACACCCAGATGACTTAGTCCCCCTACAGCCCAGATTTTGCACCTTGTGACTTCTGGATTATTGCAAAACTTAAGTCACCTTTGAAAGGGAAGTGATGTAAGACTGTCAGTGAGATTCAGGATAATATGACAGGGCAGCTGATGGTGACTGGGTGAACCTGGGAGAATTGTGTGAGGTCCCAAGGTGCCTATTTTGAAGGAGACTGAGGTGTCATTGTCATATGTATAATATTTGTTGTATCTTGTATCTTATTCAATAAATATCTCTTTTTTTCATATTACATGGCTAGATACCTTCTGGACAGAACTTGTATGTATGTGTGTGTGTGTATGTGTGTGAATGGGGGAGGTGAGAGAAAATATTATTCAACCATAAAAAAGAAGGCCATCTTGTCACTTGTAACAAGATAACGAGATTGATAGACCTCAAGGGCATTATGCTGAATGAAATGAGTAAGACAAAGACAAATACCTTGCAGGGGCGTCCAACTTGTTGGTATCTCTGGGTTGCACCAGAAGAAGAAGAGTTGTCTTGGGCCATACATTAAATACATTGCAACATGTAATCACAAAAAAATCTCATTATGTTTTAAGTATATTTATGATTTTGTGTTGGGCCACATTCATAGCTATTCTGGGCCACAAGCAACCCACAAGATGCGGGTTGGACACCCCTGCTTATGTCATAACCTTGTAATCTTTTATATGTGGAATCTAAAAACAAATAAACAAACAAAGACAAAAACAGAAAGGCCCCAGTCATGGAGTTCCCTATTTCCCTAAGTTTTGCAACATTTTAATAAAGACCTCTTTCTGTCTCCACCAACGTTTGTCTTTAAAATACACCTGTGCTTGACAGCAGGCAGCCAAAACCCACTTTTGTTTGGTAACAAAAGGGGTAAAAAGATACAAGTCATGGGGATGAAATCACAACCTGATAACTATAGTTAATGCTTTAGTGCAACAGTCCCCAACCTTTTTGGCACCAAGGACTGGTTATTCCACAGATAGGGGTCGGGGTGACAGGGGGCAGAGCTCAGGTAAGTTTTCCTCGAAGCCAGGTTCCTAAGAGGTCCAGCAGTTTGGACTCCTGTTCTATTGCACATTTGAAAGTTCCTAAAAGAGTAGATCTTAAAAGTTCTTATGACAAGAAAAAATATAAGTATGTACAGTGATGAATGTGAATGGGAATTATTGTGTTAATTATTTTGCAATATATGCAAATACTTAGTCATAATGTTGCATAACTGTAGCTAAAATAATGTTATGTCAATTAAAATAAAAAGAAAATTATCTACTTGCCAAAAGGCCACTTAAATTTTTATAATAAGTATCATGTTAATTTATTCAACATCTTTAAATTTTACGTATAGGAAAAAATGTTCATGTGCCAGGCACTATGAATTCTTTGTCTATATAAATTATTTATAATTGAAAAGTAAAATTATTTATTATATCATTATGTTGTTAAATTATTTCTACCAAGTAAATTTGTTGATATTACCCTCATGTCCTCACTCATGTTACTAACACCAAACTGAAAATAGGGTGATGCAAATATTTTGCTAAAGTCATATGGTAACAGCCTGTGGTCTGATTAAAAAATAGGCATATACAGCTGACCCTTCAACAATGCAGAGATTAAGGGCACCAACCCCCATACAGTCAAAAATCCACGTGTAAATTTTGACTCCCCAAACACTTCCTTGTCCTGTGGTATACATGAGGATTAGTTTCAAAACTCCCGTTTATGTCCAAATCTGTGGATTCTCAAGTGCCCTATATTAAATGGCATAGATTAGTGCTTTCAGTCAGTAGTCTACATCTGTGGACTCCCAGCTATGAATTAAAAACAGTACAAGTATTTACTAAAAAAAAAAAAAATTCACATAAAGTAGACCCATGCAGTTAAAGTCAGAGTTGTTCAAGGGTCAACTGTATTTTCAACATTATCTTTCCAATGCTCTGTTTAAGAGCTTGGAAAAATATCATATATTTTTCTTCAGCATTTGCCATCCTTCCAAGGCTTTTTAAAACATGTTTTTAAAAAATATTTTATTATTTCTTATTTATAAAATTTCTCAAAGAAATGTGAATATAAAACATTTTTCAAAATGTATTTCCATTCTATTATTCTTATTCTACACATAAGTAGATGTCCAACATTTTGATTCCTATGTTTGTAGTGAAAGCTCTCTTTACTATAATCAAGATTTATTTTAATCTAAGTCACATAAAAGTAAATCCTACTGGTTAAGAGTTAAATATAAGTCATGTTGAGGGTTTTGACTTAATTAACTGAGGGTTTGAAACCCTAAGATTAAAGTAATGAAGATATAGCTCCAACTGCACAGCTTCATTTAGTGGCTGCTCTAGGACATTAATAGTTTGATTAACAATGAAGCACATCTGGTTAAGCTAGCATAAATACTTTCCGGGCATTGTCCCTGTATTGCTGCCTCATCAGCTTTCCTTCCAGGTATCTCTTTGGCTCCCATTCTCCCTCCTTAGGTCTTCATCTTCACTTAAATGTTACCTTATGAAAGACAGTGTTTCTGATTACTCCCAATCTCATACACTATATCCCCTTTTCTCATTGATTTGAACTAAAAACCCTGGTCACCATCTGATACGACACATATTTTACTTAGCTATTATTTCTTATCTATAATCATCTGTTATGTATTATCTACCTCCCTTCACTAGAATACAAGCTATAGGAAGGAAGTTTCTTGACATTGTTTCTCTCATGAGTATCTCAGTGTCTGGCACATAGCACATACCCTAAAAATAATTGGTGAATGAACTGAATCAATGAAAAGAATGAGGTAGACCCTACCAAACTTAAGTTATGTCCTAGGTCTGCCTCCAATCCATAGGTAATTATTGGCAAACTTGTCTTACATACTGATTGTGTCTCAGCCAGTCAGAAATTCCATAAGAAGGGAGTTTTTGAGGCCAGGAGACTAGAGCCTGGAAGAGACTTGGAAGAGAAAGGATGGAGGGGAAATCATAAGCTATGGATGCCCTTCCCAGCCAGGTGAATGAAATCTGGGCCTCCAAGAGGTAGAAGAACTCAAAGTAGACTTAGGGTATTGAGAATTCAAAATATTAATTCAGCAGTACTGATGGTCAGTAGGTATCTATCTATCTATCTATCTATCTATCTATCTATCATCTATCTATCTATCATCTATCCATATACTTAAAAAGAAAAACAAAGGGAATGCAGTATGTCCCTGCACCCGCCCTGCTCCACAAGAGAGAAGAAAAAGGGTGAAAGTGGCAAATATCTAGCAGATGTCTATCACGAAAAGACAACAATATCTAGTAGTGTTTTGTAAGAAACCACATAGAATCTTCTAGAAATAAATGGTAGTGGGGAAGGGATCTGAAGGTCTGTTTGAGTCCTGAATATAGTATCATATTAAAAATTGGGTTACAAATTCAAATATGGCTACATTTAAACTCACAGGCTAATGAGGCACAGGGGAACATGGGATACACAACCAACCATAGAGAAACAACTGAAAGAAGAGTAAGAATTATTTATTATTATTTATTAACTACTTCAGATTATTAACTCCTCAGACACATCAAGATGAACACAAATTATTTTCATTTCACCAGATATTTAATGAACACCTGCTATAACTCAGGCAGTGTATTAGGCACCGGGCATAGGAAGATGAATAAAACAAATCTTTTCCCTTGACAAGTATAAAATCACATTAGTGTTGGAGATAATAAACAAATAATTATTGCAGTATGGCAAGTTCTATAGTAGAGATAAGTGGAAGTCTCTTCAATTACATAGATGATGATGAATACATTGTAAGTATACAAATATCAGTTAATGGTTTTATTTTACACTAGTGGGGAAAAATAACTTTTAAACTTACACAAAGAACTGATTTAAAAATAAATGATTAAAAATAATTCATGAAATATCCTATTCATTAATGACTTAGTCACAATTCCTAACTAATGATACTCATTCATTCATCTACAAACTAAGTTTCCACACACTGCCATTAGAATATGAACAGAAGATTTCTAACTGCATGTCATGATTAAATTAACTGGAATCTCACTTTACATTTATAAGAACAAGCAAACACTGATGTTAGATGGCGGCACTTTTTATAATTCAATCACAGTATTAAGTTGAAAAAATTAATATGAAAATTCCTGGTTAAGTCAGCTCTAATGCTAGACAAGAAAGATGCGTAGGTATAAGCAGAGGCCAGTACTGTTATTCCAGAATTATTTTTTAATTTTATTTTTTATTCTTGACACTATTACAGATGTCCCCCATTCTCTCCCCCCATTTTGCCCTCTCCACCCAGCATGCTCCCTAGCCTATACCACATTGTAATCTGTGTCCACGGGCTATGCATATATGGATATATGTTCTTTGACTAAACTCTTTCAGTCCCTCCAATACTCCTCCCCTTTGAGATTTGTCAGTCTATTCCATGTGTCCGTGCCTGTAGCCCTATTTTGTTCACCAGTTTATTTTGTTTATTAGATTCCACATGTGAGTGAGAGCCAATGGTATTTTTCTTTCTCTGACTGACTTATTTCACTTAGCATAATAATATCCAGGCCCATCCATTCTGTTGCAAAGGTTAAGAGCTCCTTCTTTTTTATAACCATGTAATATTCCACTGTGTAAATTTACCACATATTTTTTATCAATTCATCTACTGATGGACTCCAGGGCTGTTTCCAGATCTTGGCTATTACATTCATTCTGACTGGTGTTTTGGGATTCTTAGGATATATTCTCAGAAGCGGGATCATTAGGTCAAATGGCAATAGTTCCATTTTTTAATTTTTTGAGGAAAGTCTTATTCCAGAATTTGAAAACAAACAGAAATTCTGTTCTTCTCTAGCAACTATGGTATGTGCAAGAGCTTTCTTTCTAATTCAGGGTAATTCAGAGCATTATGCCGTAGAGCCTGGACCTTGTGTCTCTACGACCACAGTTATGCAAGTTCTGGTTATAAGAAAGTCCTTAGCACCCATTATTTCTTGCTGATAATTCTGAAAGCTTCTCCTTATGCCAACTGAATCCTTCTGATGAAACTACACAGGTAAACATTTTGCCAACAGTTATATAAAAGTACTAGAAAAAAAAAACATGAAATAAGCTACAGAAAAATAGAGGGAGAAAAAGAAGAAGTCACACAAGTCTGAAGTTTGTGACTATTTTTTCAGGGAATATAAGGTAGTCAAGGCCACCTTAAGTTATGGCCTTGAGCCATCAGACAGGCAGTATAACACAGTAAGGGCTATTTTTACCTCAGAACTTTGTTAAGCGTTGTGTTTCATTGTGACGGCTGACCATTTAGCCTTCTCCAGGCTCTATCTCCCTCTAAGCCCATATTTATCTTCCTGTATCCTACTGATAATTCAGTCTCCTATTGTCAACTCTTTTCTTTCCAAAGATTCTGCAAGCCCCACTCTTTCACTTCTCCATCCCCAGACTGACTGAATCAGAATCTGCTAATGGGCAGCTATCAGAGCCCAGCTGTTCAGCTAGGGTAGGTTTGGGTGGTGAGAGGTCCAAGTGAAAGAAAGCACAAGGAGCCGGCACAGGAGGTGCACTGCACACGGCAAGGAAGCAGCAGCAAGGTCTACAAGCATACTCTTCATTGCTGGCACTGCTGGCACCGCTGGCACACTTATTGCTGGTTACAGGAGCTTTTATACAAGCTTAGACAATAGCAGGATCAGGCCAGGACTTAGATCATTAGGGACTACAGCACATGTGTAAAATGACATAGGCCCAGGCTGCCTGCCCATAGGCATGTGATAATGACACATAGCTCCAGGCTGCCTGCCTGGACTGACCTTCAAGGGTACACACAGTTCCAGGTCACCTGCCCTGCACAGATGCTCAGGGACCCCCACACTCCAGGACCCCCACAGCAACCTAACAGGTATGTACACCAGTTCCCCCACAGAAATATGTTTATCCCGAGGCAATGCTCTGAAGAGAATGTTTGTGTCCCCCAAAATTCATATGTTCATACCTTACCCCTTAATATCATGATATTTGGAGAGAGGGCCTCTGGGAGGTAGGTAGGGTTATATAAGGTTTTGAGAATAAGGGGCTCATGATCGTTGAGTGCCTTTGTAAGAAGAGACACATAAGAGCTTGCTTTGTCTCTCTTTCCCAATGAATCCATAAAGAGTCCCTATGAGCACAGAGTGACATAGTGGCTGTCCAAAGCCAAGAGAAGAGACCTCAGTATTAAACCTACATTGTTCACACCTTAATTTTAGACTTCCCAGCCTAGAGGAAATACATAAATAAATTTCTGTTGCTTAAGCTACCCAGTCTATGATATTTTTAATGGCAGCCTTTGCTGACAGAACAGGCTAGTTCAAAAACACAGTTTTACTACCTGGGCTGGAAGGTCTCCTTGCAAGTCATCTGGAAATTCCTATTAAGATTTAGCACTTGAGTCTCACCTTGAGCAATGACTTCCATGTTTTACTATTAGGCAAGTCCTCATTTCCAAATATCTAAATGATCATATGACTAATAGAAGGTTGAAGAGCAGGAAACAACAGTTGAATTTGTCCTAATTGCAGTTCTCTACAAATGAGTCTTCTATTCTGTCCCTGAAGAAGAAGATTCTATTTGCATAGTGGTTTTCAGAAGGTTATTGCATTTCTTGCTGAAGGTATTTGTTGGGACTATTTATTGTCTCTTTTGAGGATGGGCATAAATAAGAAAAAGTAGAAAAGTTTCCCTGTTACGTTATCTTTCATTCTGGATGTTTGGCTCAGGAGAGAAATTCAAGCACCAAAATGTATGGGAAATGGGTTCTTCTGTGATTTGGGGCTTCATCACCTTACGATATGTATAAGGGCAACGTATAACAAATACACAGATTTTGATTTTTTTTTTTCTCACAAATATGTCCCAGTGCTTAAAACAGTTCCTCACTCATTGTGGAGGTTCTAAAGTATCTGTTGAATAAAAGATGTAAGGAACAAATTGGTGGATAAAGAGGACCAATCAAGACAGTCTCTTCATGATTACCTGGGAAGGTCACAGTGGCAAGTTTTTTCATTTCACTCATGAACAATAGGTAAGGGAAATGTGGCAAAATGTTAGCAAGTGGTGAATCTAAATAATAGGTATACAGATGCTAATTTTACTATTCTTTCAACTTTCCTGAAGATTTAAATGTGACAAAAATAAAGAATTGGGGTAAAACATAATGATAGAGTAATTGTTGTGCTGAGATGTCATACTCTCATCCCTGTCTCTGTTGACCTTGTTATATTTGCTGCCATGGATAGACATTTTTTATTGGTTTATTGTGAATATTTTCATTAAATTTTTTTAATGTAGACACAAGCAAATGTAAATATATATTCTTATTTTTCTCTTTCTTATATAGAAGACACATTCCACATAGTTTTATTTCCTTGTGTCTCTCATTCACTCTCTTTTTTCTCCTCCCTGCCACTATTCTTCTGTTTTCCTCTCTCTGTCTTGGTTTAACAATAAATCCTGGAATATTTTTCATGTAAGTCTGAGGAGAGTTTTCTTACTCTTTTTTATAGCAAAAACTTTCATAGAGTGATTACACCATTCTTTATGTAACCAGTCATTGGCAAAAAACAACAATTTAGAGGTGGGAATACCAAGAATAAAGGTAAATACACTTGTATTTTAATAAATATTTCCAAATGTCCTCCTTAGGTGCTATATGATTTGGCACTCATAGCAGTCATGGTTTGAACATAGCAGACTTGTTTTCCCACAATTTAGTCAACAGGTTATCTTGTCCAGCTATGTGTTTCTCCAACTTCAGGGATAAAACTTATCTCAGTATGGTTTTCATTCTAATTTTTCAGCTAATGAATAAGATTGAGCATCATTTCATATGATTACAGGATGTTTTTGCATTTTTTTTCTGTGTATCGTCTATTCTTACCTTTTAGATGTTTGTCAATTGTTTTTAACAATTTAAATAAACATTTTCATATTTTGGGAAATTAGGACTTTACTCTGAGTATAATATTTTTTTCAAGTTATAATTTGATGGCAGTCAAGTTTTCATTTTATCTGTCTTTTACTTGTATATTTCTGATTTTGAGAAATAGATATTCTTTATTCCAATATTTTACAGAATTTTAAAACCTTTTTTCTTTATATTATTTCTTCTAGTATTTCTAAGGTTTTATCTTTGCATTTACATTTTGTATTCATTTGGAATTTTACCTGTTTCAATGCCAGGTGTAGATCCAAGTTTATTTCTAGAAACCTACCCAGCTGTTCAACCACATTAATATAAAAAATACTTTTCATTATTGACTTGAGATGCCAGCTTCATCACATATTAAATTCTCATAAATAAAACATATTTATATCTGTTTTCGTAGTTTACATTTTGTTCCATTGATTTGTCTTTTAGTGTGTCAATATGATATTCTTTAAAAATTTATTTATTTTTATAATTTTTTATTTTCAATTACAGTTTACATACATTATTATATTAGCTTCATATGTACACACCAGTGATTACACATTATATAACTAAATAAGTGATTAATCTGATAAATATCACATCCATCTGATTCCACGCATAGTTATTAGGCTATTATAGACTATATTCTCTATGCTGTACAATACATCCCCATGACTATTCTGTAAAAACAAATTTTTATTCCTTAATTCCTTCACCTTTTGGTTCATCCCCAGCCCCACTCCTTTCTGGCAACCATCAATATGTTCTCCATATGTATGATTCTGTTTTTGTTTTGCTTGTTTCTTTATTTTGTTTTCTTTAGATTCTATTGTTGATAGATATGTATTAATTGTCATTTTATTGTTTATATTCATGATCTTCTTAAAGACTCTTTAATGTTTCATGTAATACTGGTTTGGTGGTAATGAACTCCTTTAGGTTTCTCTTGTCTGGGAAGCTCTTTATCTGTTCTTTGATTCTAAATGATAGCTTTGCTGGGTAGAGTAGTCTTGGTTGTAGGTCCTTGATCTTCATTACTGTGAATATATCTTAACAGTCCCTTCAGGCCTGCAAAGTTTCCTTTGAGAAATCAGCTGACAGTTTTATGGGCGCTCCCTTATAGGTAACTAATTGATTTTCTCTTGCTGCTTTTAAGAATCTCTTTGTCTTTAACCTTTGGCATTTTAATTATGATATGTCTTGGTGCGGGCTTCTTTGCATCCATCTTGTTTGGGACTCTGTGCTTTCTGGACATGTATGTCCACTTCTTTCACCATGTTATAGAAGCTTTCTGTCATTATTTTTTCAAACAGGTTTCCAGTTTTTTGTTCTTTGTCTTCTCCTTCTGGAATCCCTATGATGCAAATGTAGGTCCACTTGAAGTTCTCCCAGAGGCTGCTTACACTATCCTAATTTTTGGGAGAGTTCTGTTTCCATCATACATGGGTATGAGACCAGCCTGTTCTGTGTCTCAGTCCTTCCTACCATAGTCAATGTGCTTCCTTCTTAATTCGCAGTTGTAGGACTTCCACTCAGCTCAATATCTGGTGGTCCTGAATGCTGGTTGTATTTTAGTTCGGTTGCAATTTTGATATGGTTGTGGGTGAAGGCAAGTACCATGTTGACCTATAGCACCATCTTGACCAAAATTCTACCAATAGGATATTCTTTTGATAGTAGCAATTTTGTAAGTTTTACTATCTGTTAATGACAATTCTTTATTGCTTTTTTCTTTTCTAAAGTTTTCATATATATATTTTTTTACATTAAAATTAAGTTTACATCAGAATTAGTTTAGTTTGGGAGAGGTGATGTGTATATAGATAGGTGAGTAGATTAATTAATAAAGTTACTTGGGGAGGTATTCCAATTAAATTTATAAACAAGCTTTGGTGAATTGTTTTATTTATGTTGAATCAATATTTTAAAAAATATAAATAATAATATACTTTACTATTTGGTTTATGCATTTTTCCAGCCCTTGATCAAGCACCCGTTGCCTCCTATGAAAATTCACAATTGAATTTGAACAAAAAAAAATTATGTCTGTTTCCTGATTTTACCTATATCTTAACATTTGTTTTATCATTGTATTTATCAGGTAATGAGAACATTATTTCTTTTCTTGACTATTTCCCTGTCTGACAGTAATCTCCATGAAGACATGGATTTCATATGAGGGACAAATATGAGTTTGTTTGTATGAAGGAAACTATGAGGTATACTTTCTTATTATTCTCACATAATAGTTTTCTAAGAAGAGATTTGGAAACTTGTGACTTGGATAATCCTAAAGCCACAGAACTATTAAGTGCAGCCTATTCTCTGATGCAGGCCTTCTAATTTGAAATCCTATATTCTTCTATACTCTATAATATTTAACAGGAGAGTAACATACTAAAATACTCTGGTTTTGCAATTTTATGTCTTTATTCTTCCAGAAAAATTAGCGGTGTCATAAATATTTTTTTAACCGTGAAATCTAAATAAAGGCATCTGTAACTGATGGAATTTCATGCTATGGCGCCAGGGAAAGAAATATGTTTGGCTATAAGATCATCTTACCAAGGCAAAATAAAATAATTATCAACATCATTATTATCATAGAAACAAAGCATTTTATGTCAGACACTGAATCAGTATTTAACATATGATTTCATTAAATTTGTCAACACTGGTATTATTACATTGTCTTTAGACATGAGGAAAGTGAGACTTAGAGAATTTAAGCCACTTGCCCACAGTACTATGACTGATTAGGGGTCTGGGCATCAGTCAAATCCAAATCTGCTTGTCTTTAAACTCAAGTTCTCTATGCTGAGCTGCTTTTCATGAAGGTGACCACATACTCTACCCATGTCTAAGGCTAGTTTTTCCTTCAAGGGTATTTCTTTGCAATTTCCAGTTTTCGTCAAACTAAGATAGATCTAGGACAAGTTAGTAGCTCAAAGGAAAACAGTGCCCTCTCATATTGGTAAAGCATTCAATGTCATTATTTATCTATTTTTAAGCAAATGGCCCTTGGAGTTTTTAGTATTTCTTCTCTATAAAAATATATTAACATATGCTGTAGCTGAAACAGGCAATTAGTAATTCATGAGTAATTTAGAAAATGCTGGCTATAAAGTTGTAGATATTTACATATTTCCCATTAATTATAGTCAACAGCTATAATTTGTTCAATCAGAATTCTGCTAAAAGCTTACATTTACGTAGACTATCCAAATGCCAAATATTGACATGCATTTTTTAAAGCCAACATATTGGGGTTCTTTCCTCATATAATTTAAATTAAACTCATATTCCATACCAGAAGTGATAAGGTTTCCCCCCCACCATCAAGGGGAAAAAGGACAAAACTATTTATGCGCAATTAGAGGCAAGCACACGGAGGACAAAACTGCAAATCTACCAAATATGATAGTAGCATAAATAAACTGTCTAAATAAGATATACAGTGCAAATGTCTGTTACAGAAATGGAAAGTATAGTACCCTTTTCAGAATTATCTATTAGAATAAAACTACAGAAATTAAAAAACTGAAGTGAAAATGTGGTAGTCAAACGAAGATAGTATTTTCATTAGCAAGACAGAGCGGGATGAATCAAGATCAAATATAGATGCTTAACTGACATCTTGAGGGGTGATTTGATATCAAGAAGGAATATGAAGAGTAGTGGGAGAAAGTTCAGAGAGAGGAAGCACTGCAAAGGTGATGAATAGCCTGAAGGTACCAGTCCAGGGGGTCCGAGTGCGCCATGCCACCTCCTCCGGCATGTGAGCACGATCGTAATTACTGTGGCACAACATGACCAAGCCTCCCATATAAATATTTACTACCAGTACGAGGTTTCCTCAAAAAATAAAAATAGAACTGCTTTATGACCCAGAGATTCCACTTATGGGGATTTATCCAAAGAAACCCAAAACACTAATTTGGAAGAATACACATACCCCATGTTCACTGCAGCCTTGTTTGTAACAGCCAGGGTGTGGAAGGAACCTAAGTACTGATTGATAGATAAGTGTATAAAAAAAGCAGCGGTACGAATTTACAATGGAATGTTATTTAACCATAAAAAAGCAGGAAATCTCACTATTTGTGAGAGCATGGTGGGACCTCCAGGGTATTATGCTCAGTGAAGAATGCCAGTCAGAGAAAGACAACTGTCACACCATTTCACCTATATGTGGAATCTAAAGAACAAAATAAGTGAACAAACAAAACTAAAATAGACTGATAGATGCAGAGTACTGCTTTTTGCCAGAGGGAAGGTGAATAGGTGGACTGAATGAAAGAGGTGAAGGAGTTAATGAGCACAGATTGGTAGTTACAGAATAGTCCTGGGGACGTAAGGTACAGCAGAAAGAATAGAGTCAATAACACCGTGATAACTATGTGGGGTGCCAGTTGTGCACTGGAAATACTGAGGGGAACATTTTGTAAAGTATGTAATTTTCTAACCATAAACCATACATCTGAAATCAATACAAATTAAAATTGAAAGAAAAAAGTTAACACCAATTGTGACTTTATTATAAATATATGTGTGAATTATGAATTAACATTCATTCACATTCCATTAATTTATCATTGTGTCACAATTTAGAATATTACTATAAACCATTAAACCTATTTGAAAAAATCCTCTTAATTTAAAAATAATTCTTATGTATGTATTATTAGGAATATTTCAATGTCTATAATGATTCTCTTTCACAAAGTAATTTACTTTAATGGCTCCAGATTGGACCTATTCAGTTTGACACATATTTTAACAGTTAAATGTTATTTTTCTATTAAAATTCATAAAGTCAAGAAAAACTTCAGTTCAATACAAGTGAAATGCCTTACCTCCCACCTGTCATCTGCACAAAGCATATAATTTCCCTAAAATTATGCAAAAATTAGCTAATTAAGATTTAATTTGCTAATTTTTGCTCAGTTAAACTAGTGACATATGCAAATTGCCTGCTGAGCCCTCTAAAATTTTTGAAGCAAATGATAAACAAGATGTCTTTTGAGTTAAAAAAATGTAAAGAATCTGGTGATTGACACAACATAACAGTGGATAGTTGGATAAATACTTACTATAGTTTTATTAGAAGCACAAATTGGCATATTTATAAAAAGCTAATTAAATGCATTCATAGCCATGTTAATTATAATGTCTCAGGAACCATAAAGATAATAGAACAAGAGGAGATTGACAGTGTGGACTTGAAAGTGAAGAATATATTCCATCTCTTATTTATAAAATTATGGGAATTTCTATAGGTTGTCTAAAACATTGACTCACTGCTTTTCACCCTTGCAAAAATTTCTGTTCATTGAGAAACAGAAAAATATTTACTATATTTTGGGGAGGAATTACTTGGAATTATTTAGCATTGAATTTCTTTAAGAAAGGGTCAGTGAATATCAATACAATTCCTTAAGTTAATATGGTTTGTGAAAGTTTTCTAGACCCAAAAAGTCTAGTTGTTTTGTGAATTACTTAAAGAAGCTGGGTTGGCTTTGTGTGGAAACGGATCAACCTAAAGGAAAGATACATTGTGTCTGTCTGTGTGAGTGTATGAGAGAGAAAGAGAGAGGTCCCATATATGAGTTTATATTAATATAATGATAGTTAAAACACACAGGAGTACTACAGAAATCAATATTAAACATCTCCTAAGAAACCTTTAAAAATGGATTTATCTCTTGATTAATACTCTTTATACTTATTATATGATACAAAATCATTTTCACTAGTTGAATATTATATTTGATGATCCCAAAAAGCATATAAAAAGTTTTTATTTGTTTAGCATACAGTATAAAACAAATACTCTACCAGGTCTTTTACATATATTATTTAGAAACAGTTTTTTAAGTCTGATCTGTGGAACTGTAAGGTAATATATTTTTTAAGACAACTAAGTTTGTGGCAATTTGTTACAGTGGCAATAGAAAATTAATATAGCTACTTATGGTCATTACTAATACTATTTACAGAGAACAGAGTTATTTTATAGCTGGGTTGGGAAAGCTGTGTACTTATATCTGGGCATGCCTACATGTCAGGTTTTGACTATTGGTCAAATAAAGTCAATGAGATCAATCGTGTGTTTTTTAAATGTTTGAAACTCCCTTGGGAACCTCCAGGGTCAGTTTGTTTACTGATGGCGTCACTTGGCATAACTGATTAGACAGCCTGGCTTGGCTCTGTGACAAAAGGAGAGAAAATACCCCAGTGGAAATTCTATTCTGAGTTTTTCTGAAGTCAAGATTTATAGCACAGTTCTTGGTAGGTCAGTCTGGAAACCAGGCATTTCCGTGTTTAAATAAGGATTATGGGGTGTTTAAGCCTAATGTCCCTGTAACAGGGGTGTCCAAACTTTTGGCGTCTCTGGGTCACACTGGAAGAAGAGTTGTCCTGGGCCACGCATTAAATATACAAACACTAATGAAAACTGATAAGCCAAAAAAAAAAAAAGGTTTTAAAGTAAATTTATGATTTTGTATTGGACCACATTCAGAGCCATTCTGGGCCAAGGGTTGGACACCCTGAATTGATTATGCTTATCTGTACTATATTCTCTTTCTATACATGTCCTTTGCCTTTAAAAGATAGTCTTATATGTGTATGCTTGGTAGCCTTGTGAGTTCTTTCAAATATCCAAACTTCACAAAATTTTACACTATTGTAATAACAAGCTTTTAGCCTTCCTGCTATATGTTCTAGAAATTGTACCAGCTCTCTAAGATACCCAAGAATATCTATAACCCCTTCTTATAGGGATTCTTGGATATTTTAAAGAACTTTATTATGTGTCGTATTACTTATACTACTATATCACTTAGGGGGGATAAATGGTGATGCAAGGAGGCTTGCCCTGGGGTGGTGAACACACAGTATAGTGTACAGATGAGATGATGTATTGTGGACTTGTGCACCAGAGCCCTGTATAATCTTGTTAACCAGTTTCACCTCAATAAATTCAATAAAAAGAAAAAAATTCTTAAATGTTAATATCTCCTGAAAGATTATTGTGACTGCATTGTACACAAAACATTGCATTAAGCCCCCCATAAGAGAATTAATTGAATTAATCTTATAAACACACACACAAACAACTGCATATAATATCACTAGATACTACTTTTAACATTATTTGCATCATTGGTTTATGTTTCATAAGTAAAAGAATACTTCTTTTAAATGCTTATTTGAATGCTACAGAGGACCCTCAAAACAATTGCCAATGTGGCAGGTTAGTAAACATGCAAAGAGCCCATACGCCATGAAGTATATTTCATGTTATAGCAGCAGAGATTAATCAAGCAGAAATTAATCCTTTTCATGTTGTGACCTACATAACTGTGAAGTTAGAGCTATTTGCAATCAGGCAAGAGTAATGCTATTCAAGTGACACCATTTTGTGAGGTTTCAATTAGTTCACACAATAGGGGGCTTCATGATGACAGGAGCACAAGTCAAACCACCACCAAGGGTCACCAACACGGAGCTGCTTCAATGAAACAACCAACTATTCCCTCTTTCCTCAGCATTGAGTTTAGCTGTAGCTTTCAAGAGTTGATTACTTAGGAGTCTTGTGGAGGTCTGCATCTCAGATGTTGAAGTCTGGTGATCTTTCATTTTTTATGCTTCCTCCTGTAACACTGGCTCCTTTTATCATGCAATAATGATCAAGGTGTAAAGAATCCCTAGAGGATTAATGATCAGAGGAAGGCGGTTGAATGCACAAGAGGAAGCTGCTAGTTATTAGCTCTCAATGACCCTTTGTTATTGAAAAATATGACTGAAATCTTATTGCTTTTTTGAATTAAACAGATGGTGAAACAAACAAACAAAACAAAGTAAAATAAAACATACCACCTCCTCTTCATTTAAAAAATGTCCCTCACATTAAATGCTTAACAAGCTTGGTTATACTAGAAATTTAATAGGCTATGACACCTATATTAATTCCTCCCATTATTCATTCACATAACAAAAATTTAACTCCTTGCTATATGTCAGGCATTGTGTTGGATGATACTAATAGAAAACAATTCTAACATTTATGAAGCTCTTATATACCAAGTCTCAAGACTACAATATAGGGTAGGTTCCCAAATTCTACCCAGAAGTAGAATTTTCTTTTCACTTAGTTCACATTCTTAATTAGAAATAAATTTTGAAAATTGTATATTTATATGAATGCATATGAAAACAACACTTACAGTAGAAAGAAATGCAAGCATAAAAAGGTAAAGACTAATTAAATGATATGACCTATAATGGGATATTGTACAGCTATTACAAATCATGTTGTTCAAGAGTATTAATGACATAAAAAATTCTCAAGATTAAAAGCACCATATCAAACCAAATATACATATGATTTCAGTTTTGATGGAAAACATATGCCTATAAAAAAATCTAAAAAAAACTCCAGTAATTCCTGGGTGTCAGGATTTTGAAAAGCAATTTGCCAATAGGAGTAAAATTCTTGAAAGATTTTTGGGCCCTGTAATTTTATTTCATCAAGGTCTTATATATAATTCTGGAAATAAAAAATTATGAATATAATTGAGTAATAGGTAAAAATGTATGTATATATTCAAAACAACTAATGAATAATTTCAGCAATATATGGAATACTAATAGAATAATGATAAGTAAAATCATCAGGATGTTTTCAACACAGCTATAAATAAACACAGCATGTCACCTTGAAGCTTAATGCAGATTCAAAGATAGCCTTCATGTCTATAGAATCAAAATAAATATGATTTTAATGCCTAGGTGGACAAGGACTCAAACAGTTGTCAATTTCAAAGTTTTCTGGAGGCAAGAGGAAGATAGTTCAATATCTTAGCCAAAGAAATACAGAAGCTAAACAAGGCATTTGGCAGACTGAGGAGGTTTAAAACTTCCATGTGGATCACAGTCTTGAACTAAGTGAGTTTTGAGGACAGTAAGACAAACCCCTTTGGATCATGAAGTCTTTCACAAAAACTGCACAAGGGTTCAACGTATCTGAGCAGAGGCTCTGGCATGAATTCAGAGTTCCAGCCAAAATTTCTGCTCATCATGCATGCAGCTTCTATCCGCTGAGAAGTTAACCCATCCGTTAGAATATTATATGTGCTTTATTAGTTAGTAAAATTAAAAATAATAAACCTATACCTTAAATATTTGGAGCTTAAGAAAGAATGGATGGATATTTTATGCTTTAAAGATTTGTACTGTCTAAGAGAATTTGACCTGTTAGAGAAATGTACAGTTTTCTAATATCAAATTACCATCCATAATTGACTTAGTCGTGATTTTCAGTTGCAATCTTTCTAAGCTTGTACACAACACTAGTACATGATATTTCACTTATTTTTTAATTTAATTTACTAGATTTAAGTACTTTGGATTTTTTTGTTAAGTTGAAAAACTGAAGTATTTAATAATGGAAATCAAGCACATAAATTTAGAAATGTAGTGTAAAACAATTGAAGGATCTTGAGATACTTTGTAATTGGGACCAAATGTTATCAAAGATGACCAACTGAACTTTTAAGATAAATCAGGTTATAAATTTGTTAACTATTGGCAAAATGAATTTAAAACTTAATGGAAAGCTAGGTTCCTAAATAACAATTACTAATTTAAAAAATACACCTCTGAATAGTTCTTTTTTCTAGGTCCCTATAACTGCTATTGATGATATTAAACAGTTTATATTAATAAAATGTGTAGATAAATAACAAATCTGAAAGAAAATATGCTAAACTATTTACAGTAATTAATCTCCATTTCATGGGATTCTATGTTTTTATATTTTTTCAATTTTCTTTAGTCAACATATATAATTTAATATCTTAAAAAATCAAAGATTATTTTTATGAAAGTATATTGTGATTCATCTCTGTCGCCTAAAAACAAGCATGCCATCTAATCTCTAAACAATTTTTAAAAAATTTAAAATGTAAACTTTTTGGTTTACATAAAAATAAAAATTTGAAATGTAAACATTTCGAAATGTTGAAATGAAATCGTATTAAATAATTTGCTGGTTTAAACAATACACTGTAATTAAGTATTTGCCTAAAAATAATAATGAAAGTGTACTGTACTTTAAATAAATTCTTATAAAAATGTAAAGCCCTTTGGTCATAGACTAGCTAGCCTTTTCAGTAAGTATGGATTCAGAAAATCTTCTCTCAAGTTGCCAATTTTACAAGCACTTCACTTCTTGACTGCAATGTGACTCAAGAGAAATGACTAAGTTCTCCTTGCTTTCCCATGAGCAAAATAGGAATAACATCACCATTTCATAGGATTATTATAAACCTTTACAAGCAAATAAAAATGAATATACTATTTAAATTATAAAATGTGATAACAATGGAAGGATATATATATGAAGGATAAATATGAAATTTTATTTATATATATATAATTTTTTTTTCTTTATAGAGTCTTTGTTAGAAATGCCATAGTGGGAAAAACACAATTCTCATTTTCATGAAACTTAAAATTTAGCCAGAGAAGTAAAGTATAAAGAAAACAAACAAAAGTGTGATTGAATATATAATATAGACAGAAAGCAGAAATATTAATTTTGAAGAAAACAAAGATAATTTTATTGTATAAAAGGCCATAGGCTAAGTATCGTGATAAGCCCAAAATTTAACATTAACTGCAACAAGTAAACAAATGTAAGAAGTAACACCACAGAGAAAAATGTATATTGACTGAAAATGGTGTTTGTAGTTGGTTGACGGGGATAATGGAGAACATCACAGTAATGGTTGTTCAGGATTTTGAAGAAAGAGCAGAGAAGTTCATCAGAGATAAAAGAGGAAATACATTGTTTTAGCTGAAGGGAAAATCACTTTTAAAGGCAAAGCAGTATGATGATGCTTGGCTATTGTATATCAATATGTTTCTCTATGCATTGAAATGTCAATGTGCATAAGCAGGAATTCTATGAAGGTTATGTTGATTTTCAGGAAAATATTTTTCGCTTCAAAATTATGCAACCTGAAAGGAAAAATCATACTTTTAATAAAATAACTATTACTAGTGAAGGACTCAATGGTGGGGGATCTCAAAGTGACAGCACATTTTTTTGTATCAATATCTGAAGACAGCATTCTCAGGTGTCAAATCCCCATGTTCTACTGCTTCCTTTGCTTTTCGTAGTAGTTTGCTTGTTTTTCTTTCACTTTTCTTTTCACTGACAGATTAGAGTATATGCAGAACTGCCTAAGAGTGCTTAGAATTCACTAGAGATCAATTAGAAGAAATAGAATCATTGTTCCTGACAGGTGCATAATTATACTGACACTTAAAACCACTCACTTACTCATCTAAAAAAAAAAAAAAAATTCCCAGACTAACCTTTGGAAAGAAGTCAACCAAGATTTACTGTTTTTAATTCTATTGGCAATAGCAGCAATTTCATTTCCTTTTTCATAATGAAATAATTTGTTCACATACCAATTCTTACATTTCCCTTGGAAATATCAACAGGAAAAAATATTACATTTTATTTGATCAAGATTTTAAAATAAAATTGTTTCAGTAGAATTACATGGTGGCAAATAATAATTTAACCTTAAAAAAAGTTTTGGGAAGAAGTAGAGAGAGAGGGACTATTCAGGTAATTAATAGTTTCAACATTCAGTTTTCTAAAGGTGAAGGTTTCAGGTGATTATATGTATATGTGTATACACACACATGTATATATATGTGTGTGTATATACATATATGTGTATATATATATTTTTAAATTTTTGTTCCAAAATTTATTGAAATATAGAGAAATGTTTATTTCTCTGTGGCATATAGTGATGTATCCTGTTTCATTCTAATTTTGGTAATTTGAGGCTTCTCTGCTTTCTTCTAAGGCAGTTTAAAGTTTGTCAATTTTGTTGATCTTAACCAAATTCTTGTTTTGTTTATTTTTAGCTACTGTTCCTTTTTTCTCTATTTATTTCTACTCTAATTTCCTTCCTTCTATTTGTTTTCAGTTTAGCCTGTTCTTATTTTTCCAGGTCTTTTTTTAGGAGAAAATTAGGCTATTGATTCCAGATCTTTCTTTTCTTCCTTGCAGCTATAAATGTCCTTATAACCACTATATTAGCTGCATATCATATACTTGTCATTTTATCTTCATTCATTTCAAACTATTTGGTAATTTCTCTTTTGATTTATTGGTTAGTTACAAATGTGTTGTTTAATTTCTCCTTATTTGTGGTGCAAATTTCTTTCTGTTACTGATTTCTAATTTAATCCAATTTTTGGCTATAGAACATACTTTGAAGGACTTTAATAATCTTGAATATGAGGTCTGTCCAGAAAAAGTCCAGCCATTGTTAACATAATGAAAACAGTTTGCATGACATCAATGTAACCTGGCAGCCAAGGAGAGTGGACTGGAATGCCCATGCCTCAACAATGACAACTTCACTGTACTAGTCAGTGGGGGCAGTAGATGCTGTTGAGTGAGCATGTGTACTGTGTGGCCATTGCATTCAAAATGATTGAGCAAGAGGATCAACAAATCTGCATCAAATTTTACGTTAAGCTTGAGCATTCCTCCACAGAAACTATTCAGATGATTCAGAAGGCCTCAGCTATGGGCAACTGGTGATTGGCAGTTTCATCGCGACAATGTGCCCACTCATGCATCATGTCTCATGCAGTTTTTTGGCAAACGTCAAATCACCCAGGTGACTCAAAGCCCCCCTACACTCCAGTTTTGGTGCCCTGTGACTTCTTCCTTTTCCCAAAACTAAAATCACCTTTGAGAGGGAAGAGATTTAAGACTGTCAGTGAGATTCAGGCTAATACAACAGGGCAGCTGATGGTGACTGGGAGAACTGTGTGAGGTCTCAAGATACCTACTTTGAAGGGGAGGGACTGAGATATCATTGTCCTATGTACAATGTTTCTTGTTTCTTGTATCTTCTTCAATAAATATTTCTATTTTTCATATTACATGGCTGGATACCTTCTGGACAGACATTGTATTATTGAATCTTTTTTTTTTTCTTTTGTACTGACAGGTGTTCTCTCCTGGATACTGTTCCATGTGCACTAGAAAAGAATATGTATTCCACTGTTCTTGAATGGAGATTCTACAGATATTTATTAAGTCTAAGTATTTTATAGAGGTTTTCAAGTATCTCTTATAAACCTTATGCCTAGCTTTTCTATTAATTATTGTAAGTGAAGTATTGGATTCTCCAACCATTATTCTTAGATTGTCTAATTCTCCCTTTAATTCAATTGATTTTGTTTTGTGGATTAGAGTTAATGTCTGATGTGATTTTCTTACTCCAGTGAGCTTTGCTCTCACCTATTTCCTTTGCGTTATTATTGTCAAATACTCTACATTCTATAGAAGTCCAACTATACTATTATACACATATTGTATTATACAAGCAATTTTTTAAATCCTTGAAAGGAAGAGAGGAGATGAAATATGTATGTATGACATATTTTATAATTACATAATTAGCTTTATTGATATTCTGGGATTTTTTTTCATGTTCATTGAAATTATTATCTGGAGTAAATTGTTTTCACCCTTAATAAATTATTCTATTACTTCTTGCAATCTGGATTTGTTAGCAACAAATTCCCTTAGGTTTTGGTCATCTGGGAATGTCTTTATTTCATCTTCTTTCCTTATCCTTTAATTTTGAGGCAAATTTTACATAAATAAACCAACTCTTTTAAAGTGAAATCTAATATATTTATAATGTTATATAATTGCCTTCATTTTTGAAAAAGAATTTTAATGTATAAGATCTTGGTTGACATTTTTTTCTTTCAACACTTTAAATACAGCATCCCACTGTCTTCTTACCTTCATTATATTTGATGATGTTAGTTGTTAATATTATTGAGGCTTCCATATTTATGGTGAATCATTTTTCTTTTGTTGCTTTTAAAATTTCCTCCTAGTCTTTGTTTTCAGTGTTTTTACTATCACGTGTCTTGGTGTGCATGTCTTCGTGTTTCTCATACTTGGATTTATTATATTTCTTGGATAGTATAGATAAATATTTTTTCATTAGTGTTGAGACATTTTTTGGTCATTAATTTATTGATTTTTTTTTCCAAAAAACATTTCCTTTGGAGGAGAGATTCTTTCTTATGACTAGAATCTGGGTGGGGCAAGGACCTAATCCTCTTGATTCACTTTTCTTAGAAAAAGATTTTGCAACATGGAGATAGAGTAGACAAGAAATGCAGGCAGCCTGCCCCTCACATTGTGAACCCATATCCCTAGACTGGGCACTGGGGGAAACAACCCCCTTCTCAGCCACATCTTTATGGACTAAAACTTCAGGAACATGAAGATGGGTGTGAGTAATGGAACGGTCATGCCACAGACTCTTGCTGTTCTTAGTAAGATTAAGTAGGTTTTGTTGAAAGAACGTTTCCCTATTTGTTGTGTGCTTTTAAAAAATTCCAGGGACTGTACATAATTTTTGTGTATAATTTTCATCAAGTAAAATTGTTGTTTTCCTAGAAAGAGGGTTTGCTGAACTCCTTACCCCACTATCCTGAAAGTCCCACCTCTCTTACAGGGTTTCTTTTGAAGAGAACCCACTTATATATATTTCCTGGTGCATCGGTAATAGAAATGATTTGCCTCCAAAAAAGTACATACTTTTCAAAGTTAGGAGAAAGGAGTAAAAGTTATTTATTATTCTGTAGCAGATCTTATGCTAAATAATTTATAATCAAGCTATGATATTTAATCCCTGACATAATTTTATGCTTACACCCTTACCTTCTTTAGCAGTTACTGAGCTCTAAATGGGGGTTTTACTAATTCAGAATAATTAACACAATACTTGCTTAAATTCTGTGTTTGGCACCATGGTTATTAAGGATTCTTGTAGCATTAGAAAGGGGTTCACTTACCACTTTAGCAGCCACA
Source organism: Mormoops blainvillei (assembly GCA_004026545.1). NCBI lineage: Eukaryota > Metazoa > Chordata > Mammalia > Chiroptera > Mormoopidae > Mormoops > Mormoops blainvillei. The sequence goes on along the minus strand of PVJD01000100.1, from coordinate 363,453 downwards.
CTAGACATTGATAACTGAGTATTACAAGCTATCTTGTTGACCCTGAATATAGCCTAAAAATTTGCTTCAACATAGTTATCTAGACATTATTTTTTAATGAATACTATTATTTGGTTTAGAGATTTTTTAAAAAATCAAATCCAGTCTACAAGAGAGAAGACTAGAGTGAACACTACTATGTATGACCTTTGACTTGGATTTCAAGATTATAACTATGTGTTGAAGCCTACATTAGGGCATTGTTCTACTTCTATAATTATATAACAAAAGAAAGTCTCATGGTTTAAACACCAGCTTTAAAGTCTGATTAATTGTAATTTAAATCTTGTTTTCATTCCTTTTCAGATGTGGAAGGTGGGACAAATTACTTGGCTTTCTGAGCTTATTTCCTTAAAAACTTCCATTATCTGTCGATTACTTACATTTCTGTTTTTCAAGTATCATCACTCCTCTTACAATCCTTTTAGTGAATATATTGTTTCATATATTTATTTCTGCATACATCTTCTTGTTCTTGCTTCATGGGTTGTCTTTTCTCTACACTAGAACTTGAATAATATCCCTTTATATCCAAGTCAAGCATTATCTTCATTGCAACCCAGCAAAGATGATAACTCCTTTGATTATCTTACCATAACACCTTAAATAGACTTATTACAAATACTCACTTAAGATTCCATTTCCTTGCAATATAAGGATTTCATTGCAAAAGGGAACTATCATCTTTGCCTAACTCCATGTCTGCTGCAGGCAAGATATTGAACAAAGGTTTGCTGCATTAGACAGAACTGAATCATGAGTTACAAAAGCACATTCTGAAGTAAAGGTCAAGTAATATTGTTCTCCTTGATAATCAGTACATAATAATGCCCAGTTTAGTAAACAGATCTAGTTTGGCAAGTGAGAATGATTGTGTTTTTTATAGGTCATTGGATCAGGATGGAAAAGAACATAGGTCTTGCACTGAGAGGGCATTTGCAATTTTACAAATGTCATTATTGTTCCTAAATCAAATACTCTGCCTCTGAGACTCAATTTATGTTGTTCCTCTATTTTAAAATGTTAGTATGATCAGTCCCACCTGTGTAGCCTTATCTTTTGCTCGTACCTCTTTCATTTCATATTGTAGCAACACTAAATTCTCTCATAAATTCTCTCACACATTTCCTTGAATTGCTATATGTATTGTTACCTCTGCCTAGTACCTCCTCCAGTTCCATCCTAAGCTTATTCAATGGGCAAAACTGCAATTTATTCTCTGAAGCTCAGTTTAAACTATATCACCTGTGAAATAGTTCTTGACTTCCACAAGAAGTTTGGGATTTCTATCGCTGTGTTTGCACAAGAATGTGTGGAAATGATATGATGATACTGTAATTAACTGTACATTTATGTAAGTCATTTGAGGGCATACAATGGTTATTTCATTTTGAATTCTCATTATATACCACAGTTCCAGGCATACATTGGGGACTCAATACATATTTGTTAAATTAATGAATTGTAAATTCATTAACAGCAAGATTTTTTATTCTTGCTTTCCCTGCAAAATAAATGTTAACCTAATCATAAAAATTACTTCTTCCTTTTAGGTAAAAATTAAATGTTTGCTAGCATAAAAATAAATAAAACATTTCTGAATACATTTATTTTAAAATTAGGTCTTTTGTAATTTGAGGAGGACTGAGGATTTTCACTAAAATGCTCCAAATGTGGGATTCTATGAAGAAGGACTTGAAAGTGTTCTTAATTGCTTAGTAGCTCCTACATTGGTGTATAAAAAGGGGAAAATTCTATAGTACTAAGGAGAGCTTTTATGAGAACATGTCAATAACTGTTCCACAAACATATGCTCAATGCAAAGTACCAGTGTTATTAGTAAGTCAAGTTGGACACTGATTAAGGTGTAGCATAAGGGATAAGGGTGAGCATGGGTTATCGATTGGAAATAAATGAAAAGTAAATTTTCCATCTGTTTTCATAAAATAAAAACTAAGTCTTTATATCAAAAAATATTGGGTTGATATTATTTAGAATAGTGATTTATATGGACAGTCTAATTCAGTAGCAGATCACTATATCACATTGACAATGAATTCACTATGTTTAATTTAATATCCTTCTATGGTTGAATAACTTAGGTGTTATATCATGGTCTATAAATGCTTTTTTAAATAATGTTTTTTTAATGCTCATTATTTTGAATGTTTGGATGCATTAAAACTTAGAAGTCTTATTTGAGAAATGATAGGAACAAATGTTTTAAAATATTAAAAATGGTTAAGGGATTAAGAAGTACAAATTGGCAGTTACAAAGTAGCCACAGGGATATAAAGTACAGCATAGGGAATAGAGTCAAAAATATTGTAATAACTATGTGTGCTGCCAGGTGGGTATTAAACTTGTCATGAGGAATAACTTCATAAGTTATATAAATATCTAACAACTATGCTGTGCACCTGAAACTAACATAATATTGAATGTCAACAGTAATTAAAAATAAAAAATAATAAAAATAAAGTTGAAATAATAAAATATTCCACATAGAATGGAAGAAAATATTTGATAAGCATATATATGTTAAGGATCTAGTATCGAGAATATATAAATAGATTTTACAACTCAACAACAAAAGATAAAAAATCAAAAACAGGTAAAGGATTTGAATAGAAATTTCTCCATACAAGATATACAATGGTTAATAAACACATTAAAAGAAGCTGCTAATATTGCCAGTCATTAGGAAAATGCAAATAAAAGCCACAAGATACCACTTTATATTCACTAACATGGCTATGATTTTTAGAACATCAGAAAATAACAAGGATTTTTTCTCCACTTTAAAATTTTTCCTCAACAGTGTTGCTTTTGTCAACATATGTTTAAAAATAGCAATCTTATTTATTCTTATGAATCTTATGAATCTTACTTTAGATTAAAATTTGAGTTTTTCCATTAATGGGCATGTTTGCTTTGAAAAATAACTGGTCTCTGAACATACGTATACTTTATAATGCCTATTTATTCCATTAGTAGGGGGACTAGTTTTCAAAGGCATGCCCTTTTTCATCACATTGGTTGGAATGGTCAACCTCATGGCAAAACAATTTTTGAATTGGTCCATAGGTGTTGTGTCAATATGACAGTGAACCTAGAAAACAAAGCTGTGTTTCTATTCATGCACTGAGAGTATTACCCAACTTTTTTGTTTAATTTACATCATTCTTCTAACCTTCAGTTTCATAATCACTTCCATTGTCATAAAACAAGCTTCCTTGCATTTCTAAAAGGTAACTTGGTACCTAACAGTCATACATAATTTTGAATGTTAAGTAGGTCTTATGGTGGCAAATTTGGACATAAAATGAGTTCACGTGTAATGAGAACTGAGATACTCTTTTTTAAAATCATTCCCCTATGATATGTATTACTGAGTTTTTTAGAAAAAAAGGGAGAGGGAGGGTGGGAAGGAAGGGGAGAGAGAGAGAGAAAGAGGGAGAGAGAGAGAAAGAGAGAGAGAGAGAGTGAGAGAAACATCGACATAAGCGAAAAACATTGATCGGTTATTTCCCTTACACTTCCCAACCAGGAATCAAAGCCACAGCCTAGGTATGTACCCTGACAGGGGATTGAACTGACAACCTTTCTCATGCATGGGACAATACTCCAACCAACTGAGCCACCCAGTCAGGGCCCCAGATACTTTTGATGAGAAAACCATGCATTATTATCTGGACTTAGGGTTACCATGAATAATAAATAAGTCTGCACACAATTTTAAAATTTTTTTATTGTATTTTGATTACCATTTGGTCCCATTACACCTCCTTCTCCCCCACAGTCACAACACTGTTGTCTATGTCCATGAGTCCTTTTTCCTTTTTGCTAAATCCCTTCCCACCCCCCCATTACCAGTCATCCTCCTATCTATGAGTCTGTCTCTATTTTGCTTGTTAGTTCAGTTTATTCCTTTGATTCCACATATGAATGAAATCATATGGTATCTGTCTTTCTCTGACTGGTTTATTTCACTTAGCATAATATTCTCCAGATCCATCCACGCCGTTGCAAAGGGTAAAATTTTTTTCTATTTTATAGCCAAGTAGTTTTCCATCATGTAAATGTCCAATAGATGTTTCATCCATTCATCTAATGATGGATGCTTGAGCTGCTTCTATATCTTGGTAATTATAAATAACACTGCAGTGAACATAGGGGTGCTTATGTTCTTTCAAATTATCTGACAACTATGGACCAATTCAAAAATTGTTATGCCATGAGGTTGACCATTCCAACCAATGTGATGAAAAGGGGAACACCTTTGAAAACTAGTCCCCCTACTAATAGGTTCCTTCAGATATATTCCCAGAAGTGGGATAACTGGGTCAAAAGGCAATTTCATTTTCAATTTTCCAAGGTATCTCCATACTGCTTTCCACAGTGGCTGCACCAATCCGTATTCACACCAACAGTGCAAAAGGGTCCCCCTTTCTCCACATCCTTGACAGAACTTGTTTACTGATTTATTGATGACAGCCATTCTGACAGGTGTGATATGATAGCTCATTGTGGTTTTAATTTGCATTTCTCTGATAATTAGTGACACTGAGTATCTTTTCATATGTCTATTGGCCATCTGTGTGTCCTCTTTTGAGAAGGCTCTGTTCAGGTCCTTTGCCCATTTTTAAATTGGGTTGTTTGTTTTCTTGGTGTTGAATTTTGTAAATTCTTTTTAAATTTAGGATATTAACCCCTTATCAGATACATTGTGAACATGTTCTTCCTTTCTGTGGCTTATCTTTTTATTTTGTTGAAGTTTTCCTTTGCTGTGCAAAAACTTTTTAGTTTGATGTAGTCCCATTCATTCAATTTTTTCTTTTGTTTCCCTTGCCTGGGGAGATATATACCATAAAATATTGCTACAAGCTATGTCTGAGATTTTACTACCTATGTTTTCTTCTATGATATTTATGATTTGGGGTCTAACATTTAAGTCTTTAACCCATTTTGAATTTATTCTTCTGCGTGGTGTAAGAAGGTGGAGTAGTTTCATTTTTCTGCATCTATCTGTCCAATTTTCCCAACACCATTTATTGAATAAATTATATTTACCCCATGTAACACTTGCTTCCTCTGTCAAATATTAATTGACTATAAACATGTGGGTTTATTTCTAGGATCTCTATTCTGTTCCATTGGTTTATGTATCTGTTTTTCTGCCAGGACCATGCTGTTTTGATTACTATAGCTTTATAGTATAGTTTCATATTAGGAAGTATGATTCCTCCAACTTTGTTCTTCTTTCTCAGGATCTCTGTTGCTATGTGGGGCCTGTTGTGGTTCTATATAAATTTTTGAAATATTTGTTCTAGTTCTGGAAATACATCATTGGAATATTAATAGAAATTGTGTCAAATCTATAGATTGCTTTGGGTAGTATGGACATTTTACTGATGTTAATTCTCCTTATCCATGAACATGGCATATGCTTCCACTTATTTGTATCTTCTTTAATTTCTTTGTTCAGTGTCTCCTAATTTTTCAAGTGCAGGTCTTTTACATTCTTAGGTTTATTCCTAGGTATTTTATTATTTTTGGAGCAATTGTTTGAATAGGATTGTTTTCTTAATTTCCATTTTTGTTAGTTTGTTACTGTCATATAAAAAATGCAACTGATTTCTGGATATTAGCTGTATATCCTGCTACTTTACTGAACTCATTTATCAGTTCTAGTAGTTTCTTGGTGGAATCTTTGGGGTTCTCTGTGTACCTTATCATGTCATCTGCAAATAAAGACAGTTTTACTTTTTTCTTTCCAATTTACATGCCTGTTATTTCTTCCTTTTGTCTGATTGCTATGGCTAAGACTTCCAGTACTACGTTGAATAAGGGAGGTGACAGTGGACATGCCTGCCTTGTTCCTGATCTTAAGAGGAACATTTTTAGTTTTTGCCCATTGAGTATGATGCTGGTAGTTTGTCATCTATGGCCTTTATCATGTTTAGGAATGTGCCCTCTGTTCCCACTTTGCTGAGAGATTTTATCACAGATGGCTGCTGGATTTTATCAAATGCTTTTTCTGCATCTATTCATATGATCATGTGGTTTTTATCCATTGCATACATTTTTCTCCTTACTTATTCTTGCCTTATCAGCAGACACCATGGGCTTCAGAGTTAGACAGGCTTGAGAGCAATTGCTGCCTCCACCATTTATAAGTGGTATAATTTGGGACAAATGAGAGAACCTCACTAACCTCTGTTTCCTTTTCTAAGAAATGAAGATAACACTGTTATGGCAGTGTTGCCACCAAGGTAGCACCCGATACTCAATGTGAAGTATAGTAAAGTGTCTGACATTGTCATTGCTAAATAACTGTTACTTTATTTTACACTATCACTTAATTGTTTGGAGGGCCAAGGACTGTTTTCTGGGTATAGGATCTGAATCTCAGCTGAGACAGGAGTGAAATCTAACACAGAAAACAGTGGGACTCAAGTACTAAGTCTGTTCTGAGATCCATCTGCAAATCAACTCAAAGAGACCTTTCAACCATGGTTGAGTCATCCTGGGAAGGAAGTTGTAGAATTTCCCTATGGGTAAACAGATCACACCAATACACACACACACATAGAATGACATTTAGGGGTACATTAAACAAATTGTTGGTGCTATCAACAGATAATCATCACTTAGGGTATACACAGTTTTAATAAGCTTTTAAAACTGTGAACATATATTAGATTTGTTATAAAAATTTAGGAATTAGCTAGTTAAGAAAATTATATTTTTGTAGTTAATAAGTATTTATCTAATTTAACTATAATTGAGCCACTTTTAAGGTCTCAGATGGAAACCTCTATTAACACAGAAGCAAAAGCCTTCTACTTACAGATGACTATATTTGACATACTAAGGTCTTTCTTGTGTTGGAGTGAGGTTTTCCTGTTGCAGCTAAAAAAATACTTATAGATGGTGGTAAATCTATTTATGTGTACTGACTTTTAAGAATGTACTTATTATATTTCACATATCATGTCCATACAATTTAAACAGTTGTGTTCTCTACCAATCATTTGTGTTCTTCTTCAAGTGTTTTCAGATATTAATTTCTTAATTACTTTCCTAATGACCATTGCTTTTAATGCAAATATCAAGGTAACAGGCATAAAGTGTGTTTGAGTTTGTAATTCAAAAATCACTGTGCTCTCTGACAGTATGGATTTAATAAGTGGTTATGCAGACACAACCAGCCAGCACAGACTAACTCCACAGTCAGGATGTAACTAAGAGCCCTGGACCACGAGTTGTGCTTCCTGATGGGACGAATGAAATGTTCATCCCGACAGGGTGGATGAATGATTTGACCACATGGTGAGTTGTGCATTAGCACAATTCCCATTTTAAAGTAATAAAAAGAGACTTAACTAATGTATGAATTTGCAAATGCTGTTCTTATATGTTTGTTAATATTGTGTTTTATTAAAAGAGAGTTTTTTTGTATGTGAAATGCATGTTATATTTAAGATAACATTTTCATGTCCATAAAAGGGACAGGGTACAAAGGACCACTGACCTCAGTAGCCAAGGAAACAAGGAATTAATCTCATGTCAGACACTGAGTTACAACACTGTCTTTCTAAATCTTATGAGAATGGGAGAAGTAGAACAAAATGGTCACATTATAGAAGCACTTTAACTCTGAGGAATTGTTGTGCAAAGAGGTCTCTGATATTGTGGTTTTCAAACAGAGACCAGTCATGGTCCACTTGGGCCCACCTTGTGGTCACTCTTAACTTCCCACCTTTTCCGTCCAGCTGCATTATGGTAAGCACTGGGACTAAAACGATGGGAACAGCATAAGCTTATAAATCAAAGGTGTCTGAGACTGAATCTTGGTTTTGTCGCTTAGAAATTGTGCAAATTTCATATCATAAAACAACACCATGAACTTCAGCTTTCTTAACTTTAAACTGGGGATAATGCTAGCTCATTATGTAATAACTATGGAGATTGAATGAGATTAGAGTGTATATTTAACAAATCTAACACAGTGTCCACAGTATGTATGTATTCATAATATTATAAATAATAGTTCCCTTTCCACTGAGGGGAAAAAAAAAACATGAGGAGGGATATGAAACCTGGAGAATCTTTTAAAGATATACAGATAAGTATTGTACAACCTTCAACTCAAAACATTTTTGGAAGGTGATAATGAAATTCTCTCTGCACAAGAAAGTATTAACAACCTGTAGGGGGAGCTTTTGTAATAAAATCTCCTACTGACAGTTAAATTATAATTCAGACAAGTACTGAAGAAGAAAGGGATTGGGCTTAAAACTGGGTGGGATGGAGATATATTAAGAAAGATTGATTCCCTAAAACTCCTATCTCACGAATAAAATGGAGCCTCAGTGTCACTAAGTAACATTTCCAAGGTCACAGGGAGCAGGCGTTGGAGCCAGCCAGTACTGGAGCCCCAAATGGCTGACAGCACACTTGGTGCTCTTTGCACTAGACCTCTTATTATTTATGGACTTTCCTTTCTTTGAGCAAGAAGTGGATGGGTTGGTCTTTAATCCTAGAGACACATCACCTTTGAATAGGCCCTGTGTCATATGGTAGTCTCTATCAGGGCCAATGCAGACATTTTGGATAATGTAGTCATTCTGAGTTAGAAAGCCAAGTTCAAACTCTGGCTCTTTCCATCTCTTTGACCTTGGGAAAGTTAATTAACTTTTTTTAAAGGTTCAGTTATATAAAAAGAAAAAAAAAAGTGAAGAATACCAGCTAACCCTCAGCCTTTTGTGGGAATTACATCTGTAAAGTCTGTAACATTGTTCCAGGCATACAGTAAGCACTGAAAAATAGTAAATGTAATTTTTTTCATTTATATTTTGTGATATTCTTATTAGTAATTTATATCTTTTGATTTAGGAGGAAAATACAGAGTTGCTTACAAAAATGCTAAGTGAAACTTTTTCTCCAAGTCTATAAAAGCAAGCGCTTGTAGGCACTTCATGCTAAACTCCAAATCTCCTGCATTCCAGAGAGCGGTCCTGGGGGCTGACATGGGAATAGCTGAACATAATGGGAGGGTGGCCTTTTGCGCTTCACCCTTTCTTTCAGCACAGCTTGGGAATGCAGGGATCTGGTGGCGGAGAAGCTTCAATGAAACCTCCTCATCACTGAAAGTCCTTGACACAGACATACAAGGACATTAAAAAGAAATGAAAAAGGTTGCCCATGCCTGTCTGAAGTGACTAAATCCAAGGACCTTCAAGGATTTTGGTGAGCACTGAAATGGGTTTTGTAGAGCTAAATTTGTATTTGTCTTTACATTTTATTGCATTTCCATCTGACCGTAGCCTTTACAGATGCTGCTTCATGGTACAAGTAGTACAGCTAGTGAATTTGAAGAAGACTCCTGGGATAGGCATCTTTTAACACTCAACCAATTTTCTTTTACACTCTTTTTCTCTGGACTCTCAAGGAATCATTTTCTTTTGCACTTGAAGGGGCTTCTGTTAAGTGGACTGGAAGTGAGATCGCGGTGCACCCATCTTGGCAAAATTAATCCAGGAGTTAAAATGTCAAAAGGGAACTGGTTGTTTCTATTCTGAACACTACTTTCAGTGATCTGAACGAGAAAGCAAAATGCTTCCTGCAAGATCCCACTGCAAAACTGCTAAGGGTTATCAATGCCTCCTTCCAATCAAAGCCTTCATCAAAGCTGAAGGGAAGCAAATCCTTAACAAGTCGGAGACTTAATCATGCAATGAAAAAAAGTGGGTAGCTGATCTCATCAGTCCCTCGTGCAGCTACAGTTGAATTCTTTAGAAATTATACAAGGGAATCAATGATGCAGAGAAAAAATAGTCCATAAAGTGTTCAGAATGCACACACTCACAAAACTTGCCGGGGGGAGGTTGTCAATTGGGGTCTGAAGATGTTGTCTTAGAGGCCACTTGCCTACTTTACATTCATGAGCCTTTAGGCAGCTCAGTCTCTGAGACTCCTTTTCCTCACTTAAATGAGAATAATAGTAAAGTGATGTTACAAAGGAAGGATGAAGGAAGAATAAGTAATGGGGGTGCTTAGCTTGAAATGAGATGCGGAAGAGAACTAATTCTAGATGACCTGTGCGATAACAGACTTTGAAATTGATATAAGGCCCTTGGCATGTCTCTCGCTGTCCCCCTCTGACATGTATATAACTCCAGTGTCACACACGTGCTGTGCTAAGAGCATTACTTTCCTTGCCTACCTCCTTGCGATAGACCGGGAGGTTTGGAGGGTAAGTAAGGGCTGTGACTGTTCCTGTCTTGTTCAGCTTCCTAATTTCAGGATCTGCATAGGACCTGACACTGAGCAGCCACTTATCAGAAACTAATTTGACGGTTACATTAAGCATTGCGTGCATTGATATATTCTGCTTAGTAAAGCAGTAGGATATTAAAACTATGAGAGAGATCTGGAATCATTTATCTGGCCTTTCTTTTACACACAGGGTAGCCGCAACCCAAGGAGTCTGAATGTCTGGCCCAAAGTCCCACAGAAACTTGGAGGAAGAGTCAGAACCAGAAAGCCTCTCTCTAGTCTCCTGCACACCGCGCCTTCTCGGCCACTTCACACTGCCCTCCTTCATGTGCCTCTTTTTCCCTTCAGATGTCAGAAAATGAGGAATCGGGTCTGCATGGTTTCCCAGAAAGAGCTAGTATGACTGATTTTCTCTTTGACCTTTTTAGAATAAATCTTTATAAAGCAACTGTAACCTTTACAGATGACTTTTATTAGGGGAAGTAGAGACTGGGAATGTTTAAATTCATTTTGATAGAATACTTTCTGACAAAGTGCATGGACCAGAGATATGACAAAATGCTCATTCCCAGCAGAGGGAAGGTAGTGTTTTCTAACAAAGCCTATAAAAGCATTAAAAAAGGACTTGGCTGGATTATTTTATGATGAATACATATTAGAAGATTTCATTGGTTGGTAAAAATAATTTCATAGCTTATCTTAAAATATGTATGGAATTGAAATAGTATGAGCTCCCATTTTCATAGTGCTGCATATAAATCATTAACTTAGATCTCATAGCAGGATTTGTGATAAGTATGATTGAGAAAAGCTGATGGTTACCTTTTAAATTATCTTAGAAAATGATCTGTTAAGCAATTTCCATATGGATAATATTGTCAGAAAAGTGATTAAATTCCTTGGGTGAAAGTTCATTTTGTCCACTTAGGTGTAATATTAATTTGGAGGGCAGAGCTTCTTATGTTTGAGTTCAGATTTTTCACTTAGTATCTGTAACTTGGGATAAGTTAGTGGGCTTAACTGAGCATCAATTTACAACTTTGTAAAATGGGGATAATGTTAATATCTTTCTGTGCCTCATAATTGGCTGTGAAAAACAAACTGGAGAATGTACTTGCATTATAAATGAAAAGATACTCAGCCTCAGTACAGACTGAGTTATGATTATCAGCATTAATAATACATTAATTTTTACAAATTATTATCTCTCATCAAGCAAATCTAATCAGGCCATATGTTTTTGCTTGTTTTCTACTTCTAGATATACTGGAAAATATCAAAACTGTAATTTAAAACACATCGTTAATTCAGAGTTGTCTCTAATTTATTCTAGCCTATTTCCGTATTATTTATTAGTGAGCTTTCCATCTACCTAAAATAGGCCCAAATAAGATCTTGTACGGCGGACTGGATTATTGCTCAAAATATTTGCTGACCCTCCCTGGGTTAATTTTCCTTGAAGCAGGAGGATTGCATACACGCTGTCATGTACATAAAGGTGGCTGTGTGATATGATTTGGCCGATATAATGTAAGTGAAAGTAACATATGTCATTTCCAGGAAAAGCTTCATGTACAAGCTCGTGGTTTTCAATGTCTCTTCTCTTTTTCTCCCTCTGCCACTGAACCACCAGCGTCCCAGACAGAGGCTGCTGTGCCGCTTGGGTGCCTGACAGAGGATGGCACAGAATGGGGCTGCACGTGACCCATCATAAACATGTGATATAAGCAAGAACTTTTTTGAAATATTAAATTACTAAATCATTCAGATTTTGAGGTTATTTGTTATCCCATCACAATGTAGCCTAAGCTTACTGGAATAGCTTTATAGAATACAGAACTGTCCAAGCCACTCACCTTTCGATACTTCACTGTCACCTATGGTATAATGTCCAAATTCCATAGAAGGATATTTTAAAATCTGTGCCCTGATTACTGACAGCTCTTCCCCAGCCTCCTTCTTTGCCTGTTACTCTCACATGATTACACTACAACATCCAGCCATTTCTGCCTGCTTCTTGTTCTCAGAGAGCTTCAAGTTGTAAATGCTTTCCACACACGTGCCTTACTTTCTGTAATCCCAGATTTGCATTTTTCCTGAAAATCTAGCTCAAATCATTTTTTTCTTCAAGAAGCTGGACACTGTACCCCCTAATCTGATAGAGAGCCTCTCCCCTATATTCCTTCAGCCTCTGTTTTCTTCAATAAATGCACTCAGCACAAGATACCAAAAGTGTAATGTTTTAACTTCATGTGAGCCGTTCCAGGATCATGTCTACTTATCTTTTCCTGGTAATGCCTGGTACAAGGCAAGCATTCAAAAAATGTTGTTTGCATTTTCTTTATTTATATTAAAGTGAGAGAAATTAAAACACAAACCAATTGTTTGAAATGTGGGATCATATTCTGTGGTCTGAGGAAGTTCACACCTCTTTTTTTAATCTTAGCTCCTCAGGAACAGTAACTTTATATCAGAAAGTGTGGTAAAATTATTATGTGAACCATTACAAGTAGGAGTTATTAATCATCTTCAATAAGACTTACAAACATATTAGCTTTCCCTAAGTCTCATTGGGCAAGTATTAATAGGGATTTTATTGATAGAAATCTTTTAAAAAGTGAGTTGTCACATTTGAAAATAAAATTAATGAGTCAGTATGTATTTGAAATGCTTTCAACTTTTCTATTTCATCTGTTCTAGTTTGGTGACATACACCACCTGTATAATATCTTCTGGAACCCTGTACCTATATGAGCAACTCTCTAGAGTTAAATTAGTCACATATTGAGGGAAAAGACAAGAGTTTTGCAACTCTCAGACCTGTAGGAACCTTGCAGGCAAGGGTTGTTTTTCAACCTCCGTTGAGAATCCCTACCTTAAAATAAAACTGTCAACATTGTATATCCCTAAAAGCTCTATAAAAGGATGGCATTACATAATGCCCACTTCAGAGATGAGCAAACCGAGGTCCAGATTCCTGTCTCTAACTGTTCAACACAAGTGCAGTATGCAGCATGGCAAGTTAGGTGCCAGACACAGAGATTAACAGAATGACATTAGACTAAGATCTCTGCTCTCAGAATCTTCCAGTGCAGTAGGAAAGCTACCTCATAGATTAAGAAAAACAACTGTCTTTTAAAAAAATCACAGAGGTGGGAATCAAGTGGTAGAGGAACAGAGTAGAAACAGCAAGTTACTTCTGGGCAGCTGGGATAGGGAAAGGGGGAGGAAGAGACGGGGTCAAGCTAAAGAAAGGCGATAACGGATTAGACTTTGAAGGATGAATAACACCATGTGGACATGGTAGAGGACACACATGTACACAGGCATGGGGGCATAAAATGCATAATGATGTATTTGTCAAACGACATTTTCAAATCAAACAGATGGAAGATAGAATACATATTGCTAAGTGATGGAGAGCATAGCCTCTAGCCCAAAATTACTATTTTGGGGGCTTCTATTTTGTGTGTGTGTGATCAGTGAGCACATTTGAGAGATACTCTCTTAAGAACTTTCAAGTATACGATACAGTGTTATTCACTATAGTATATACTATATATTACCTTTAAAGAATTTACTTATGTTACAACTGAACATTGTACATTTGATCAATAGCTCCCCATTACTGCCATTTCCCAGCCCCTGGTAAACAAAAGTTTAGTCTCTGTTTCTATGAATTAGACCTCTTTAGATTTTACATATACTTGATATCATAAAGTATTTGTTTTCCTCTGTCTGCCTTAGTTCACTTAGCATAATGCGTTCAAGTTTCATCCAAATCGCTGCAAATGGCAGGATTTCCTTCTTTTTATGGCTGAGTGAAATCCCGTTTCACACACCTTGCTTTGTCCTTATCCATTCATCTGCTGGCAGACACTTAGGCTGTTTCCAAATATTGGTCAATGTGAACAATGCTTCAATGAACATGGGATGTAGATATATTTCTAAGATAATGAATTCACATTGCTATTATTTAAATCCTGCCAATCCAATCCCTCTAACCAAAAGCTCCACCATAATGGATGCATTTTAGGCTTGGGGAGGAGGCATGACTTAAGGACATAATCAACCTTTAGAGGATAAGGGCAGTTAAGGGCAAAGCACTCTAAACTTCTGTGAAATAAGACCTTCTTGTCCATCCAAATCAGGTACTATTGTAACCAAAACTGTTTTTGCTCCATGGGCATCTTTTATACATACATGCATGTGTGTGTGTGTGTGTGCACACATATGCACACCCATAGACCACAATGTTGCCAATTAAAGACTGGTTAACTAAATGACCATAGCCTCGCAGGATGTGGTATCATGGGATCATTTAAATTTCATTTATAAAAAATTTTAATGACATGAAAATATTTCTAATATGATCTTTTAAAATATAAAAATAAAACTGTAAGTAGTATGATTTCAAACTATGGAAAACAGGTATAAATGTAAGTTATTTTAAAAATTAAAAAGAAATATACTAACATTGCAACAGTAGATTTCTCTGGGTAGTAGTCCTCTGAGTAATTTTTAAATTTACTTCTTCATAGGTTTCTGTGTTCAGCAATCTTTCTAGAATGAGTATGTATGTTTATAATTATAAACATAAAAAATAAACCTGTAAAATGCAAAGGTGAATGCCACGGTTTGTCCTTGGTGAGATTAGTTTTGCTTACAGTAGGCAAGAAGTCCCCTTACTAGGCTTAGACACTCTCATTGGAAATAATTGAATCTTATTATCAAGAGTGCTTCACGAAATGCTTATGATTTACCTTGATCAGTCGTTCAAATGTGTTTCTACTTCAAGAATTGCCTGAATGCCTTACATAATGCAGAACTTGGTTGACCTTTATATAGGATTAAAGCACCGTATAATTAACTTTTTTATATACAGAGTTAAAACTAATGAAAACGTGAGGTGAAATGCCAAGACTTAATTTGCAGACTCCTATTTCATGTCGTGAGCTGCTAAAGGTTTAGTTTACTGCTCTGTTTCTCTCAGGCACTTTGATTCTGACCAGACCAAGATTTGCTAAATACATCCAGGGAGCCCACTCAGAAATATAACACAGAAAGAGAACTTGAAGACATGGAGCTAGAGGAGAAATCATGAAGTTTGTGCTCTAGGGAAGGGCAAGCTCATTGAGATTCTGATATAGGAGTCAGAACCCACCTGA
The DNA here is from genome assembly GCA_004026545.1 of Mormoops blainvillei. Taxonomy (NCBI): domain Eukaryota; kingdom Metazoa; phylum Chordata; class Mammalia; order Chiroptera; family Mormoopidae; genus Mormoops; species Mormoops blainvillei. The sequence goes on along the minus strand of PVJD01000100.1, from coordinate 347,962 downwards.
GCTCAACTCTCAGTTAAACTCTTACTAGTAGGGTAATTCTAGGGATATTACTTACTCTTTAAGCCTCAGTTATCTTAACTTTTAAAATGAGAATGATAATAATTGTACTTCATTGGGTGTTCTGAAAGTCTGAATAAGATTGTACACATAAATCATAACTGGTATAATTTTAAGGACACAATATTTATTGTTGACTTGATGAAAACTATTTTTGTGTGGCTCAAAATCATGCCTCCAGTTTTAGATCACACCATTCCCTCTCCCATCCTCTATCCATCTGATGTGCCCTCAGTCTAACTCATGTGAAAATAATGTTTTGCACTTACAGCCAAAGCTATTGTTTTCCTCCAAAGTCCAATCTCCTCTCCTTCCACAATGACAGAATTTTAACTTAATACATGGATTCTGGAAATATAGAGTACAAATGCCAGACTCCTTTGCAGCTAGATTTCACTAGGTTTTAGGAAATTGTAACATAAGATGTAAGATATAGGTAGATATGAGAGTCTCGTGGGGTGATTTCTTAGTATCTTCTTTAAGAGAGAGTTAGGGTCACCCTTTGTGCCCTATTTTTCTCCTTTTCTTTCCTGCTGTCAAAATAGATGCCAATTTGGACTAAGAGTATGAGGGTCACTCCCAGAGACAGTAGAAAAATGAATTAGAAAAAACCTGGATCTCTGAAAACTGTGCCAGTCCTAGATATTTTTTTATTAATGCAAAAATAAACATCTCTCTTGCTTAAGCACTATTATTTGAGGTTTTCCTGTTATTTCTAGGCAAACCTGTACATACCCAAGAGAGTGCCAAGTTTTTCATGTGTGCAAATAATACATAAATGCTGTTCCATGGACTTATTTTTTGTAAAAGATTTTCACTATTTTCTATGAAGGTGCAGCCCAGGTAGTGCTTCCTCCAGGATTCCCTCCTGGATACCACAGGCCAGGCAAGCCTTGGTGTGCAAATATTATCTCTATCATGACAATTATTCCTATGCATTTTCATGATTACTTGTCTTGTTTGCTTCTCTCTCTACAATGTAAAATATTTGGGAGCTAGGTGTTGTATCATATATACTTCTTGATTGCAATGCCCTGTAGAGAGGCTCATCCAGAGAGGCATGTGAAAACCTTTGAAGAAATGAATGACTGGAGGTATTTATTGGGAAAAAAATTAATCCGTGAGCATTTCTCTATTATTAGTCAGCTAAAGTCTTCACACCACTCAATTTTTTCTCATCCTTTCATCCCCTGGAGCAATAGAAAGAGGTTGCTTCAACACTGAGTAACAATTGCCTTCAGAGTTTCTTAGTCACATCAGAATGCCCTCCTCCAAGTTTTGCCATAAATTCTTATTGATTTTCTAACCAGAAATCTCAGATTCACTGATGTGACTGCAAAGTAAAATAGGAGGAACAGTGTGAAATCCATCCCCTACCTAAATTTTCATTACGTTCTGCTGTTTTTGTTCCAAGATGATTCAATTACATATTATGTTCTCAAGTTCTTTTTTTAACCTCGGGGCTGTTTTTGAAAAATTAAACTAGTTACATAAAAGAGATTATATTGCTGCTCTTCCACATATCAGAAAAAGTGAATCATCAGAAACTAGAATGGACCAATACAAGTTATTTTGATTTAAATTTCAGATTAGTTCACTGGTGGGGTTTATGTGATCGTATATTGCTACTACAAATTTTCCTAAAATATCAATACAAAAATGTGATTAGGTATTCTTTCAAGGTCTTATTTCCTCCAGTCTACAGAATATAAATTGCTTTGCTTTCCAAAAAGTCTTTTTACCATACCAAATAGTCCATATTGTTTAACATTTCGTGTGTGCTAAACCCAGCCCTAGCTGTATTATTACAGCTCAGGCATGTTTAAATTCAGATTCAATTTGTTCCAATTATGATAGCTCCAGCCAATTGAAAAGGGATTTTAATCTAAAATATATGCTTTCAATGGTTCAGAGGATTTTGGAGTTAGAGCTCTTTCTCAGTTAGCTTCTTTCAGCGACGTGTGATCGGGTGGAGAGAACAGAGGCTTCCCTTGATTATACTATAATTCAAACTGAGCTATTGGTAACAATGATTTGCAAAGCCCATAAGCAGTTCGTCTGGTTAGCATTAACTCTTTATAGACCAGGGACTAATCTATGTATACAGGTTTATATTTTAGGGGCTTCATAAAGTCATTCAACAATTTTTTTCTGAGCACCCACTAGGTCCCAATAACTGCCAGGTAGTGGTAGCAGCTCACTCAGATAGGTACCGTGCAATTCAGTAGACACATATAGCACAGCCCGGCAACTTAACCAGGGAGAAAACTCAGAGTTCAATGAGCAACATGGAGGTGGCAACTAGCTCAGTCTTGGCTAAATAAAGGAATCCTTTACAGAGCACCTAAAATCTGCATTGAAAATATAAAGGCCCATTGTGATTAGCTGAGAAAAATGGTGAATGAGAAAAATGCTCCAGAGAAGAGTTGAAAAGAAAGAGATGAGGCAGGAGAAGTAAGGACTGGCTAAGTTATTTCCCATCTCTTACATTAATAATTTCAGATCAAGATCAGTTTAGTACATAGTCCTCCTGCCCTCTAAGGAGCAAGAGTGATTTTCCATCCCACTCTGACAGGGATCATGGTACAGTATAGTGAATAGGCATACAGACTCTCAAGTCAGGACACTAGGCTTTGGGTCCTAGCTCTACCACTTAAGTCACTTATCTATTTGTTCATCATTTAATCAGTAATCGACTATTGAATGTTCACAATTTCCCTGGGATCGTTTCAGCACTTGGAATATAATAGTGAACAAACACTGACAAACCCCTTTCCCTCTTGTAGCTGAAGGTCTAGTAAGGGTAGATAGACAAAATAAAAAAAGCAGATTCTTTGATACTTTTGATCAGGAGATAAGTGGGAGTGCAGTGGGAGTCTAGTGTTAGAATTTTAAGTAGAGTGGTTATGATAGGTTTCAATGACAAGTTAACATTTGAGCAAAAACTAAAAGGAGGTGATGGAATTATCTTGAAAAGTTTTTAAGGTGAAACTATACTCTGTTGTATGGCCTTGGGCAAGTGGACATCTTTCTTCCTCAGTTTACTCATCTGTAAAATAGAAACAGTAATAATTGTCATACAGTTGTCTTAATTAATATATGTAACTACGCTTAGATCAGTGTCTGGCACACAAAAAGCATTAATTGAAGTGCTTGATATTATTATTGTTATTATTACTTAAATTGAGTCCCTAATGTCCTGTCTTTCTTTCAGGAAATCTGCAAGAAGTCATCCCTGTGTCTTCCCTTTTCCTCACTTTTATAGAGCTAATACAACAGCAAATCCTATTATTCAGGGTCCAAAGTAGGTCCTAAATCTGTCTTCTTGCCCCTTCTCCACTGCCACTAGCCTAATCTAAGGCACTTGGGATTACTCAAAATCTTCCTAGTGGCTTCCTTGTCTTCTTTCTTGTTTCAGTACAGTCTATTCACCATTCAGTGTTTTTTTTTTTAAACATAAATTAGATCCTGTTACTTTTCTGCTTCAACCTCTAATAGCTTCCCACGTGCTAATAATAAAATTTGAATTTGTCCTTCTGCCTCTGCAAAGCAATAGACTACATACGTAGTTTGATCCTATCCTCCGCCTGCTCTCCTGCTCTCATCAAACTGGCCTTGTGGTTACTTGAAGAAGTAATTTCTTTTTGCTCCTTTCTCAACCTGGAATGATCTCCCCATTTGTCTTGCATAGCTGGTCCTTTCTTGTCACTCAAGTATAGCTTAAAAATCATCTTCTCAATGAGGATTTAGTAATTTCCCAATCTAGAGTTGACTCCCAGTCACTCTCACACATTAGCCTGCACTGTTTCCTTCATGGGTTATTTTTCTATTTGTATACTATCTGTATTTGTCTCTCCACTACTAGAAAGCAAGAGCACAGATCCTGTCAGTCTTACTCACTCCTTTCCCCCCAGGGCCCAGTACTGTAACTGTCCCCATTAAATGAATGGGTGAATGAATGAGTGGCATTGCCTTGGCTGAAGCTCAGGGCTAAATGAGATACTGACAGTTCTCTGGATCAGATTATTCATGTAACTTGATGCTGGCAATTATTATACAGACAAGGAGCACACCTTAATACACTGGCAATTTGAGCTTCATAGCCTCTTCATACTCCTGTGGTCTCCTACTCTATAAACTGTTAAGGACCGTTTTTACATTGGACTATTTATGGTTTCCTGGATGCATTAGGCTGATTGTTAATCTTTGCACATATTTAGAATGCATTTTCCTATCTTATCCAACTGGAAAATTCCAAGTGTCATTTAAGAACCAACTTCAACATCACCTGCTGTAAAATTATTCTTCTGAGCCACAAGTTCTATGGCACCAGTGGAATTCCTGTAATCCTCAATTTTGGTATTTGTCATGTTGTGCTGCAACTATTCAACTCCAGACAATTCTTTCCCTTCCAATCTGGAAATTCTTTGAGATCAGGGAGAATATATTAATAATCTTTGTACACATAATGCTTCCTGTGTAATAGATATGCAATGCTTGGTGAACGAGTTCTGTAGAGACAGGTCGTCTGCTGTTACTCCTGTGCGTTATGTTGGTATTGTAGCAAGTGTGCTTGGTGATCTTGAATCCAGTCCCAGAGTCAGAGTTATTAATAGGTGTACCCTTTCTAAAATAAAACACTCATGTATTTTTACTGTTTGTAGATTGGTTCCAAATAGAACATTGACACAGAGCTGGGCATGACTGTATGGAGCTCTAAACACTGAACTCATGCTTTGTCTTAAAATGGGGTACTGCCCATTCAATTATTTAGTCAATCATTTAACAGAATTGTTTCAGGTCAAAATTTATGACATAAATAGTTTGCAATATAATCTTAAAAATGTAAAGATATTTATGGACAAGGATAAAATCAATTCGACACAAAATAAAACATAAATTATGCCAATATTCATCAATTTAACTATGTTGTAAACAGTCATTTAATTATACCAAATGTAGATGCAAAAAGAAGTTAAAATGATTTACAAATTTCATAATAACAAATAATAAATATAACTAGAAAAATTAAAATTATGGATTTGTTTTAAAAGAAGCAATTTTAGTCATTTTGTGATTATCGCTGATGCTGTGAGCTAAAATTAAATTTTAATTTGTGTTTCCTGTCAGCAATGACAAAAATAGAAACAATATTATACCTGTCTCTATCAGCAAAGAGTGTGTTCGCTTCAAGGAAAGGTTTTTTCTAGTATTGATTCTAAAATAAACCTGTCACCCAGTCTCTTCAAAAAATGGTGTTGGGAAAAATCAGACAGATAATGCAAAAAATAAAACTAGACCACTAATACATCAAAGACAAGTATAAACTTTAAATGAATTAAAGATGTAAATGTAAGTCATGAAACCATAAAAATCTTAGAAAAAAATATAGGAAGTAAAATTTCAGACGTTTCCCATAGCAATATTTTTGCTGATATATTTCCTCAGGCAAGGGAAACAAAGGAAAAAATAAACAAATGGGACTACATCAAACTAAAAAGCTTTTGCACAGCCAAAGAAACCATCAACAAAATGAAACAGGAACCCCATGAATATCTTCCCATGAATAAGGGAACATATTTGCCAATGATACAGCTGATAAAGAGTTAATTTTCAAAATTTATAAAGAACATACATGTCAACACCAGGAAGAGAAACAATCCAGTTAAGAAATGGGCAAAAGATCCAAATAGACATTCCTCTGAAAAGGACATACAGATGGCCAGCAGACATACAAAAAAAAAATGCTCGATGTCACCAATCATCAGAGTGATGCAAATTAAAACTTCAATTAGGTATCACTTCATGCCTGTCAGAATGGCTGCCATCAATAAGTCAAAAAACAAGTATTGGTGAGGCTGTCGAAGAAAAGAGAACCCTGGGAATGGAGACTGGGGCTGCCACTGTGGAAAGCAGTACGGAGTTTCCTCAAAAAATTAAAAATGGAACTGCATTTTGACCCAGCGATTCCACTTCTGGGAATTTATCTGAAGAAACTCAAAACATTAATTCAAAAGAATATATGCTTCCCTATGTCCACTGCAATATTACTTACAATAGCCAAGACCTGGAAGCAGCCCAAGTGCTCAACAGCAGACCTGGAAACAGCCCAAGTGCTCAACAGTTAGACGAGTGGCTAACAAGGCTGTGTTACATTTATACAATGGAATACTACTTGCCTGTAAAAAAGAAGGAAATCTCACCTTTGAGAAAGCATGGATGAACCTGGAAGTTATTATGTTAAGTGAAACACGCCAGCCAGAGACAGACAAATACCACGTGATCTCACTTATAAATGGAATCTAATGAGCAAAATAAAATTATGAACACAACAGAAACAGAGACATAGATACATGGAATAGGCTGACAGCTGTCAGAGGAGAATGGGGGATTGAGGGGATAGATGAAAGAAGGTAAAGGTATTAAGCAAATATATGTATGTGTGTGTATGTGTATGTATATATATATGTATGTATATGACACATAGACACAGATCACAGTCAACAGTGTGGTGATAGGCAGAGGGAAGGAAAAAGGGGTGGGGTAGGTGGAGGTGGGCAAAGTGGGGATAAATGTGGATGGAAAGAGACTTTGCTTTGGATGATGGGTGCACGATGCAGTGTGCAGATGATGTTTTGTTGAGTTGTACATGTGAAACTTGCATGGTTTTGTGAACCAATGTTACCCCAATAAATTCAATTTAAAAATCCTCCCAAAATAATAAAACAATGAGTTTTTTATAAAAAAATACATAAAATAATATAAAATAAACCTGTCACCTACAGCACTGATATAATGAAGATCATGTGACTTAGTGGACCATGTTTTTGGAATCAATGAATAAAATCATAAGAATAGTAACAATAATACTAAAATCAATAACAACAATAATAATAGCAACAGCAAAAATACTGATTCTAGGTTATTTATAAGATACACAGCAAATGTCATTCTGTATTTCAGGGACTTTATAGAAACTACCTGCATTTTTTCCTATAATTTCAAGGTCAATATTTGATATTTGAGAATAGTGCTTAAGATTGAACCATTAAAAATACTTGTAACATATTTCTGCCTAAGTCTAAGGTTCATGCATTTTCTATCATGACATCTGTAGAATAAATACAGAAGTGGTTAATAGTGCAGTTTATAAAATAAAAGCAAAATTATCAATTGTGATTTCATTGGGAATGAAGCTAATTTGTTTAAAAAGTCATTATTTTCTGCTGTTTTAAGTTGATATATGAATAAAACTGAGACCCCTATAGGAACAGATGGACAATATTCCCTAGACTGCATTTTCCCCTTGCTTTCTTGAGTCCCTGGAAAAGCAGATAATTTGTATTTATACTCTTACATAGTCATGGAATGCCAATATATACATTCAAATTCAGTAGAAATGAACAGCCACTGTAGTAGGTATATATATCTCTTTTTTTAAATTTATTTTTGGTATATTTTATTCATTATGCTATTACAGTTGTCCCATTATTTTCTCCCCTTTATACCCTCCACCCTGTACCCCATCCCATCATCACCCCCGCTTAGTTCATGTCTATGGGCTGTACACCTCATTTAGTCTTACTATGAAGGTCATTATCTATATTACCACTATTTATTCAACAAATGCTTAATGAATACCTACCACAATCAGGCACTGTACTATGTAACCCTGAAATGTAATTACAAAAATGTAAGTGGGAGTGTCAACATCTATGATGAGAGTTGACAATCTTACCCAACAATTTGGCACACATCTCTACAATGCATATGAGCAATGGGTAGTTTAACCTCTGTTGGAAACAATCAGTAGAGTTTCATGAAACAGAAATGCATATATTAATTAATTTATAAGACGTGAACCCAGACCTCCATACTCATTTTCTCCCCAAACTCCTAAGTATTACAATGGCCAAACCAAAGTCAACTGTTTTCATATACACTGAGACAGGACGAGTAAAAACTATCACTCACTGAGGGGAGATAAATTGGTGACACTTAATGCAACAACTAACATTCTCCTTAGAAATGAAAGGGCACATGGGGGCACAAATAATTTTCTGATTTATTTCTTTCAAAGAATCAATGCTCACCTGCAAATGAAGCTCCAAAATTTGCCAGTTAGTAAAGAAATTCAAATTGCATGGGAATTGCACTTCAAACATCGTCTACTCCAGAAGGTTAAAATTTGTAAAAATTGCTTTGGAGTTTTTACATCTGGTTGTGCAAAGGAAATGTCTTATAATAATCAGTAGTGGAAACATGTTTCTATTCAGTACTATGGAACTTATACTCTCAGGAAGATCTTGAAACAGGTAAGGCAAGCTCCCCAAAATGCAATTATACAGCATTAAAAAACAATATTATTGATGTTTTATCCTGCATCTGACTAACCACAAAAGGTAAGAATCATGCTTCCTAAATTATCGAAGTCCTTCCTCCTCTGCTCTTCTCTTTCAGTTCCCTGATGTGTGGCTTTAGAATGCAAGTCTAATTGCCCTTGGTTGGAAGTAAATAGCAAATTCTTTCAAGCAGGTAGTAACACTCAGTTACAAATGCCCGTAGCTCACACTCTCCAAGGTCCACTGCCACCCACAGTGCCTCTGCCTTGTCTATCGGGCAGTTTCTTCAGAGGACTGGTATGTGTGTTGCACTCTTGAAACTGATTATTCTAAATTTATCCAGAAAGAACTAGGTAACACTGAGTTATCATTAAACACAGATCAGCAAAAAGGTTACTTCATAGCAGGGATTTATTTTATGCTGTCAGAAGGAGAAAATACTCTAAATAAATTGAAACTAAACTTTATTGGTTTCCATCTTCCAAGAGGAGGAAATTATTTTGCTGGGTGATGTAGGAGCATGAAGACAGTGTTATTTCTCCTCTGGATGTTTTGTTTAGTAGACAACCAAAGGAACGAAATGAACATTTATTGGCTTCGCATAGTGAAAGCTGGGTACTGTACTTGACATCTATGTGGATGATATTTAATTGCATTTATGTAATAATACCAAGAGGTTGGTGTCATAATTCTTATTTTCCAGGATAAAATAATAGTAGCATCTCTCATTCATTGAGTGTCTACTGTGTACAGGTCAGTCGTGTCCGCCCACATACTGGATTCTTCATATGCACAAATGCATTTAATCTTTATAACAATTCTTTCTGTTGAAAGTATTTGGGAACAACAGTGGAATGTCTCTGAAGAATATGGTAGGTAAATGAAATAAACTGACCAGTTTAAATTAGCTAGCAACATTCATACAGTTTTTATAATCAAGTTCCTATGTAAGAAAACATGGAAGTAGGATTACTCAATTCCAACTAAAATAACTTAGAAATAATTTCTGGGACCTAGGTAAATGGCAGTTTTAATTTAGGAAGCACAGAACAAATCAGTTGCATCTATCTAGATAAAACCTGCATAAACAACCACAAAACAGTTATCAAAGAACAAAGAAACTCTATTGTGGGCCCAAAATGTAAAGAACAGGTATAATTTTGCTATTTTGCAGAACATTCTGTGGTTTTAGAAACTTTGACATGTCTCCCAGAAGATAATAAGTGTCCCAGAGCTGAAGTGAAAATCACTGAACTTGAGAATGGAAAAAAAGTGCCAAGGGCTTTCACTATTCAAGGAATATGGATATAAACATTGTCACTGCTTCCATGACAAGTCTACTCTTTAAAGGCTTAGGGATCCCAAGGGTATCTTTAAACCACCCTCTGGGGAGAAAGCATAGCATTTCTCTCTCTAAGGCTAAATAACAATTCTAAGTCCTGAGTTCTGGTTTTCCAAATAACATCCTGATGATAAAATCCCAGAGTCAGAATCAGAACAATGTCAATGCCAGCAGCATTTCTGCCCACAGGATAGCTTATAACTCTCATTGTAATTTTCTATTCTCATTCATTCTCTCTCTCTCTCACACACACATACACTTTCCACAGACCTCTATCTCTTAGAGAGATGGAGACGCTCCAATGTGCCAAACAATTGGAATTCTGGGTCAGCAATAACACTGTCATCAGTCTCAGGTGATCATGGATTTTGCAGAGGTTTGTTTCCTACCAAATAGCCTGCTTCATCCTTGTTAACAAGACCTTGATTTTTTTTTTTTCTGGAATGATTGAGTATGTTTTAAAGGCAATTATGGGTTCCCCCTCAGTACCATAGGGTGAATCTTGATTAGTCAAAGACAATATAGTCACTTCATTCCCGTTGTCTAGTGATTGCCTTAGGCCTGGCAGTGTGATGCAAATCTGGCCAATACATTGGAGAGAAAGCCTGGTAGGTTTTTTTTTGTGAGGGAAGTTCTGCTTTCCTGAAAAAGTACACAAAACGGACTTTTATTTTCTACATCTGGCCAACATCACGTGCTTATCATGTTGGAAAGAGCTACCTTGGGACCATAACAGGAGTCACAATAAAAGTACAAAAAAATAAGCTGAGAAATGTTGACAGAAAGGCAGGGAGGAATCTACTCAGTGAACATTCCCTGTATCAGCTCTACACTCCACCCCTTATTATATGAGCTAATGAATTTCTAATTTTTTATTTTTGTTGGAATTATCTGCTGCCTCAAGCTACATGAGAACTGACAGAAGGTCCAGTCGGCCTTCATCAGGCAACTTCCCCGTGCAACATATATAAAAGAGTACACAATTGATATTATTTGATATTATTATCTTATTTTATTTTTAGATGTATAAACTGAAGAGCCAATGTATAAGCCTATTAACATTTTCCAACACTGGTGGGAGAGCCAATATTCTGACATGTCACTCACTCTAGACAAAATCTTTCTACTATATCATTCCTTAATGTATAATGAAAGGGATGTTGACACTTTGAGGATGCTCTACATATAAGAAAGTCTTAGAATTCATAAAATAAACATAAACTGGAGATATCTATATCTGTCTATCTATCTATCTATCTATCTATCATCTATCTATCTATCTATCTATAATCTTTTGAAACCGAATAATTAAATCATTCAGAGAAATCCGAAGAGTCTCCAAATACTCAGGAGATAAGCGACTGCATCAAGCCCTGGAAAATTGTGTCATAATAGAGATGATGTGTGTACTCCACATTATTTTCTTTTCTAGCACAAGGAGAAGACTGTATATCCCAGCCTTCCCCTTCTTCTCAGGAACCATAGGAGGTGGAAGAAGCCCACACCTTAACAGTTTGTGAAAAAGCTGATTGTTTTGGAGTTTTCACCTGTGGATGTGCAAAGATGGTGTTTTATTACAATCGGTATTAGAAATGTGCTTTTACATAGAAGTATAAGATTTATACTCTGAGAACAAGTTCTCAGAACACATTAGGCAAGCTTCTTAAATATAATTACCTATCATTAAAGATATTTTATTGATATTTTATGCCTAATGTTCCATATTAAATTATTTCTCAAACTTTCTGTTACTTAAATAATAGCAAGCTGATTACCTCTCTAGAACTTCTGTTCTAGAACACACATAATAAGGAAGAAATTAGTAAAATTAGAGCATTTTAGTAAGTATTAATTGTTAAAGATAAACATTAATGGAAGTGAGGGGAATATCAATCAGACACGGACAGACAGTAAAAATTTTTGACAGGGCTACCTAGGAAATCTGCACGTTGAATTGATTTTTAACCTACAATAAAGGGCACCTATTTTAAGTTTACCATTTAGTAAATTTGGCAAATTATATATATAGTTATATATTTTATATATAGTATAGTATATATGGTATATATAATATATGGTATAGATAGTACATACATATAAATATATAAATTACCACTATTAGTACCACCACGATCCACCTACGGAGAATCTTTATCATGTTAAAAGCGTTCCTTGTGTCCTCTTCCTGGTGATCCCTGAAATGATGTTCCAGGAAAACACTAAATTGCTTTATGATATGGTATATTAGATTTTCCTCTTCTAAAAGTTTTATAAACAGACCCTTACAGTATAGCTCTTTTGTAACTGACTTCTTTAGTTTAGAATATTGTTTGGGGGAATTCATCCATATGTATTGTGGTGTGTATCAGTTTGACCCTATTTGTTTATATTTTTAAAATTTATTTGTTTAAAAATTTTTAAATTTAGTTTTAATTATTTCCATTTTAAGGATACCCTGAACTCAGTTTATCCAGTCACCTTGGATAGACATTTGGGTTGTTTATACTTTTGACTATTATAAATTTTGAGTACTCTTTGTTACTGATATGAAAATTTGCACACACATCTATCACTGGATGTGCATTTTCATTTCTCTCAGGTAAATATCTAGGAGAAGAATAGTTGGGGAATATGGCAGGTATTTAACTTTATAAAGAAAATTACCAAACTGTTTTCCAAAGTGACTGAAATTATATAATCTCTCACTAAACATGCATGCAAGACCCAGTTTTTTCTCATCCTCGCCAACACACAGTGTTGTCAGTGTTCTGTTGAAGTAGTTTTAATTTGCATTTCCTTGAATATGAATGATGTTGAGTATGTCTTCAGGTGTGTCTTGACCACCTGTATGTGTGTACTGTGCTTATTTTTTTAATGAGCTATTTGGGTTACTTGGTATCTAATTAGTGAGCTCCTAATATACAGGGTCTGGCACAAATAACACCCCTATTTTACTACAAACTCTTTTATCACAAAATCTTAAGCATGTCATTCTGTAATGGAACAATATCACACTCAAACACACCATATGACATCTTAGGTGAAATATTCAAATTAAAACTATAAATTATTAGACCTGTATTATTACCCTACCAACCACACTCAAGCAGTTGTTACTTCTGCCAGACTCTGTAGTTTGGACTTAAGTCCTTTTCAGTAATATTTACTGCAAGTATTTCCTCCTGTTGATAGCTTGTCTTTTTGTATTCTTTAAAAAAATATTTTATTTTATTTATCTTTGTGTCTATGAGGTTATTTTTCTTAATCCCTTAACCTTTTATTATTCCTTTATATATTATACTTCCTAAACTAGAAGTTCCATTTGGGTCAAGTTTATACCTTTTATTTATTCCCTCACTATATATGTGTTTTCCTTTAAATTGTTAAGCATAATTATAATAGCTATTTTAACATTCTTTTGTATTAACCATAATATATGTCCTTTATAAATCTTTTTAATCGACTGATTTTTCTCCTAATCATGGATCACATTTCTCTGTTTCTTTATGTGTCTAGTAATTTTAAAATAAATGTTAGATATTTTCGGGTGCTTCATTTTTTTTTTTTAAATACTGTCACACTTCATTCTAGTAAGCGTTAACTTACCTATGGATTAGGCTTGCTATACACGTTTAAGAGTAGCCTATAATTTAAAACTAATGTAACACTACTATTAGGGTATGATCCTCTGGTGTGTCTACTGAATCTTTCAGAGCTTTAACAAGAATTTTCATTTTCTTTGTTAGACTATGAATGCCTTCCAGCCATTTTCAGTTTCCATAGTTATTCTTTGCTGTTCTCATGGAGTTTCATTCAATGCATGTATACTACTGTGTGTAGTAATCCTATATAAGTTTAATACAATGCATGATATTCCACCAGTGTTAAGGGGCTCCTAAGTAGAATTCCGGTGCATGACCAGATAGCTCTGACGAGCTATCTGACAGCACATGACCCTGTACTCCTCGAGTTGCCATTGGCTTAGTCTCTCAAAATTCTGACCTCAGTCTCCTCAGCTTATCTAGACTAATGCCCTTTGCCTTGGATTCCCTTTGTTGAACCCTGGTATACAAAATGCCTCAGGAAGAACACCAACGAAGTTGTATATGGTAACTTTTTTGCTTTCTTTTTTTCAAGGATTACAGTTCTTGACTATTGATCACGTCTGAAAAGAGTTTTGTTTTATAAAAGTATGTTTGGTCTAGTTTTCTATTCATTATTCTGGGAGAATAAATCTGGACCCAGATACTCCATCATTTCCAAAGGCAGAAGCCTTAGTGAGTTCAGTTTTGAACAAAGGTATGCAGAAAGTGAGGGAGCTATCTATGAAGATACCTGGAGAAAGAGATTTCTAAGAAGAGTAGTAAGAACTAATGCAATGGACCTAAAACATTTGTGTGCCTGTAAGTTTTAAGAAACAATGACAAAGCTAATGTGAAGTGAGCAGAAAAAGTGAGAGAGGAGAGGAGCAAGAACTAAAATCAGAGTTTGAATTGGGGTCAAATCGTAGAAATGTATAGGTTACAATAAAAACATTGTCTTCTACCTTGAATCTGATGAAGAAACTTTGGAGGTTTTGTTTGTTCATTTGCTCATTTGTTTGTTTGTTTTATGGAGGAGAGACAGGAGAGGCAAGGGCGGAAGAAGAGACACAAGTCAGGAGGCTGTTGTAATAATCCCAGAGCTGATAATGCTGGTTGGGATGAGGGTACGCGACTGTTGCTCACTGCTTATGAGAGCTGACATGCTTTAGGATATTTAGGACATTTATAACATGTATGTGTAACAGTATTCTATGCCCTTATTGAAAACAAAGCCAAACCAAGCCAAAAAACAAACAAACAAAAAAAACCCTACCAACCAAACAAAAAACAAAACCACCAAACATGTTTTTTGTTTCTCTAATATAGAAGGGATTTAATTCCTTACTTAACTGTAAAGTAAAAGAAAACACCGCTCATCTAGACAAAATGCTATATATAGGACCCTCCCCCACTTGCTCCTTTGCGCTCTCCTTCCTCCCACGGTCAAACCATTGCAGGTCTAGAGGGTTAAGTTTTTCTGTTGGAAGTTTTCCTGCCCAATTTTCAGTTGGATTACATGTATTCTTTCTGAATGTACATGATTAGTGCTTAAAACAATTTATGCTTTAAACTCACTTATTTCTCTGAGCTTATAGAGTTAAGTCACTAGCCAATGTTCTACTACTGATGCCTGGGTTTTAAGAGGGAAAAACGATGGCAGAGGTACCTACCACAGGCAGAGAGAACTGCAACAAAAAGAGGAACTAGACAAGTGATGATCTGTTAAGAAGAATTGAGGATCAAACACCAGGATAAAATAAGATGTCAAAAAAGCCAGTGTTGAATGCATAATTTCAGCTTGAGGTGGGAAGAAATGTTAATGGGAGAAAGAGGAGGTACTTGCTAGTAAACAAATTCAAACTGAGGTCACAAAAGTAGTTGTTGAGGGTGACCTTTGGGCATTGTTTCAGTGGATGTGCTCATGTTTGTGGTGTTCCTCTGTGTGTGTGTGTGTGTCTGTGTGTGTGTGTGTGTGTCTACATGAGTATAAGTTCATAAATTGCTTTGGCTTAAAGTGCCAGGGGCAGTACTCATGTGCGAGATAAAATGAATACAAATACGCACCTGGTTGCTTGTGCATTCATGAGTATTTAAATAGAATGTACCCACGAAGAAAAATCACACACTTTTCACAATGTATAATGTGGCTGCCACATTAGAATTATAAATATCTAATATAGCACACGGAGCAAAACTTAGTATAAATGGGTAGCTCACTCATACAAACACCTAAACAGATTTTCATGGAACCAAGGTAAGGGTAGGATTGGAATACACCCCCTGCTGCTTTTCTGATTTGTTCTAGGCTCATTAGATGCCCAGAACCTCCTCCAGGGGATAAATCTCATCTTCAGACAATGTTAAACTCATTCTCTTGCGCTAAGGTGAAAAAGCTATTTCCCCACTGGAGTTTTCAAAGGCAAACATTTCCTGCAGCAAATCAAACAATTCTAGAACTTGACAAGGTAGCTAAGTATATTCAGTTTAGCTAGTAGCTGCCAGCGGAAACCTCTGCGTACCTCCGCACACAGCCTCAGGCGCCTCCTGGGGATGATGGTGCCATTAGTTTTACAAGGAAGTAGAGAAAATGGCAAACGTCTGGCAGCAAACACTGACACTGCCCAAACAGGAATAGATAATTTCAGGTGATGGAGGCTGGAGCCCCAAGTAGCTTTATTTTATGATGAGCACATAAATGAATATTTATATTTTGCATTTTTCTGAAACTAGTATATAAAAACAAAAGGCCCTGAATTCTGGGTTCCGAATTTTAGCTGTTTTTAGTTTGTGCTTTTTGTTTCATCTTGTTATTTTTCTTTCAAATGCTACCTTGCTAAAAAATGGTATTTGAATATTAAGTGTCTGTCAGGTTCTTTGATGGGGGCTGGCTATACCCAAAGGACAAGGAGGCACAGCTCCTACCATGCTGGCCTTACAATCTAGTGTTCAGGATAAAAATAAATCAGTCCACAGACATATCACAAACTATGCTAAGAGCTAGGAAGTAATTAAGCAGAGAGATGGACAGAAAAATAGGGATGATTTATTTATGTAGAAAGTTCAAGACAATTTTTCTGAGGGTGTGACACTGAAACTGAGATCCATGAGGTCTGTCCAGAAAAAGTGCAGCCATTGTTAATGTAATGAGAAGAGTTTGCACAGCAATGTAACCTGGCAGCCACGGAGAATGGACTGGAATGAGCATGTGTGGGCAACGATGACCTCACTGTACTAGTCACTGAGGGCAACACATGCTGTTGAATGAGCATGTGTACTGTGTGGTCATTGCATTCAAAATGACTGAACAGAGCAATGAATCTGCATCAAATTGTGCATTAAGCTTTAACATTTCTTTGCAGAGACTATTCAGGTGACTCAGAAGGTTTTGGGGATGATACAATGAGTGCGGTGCAAATAAAAGTGTGGCACAAACACTTCAAAAGTGGTCGAGAGTCTGTTGAAAGCGATCCACGTTCTGGAAGGCCTGCAACAAGCAGAACACTTGTGGATGTTGAACGTGTATGGGCTGCAATCAACAAAGATCGGCGACTGACAGTGAGAGGACTAGAAGCTGAGCTGGGGATTCCAAAAACTACTGTGTCTGAGATTTTGATGGCAGATCTTGGCGTGAAATGTGTCATGGCAAAACTCGTCTTGTGGCTTCTGCTACACGAGCAGAAGGAACCCCATGCTGCAGTTGCTAATGAGTTGATTCAAACCACTAATGATGAACCAGATTTACTCAAGAATGTCGTAACTTTGAGGGGGGCTGAGGCATCACTGTCCTATGTACAATGATTCTTGTATCTTGTATCTCCTTCAATATATGTGTCCATTTTTTCATATTACATGTATGGATACTCTCTGGACAGACCTTACATATGATGAGAAGAGGCTGATTTTGAGCAGCAGTGAGGAGATCACTTTAAACACAGGAAGAAGGGCAAAGTCTTTCAGGACAGAAGCTGGCAGAAAGTCAGTGGAGCAGCAACAGAGCAAGAAAGGGGAAGGCTGGCCTAAGATGTTGAACAAAGTTGAGGGCCAGATCATGACTGGCTGTTTCTGGTTGCAAGAAAGTGGTTCTGAGAGCACACAGGTCAGGACACACATACATGTCCACATCCCACGAAAGTGATAGTGTCCCGAGACCAAGGCAATTGGGTGGTAAAGAGGACAGCTAACTCCTTGGGGATCCAAGGCATTTTCCCATGGTTGAAGTGACACTCTCCCATAGAAATCCTGGAAGTCCCAGTAGTTCAGGTAAGAGAAAACAAAAACATGCACTATAGCACTGCCTATTGCAAAACAAAAGAAAGACGTCTACTATGAATCCTGCTAAATGGTTAAAAGAGAGTACTTTTAAAAAAACAGAATTTTATTCCCTTAGATGTCCAAGCAGAGAAACAATCCATTAGGTACCATGAATAACCAATGTAACAAGGTAGTTCAGAGAAAACTTTAAAATCTCCATAAAATAAACTTAACATGAAAACTGGGATCAATGGACAAACTGAACTAACCAGCAAAATAGAGAGAGACTAATAAGTAGAGAGCAGGTTGACAGCTATGCAGGGAAGTTAGGAGGTAGAGGGATCAAACAAAAAGGAAAAAGGACTCATAGACATGGGGAACAGTGTAGTGATTGCAGAGGGGAGGGGGATTTAAGACGGTAAGTAGTAATGGAAAAATGCAATAAAAATAAAAATAATAAAAAAAATAAAATGACAAAGAATTCAAGGTTTTAGTTCTGAAAAAATCTCGATGAGCCATAAGAAAACACAGAAAGGCAGCTCAATAAACTCAGAAATAAAATCAATGAACAAATGGAGTACTTTACCAAAGAGACTGAAAGTATAAGAAAGAGCCAAATAGAAATTCTAGAGTTAAAGAACTCAATAAATGAGATAAAGAATAAATTAGAAAGCTTAGGAGATAGATCAAACCAGCTAGAGGTAATAGTGACACTGGAGGAAGAAAACTAGAAATAACTCAGGTGAAAGAAGAGAAAAAAGTGACAGAATTCTATGAGAACTAGCTGACACTATTAGAAAGAGCAATATAAGAATAATGTTTATACTAGCAGATGAAGAGAGAAGGGAACAGTGACCCTATTTAAACAAATAATTGGGGGGAACTTACCAAACCTATAGAAAGAGCTGGACATTTAAAACTAAGAGACTATAAGACCATCTAATTTTCTAACTGAAAAATTACCTTCTCCAAGGCATATTATATGAAAGTTCTCAAAAGTTAATGACAAAGAATTCTCAAGGCAGCCAGAGAAAGAACGATGGTAAACTATAAAGGAAGCCCCATTACATTATTGAATTTTTAAGCAGAAACCCTACAAACTAGAGAGAGTAGAATCAGGTATTTAAAATGTTGAAAGAAAGAAATCACCAGCCAAGAATAATATATCTAGCAAAGCTATCCTTTATATATGAAAGAGAAATAAAGACTTTTTCAGACAAACAGAAGCTAAGAAAATTTAGCACCATAAGTCCTGCACTGCAAGAAATGCTTAAATAAGTTATTCTACCTGAAACAAAGTAAAAGGGCAAAAACTATAAGATGATGAATAGACAGACAAAAGCATAAAATTGAAACTCTTGTTCAGAATAGGGTATTAAAAACTTAAGTATAACATAAAGGATAAAGGGGAGTAAAAGCATTTTCAAAAAGAAAACCATAGGTAAATACAATTTGAAAATAAACATATATCATAAATAGGATAACTTGTGATGAAAATAAAAAACTAAAAAAGGAAGAGAAAAAGACTGAACTTCCAGAAAGAATGAAGATAAGATGCAATCAGAAGTAAAAGGGCCTTTGTACATATAAACTTTATTTGTATGATAATGGTAACCATAAAGCAAAAATCTAGAACTCAGACATATGACATAAAAAAAAATGGATGATAAAATTAGAGAGTATCACCAAACTAAAATAGCAGAGAGAAACACAAAGGAAATAAACAATGGAGACACAGAGCAAAAGGAAAATAAAATCCTTAAAAATATATAACTTTCCCAGACTGAATCATGAAGAATTGGAAAATCTGAATAGGCTGATCAGCAGTAGGGTAGTTGATACAGTCACAAAATCTCCCAAAGAATAAAAGCCCAAGGCCAGATGGCTTCACTAATACTTTCTATCAAACATTTGAAGGTTTAATACCCACCCTCAAACTCTATCAAAAAAGCTTAAGAACAGGCCATACTTTCTAACTCATTTTATGAGGCCAACATTACCCTGATGCCAAAAACTGGCAAGGATAACACAAGACATACACACATACACACACACACACACACATATTACAGGCAAATATATTGGATGAATAAGATGTAAGAATCTTACAAAATACTAGCAAATCAAATACAACAATACATTGAAAAGATAATAATTATGATCAAGTGGGGTTTATTGAGGGATGCAAAGATGTTTCAACATATGCAAATCAATTTATATGATTCACCACATTAACAAAATAAGGGATAAATAATATCATATTAATAGATGCAGAAAAAGCATTTGATGAAATAAAATATCCATTTATGATTAAAACACTCAATAAAATGGGTAGAGAAGAAAAGTAATTCAACATAATAAAGACTGTATGTTAGCTAATATCTTACTCAATGGTAAAAAACTGAAAGCTTTTTCTCTAATATTGGAAACAAGGTAAGGATGCCTACTCTAGCTACTGTTATTAAACATAATAATGGAAGTCCTAGCCAGAAAGAAATAAAAATCATCAAATTGAGAATGAAGAAGTAAAATTGTAACTTTTTGCAGATGATGTTGAATCTCTATATAAAAAACTCTTAAGACTACACTAAGAAGCTCTTAGAAACAATAAAAGATACAGTAAATTTGCAGGATACATAAATCAGTGTACGAAAATATGTTCCATTTCTATATAACAACAATAAAAATCAGAAAAAGAGAAAAATTCTGTTTGCAATTGAAATAAAAAGGATAAAATGACTAGGAATTAACAAAATAAATAAAAGACCTATGCACAAAAAACAAGACACTGTTGAAAAATATTTAAGCAGACACAAACAAATGGAAAGGTATTCCATGCTCATGGATTAGAAGAATCAACATAGTTAAAAATGTTCATATTACCTAAAACAATATACATAGTTAATGTAATCACCATTAAAATACTAGTGACATTTTTTAAAGAAATTGAACAAAAATTATTAAATTTGTATGGAACCACAAAAGAGTTTGAATAGTCAAAGCAATCTTAAGAAAAAAAGAACTAAGTGGGAGGTATCATATTCCCTGACTTAAATGACACTACAAAGCTACAATAATCAAAACAGTATGGCAGAAAAACAGAAATGAAATGAATTCGAGAGTCCAAAATAAATCCAAATGTACATGAGCAACTAACTTTTCACAAGAGAGTCAGAAACTTACAATGGAGAAAGAAAAGGCTCTTTAATTAATGTATTGGACAAATAGAAAAGCCACATGGAAAAGAATGAAACTAGATACTATTAGACACCATGCTGAAAAATTAACTCAAAATGGGTTAAAGACTTAAATATATGACTGAAACAACAAAATAAATAGAAGAAAACATAGGTACTAAACTTATGGACCTTGGTCTCAGGTACCCTTCTATGAACTTGACCCCAAACACAAGGGAAGCAAGGGAAAAATAAATGAATGACACTATGTCAAACTTAAAAGCTTCTGAGCAGCAAACGGAAACATCAACGAAACAAAAAGGCCAACCAAATGGGAGTAGCTATTTGCAAACAATACCTGAGATAAGAGGCTAATATCCAAAATATATAATAAACTCATACAACTCAACATCAACGAAGAAAAAACAATCCAATTAAAAACAACAGGCAGAGGACCTGAACACATTCTTCCCAGAAGACCTTCAAATGGTCAACAGATAAATGAAAAGGTGCACAACTTCATTAGCTAAAAGAGAAAATACAAATCAAAACCACAATGAGTTACCACCTCACATCTGTTAGAATGGCTATAATCAATAAGGCAATAAATAAGTGTTGGAGAGGATGTAGAGAAAAAGAAACCTTCATACACTGCTGTTGGAATTATAAATTGGTGCAGCCACTTGTAGAGAAAACAGTGTGGAGTTTCCTCAAAAAATTAAGAATAGAGCTACCATATGATTCAAATCGTCTCTTCAGGGCATCTATTCAGGAATTGTCAAAACATTTATTTATAAAGATATATTGGCCTTTATGTTCATTTCAGCATTATTCATGGTAGCCCAAGACATGGAAACAATTTAAATGTCATCTGATGAGTAACTGGATAAAGAGGAAGTGGTACATCTATAGATTGGGAATACTACCCAGCCACAAGAAAAGATGAAATACTGCCATTTGCAACGATATGGATGTACCTTAAGAGCATCATGCTAAATAAAATAAGTCAGACAAAAAAGGATAAGACCCATATGATTTTACTCATATATAAAATATAAAACAGGAAGCAACAAACAAACAAAGTAAGGAAAGAAACATGTAGATATACACACAGTATGGTGGTTACCAGAGGGGAGAAGGGGTGCGGGGGATGATAAAGAAGGTAAAGGGGATCAAATATATAGTGACCAAAGGAGACTAGTCTTTGTGGAGAGCCCACAATGCAATATACAGATGGTGTATTATGGAATTGTACACTTGAAACTTATACAATGTTCTTCAGCAATGTCACCATGATAAATTTAATAATAAAAAAGAATTGTATCTCTTCAATGAGAGAGGAGAATAAGGAGGCACAGAAGCAGGAGGAGGAGGAGAAACAGCAGCTGCTGCCTGCCTTTGGAAATTAATCTGGCCTAATGGGAAAATCCCCACTCCAGAACTGACGACTACAATGTAAACAGGGAAACAATAGGAGTTGGTAAAGTTACTATCCAAACCTGTATGGTTTTCAAAAAGTTAAAAGTAGTTTCTCTTTTTAACAATGTTACTTAATGGAATTTTACTCTGTTATACACTTCATATTCTTCCCCTCTTTTTTTTCCTATTCCTAAACTCTCCAAAGATTATCTGGATTGTTGCAAATATTCTTGCTCAGAGATCTTCACACTTGCCTGATCATCAGAATCTCCTCTGTACTTTAAAAACACATATTACTTTTGCAGGTGCATAAACACACATAGAGAAAGAGCTCATTCTTGGTCTCTTAGAAAATGTATTTCCTGGGGTGAGGCTCAGGAATCAGAATTTTACCACTATCCCAATTTTTCTGAGACTCAGCGTCCTCACTGGTCTTTCTGCCTCCAATCTGTTCTATTGCAGTCCACCCTCCACTCTGACAACAACCAGCCCACGAAGTCTAAATTCGATCATACTACTCTTCTATTCAAAATTCTTATTCTGTTCTATATGGAATGAATTCAAAACCGCTTGAGATGGCTATCTGCAAAGATCTATAGATTTATCATGATTATAATAATCGTTAAATAATTACTATAATAGTAATATCTAAGAGGAAGCCTGACAGATATGTGTATTTTTAAAATTGTTGCTTGTTTGTTTGATTCTTTAAATAGAAAAGCACAGCAGCTAATGATATTAGATTAAGTAGTGATTAGGTAACCTAAAACTTGCCCCCCAAAATTATCTAAAAAGAATATCTGTTGATCTGAATCTGCATTTATTTCCCTAAAAAATGTATTGTCCCCAGAGTTCAACTTCTGAAAATTAAACCACTTAGACAGATAAGGGTAATTAGTATGTTTTTTATTATACAAGTAATATTTGACTATATCTTCATTATTAACAAAAACAATATAAAAGTATACAGAGCCAAGGGTGAAAGATTAACTTATAGCCTTGCCAATCATTTCAATATTCTTAGAGGAAATAAAAATTAAGAGTTTGCAGCCCTGGCTGGTGTGGCTCAGTGGATTGAGAGCTGGCCTGCGAACCAAAGGGTCACAGGTTGAACTCCCAGTCAGGGTACATGTCTGGGTTGCAGGCCGGGTACCCAGAAGGGGTATGCGAGAGGTAACCACACATTGATGTCTTTCTCCCATTCTTTC
This sequence comes from Mormoops blainvillei, assembly GCA_004026545.1. Taxonomy (NCBI): domain Eukaryota; kingdom Metazoa; phylum Chordata; class Mammalia; order Chiroptera; family Mormoopidae; genus Mormoops; species Mormoops blainvillei. The sequence continues at coordinate 324,583 of PVJD01000100.1, read as the reverse complement.
TCCCTTTCTTCCCCTCTCTCTAAAAATAAATAAATAAATACAATATTTTAAAAAATTTTTAAAAAGAGTCTGCTTACATGTTTTCAGTTTTGTAAAAATATATGTGAATAAATATATACAATACAAATATATGTCTTTGGCTTGCTGGGGGTTATTTATTTATTTATTTATTTTGGTCAGGAACCTACCTACTTAGCCAGATCATCAGTAAGTATTTCCATCTTCCCTCAATCCAGAACACATATGATCTATACTAGGTGAAACAAGGTATTTACAAGTACAAAAATAAAAAATAAAATGGTCAATTAAGATGAGGCACCAGGGAAAGTTAGGTCACAAACTGCCATTTGTATGGTGGCAGGAATGCTCACTGTTTTATTTGCCACAACATGCTGGTGGTTCCACAGAAATTGATTAAATGTTTGTGGAATAAATTAATGAATGGAAAGTAAATGTATTTTTGCAATAAAAGAAGTGGCCATTTTTGTTTCCTACTAACTCTGGGTCCTTGGTCACTGCATGTGATTTCTCTGTGCCTCAGTTTCTATCTGTAAATTGGGCATAATAGCCCCTTAGCATTGTATTATTGTAATAACACAATAACTAAGCGCACGATAAATCACCAGACACATGCTCGGCCCTTACGTTTTACTTGGTGCCCTACTATGTTCCCTTGAACACAAACCCCTCTCTGACTGTCACTTCGCCCGGTTCTGTGTATGATACATCTTTCTAAGCTCCTCAGATCTGTCTGTCGGCATCGTGTTTATTGTCCAAGACCTGCCTTTTTTGAGTGGCCTCCCCAAACGCCCCATCTTCTGAGTATGCTTAGAACTTCATTAGTGGCCACCCAGCTGCTTCTGGTCTCCTCTTGCCTTCTGAATACAAAAACGGAGAGCACGTAATTCCAGTCGGACTTTCCATTGGGACTTCTTTCTCTGAGTCATCAGCATTCAGTAAAACAACAACAACAACAAACGTTGTATAAATAAAAATAATTCTGAAAAATTACTTATGTGCATTCAGCTTGCAGACAACCAGGATTATTGTAATTAGCACATTGAAAACTCAGCCTTTTCTATTTCCTAACCAGAGGTCCATGAATCAGCTGACAAACAGGAATATCTAGAATACAGGAAAGTGTCCTGTAACGTGAAAAGTTACTTTGGGAAGTGTCACTCTTGGACATATTATTTTAACTCCTTATTCCTCAATTTATTTTCCTTTAAAATGAGACAAAAATTGCACCTAATTCATAGCATTACTGTGAGAATCGTATCAGTTAATACATGTAAAGTATTTTTCACCATTCCTGGCCCACAGCGGACACTTGGGCATTAATGGTGTGGTCAGTCAGTATCATCTTTATTTGCTGTTATCTTTACATTGGGGAAAGCCTGTTCATTTCTAAAAGTACTTAGTTATATCTTTAATCTTAAAATTAAAGTGATCCTAACTTGTACTTCTTTATAAACACAGCTTATTAGTACTGGACCACATGGAGCAATCAGGAAGTTTTTCTTAAACAGGTGAATGCCAAATCCAACATTGTCTGGCCTCCTCCCACATTCCTCTCCTCGGTTTTTGCCCTTCTTCATATGCGCCTGACTCCTCAGGCGTCGTGTTTTTCTCGGGAAGCCCTTTCTCACTCCCACCATCCATTTTGTTCATCTGGTCACTCCCTAATTGCACTACAATATATAATTCAAGGCACCTTCACCAGTGAGTGTTTCTTGGCTAACAACATTTACCCAGTGCCATTTTAGTGGTGGTGCACGGGTCAAAGTTCACCTTCTGGCATTAAGCAGACCAAAACCCTGATCCAGGCTCTGCCATATACCACCTACTGGTGCTGGTAAGTAACTTAGCATCTCCAAGTCCTACATCTCATCTCCCCCATTACGAAATGTTCCAACTTCATAAACTTTCTGTGAAGATCTAGTGAGAGAATACGTTTAAGTGTTCAACACAGTGTCAGTATAGACAATAAAGCTTTATATCGGTCATTTTGTTTGTTGACACATTTTGTCTGTTATAAAATCTTCCACCTTGCATTATAATCGTTTATAACTATATAAATATATACATCCTGTCAGACACACAGTAGGGTCTTTGTAAACATTTATTGGGTGGAAAAATAGTAAATGCACTCCCAGAGGGTAGAGTCTATCTCAGACCTACAAAACCAGGTTTGCAATGTCAAGCTTAGAGAACTCTATAACGGGGTTGCCAGATTTAGCAAATAAAAATACATTATATCCAGGTGAATTTAAGCTTGAGTTAAAAGAATTATTTTTTAAAGTATTTTCCATATAACATTTGAGATACACTAAAAATGATTGATCTGAAATTCAAATTTAACTGAGTTTTCTACATTTTATCTAGAAACCCTACCCTAAAGCCATTTTCAAATCCATGTTTTTCTCTTCATATGACAAGGTTGAGAATGAGGACTCAAATCCATTTTTGGGACACCCAGTCAAGGTCACAGTAAACATAAGTAAAATGCAATCCTGTATTATTTGTCTCTCCAGTCTAGCTATAAGTAGAATTTATTTCTTTTCTTTTTAAAATTGAACTTATTGGGGTTACATTGGTTAATACAATTATATAGGTTTCAGGTATACAATTCTACAACATGTCATCAGTATATTAGATTGAGTATTCACCACAAGTTAAGTCTCCTTCCATTACCCTTTATCTCCCCCTTTACATTCTTCTATGCCCCCGCCCCTCTTAACTCTGGCAATTACCATAGCATTGCTGATGTCCGTAAGTCTTTGTTTTTTCTTCACTTAATTCTTTCACCCTTCTCTTCTCACCAACCCCCAACCACTCCCCTCTGATAGTTGTCAGTGTATTCTCAGTATCCATGAGTCTATCTCAGTCATTTTCAAGTGGTCACTACTATTAAATTAACTTTCATTTCCCAGGATATACTGAGGTGTACCATGGTGCCCTTTTTCTCTCTCTTGAGGTAGTAAAAAGGATTGCATAAAAGTTTCTACACTTACATGAACAACGGCATACTAGCCCAAAGCAATGGTGACTCAGGTCTTCATTTGCCCCTTTTCTCTGATCAATTCCAGGGAAGAAGCAGAGTCTATGGGCTGTCCTGCTCACTCCGAGTCAATTTATTTGGGAAATTAACTAGCTCTTGGGTTCACTGCTCCCATCCTTTTTATCAGAGACACTTACTTCAATGTAATTTAGTATTGGGACATTTTCAGTCTGTAAATATACAGCGTAGGTTTTGCTACATGCAATATATGAGTTCCCTCTGTGTCATGTTCAATTTTTTTTCCCCTAGCTCCGAGCAAAGTTCTTGGTACAGAGTTGGAGGTCAATGTATACTTGGTGAATAAACCAATGGTTAGGATCTCAGACTCTGGATACATACAAAACCAAATTCAAATTCTGAGTCTGACACATATTAGTTAGCTGTGTGACCCTGCAAATTTCCTTATTCTCCAAGACTTAATTTTCTTGTCTATAACATGGGAATAAAAATAGTAGCTGGGTCATAATTATGTTTTGAAGATTAGATGCAATCTTGTACTTAAGCTGCTTAGCAGAAGGCTGACATCATAGCAAGTGCTTTAAAACATTAGTTAATATTATGTTACATTTCTGAATGCTACTGTGTGACAACCTGACCTTGAGTTAATTCTCTAGCTCTACTCCCTTAGAAACCTAGGACTAAGAAAGTCATCATGTTTCCAGGCAACATAGCTAATGGTATTAAAAAAAAAAAAATCCCCGAGTATTTTCTACATCTGGACTAGGGAGAACTATAAATAAAGTATAAACATGTGATGAGTACACACCATGCTTTGGGATTCTCTGAGTGTTTTGTGACATGTGTGGAAGATGTTCTGTTGCAGTGCTAAGAGAGACGTCTGCCCTTCTGAGATATGAAGCTTCTAAGACAGAGCAGCCTTGTATCCACCGGTGTTATCTTCTGGGATCTGAAGCTGTCATCTGGAAAGAAGACGGCTTTCCAATGGTGGTGTAAACTGTGGCCTGGATCACCACAAAGAGGAAGGATTGACAGTGCACTGCCAGGATGCAGAAACTCTTCTTGTCTTCTTAACAGACTCCTAGTGTGGTCTGTTGTAGCCTTAAGGGTCTAATGCCGACTTAAGTCCGAGAAGACTCCTGGTGGATGTTCTAGGACTTTCCAGTGGACAATAGTCTGTTCTGTATCCCTGATAAATTCCCTGATGACCTTGGAATATTAGTACTAGAAGGAATCTTACATGCCAACACTCTTGACAACTTGCCCAATGTGGGAAGCTCCTTTCAGTATTTTCAACAACTGTCTGGCTGACCTCATCTCTGACAATTTCAGCCACAGTACACAGATTTCTCCCTTAGGAGTCCACTGCATTGCCAAGTAGTCCTCATTATAAAGGGCTTTGCTCTGTACAGAAATCTACCTATCTGAAATATCTATTAGTTTTACCTCTGTCCTGCCTTGATTGCTTCAGAGAAAAAGTTTAGATTCTCCCTCATACCTAATATTCACATATTTTTAGCCATCGATTTTATCCCCCCATTAATCTCTTTTTTCCCAACAAAAAATATGCCCAGTTATCTCAACTATCCCCTACTGTCTTTGCCACTTTTCTGCCCTTCTTCCTATACTAAGCCATCACATTAATCTCTCAGTGTTTAATTCTAGAGCAGGTGGTACTATCTCTAACTCAGAGCAAAGGTGTACTTTTTAAAGTAGAGTGTATTTCTTTTATATAATAGGAGTAATGAACAATTATTTTATAACTTAGGAAAGGCAGAAAATACAGAGAAGAAAACTAAAACGGAGCTGACAAAAATGCCTATGTATACATGATACAAATGATAGTAATAAGAGATAGCAATATAATTCTATGTTTGAATTCATGCTTTGTGGTAATTCAAATTCTGGAGCCACAAATTATTTGGCCTGCAAATTTGGAGGTATTTAATTTCTCTAAGCCTCAGTGTCCCATCTGTAAAATAATAATAATAGTATATATCTCATTGGGTTGTTCAGGATACATAGAACTAATCTATGTAAAATATTCCCTGTGTACTTGGCTGACAGTGAATGCCATGGAAACCAGTATTGCTTGTTGGGAAAGATTACAGGCTCTAAGCTTGAATCTCTATTTTACCATCTATTAACTGTGAAATCTTAGACAAGCTATTTAATCTCCTTCTCCATTTTCTCAGATGAAAAATTGAGATTATAGCAGATCCTATTTTATAAAGATAAACACAAAATATTACCAGTCTGACATATCTTCTCAAAATTTGCCAATTCTCTCTTCAAGAGCTGGAGTCTATAACCTTCCCTTTCAACCTGGGTGGGCCTTTGTGGCTGCTTCAATAGTAGAAATGGGAAGGTGATGCCACGTGACTTTCCAGGTTAGGTCCTAATAGTTGATGCTGCCTGGGGTCCTCTCGTTTTTTCTCTCTCTCCCCCTCCCTTTCTCCCTCCCTCCCTCCCCTCCTCTCTCGCCCCCACTCTTATTTTGGGAACTGTCATAAAAGAAGTCTGGCTGCCTTTAGGTGCCGTGGTGAGGAGACTATATAGTAATAGTGAGAGATGCCTCAATAACCGCAGCCGTTCTGGCTTCCAGCTATTTAAGTCTTCCCGGCACAGGCCACAGACATGTCTGAGCACGCGCTGGGAACCACTCCTGCCCCATCATCTGACTGCGGTCATACGAGAGAGCCCGAGTGACAAGGTGCTGCTGTGACCTTCGCCCCCAGAATCATGAGAGGCAATCACGAAATAACTCTTCTTTCTCAGTCGCTACATTTTGGGATAATTGGTTAGGTAGCGATAGATAACAAATGCAAAGACAGATTAGTATGTGATTCATGAGATTTATGAGGATTAAATGAGATGACTCATATAAACTTTTTAACATTGAGGGGTGGTTTCCAAACTTCAGTGTCCATCAGCATCACCTGAGTGTTTATTGCAACACAGTATCTAGGGCCCATCACTGAGAATTTCTGACTTTGTGAGTCTGGAGAGTACCCGAGTACTTGAACTCCTAACACATTCCCAACTGGTGCACTCGCTGCCGGTCCAGGGACCACATTTTGAAAACCTTGGCATAGAGCAAATGTGCAATTTATGAATTGTATTCTTACTACCATTTTTAGTATTTATAGTTTTCATTTTAGGAAACTTATCAAGTACTGCAAGTTCCTTTGGGCCCAAAGAAACTTTATACCCAGTTTCTCACCATAACTCACAGTCTAATTTAACTTTTTTATCCTTGGTGTTGATCACAATGACTTTCACATAATAAGTGCTTAACAATTGCTTGTTAGAGAAAATATGAATAGCTTCCATGTCCATTTATGGGTGTATGATGTATTGGAGGGAGAGAGAAAGTGTAAAAAAAGAGTGAGGGGGGGAGAAAGGGGAGGAAGAAGGGGGGGAGGAAAGGAAGAGGGAAGAGAGAGAGAGAGAGATTGAGAAAAAGAAGAGAGAAGAGAGGAGGTGTGGGAGGAGAATACTATGCTCCTTACTCTCAAACATTTTTTAATATATTATGATAAGTTTTCACATTGTCCTTTTATAATTTTAAGGTGGATATATCAAGACAGGAGCATCTTGTTTCCAAATACCTCTTTTATTTCTTTAGTTTTTTAAAAAATGAAACACTGAAATTATTGAATGATTGTGTAACAGAACTAATAAAAAACATCTATTTTCAGACTCATGTTTTGATTTCATTTTATTGGCTCTGTTAGTCTAATAAAAATGCATCAATTATTTGGATGTTTGAGTACTCTCTTTAGCTCAGGGTGCTGGTATATCAGCATTAATCTTATTGACAAGATCTTATGCTTATAAATATATAAATATATGACTGCACAGAATAAGACTTAAGGATTCCCTAGAGGCCTCTGGTTTCCATGTAGCCCCAATTTTAAGGCTGCTTACAAGGTCAGTGACAGCTATGAGCTCCACCAAGATGTGAAAACACAAATTCAATGTTTGGCTGCCTCCTTGCCATCCCATCTAGAGGGTTATCATGAAACAAATGATATAATCTAAATAAAAGCTCTCCAAGTCTGTAGAAATCTACTTATAAATGCTTAAAGTAATCAATATCTTGTTCCTTTAATTCTAACAGCTTGTAAGTTATACTGAGAATTAAATGCTAGCTTGCATACTATACAACATTTGTGTGATGTGTCTAGGCCTATTTTCGACTTATCAGTTCATAAAGATTTAGGGAAATGCACAAAAGGAGAAAATGTGGCCCTTGTCTTAATTAAAGACACAGATTTGAAAGAAACGCAATATTTGTAACACAAGCTTTGCTTTACTTACATAGGCATGAGATACTGTCTTTTTTTCTGCTAAAAGTCTTTTAACATTTTCATGTTGCTTTTATGATAAAACAGAAACTAGAAACTTTGTAGAATGGCTGGCAAAGCCCCGATGATCCTGATCATCTTTCCATCTCTAATCAGTATCAATTTCCTCATCTCTTCCATGTCCCCAAGGTCCTCCAGCACCTGGGACTTGGCAGCCATTCCAGCACCCACCATCTCCTTTCACATTTTCATGTTTTTGCATTTTTTCATGGAATGTATCCACCACTGGTGTTTATACTGTGTCTGATACATAGTAACCATATCATACAAAGGATTGCTAGAATTACTTAGCAATATTGTCTTATTACTATGCTATTTTAACCTTTGCCTATGCCAATAAACTCCAAAGTCAATAATAGAATTTGTGCCAACTACACTTTTTATCTCCACACAAAGCCTAGAAGAGCCCCTGGTTAACTGAAAAACAGAAGGGAAATACACATATTCTAAACATTTAGGATAAAATAAAGATATGATTAAAAATTCTAAATCATGTGGTACTAACAAAAAAATCCACAGTGACTAAACTAGCAATCAAGTTTACCTAATAATGACTTCAAGAAGTTTTACATTCTTTTAATCTTGATTAACGTAAGTTAAGTTGAACATCTGGAAGTTGGTTCATGCTCTGGTGGCAGTAAGTGCACCATCAACTCAAATGCTTGCATATCCAACAACATCATTTGTGAAAAGAAAAGCATAGGTGTAGAGCTAGGGAACGCATACTTGCTAATTAATTGTAGACGATCAATATGCCATTAAGAGTTGAAACCACCCTATGAGATATGTATTTATATCCATTTTAATTAAGGAGTAATCAGAGTCTTCAGAAACTAAATACGTTACACAAAGGCAGAGCTAGGATTCAAACCTGGGACTCTGCCAAAGGTCATGGGCTTTTCAATATATCACAAGGTTACTCAAAGTTCGTAAGAGAAAGGGGAGAATCATAGCTTTCCCATGGTAGCATGTGCTCTAGGAAAGAAAAAAATGATTGAAACTACTATTACTTCACTTAAACTTTAGTAAAGCTACACTCTGGGGATGCACTGGTAAGTATCAAAGTACCACAAATTTATTATCCCTGTTCTTGTGGAGTTTATGAGAAGTAGGCATAAGTAAAACTCTACATGAATGAATGCATAATCACAACTGTGTTAAAAGTGATTTTTTAAAAAGAGCTATCTAGTATCTTAAATTTTCTATACTGGAAAACACAGACTTTTGGCCATGTCTTTTATTCTATGTGATGAAAGAAAGGTGACATACAATAACAGCTGGAATCCATGAGTGCATGTGTTGGCAGAGGGAGTATTAAGAAGAAACATTTCAGGTGTAGGAAACAGCGCAAAAGTTCTGGGAGCAGGAGGGACTTCTTATATTTGAGGGAAGAATATTGTATCCCAGATTTTTGACCTAAGAGGACAGTATGAAGACTTCTGCTTACATTAAAATCTGGCAAAAAGAGGAAGGTTTTGTGTCTAGGAAGATCAGCTTCGATTTTAATGAAAGCATCAAGCTGGGATTTATCAAATTCCTTTCTTTCTTTAACCATCATGCTTCTCACTCCATGGTGAAGACATTAGGGGAAATATGGAAGCCACAGATACTCAATCTGCAGCATATAATGGGCTTGTTTCAGGATAATGACTCAAAGGGTTGTTATCAATATCCTTAAGAAAACAAATAGAGATTGTTCATAAATCTGGACTTACAACAAGAATAAGCATGAATGGTGCCAAATTTTGGCTCAAACCTGAATCTTTACTAGCTGGGTCAGCTCTGGCAAGAGATTTAAATTCTCTGGGTCTTGGTTATTTATTTATGAAATACTGTAATGAGTAAATGGAAGAAGCAATATACAATACTAAGCGCATATTCAGTATCGTGTCCTTGCTTTTCCCTTTCCTTCCTTCCTATCTTCCTTTTATTTTTATTTATTTTTTGAGTGAATGTATTGGTTTCAGTCTTGTGATAAAATTCCTTCTATCTATCCCTTCTTTTTTTATTTGGTGTGGTAGCTTTTATTCCTGGCAATAAATCAAAGAGATTCTTACCTTTTTACCTGCATTCTTTATTGAATCCTAAAGAGTATTACTCTATTGTAAGTCAGGGTTAATATCTTCCAAGCTATTATTTCCTTATAGAAATCATCCCACATAGTACACTGTATAATTGCATTGCTTTCTGTAACACAAAAAGGGAATATTACAGGCAAATGGCATTTCTGTCCATTTCAAAGCCAAGAGGTTGTCAGGAAACTATGTTGAATCAATGATGATCACTTGAGAAAGCAAAACTCTTTGTAATGGGGGTGGGATGAGGAAACCCTCTAAAGGGCTTTATTTGCATTTATTACACACAGTGCTTATGTCCACGGAGGTGAATGCTTTTATAAAGGTTTATTTTATTCTCATTTGAGAGGGAGAGCAAGGGAGGGGAAAAGAGAGAGAGAGAAACATCGATGTGAGAAATACCAACTGGCTGACTCCTTCCCCAACTGGGGATTGAGCCTGTAACCCAGGCATGTGCCCTGACTGGCAATCAAACTGGCAATCTCTTGGTTACTGGATGATGCTCCAACCAAGGGTAAGATGAATGTTTTTTTCCCCCTCAATTTGTGATAATTCTTATTTCCTCAGAGAGCTACCACATAGATCTGTGTTGCGTTTTCATCATTTATCCATTACTAGCAGTACTACAAAAAACACAGGGAAGGATTGGAAGTGCCAGGTATTTTAGTTAGGGGATGTGTTGAAGAGGGGATAGTTTATAATTCTCCTTGGTTGAGCCTTTGTATTAGTGATGGAGTTAGCACCCTTGTTCTGGAAAACAGGCTCATGCCTGGGGTCAACATTGTCATCACATTGATTCAGGGATGGCAACATGAATAAAGAAAGCACTATCCTATCTCACTCTTCTTATATGTGCAGTGACCATTATATCTTTTCCTTCCATTGCAACTTTCATGTCTGTAACTCCCTGACTAAGTGGTAAGTTCCTCGAATCAAGAAACTTTATCTTCCAGAATTATATACCTAGCATACAGTAAGTGTTCCATAAATGGGAATTCAATGAGGGAAAAAATAAAGATCGCCTCACTACCTGAATGCATCTACCATTTCCTTGCAATGCACCCTAGGGTCTTTCCTATTTTATTGATTTTTCTCATATTCCACACCCTTCTGCCACCACTGGATAAAAACAGAAAAAAATGGCTAAGGACTTGGTATATGCTAAATTACACTATCTGTATTTCCTACATTATTTCATTTCTTTTATACCAGAGTCGTGGTAGTTAAATCCCCCCACCCCCGTTTTACAGAAAGGAAAGTAAGGTTCAGAGAAATTAAATGACTTTCTCAACATCACATAGCAGGAGAGTGTCGGAATGTGGATTTGAAGATGTGGTAAGGATGAGAGTAACTGTAATGGGGAAGGGAAGGGCTGAAGTTGGGGGGGAAAAGGAAGAGAACAATGATAAGTAAAAAAAAAATTGGTCACAAGAAATGTAACAAGAAGAAATAAACATCCAACTGGAACAGTATGAAGAAACAAGAATTCAGAAAAATGTGGAGAGGCTGAGGAACCTTCAGGACAATGTAAAACATTCCAACATCCAAATCATAGGGGTTCCAGAAAGCGAAGAGGAAGAGAGAGGCATTGAAAACTTATTTGAAAAAATAATGAAGGAAAACTCCCCAATCTGACAAAGGAACCAGACATGCAAGTCCAGGATGCTCAGAGAGTTCCAAAGAGGTTGGATCCAAGTAGAAACACACCAAGACACACCATAATGATGTTACCCAAGATTAAAGATACGAAGAGAATCTTAAAAGTAGCAAGAGAAAAGCAGAGTTACCTACAAAGGAGTTCCCATAAGACTCTCAGCTGATTTCTCAAAAGAAACCTTACAGACAAGAAGGAGCTGGAAAGAAGTATTCAAAGTCATAGAAGAAAAGGACCTCCACCCAAGATTACTCTATCCAGTAAAGCTATCATTTAGAATGGAAGGACAAAGTGCTTCCCAGGGAAGGTAAAGTTAAAGGAGTTCATAATCACCAAGCCCTTATTATATGAAATGTTAAAAGGACTAATCTAAGAAAAAGAAGATCAAAAGCTATGAACAGTAAAATGACAATAAACTCACAATTATCAACAACTGAACCTAAAAAACAGAAACAAAAACTAAGCAAAGAACTAGAACAGGAACAGAATCACAGAAATGGAGATCACATGGAGGGTTATCAGTGGGGAGGGGAGGGGGGATAATGAGGGAAAAAGTGCAAATTTTTCAATAAGAATAATATATAATAAGGTTAATAATAAAGCAGTTGGTTTAAGAAATAAGATATTTATCACTGAATTCTTTTATTAAATGCATTGGGGTGACACTGGTTAATAGGATCATTTAGGTTTCAAGAGCACATCTGTGATACATGATCTATATATCTTGCATTGTATGCCCACCACCCACAGTCAAATCATCTCCCAACGCTATATACTTGACCCCCTTTACCCTTTACGACCTCCCATTCCCTTCCTTCTGGTGACCACCATACTGTTGTCTGGGTCTATGAGTTGCAGATTTATATCATACGTATTAGTGAAATCACATGGTTCTTAGCTTTTTTGATTGGTTTATTTCACTTAGCATAATATTCTCAAGGTCCATCCATGTTGTCACAAATGGCAGTGTTTCATCTTTTCTTATGGTTGAGTGTTCCACAGTATACACATAACACATCTTCTTTATCCAGTTGTCTACTGAAGGACACTTTGGTTGTCTCCATGACTTGGCCACTGTGATAATCCTGCAATGAACACAGGGGTGCATGTATTTTTGTGAATAAATGTTTTTGAGTTTTCTGAGTACCTGCTCAGAAGAGGGATTGGTGGGTCATCTGGTAACTCTATTTTCAATTTCTTGAAGAACAACCATACTGTTTTCCATGGTGGTTATACCAGTTTACATTTCTACCAGCAGTGAATGAAAGTCCCTTTTTCTCCACAACATCTTCGACACTTGTTATTAATACTTCTCTTGTTGATAATAGCCATTCCAATAGGTGCGAAGTGGCATCTCATTGTAGTTTTGACTTACGTTTCTATAATAGCTAATGAAGTTGAAAATCTTTTCAAATATTTGGTGGCCATTTGTATGTCTTCTCGGAAGAGGTGCCTATCAGGTCCCCTGCCTATTTTTTAATTGGATTGTTTGTTTGGTGTTGAGTTGTATGAGATTTCTGTTTTTTTGTTTGTTTTTTTATATTTTGGATATTAACCCCTTGTCAGACCTATTGTTTGCCAATATCATCTTAGTTACCTTTTCATTCTGTTGTCAGTTTCTTTCACTGTGTAGAACCTTTTTAGTTTGCTATAGTCCCATTCATTTATTTTTGCCTTTACTTCCCTTGCCTTTGAGGTCAAATTCATAAAATGTTCTGTATGACCAAGGTCCATAACTTTAGTGCCTATGTTTTTTTAATGTAATTTATTGCTTCAGATCTCATATTTAGGTCGTTGATCCATTTTGAATTATTTTTGTACATGAGGACAAATATACTTCACACAACTAGAATATGAAAAATTTGGCCTAAAATGGTCCTATGCTACAAATGTTAAGTCTGTCTGATTTTTGTGAGTCAAACGGCTTTGCATAAAGGGCATGGGATCCTCCAGGGGGCCATTTAAGCAAAAGAAATGAGGCAATGATGCAATTATAGCACCTGCAAATATTATTGTAACATTTCTACCTACTATCTACCCACGGGTAGGGTTCCTCAGGAAGCAAACTCTAAAATGGAATTTAGCATGCAGCATATTTATCTAGGTGTTCCCTTGCAAATAGCACCTGTAGAAGGGACAGGTGGGAGTCAGGATTTGTCACAGGGAGAAGTGAAGCAGCAATTTGGCCACATACAGCTTTTTCTAGCACATGGAGGGCTCTGAAGCTAGGATTACCTCTATTAATTGTCCCCAAATGGGCTGAGATGACCACGCCTTTATACTAGAGGACTTTATACTAATTAATCCCTTGATGTCAATGTTTCCTGGCCATGCAGGAAAGGGCTTGACCTTGGACATGGTATTTCTCTGCAGACATGCAGTTCCTGAAGGAGCTGACAGCTGAGGACTGTTACCTGATAGCACACCAGCAGTTGGGTGTGCTTTCATAGGAGAGGATTCTGGGTTGTGCTGGCACATACAATGTCCACTACAGAGACCAAACAATGTAATTCCTCCGCAGATATCCTCCCAAACATAAGGACAGGAAACCACAGGGAAGCCTTTCATTTCTGTGAATTAGTACCTGGGTATTTGAATCTGCTTGCATTTATTTATAAGCCTTTTACCCCATAAACATTTTTAATTCAGGTAAAACAAAGAGGGCTATTTTGTAAGGTTTTTTTGGTTATACTATAGCTAACTTTAAAGACAGACTTTTCAAAGCATGAACTTGTGCTGCCATAACAACAGGCCACAGGCTAGGTAGCTTAAACAACAGAACATAGTTCCAGAGGCTAGATGTCTCAAAACAAGGTATTGGCAGACCTGGTTTCCAGTGAAGGCTCTCTTCTTGGCATTCAGAGAGCCTCCTTTGCATCATGTCCTCACATCACCTTTCCTCTTGCATATGCATGGAGAGAGAAAAAGAGACCTCTGGTGTCTCCTCCACTTCTTGTAAGGGTGTCAGCCCTATGAGAAGAGGGACCTACCCTTATAGCCTTATTTAAACTTATTTGCCTCTCACTCACCATGGGGGTTAGGGCTTGAACATACAAATGCGGGAGATACAACTCTGTTCGCAACACTAAATAATTACGTTGGTAATTGTAGTCAATTCCAAGTGCTGTACAAAATGTGAATGTTTCTTTGGTTATTTATTTGGATCCTTTTTTGTAGATCCCTTGTAAACAGTTTCCAAGGATGACAGATTGTGACTTGTTTGATTTTAATTGGCTGTCCTTTTCATTTATATTTAGGTTTTCTTTGAATTTACTCTATTAATATATACATGAACTTTGTTCTATTAACTTCAAAAACTTAATCTTCTGTACTTGCTAATTTAATCTTCACATTGTTCTGCATGCTCCTCAAAATAATCTGATCTTACTTTTGGCACCACCGAAGCTGCATGTACAGCTGTGATGCATACAACTCTGCTCTCTCATAGTAGTTGGGAAGTACAAATTCTGATGACTTGGGGAGAAAACCCTGTCATTTTGGTTATAATTCAGATTATTTAATTACAAAAAGACTTCCTTCAGTAAGGCGCTGATCCTTGTCTGGGCACACACAGGGAGCTAAATCAACACTTTGAGGGGAAAAAAAATAAAGAAACCAGAGACTTGATCCTACATTGTGATGTTAGCATGTCCTTCCCTTGCAGTCATAAGTTAGTTACCAAAAAGGGGTACTATCTCTATTACTCAGGGTTGACAACACTTTTGAAAATACTCTGAGAACTGGGGTTTTAGGGGTTGTCTGGTGTGCTTTTCCCTTTCTTTCTCCCTCCTAATCTCCCACTTCTGTTTTCACGTTCTGGATGTTGGACGTGCTTAATTTAACACGCCTTATGAGAGGGGCGGTAAAAGCTAGTATTGAGAATTCTAACTTCCTTTATTCTCCAGTGCCATTGGGGTTAAATATTCTATTCTTTGACAAGAGGTAACCTTTTGCATATCTCTAACCCATTTGAACCTTTGGTTTTGGGCACTGAGGTCTCTGCATTCCTTTTAGATCTTTATTATACTGATTACTTCTTTGTGGATTTGAGGTAGGTTGTTAATGAAAGCAAAGATACAAGGATGCCTCCTAGGTTTTCGGCCTGAGCAACTGGGTAAGCCATGATGTCATCGGAAGAAATGGAGAATAAAAGAGAGGTGGCTTGGTGATGACTGGATTGGGAATAATGAGTTGTTTTTGGAAGTGAAAAATTAAAAATGCCTATGACATACCGAGGTCAAGATGGCAGGGAAGAATTTAAGTCTGTGGCTTATGTGAGTTTGGGCTGGAGAGAAATTTAAGTATCATTGAAATTGAGATGAAACACAAAGCTATAAAACTGGAAAAAAATCAGTGAAGGAGAGAGAAAAGTGGAAAATGAGAGTCACAGACTGAGTCTTCAGATACTCCAGAAATCAGAAGTGGAAAGAAGACAAGCCAGTGAGAGATTCTGGCAAGGAGGACTAATGATGTGTGAGGGAGGTGTGAAGTGGAAAAGGGGAGAGGTGGGATGAGAGCTCAGAGGTGATCCAATGGATAATGGAAAAAATCTCTATGGCAGGAAAGCAGAATATACAAGAGGGAGACAGGCCAGAATTGACCTTGGAGAAAGGGAAAAACAATAGTGAGAAAAGGTTGTTACATTAATAAAAACAGCAATGTTGGTGATCTTTTCTAGGGCAGTGGCAAAAGAAATAGAACACAACAGATAAATTAGAGGATGTGTGTGAGGCAGGGCTGTCCAAATTTAATGGTATTTTCATATTGAGTTGAAGACAGAGCAAAGTCAAAGAGAAAAACTCAGGTTTTATCATCATTGTAATGTAGATTATTATTCTATCTACCTTTAAACATTTTTCAACAATATAAAAGTAGGGAAAATAGGAAAAAATATCAATACCCCCAGCTAGCATAACAGGAATCCTAATATTCTTTCTCTGCGTTAACGGTCTGCAGCGTGTAGTGCCGCGACGTGGCAGTCCTAACCGGCATGCACGTCTAATTCTTTTCCTATTTACATAATTCGGTGCACTTTCATGCTGCTTCGCAGGACAGACATGCACTGCATAACGGTCTTTCGGTCAATGACAAAAAAATGGTGGCCCCATGACCTTACGACAGAGGTGAAAAATTCTTATTCTTACTGATGTCACTCACAGCAGTCAGGACATCGTCACACAATGCATTACTCATGTGACTGTGGTGGTGCTGATGTGAACAAACCTACCGTGTCGCCTGCCAGTCATATAAAAGCATAGAGCAAAAGAATAGCACATACGTATAGAAGTACACAATACTTAATAATTATAACAACTGACTTTGCTCCTGGTTTCTGTATTTACTATACTAAATTTATTATTATTTTAGAGTCCACTCTTTTTACTTATTAGAAAAAAGCTTGCTGTAAAGCAGTTACATTACTTTAGTCCAGCAGCAGCTTCACGCGTTCACCATGTGTCTCGACTGCATCATTTTCTCTGGTCTTGAGTTACCCACCTTGCTCTCTGCCATGGTGAACTGCACAGCCTTGTCACCTAGAAGCAACCTTCTGTCCTGTGCAGCCTCATGCGGCGTAGGCTCCTGCAAGTGTATCCACGATGTTTGCACAAAGATGAACTCATCTAACAACACATTTCTCGGCACACACCCCCATCGTTAAGTGGTGCACGACTCCATCACAATTATCATTTAAATGAAAACTTATCATTTCATAGACTAGAAATAATTTAACTGACTCTATTTCAATTTTTGAATGATGTGATTACTCCCATTACCTAGCCATTGCTACTAGCAGCACATGATCTTACACATGAACTTTAATTAGGATGATCTTACAGGATTTATTTAAAGATTCTGTACACACACAACTATAACCAATTCCTTTCTGAAGTTTTTTCCAAAAGACAATGACCTCAGACATACACCAGCATATTGGGTTCACCATAATCTCAATGAAATTGAATATTTTTCTTAAAAAACATCTTTTGACTGAATATGCGTGAACTTTGATTTTACTCTTATTTTGATTAGTATGTTTAATTTCTAGCAAGGTTACTTGTTCGGCTAGCTAAATATTGTCCTTAATGCTAAACATTTAAATTAAGATTTTTAACTTAAAATCTGTTTTTCTTCAGCCAGTTTTATAGGTTTATTATAGAATAAAGTTATTAATCATAATGAGTTCCTCTGAAAACTTTCATAAAATTGAAAATAGAAAACACAGAATCTAAAATTATAAAATGAAGCTTTGTGTCCTGGTTTTAATAATTACTAGTTAGAGTAGAGTCCTGGTTCTCTGGTTGATGAACTGTGCTTTTGCGTTAAATTATTCAACTTCATCTTTACCTTTCCAACATTTCACAGTGTTATTTTTTGGAGTTCATGTAACTGTTTATGTAGAAATGGTTTATGAAATAAAAAATATATACAAATTTTGGTGATATCATTTGAGCCTATCAGTTGGGCACTTAGAGGTGGGGGAGGCCTTGCCATTCCTGACATCACTGAAGCCACATGGACAGTGGCTGTCTCTGCTGCGTGTCTGCAAGGGCAGCCTTATTCCCAGCGAAGAGAACAACCCATGGGATTCTGACACCATTACAAAAATACATGTAGGTATGTTTAATTGTAATTGTTAATTTAGTCAATTGAAGAAGTGTTATACAAATAAAATTATGTAGCCCAGATATTAAATTAGAATTCTCTGATGAGCATGGTACACATTTTAGATTTTCATATAGTATAACCATGAAGGGAGAACCAATAAAATGTTTCTAGCAATAAACCATCCATTATGTAAATGATATTTACTACTCTTGATTACATTTAATAATAAAAATTAACTATGCAGTAATTTTCATGGCAGGCTAATAAATTAATAATGATCAAACTGGACTTCTATGCCTTTAGTTATGGTTAAAAATACAATAATCTAAGAAATGGTGAAATTAGTAGTTAGCTAAAGAATTAAGTCTCCAGGTAATTCAGCTAAATAAATCATCAATTAAAAAATAAGACTTTCCAACTTAACTGATGATGATACAACAAAGATAACAAAATATAAAGAGAAAAAACATTTTGTCACTAAGAGGTATTTACAATGCATGTACTCATGTTCTTTCTAAATATTTAAAACATTTTAAAATTACAAAAGATAAACTGAAGTTAATTAACAGAGGTGTAATTTCTTTTTTTAAGGGTGATGGTTCCCATCTATCATTTGAATACCTTTTTTCTTCCTTTGTCTCTAGCTTACACAGTGAATTATTCTGAACTCTGACATGGCCATGCAGATAGTTACGGTAACTTTTGTCGTCTTAAAATTTTCTGGTAACTACTATAAATTTGAAAATTGAAAAGCATTTAGGGAACTATAAACTATTTTGTCCTGTTTTTCATTTAATATAAATATTAGGTACACATTGGGCAACTATCCCCACCAGCATATTCATCTATTTTATGTAATGGCAGCGACTTGAAGGCTGTCTTTTGCTATGATCTTGGAAAACTTACCTTACAAATTTAGAATAAATACCACCTCTACAGCAATGATTTTAATGGTTTTAAACTGCACTGAGAATATTATTTTCCTTCTGAACCACCAAAAGCTTCATCTCCTTGTAAAACTTTGCAATCCTTGCAGGGGAGTCCAACCTACAGCCCATGGGCAGCATGTGGCCCAGGATGGCTATGTATGCAGCCCAACACCAAATCATAAGTTTACTTAAAACATTATGAGGGTTTTTGTGTGATTAAGCATCACAATTTATTTAACATGTGGCCCCAGACCACTCTTCTTCTTCCAGTGTAGCCCAGAGACACCAAGAGGTTGGACACCCCTGACTGCTTATGATGCGCTCTCTTTTCTCTTAACCATGTGTTTCTGTCCCATTTGTGAATGTTTCATTCATGTGTACTTCTATATTCTGCACTTGTGGTATTCAAAGTTAAACACCAACATCAAAATTACAGGATGTAATAGATGTATTGTTTCTGTTCCTTCTTAATTGCAAGCTTGAAATGGGAATGGTAAAAAGTAAATGTGACCTCTTCCTTGAAGAAATCTACTGTGAAGAGGATCAATTTCAAAAAACAATACAACTCTCTACACGGGTATCAGGACCTAGGTATCATCCTTTCCTCCTTTCCCTCCATCATTCTGTATCCAAAGTACTCCTTGAATCTCATCCTTCTTTTTGTCTTCTGCCACTGTTCCAATGGAACTCCAATCATAGCTCATCAGCATTAGTGAAATAGACTTCTAACTTGTCACCCCGTATTAATCTTGTCCACTTCAAATCAATACTGAAAAGCTGATTAATATTTTTGGATGTTTTTCTTTTAAAATATTAAATACTCTAAGGTTACAGCAAACTAAAGCTATTAGTGCAAATACTCATGTACTTATGATTCATTCATTTTTCTTTATGGCTTCAAGTCATTTAAAGTTATAGCTATCGCTATAACTTAAAAAGTACATGTATGAGGTCTAACTGGAAAAAGTCCAGTACTTGTTAATATAATGAGAGTGGTTTGTGCAACATCAATGGAACCTGGCAGCCAAGGAGAGTGGACTGGAATGGGCATGCATGAACAATGACAACTTCACTGTACTTGTTAGTGGGGGCGGTAGATGCTGGCCATCGCATGCAAAATGACTGAGTGAGCAGAGCAACGAATCTGCATCCAATTTTGCATTAAGCTTGACCATTCCTCTGCAGAAACCATTCTGATGATTCAGAAGGCTGCAGCTATGGGCAACTGGTGATTGACAGTTCCATCACGACAATGTGCCTCCTCATGCATCATGTCTCATGAAGAGATTTTTGGCGAAACATCAAAACACCCAGGTGACTCTGCTCCTCTATAGCCCAGATTTGGTGCCCCGCTTCTTATGGCTTTCCTCAAAATTAAAATCACCTTTGAAAGAAAGAGATTTAAGACTGTTGATGAGATCAGGAAAATATGACAGGCAGCTGATGGAGACTGGGAGAGCAGAGTGAGGTCCCAAGCTGCCTACTTTGAAGGGGACTGAGGTATCGTTGTGCTATGCACAATGTTTCTTATATCTTTTATATCTTTTCCTCAATAAATGTCTCTATTTTTCATATTACGTGGTGGATACCTTCTGGAGAGGCCTTGTATGCCAGTGTTAAATATGTTTTAATATGTACATGAGCCAAGTACTTTTATTATCCCTGTATTAGTCAGCTCAGACTGCCACACAAAATACCACAGACTGAGTGGATAAACAACAGATATTTATTTTCTCACAGATCCGGAGGCTGGGAAACCAAGAACTAGATGCCAGCATGCTCCCATTCTGGTGACAGCCCTCTTCCTAGCCTGCAGATGGCTGCCTTCTGAGCTGTGCCCTCAGGTGCAAGAGACAGCAAGTGGTCCACCTCCAAATGTTATCTATCACATTGAGAGTTAAGATTTAACACATGAATTCTGAGCAGACAAAATTGAGTGCATAGCAACCCCTATTTTAAAGAAAAATGAAATTGAGACACAAAGTACTTTAGGAAAAAGGAAATACGCAAGGGGAGGCTAAATCGTTTGCCTAAGGCTAATAGGTGGGAAAGCTGGGTTTTGAACCCAGGCAGTTTATTTCCTAAGTTGGCATTCTTAGCCACTATCCTATCGCCTCTTACAGAAAAAATAAAACATTGCAAATATTGTTAAAACTGATGACTTTTTCTGCCACCACAGGCAATTGCTCTTTTGAAAATTGCATGTAGTTTCCTATCCTGTGTGTGCATGTATGTCTATATATTCTCCTCTATTGGCGTCTTAGCTTGGCCTCACTGAGTATGTGTGTGGGTTGGGGGGCACGGTGGGAGAGTGAGGTAGGGTGGGGGGTGTTTGGTACATTTGATTGGGTCAGGTTGCTCTTCCTGCCAGCATTCACCCAAGTGGTAAGAGGGGATCCAGGTTTCTTCTGTCTTAGGACATTGCCAGTTTTAACACGAAATCATGCAGGATATTTTATGGCCTGGCTTGGAGGTGGAAATCATCTCCCGTTTCCCATTGCCAAAGTTCAGTAACAAATCCCAATGTAACTGAACAGGAATTAAGAAAGGTTAAGTGCAAATATAGTAGCAAAGAAAGGAAGAAAATACACCAGGTGGAACAAAAGCATGAACAATGAGCAGTGGATAACCTGTGGTGTGGGCTAAACAGATGATTATTTTAGACGATGGTGGTACATAGAGTTGAATTGATGGGATATATTCAAACTGTAAAGGTTTTGAAATTCAGCCAGAGATGCTGGGATTTAGCCATGTCTTTGGAACTATATGGAGATTATATAGTTCACAGTGATTCATTCTGTCAAACGTGACTTGCCATGCCTTCCAGTGGATGGGATGTATTTCCCTTCCCACTCTTGGCAAGTCACCTAAACTTTAGTCCCCTTGCCTCCAAAATGGAGAAAAATCATACCTACATCACAAAACTGTAAGATGTAAATGTGATCACATGTGCAAAGCACCCATTTAACTCAGGTGGTAGAATGTAGTAGGTCCTCCAAAATACATGTGCCCTTCTGAAGACAGTTGCAGAGGAGTAAAGTACAGAAGTTGAAACACCTGAAGAGAGTCATTTAATTGCCTTGGGATGCAGAGATTTCAACTGGAAAATTGGGATGCTAATTCAGAAGCATTTTGTGTTGACTAATTTATGATCAGGAGGCACTTTAAAACACCAAGCAACCAGCTTCATAATAGCATATTAATAGCAATAAAAACTAGCATGCCATGCAAATTCTAAATCTAAAACACGTTCTGTATAAACTCCCTTGGCAGATTCATTTGGCTCTAATAGGACTGTTCATTTCCCATCTTAAGATGAAGTTCAGTGTTACTCTTGGTTATCACATAGCTATTTTATCCTACTCTGGAGGAGAACACTTGAGTCAGATGAAATGATCTCTCAGTGAGGCTCCTGTATATTCCGTAGTTAAACTGGTTGGCATGAAGAGCTTTAATTAGCAACTTTAAAGCATTTTGAAGATCTTCAGATAGATTTCCAGGAATACTAAGTAGCATTATAATTTTTTTTAGAATCTGTTTATTTTCCATCACCCTCATATCCCTTCAGTTAAGAGTCTGTGGAACACCAGCTTAAGACCACTCAGTGGTTGGTCCATCCCATTCAGTGGCCTGCACAGTGGGGGCTGCAGACCAGCCTTTGGTGGCAGGCAGAGAGCTCCAGTCTCCAGTAGGAAACTGATGAATAGGCACAGAGGGCACTAAGCCTTCAGGCCAGGCGGCGACCTCAGGGTGAGCAGCAGTGAACTCGGGACCAGAGATGTCCACCCACCCTGAAATTCCTCCTTGGCCACAGCCTTTTCAGCAGCAGCCTGCTCTCCCTTCTCAATCGCTCCAGATTCTCTGTAGAAGCAGAGATCAGGCATGACCTCCCATGGATATTCACGGGAGATGGTGCCATGCATGCACAGAACTTCCCGGGCCAGCGTCCACCACATCGGACCCCTGAGGGAGCTCCCTTTTTAGGATCTGATAGCAGGCTCCATCAAGCTGGTCTGAAAACAGGAAGGCCAAGGAATGCCCAAGATGCCCAAGTAGAGCAAGAAATATGGAGAAAAGCAGGAGAAAACACCAATTTTCCAAATATTTTCATCTCCCCTTGGAGCTCTCATACATTCAAATAACCCCCGGAGCAAGGATTGATTACTATCAAGCTCCACTCAGGGGGCCAGAGACCCTGGTGGTGTGAGCGAAAAACTTGCCCCTCATGCAGCACACTACCTGCGCTTGTGAGTTCATCGGCCACCATTAACTAGCCTTATAATTTTTGTACTTCCACATATCTATTTATTCAAGGTATATGGGCCTTTTTAAAAAAATTCTGTTTCTAGCCACTTAAAAATAAAGGTGAGTATAGGAATCTCTTAAGAAAAAAATATATGTTATTAAGGTCATTATACTTTGTTTTATTATTTGAATACATGCATTTTTTTCTTACAGAAAAGAGATAACTTTTCTGTATAACAATAAAAGGTAGAAGAGATTCTTTGAGAGTGAAGAGTATGAAATAATAAGCACCCAATTGTTAACGAGCCTGGAAAGGCTGAGAGTGAGATTTGTGGACAGAGGAGTTGGGGTCCTGGGGAAGGAGGGGCAACAACAGGATTTTGCAAAACAGAGAGGATATTCTTGTATTATTATTTATTATTTATTGCATTATTTTCCATACGAACAACTGTAAACCTACTTTTTCCCTGCCCTGTGTGTGTGCAGGTATGTGTGTGTGTGTATACACACATATACACACATGCACACATATGCACACAGCAAGCATTTGACCCATCCATCTACCTGGAGGATTCTCATGCCAGAATTCTGGGATCAGCCATGCTGTCAAATAATTATGAAAGAGCATATTATAAAATAGCTAAACTCTTTATAATGATGATATGGTAAATATGATTCCATAAACATTTCCTATATTATTTTATCTATTGCTTTTAACACTGTAATGCAGTAGGCACAAATATCACCCCAATTTTACAAATGAGGAAATGAAGCTTTATTAGAATAGTTAGATTGGCCAAGGTCAGCACCCACATTGTTTATTATTATTCTTTGTTCATTTTCCTTCCATGATTTCCTGCTACACGTGTGAAAAATTCAGAACTCACTGACTTTGGAAAGTCCTGCTAATCTGGTCCCTCTCGCTGTGTCTTGCCTTTTCCATGACCACTATATTCTAGCTCCGGCAATTTAGTTATTTGAAAACTCCAGGGCCTGTCCTCTTAGGGCCTTTATATTATTTTCTTTACCTAAAACACTTTTCCTTCTTTATTCATCTGACTACCTGATACATGGTCTTTACACCTAAACTTTATTGTGACCTTAAGCCAAACAACCTCTGAACTGCTAACGTAAATTAGATGTCTCTTACTATTCTTTTATGGAGTAACACCTTTACCATGTATCTTTTATATATATATATATTTTTAAATATAAAATATATATATATATTTTAGAGAGAGGAGAAGGAATGGAGAAAGCGAGGAAAATACACATTAATGTGAGGGAGAAACATCAATATGCCTCAACAGGGGACCAAACCTGCAACCCAGGCACATGCTCTGACCAGTAATGGAACTGGCAACATTTTGTTTTGCAAGACCATACCCAACCAACTGAGTCATGCCAGTCAGAGCCTGTACCAAGTATCTTTATAGAGCATAATTTATATGTGTTTTAGTCTATCCATTTTTAGATATAATCTTAATAAGGACAGGAACTGTGTTTCTTCATCTTGCATTCCCAAGATCAAACACAGTCCCTGGTCTGTCCGCCAGCTGCCCACGATCTCCTCACAGATAAAACTGCATGTCTAACAGAATATCCAAGAATGTTCAAAGTAGAATTCTCTTGGAGACTTTCTTTCCCTGTTGTGATATTGATTTATACACTTGAGTATGTATGGTTTTACTCATGGAAAGGGTATCCTATAATCCTCTTTTTATGGTCAGTTCATAATACTGCAGGGTTTGTCATAAATATTTACTTATAAAATGGGGGCAGCAATTCTGGAGGACAATATGATAAGTAAAATAAGCCAGACATAGAAAGACAAACACTGCACGATCTCACTCATATATGAAATCTAAGAAAGTCAAACTCATCAAAAGAGAGAGTAAAATGGTAGTTACCATGGTTTGGATGAAACATGTAGACATTGGTCAAAGTCTGCAAAGAATAAATTCTGGAGATCTAATATATAGGTTGGTGACCATAGTCAAAGATACTGTATTTATTTGATATTTCATATTTGCTAAGACAGTACATTTTAAGTGTTCTCACCCCCCAAAAAAGATAACTATATGAAGTGATGGATATGATAATTAGACTGATTGTGGTAATCATTTCACAATGTATATGTATATTAAAACATCACATTGCACACCTCAATTATATATAAATTTTTATTTGTCAATAGTACCTCAATAAAATTGAAAAAATAAAATGGGGGCATCACCGATTCTTGAATAGGATTATTAAATACATTGAATAAATTGGTATTTGTATAGTACATTGCCCCATCTTTGCAATTTGTGGTATTAATTTACTATTTTCTTTAGGGTCTTAATGTCTTTCTACATGAAATAGTGGAATTTGAGATAAGAATTATGGCTACACTTGTTACCAGGTATGTAATCTCGGTTAAATCAACCCCCTTTCTGATGTCCATGAAACACCATGTCACAGTGTTTCGGGAAGGCTGACAGACCATAAGAGTATAGACATTATATTTACCAAAACATACCTTTAGGAAAAAATTATGAAGTCATTCACAGAAAACAAAAGGAAATTTTAGGAATTATCTTTTCCATGGATACTTGCATTCTAAGAGTAATCAAAACCAATTTGTATTTTATAGAACACAGGATCCAAGGGATGTTAAGACTGTTAAATTATGCTATTTAACAGCAAAACTCCAAATTCAAATATATTTTGACAATAAATTCTAATAAAATACCACATGCCCATAACTGTGCTTATTCTGAAGATAAAAAGATGAACAAAGAAGACCTAGGTGTTAGTCTTAAGACCTTGCATTCTCATAGGGGAGGCAAAAGATTAAGAAGTCCAGCAAACAAGCAAGAGAGCTATAGCTTCTGATAAGAGGCAATAAATAAAATGCTATGGCGGGAAATAATCAGGGACAAGAGAGCTACTTCAGATAAGGTCATCAGAAAGAGGCCTCTGAGATGATATCTGAGTGGAGAGCTAAAGGCTACAATGGAAGTGGTCATATGTAGAACCATGTAAAGATAGTTCCAGATGGGACGGACAGCAAGCACAAACGAAAACAATATGAGAAGGAAGAGCTTGCATGTCCTAGAAGCATTAGAAGATAATGTGGCTGTAGCGTGTGGACTAATGCAGAGAAGGAAAAGAACTGAGGATGCAGGGGTAGACAGAGCCAGAGTATATTCTAGATCTACAAAGCCCTAGTAATGCATTTGAGTTTCATTAAGCAGTATAAAACAACACAGCTACATGGTTGAATCATAGAAACTTAGTGCTGAGGGGAATAAAAGAACCTTACACTAAAGAATGCACACATGATGAAGTGCTAGAACAGGCAAAACAAATGAGAAAAAAATGAGACCTATCATTACCTCTGGTTGGATAGAGGTGGGCTTTTGTGACAGGTAATAAGGGGAGTTGTTTAGAAAGATGCTCCATTTCTTGATAAGAGTATTGGTTTATATAGGTGTATGAATGTCTAACTCATTGAATACACCCTTAAAACATTTGTTCATGTTCTTAAATGTAAAATTCACCCCAAAGGAGAAAAAATAATAAGCAAATATTGAACTCATTGATATGCATGCTGAAGTAGTTGAGGCATATCTTCATGTTACTATCAAATTTAAAAGAAAAAAAGCCAAAAAACAATGGGCAAATTGAGAGATATTTAATAAAACACATATAGCAAGCTATTATTTTAGAATCTAGATGGTGGTTATATGAGGATTCACTGTAAAATGATTTCAACTTTTCTGTATGTTTAACATGTATATTAGAAAGCTTGGAAAGGAAAAGGCATGCAGAACATAGTGAGAATCCACAGAAAGCAAATGTTTCTACACGGGAGGACTGCCACTGCTCTTCATAAATAAATGTGAATTGTGAACCTCCCTTGGAGAACAGAGACATAGTCACCCAGGTACTATGTATTAATAGAGGTTTGTCACGTATCAGTATCTGATGGGCCCTGGGAAGTGGTGATCAAAGCAACTAAGGCCTCTATTATCAAGGAGCACATTGAATAAGCACTGATAAGAGAAGCAGACATGCTCATGGAGGAGAACTGGGCAATATTTTTATAGCGTGTAACACTTGACAAATGTATTGATGATATTATACCTGGGGAAACCTTGGGATACAGGAATAGTGCTTCAATTGTGGGAATGTACATAGCCACCAGCCTTTAAAGGGAAAGTGATTTTTTTGTTCTGATCATGCCCATGTGCCAGGCAGCCTCATTGGGGATATTTTGTTATTTCTTCAAAGTTGCAAAAAACTGTATTTCAAGAAGTGAATTCCCAAAGGTTGTAAACTAAGTACCAACAAAGGTTATGTAGATCAAGACAGACGTAGGTGAAGTGAAAGCCATCTGTCTCTGAAAGAGGAACTAGGAAGGTTACCTTAAATGTTAATGGCAGAGCTGCTTGCGAAGGTTATTCCACAGTCTACAGAGGAAAAGCCAGAGAGAGAATCTCAGGAGCTAAAATTACACCTGGTGTTATATGTTAGAGAATTTTAAAGTTGTGAATATAGGAATTAGATATAGTTGGGAAGGCCCAAATACTTGAAATTGATATATAGAATATTCTACTTCATAAACACAGTACATGAAACATTTGGTATGAATATGAGGGCTGCTGATGAAAAGGTACTTAGTCAGCCCCATTTAATAGGAGATGAATATTATTTTGCACAGAAAATTTTCTAACATGTATTAAACTATGGGACTTTAAATCCTAGACCTCAGTTATCTCATTAGAAAATGAAGGTTAGTGCTATGTTACCTCCAAAGGTTGGCTTGAGTATCATTAAATCGATGAGCACATATTAGTAATTTTAACTGCATTTGAAATACAAAGTATTATTTTACATAAACTATATTGAGTCTAAGAAGCCTCTCAGATTATGAGTACATAAAATCTGTTTCGAATCTCTCTTTTTTAAATTTAAAAACATTTTATTGGTGTTCAACTATAGCTGTCCCCATTCTCCCCCCACCACTCTCCGCTGTCCCACCCACCCCCACCTCCCACACTCAATCCTACCCCCAGTTGTCTTTGTCCATGGGTCCTTGATGACCCTTCCCCTTTCTTCCCCCATTATCTCTAACTCTTTACCACTATTTGTAAAGCTCCCACCTGGCCCTTTCACATTTACTTTAGGGAAGGAAAAGGTTACTTCATTTACATATTCAATGAGAACTACTCCTATGTTCTAGTTCAATGGATGGCTGTGCCATTGTGGGTGTAAAGTCACTTTGAACTCTGTTTTCAGCCCTTGCCTCCCAAGCTCCCTATTTATTGCCTCCTAGGTTATATGTGAGAGCTTAACAGGTTGTAGAAAGTACTGCAAATTCATTTGCAGGTATGAAAATGCAGTGTCCTATAAACACATAGATCATGACCCAGTTATGGGAGAGAGACTGGGGTGTTAAAGATTACTCCAGGGCTCTCCAGTAGACACCTGAGTCCCTGCTGTCTTTAGCAGGAGTCAACGTGTAGCTAGAGAATGGCATTCATTTGTACATTTGTTCATTTAGTCATTCATTCTTTCAAAAATTTTAGAAGATACCTCCTGCATGCCAGATGCTATGACATAGACCATGGATATAATGACATCTGTAGAATTTACTGTAAACATTTTAGAAGTTTGAAAAACATAATGCAGATTTAAGTTTTGCCTTGAAAAAAGAATCAGTGGGAGATACAAATCACAGATGAGCATGGCGATAATACACTTCCATTATTAGTATAGATAACAGTACACAGTGATGGATTTTTGTCCCTGCCGTTTGAGCTCAAGGCACACTCAATCCCTAATATGTGTAATGTTCAATAACAAATGCCAAATAAAAATAAATTAATGAAACCCATTAAGCATGCATTTTCTACTGTGCCACGCTTATTGTGTCTGATTCTGGAAATGTAGATGTAAATAAACATGGCCCTTGACATCAATCAAATTGTAATTTGATAAAAGAGGGAGACATACACTCATATTTTTGATATAAGGGTTTTGGGGCTTGTAAAGATTTGTGCTGGTTATAATGTTGGACAAATGAGGATGAACCATGTGGGGCGTGGATGGTCAGAACAGGTTTTACCTAGAAGGCAAGACTTTACAGCTCCAAGAATGACGATGATCTGATGATAGTATTATTCCTATTTGCCAGGAACAATTTCAGATGCTTTGCCAGAACTAAAATTAATCTTCACATAATACTATGAAGTCAGTGCTATTTATAATTCTATTTCATCAAGGAGGAAACCAAAGCAAAGGGAGATAAAGTAACTTGAACAAAGATGCAGAACAATATTGGAACCAGAATAACAACACAGATAACATCCAAAGCCAAGCAAAGGAATAGTATAATGAAGCCTTCGTTTAGAGCTTGGGGGGCAAATAAACATACCTACAGCGACCGGGTTGGAAACCTAAACGAGGGAAGCAGGAGAGTGTGACTGTGGGTAACCAGGCGGCACAAGCCCAGCCTTCACTGGCTAAGCTACTCACATTCACTGACTATTATCAGGTAGCAATGATGACCTGCTGTGGCCAGATGTCTGATACGTTGTTTTATGCATAATCTCATGGTTTTTTTTTCCCCTAAAGGTTACTAACTAATTCTATTATTTCAAAGGTACTTTGGGTACCAAAGAAAGTGCTTCTGTCTACAGAATCGGGCCTATTTATGACTGATCTCTTAATTTAAAGAAAAATTAAATTTATATCCAGCTTTGAGAAATAAAGTCCTGAGTGTTGGTGGGGTTTTTCTTCCAGGCCATAGTCACAGATACATGAATCATCACACAGTTTTTACACAGAGAGCATGTCTTTCCTTACAGAGTGGTCCCTTCATTCACCACAGAATACACAAGCTTTTCCATCTGGTTCTCATTTCATAAATCGTTTATTATCTATCTGCTCAAATGGTTCATCAGTCACTCCTCACACTGTCAATTCTTATACTTTCTTCACTGTAAGACAGTTTGTCAAACTAAAATTCAAGACAGGATATGTGTTAGAACTAAGTTGCTCAACTAAACTAATTACAATTATTGTTTCCCCCCCAACAAAAAGTTGCTGGGGGAACTTTTTTATTAAATTAACTGTCCATCTTACATGCAATGAGTTCTTAAAATAGGGGAATTACAGTATATTTTCAGATGTATAGACTTTTTTCCCATGGAGATTATACCTCGTATTTGATTATAGCCCCTAAGAATATGGACCATTCATGCTCAGTATACACTTACTGTTTTGCATTTTTAAATATGGCAGTAAAAATTTCTGGTGGAACTGAGGTTATTTTTATTTCTGTTACATTAAATGAGTAAAACATTCCATTTAGAGGGAGTATGAGTTTTCCTCCCGAGGTAAGAACAAGAAAGTTACAGGTTTTGAACTTCTCAGAGTGAATTTATTTATTTACTAATTTTTCTAAATCCTCACCCCATTAGGCTGGAAGGCTCAACCACAGACCCTGCTGGAGTTCCTTCTCCCCGCGCCCCCCCCACGGGGGGGTGAAGGTTCTTGGCATCCCACATCGTCTGGAACATTGACCACTGCTAACATTTTGCTGTCCAAGTAAAGAAGGTGAGGAGATCAAGTAATTCTGAGGCAACTTTGAGGATGAGGTCTTGAACAATGCAAACCAGATTTAAGTCTACCAGCGACACCACACAGCTGTTTTCTTCTGACTCCCCGCCCCCAGCCTTCCTAGAGCCCTATATGGAAACTGTTCAGAAACTTCCTCATGCTATTCTCCTCCACGCACCCTTGTCAGGAATATCTGCTTTAGCTTTCTTTCCCACTTTTGGTAGATCTAGGCAGAATCTATAGGAATTCTCTCTAGGAGCCGATTTTAAAAGTAAAGATGTCTGGTTTGGCCTAGCTTTTTTTTTTTTCCTTAAAGGAATTTAGGGAAGACAAGATTCTTCCCTATGGATGAAAACAGTCGGAAAGAATCTACAACTTAATTTATTTAATCCAGTGTAAATGTATTGACTGCCTACTTTTTGCTAAGCACAACACCAGTCATCCGTTGCAGCAATAAACTAAACAATGTTTCTCCTAGTGTGAAGTTTATATTTTATTGTGAAGAGAGTAAAAGAGAAAACATTTATTTATTTATTTATTTATTTATTTATTCATTCATTCATTAAATGCATCATTTAATTGTATTATTAATGATATATTAATTAATTGTATCATTAATTAATGATACATATTTTGAGGGAAAATAATGAAATATAAAGGAAGAGAGAACAATGGAAGTAAAACATAGATTATAATATCCCTGGAAGCCTAAAGAGATTACATTGAATCTAAACCTGAATCAAATTGTGGAGAAAGTGATATAATTATAGAAGAATATAACCAATGGTTTTATGGTATTTTTCTGACTACTAATTAAGGGTCAGCTTTTTTGCATATACTCAATTACCAGTTGTCTATCAACTTCACAGATCCCATTATTGCTTTTATCTCCTCTCTTTCCTGTGGGTTTATGCAATTTAAACCACCTTTTTTTTTAATTTATGGAGTAAAAGTAAATGTGTTGTCATGGCATTGTCTCTACCCAGAGTCCATTATTATGGACTATCACAAACACCATGTAAATCCAGAATATCTCATGTTTTACAGAGGTAAAAACGAAGCTCATAGAATTTAAGTAGTTGTTCTGTATTCTCAAGGTTAATAATTGGTGAAGTCAGGATTTTTATCCAGTTCAGGGTGCCTCCACATCTGTGGCTTTTCCTGCCACACGCTCCCGCTTCAGTTATCACCCTTGTTTACAATGGGCCAAATGCAAATGTATTGTCCATCTGCCAGGAATGGTTAGTGGCTTATCACAGCCCCACGTGTCCTGCACACACATCCTATTGACTTTGTCTTTTCACCCCTATGAGCAGACAAGTCTGCAAATCTCCACTTTCCAATTAGTCAAGTTAATGAAGCTCTTTAAAGAAATCCATAAAGCCTGCCTCCTTGGTCCTGACATTTAGCAACTTCTGGATAATGGTCTCTGGGCCCCTCTCCATTAAAATACTGTATTGTGTGTCCTAAAGTGCTGACTCAGAGACATCCTTAGAATGGAATGAGGAGGAGTTCCCTTTGAGCCTTCCTAAAACCCCGGATAAATACAGAAATGGCACTTTTAACAGTCAAGCCCACTGAGAGGCCACAGTTAATGTAGCTGCCTCCTGTCAGGAAATCTATAGCTTCGCGAGTGAGGCAAAACAGCTGGATGCGGGAAGAAGGCAAAAGAGACTAAGCCTGGGGCCCAGTCTTCTGACAGGCAATGTAGGCCTGTAAATAAAAAGATGACGCCACATAGCTAAAAGGGCACAGACCACAAGCTGGACTCCTCAAAACCCAGGGCAATGTGGTGCCTCAGTTTCCTCCTTTGCATAAGAGGAATAACAATGTCATGTTCTTACCTCAGGTTTTTGGTAAAGATCCAAATGAGAGCAAGCGTGGCAACATGTTAACTCACATGGAAGAAATTCATTAAACTTTGGATAGTATGAATGGGAAAGTGGAATCATGTTTTTAATATTTTTTCCACAATCCAAAGGCATATTTTTGTCCCCTTAGACAACATTCCTTTCTGTCACATGCCCTACCCAAAACGTACAGCTTGAAACATGCTTTGACATACAGCTGGAAATTTGCTTTGACTTTTCATGTCACTCATTTGGACCACTTACTTGCACTTCTCTGTCTGGTTTGCACTATATTCATCTAAATCTAATTAAGTAGTATATTACACGTCCTCCGCTACTTTTGACTACATGTACATTTTGCTTTCCTCTGCTAGATCAGAAGCTATGACAAGTCAGTGAATAGGTCATCTCTTGTTATTTAACAACAATGCTGATGTTATATATTTCCATTTACTTCTTTATTTTAATATTCATTGGTGCTGTACAATGTGCCAGACACTGGGGTAGGTGTTATGGCCAGAAAGAAAACATGATTCTAGACTGACGTATTACTGAAGGCAAAAGAGACTCGGATTGCTCTGCATTCCACATGTTGTGATCTTACGTGCTATAGTGGCATTAAAGGCCAATGCTATCCCTCCCCTGAACGAACATTCACCCTATTGACCAGAAGCAGAGAAATGAATTAATATTTATAACATAATGTGATTTGTTTGTTGTTAGAGGTGATCCGTGAAGACTGATGGGCAGAGAGGAGTTTCTGTTTGTTGGTTTCCAGGAGCGAATTATCTTGAGTTAAGTGTTGAACAGCAGTGTGGAGACACTTAGTCAATGTTCCTGGCTGAACACAGCTGCCATCCTGCCTTGTACGTTCACTGACTACCCTTGGCCCTTGCCTTCATCTGTTCAAAACCTGTGTGGCATTTTGGGGTTAATTAAGATCCCTCTTAAATTATGAAGTCCTGTAAAAGCACTCTAATCCACAGAGAACACTCTACATTCTAAAATAAGTAATGATTATCTGGATTACTGGGATTCACAATCCCTGGTACCTCTCCAATGTTTACATTTATTTTTGAACAAAGTTATTGTTAAGTGACCTTCCATATGTTTATATTATTTCTTTCCACTTAAGCTCTCTGAGCACCTTAGGATACCTAAAGAATACAGTTTAGCATATTGTTTGAATTTAGTAGGTGCTATTCTGAGATTATTTCAAGTACAAACTGTCTGTTTACAACTGAAGATTTATGATGAAGTGATATCCAAATTAAGCATAAACAATAAAATTAGTGAAGGCTACTGGAGTGAGGTGGTAGGGTCCAAGAGCTCTTGACATCAAAATTTCACCTTCTTTAACAATAACTTTATTTTCAGCACCATTAAAACTATATGCCAGAGGTTAAGGAGAAAATATTTTCTTTAATTGAAAAATTCAGAATATTAAAGATTGCAGAATAATACCAGGAGAATTAGACATAGCCTGCACTTAGACTTCGGGAAATCCCTTCCTTTGCTCTACTCTCTTGTACTGGACTACACACAGAGTGACAATTAGAATACTCCCCCATTCTTGCAGGCAAATAATCAAAATATATCTTGATTTTAAAATGGTTTTCACAACAAAACAGTGTTCACTATAGAAAATTTAAAAACAAAGAGAAGCCATAAGACTAAAATTAAACTGATCCATAGTCACAACACCCAGAAGTAATTACTGGTGGCATTTGGTCCCACTATTTGAACTATGCATATGTATACACCTTGTGGGTTTTTTTTAATGGGGTCATAAAATTTATACTATTGGGAAACTAGCTTGTTTCACTTACAATGTACCATGAACATTTTCCATGCCATTAACTATTCTATAATATCATTTTAATGGCTACACGAACACCTTTTTATGCATTGCAAGAGTATAATAAATCAATCAACTATTATTAAAGAGTTAGGCTTTACCTATATTTTGTTTTGTAATTACAAACAATGCCAAAAGTTTAACAGGTTTTATGACTTCTCTGACCCTCAGTTTTCTGATTTAAAAAAAAAAGAGATAATAATAATACCTCTTCAGAGGGTTGTGTGAGAGATTAAATGAGCTAATAAATGGCATATCATATGTGGTCAGAAATTATTAACAATAATTCTCATGCTGCTGTAAACAACTTGAAGTAGTTTTCTCTACACTTTGATATTTTTGGGATTTCTAGGTTAATTGTGTTATATTTTTTTGCCTTTTGTGACATAATGGAAAATGCACTTCCCCAAAATATACCAATATACATACCCAGCAACAACGTGTGAAAGTATCCATTTCTCTGCATCTTTATTGACTGACCTTGTTCTTGGAATTATTTAGTCTTTTTTTTTCATGATAAATATTAAGTTGTTATCTCTCTGCTGTTTTAATTTGCATTCTTCTGTGGAAGAACATTCTTACATTGGCATATTCATCATTTCTAATTATTCAGTTATAAATTTCCTGTTACTGTCCTTCGCTCAGTTTAATAAAGAGCTGTCATCATTGTTTTTATTGAGTTGCAAAATATGTTTATATCTTTAAGGTAATAACTGTTTTTTATTCATATATACCTTTCAATTTTATTTGTTTTTCAAATTTAATTATGTATGGCCTTTCACATCCATGCAAGGACATATAAACTTTTATGTAACTATATCCCCAAATCTTTCCTCCTATGGGGTTATGTTTATAAAGTCTTTCTCTAATCTAAGACTATATAAATAGTCAACTATACATTTTGTTCTAGAAGTTGTATTGATTTAATTTTCATTTAGCATTTTAATCAAAGTTTATAGTGCAACATAGAGATAAGTCTTTTTTTTCCCACAAATGGTAGACCGATGAGTTTAATATTCAGGAATTTTATACTTATTTGAAATTATGTTAAATCATTTTTCATCTGAACTTTTATTTTCTAATAGTAATTAGAAAAAACAAAATAATTATTGTCTTAGAGATGGTGACATATTAATAAAACATTTTGTGGAATTTTTATTTTAAAAAATCTGTTTTACTGTGAAAGTCGAAATAGTATTAGTATTATTAATAATACTGAATTAATAATACACTGCATTAAATTTTAAATTAAAAATGTAAATGTAAAGTCTTTTTAGTATTGAGTTTTATTATTCAAAATGTCAAATATATTTCTCCATTGATATATATCAATATATATCTTAATATATATCTTAATATATCAATGTTATAGTGCTCTTGATATTAAGATCAGATATTTCTTAAGTGTAGTCATAAATATTTTATAAATTTTTATCATGAGTAGGCTTTTTTCCTATGTTGATATAAGCAATAACCAGTAACAACATGAAATCTATTGCTGACATATAATTTTTCTATTGCAATTTTCCAAGCTAATATCATTATTTTCAGAAATGTTTGGGAAGTTATATTTCAATGTTTATATTCAGTTTTAAACAACACCAAAGAGAGGGAAAAACTTTTTTTTTTTTTTGGTTTCAAGAAAAAAGATGGGGTGGAGTCATGTCAGAGAAGAGACAGTACACGTTTGGAGCTGAGAAGTGTATGATCTGACAATTCTGTCATTCTGTTGTTTTTTCTTAAAACATTTTAGTTTTACTTTCTTGGTCATTGCAGAAAGAAAACATTATATATATATTTTTAGCTTATTGCGTTGGATAGAAAGTCCAAACTTTTTATTTATTAAAAGTTCATGTCCTCCAACATGCTGAAAAATAATTATATGATTAGGAAGTCACTAGCACTGTGTAGTATTACCACG
Source organism: Mormoops blainvillei (assembly GCA_004026545.1). Lineage (NCBI taxonomy): Eukaryota > Metazoa > Chordata > Mammalia > Chiroptera > Mormoopidae > Mormoops > Mormoops blainvillei. Next base: position 288,442 of record PVJD01000100.1, on the reverse strand, counting down.
TAGCTCTTATACTACTTTAAGTTTTCAAAAATCCTTTAACATATTTTATCGCATTTTTACAAACAAGTTTGTAATAGGGGAGGTTTTTATGTTTTTATAATTTTAAATATGAAAAAAATGAATTTAACTATCCAAGGTACTACAGCCGGTAACTTAAAAAAGAAAACCAAACTAGGACTAAAAACTAGGTGTTCCACCTTCTAGACTAGGGACCTTCACAAAACAGCAGTTCAGCTAGCTGGCTTCTCTGTTAACATCATTTGGAATATCTTCACATTTTGGATATAATAAAATTATTACTTGAATGTACAGGTATTTGCCTTATATGAGATGTTATCTGGCCACTATTATTTATTAACAAACATGCACGTGTCTCATTGAACAAAATGTAAAACAGCTGAATCACCACAAGTTTACAGCATTTGAGAGAGTAATGTTAGGGACCGAAGACTCAGGTACTGGTACAAAAGAACTGATAAGATACAACCAACATACTACTCAGAACTGACGAGGTTTTATTGTGATTATTAAAAAATAATCCCAAATCTTTGTGGCTTAAAATTTTATTTCTCTCAAACTGCATGAGGTATTTTGGGTGAGAAGGAGGCCTTTGCATTTACCTAGCGCCTTAGAAACCCCCACTGACATTTTTTACACATTTTCCCACCACCTGTGTGACAGGAAAGGGAAAGAGAGCACAGCACTCTCTGGTTATTGAAGGTTCCGCACAGAAGTGGCTCAGATCACAAGGCTCTGCCTAATTTGGAAAGGGGTGAGGAAGTGCAATCCTACCGTGCACTTGGAAGAAGGGAGCCCTAATATTTAAGAACAGTCGTAACGATTCTCGAAAATTCTGGAGCTGTGATATCACACCAATGTATTTTTATCACAGGCCTAATAACTGATGAAATGGCACCACTTTCACGGAGATATATTTATAAATCATTTTTATAGTGATATTTTTCATAGGGATATATGGATTATCTCTCCAAATAGATAGATAGACAGAGAGACATATACATCACCAGTGTGATATATAAAATTTTAGTTGCTCAGATGACTCACCTAGTAGCAAAAGAGTGCTCCTCTCCCTTTCTGAACATTACTTGCTGTAGTACTGATAATGCCGAAGATCTATTTGCCCAGGACCCAGAACCAAGGTTTAACCAGTCCCACCCAGTTCCAATATAGGGGAGTTCCCTTCCCTATATTGCTAATCCTGCCTATGACTCTGGGAGTATACATAGAAAACTGGCAGAGGAAAAAAAAGAAAAAAAATACTGACATTGAGTATAAAGTAGAAACCACAGGGCAACGTAGATAATGCCTTTTAAAATTGGGACATGTTAGTTCCTTCTATTCTTTAAATGAGCTATTCTTATAATTCTTTTCCTAAAAAAAGTAAAAGCTAAAACCTACTCTGAAAACACCTCTATACCTTTCAAGTACCTTCCTTAGAGATTTAGGTAATTTTATAGCATTACATAAGACCTCAAAAATAAATATTTATCATCGAATTGAAATAATGATTAAAATATTAAGCAATTTATTCTGCTTTCAGCAAAGAATAATGGTTGAATGAAAATGACTTGTCAGGCAATGAGCAGTCTCTTGATTAAATAAAATAATGTAGGCTTAAGTTGCCATTCTTTAGTAAATAGACTACTTACTTGTTCAGCTCTGTCATGAAATGTGTATTTTAGATTAAAATATATAGGCAGAACAAATTCTGGTGTACAATTTTTCTGCTTTAAGAAGTCATCAACTTCTAAATTAATAATTTTCAAATGAATTTTTCCAAAACATTTCTTAGTTTAAGATTAACAACTGTTTATTCACTTGTATCAAGTCCTTAGAGATTCAAGAGCTGTGCTGTTGATCACAGCTAAGTCACTCATAGGAGAAAATAAGTAGAGAAAGCAGCAGGGAGAGACGCCAAAAATGTAGGTGAGAAACGTATATAACAAGATGCAGTCTAGTTTTAATTGCCCCCAAGGAATACTAATTACTTCAATCCAGTTTTTGATAGAAAGCCAATAGGTAATACTCAAATATTTAATTAACCCATCAGAGTATAAGCTTGCATAAATTATTATTAAATTATTGGTTGTAAACAGATAACTTTTAGTTTTATTGGTATAAGTGAAATAGCTATGTCTAGAAAAGACTTACCCAATTAATAATTATATACCATAATTATACCCACTTTGACTTTCAAATATATTCTAAGACTTTGTGTTCTATTGTGCTTCTCACTGTTACAAACATGCTCACTATACCTAATTCATACACAGCTTAGAAAGATGTGCCACCATACGAGCACCGTGATTTCTTTATATGACAGAAAATTGCATCTGGATGCTATTGCTTATTTGTTTGATTTCTCACCATTTTATGATATTTAGCAATACTTCCATAAAGAGAGATGCTTATAATTTAATTGACACCAATGTATTTTGATAATACCAACAAATCACCATGATGTGTCCTCTATACATATTATTTCCCCAAATCTCTCAACAATTTCTGTGCCCTAAATCTGTAAGTAGGGCAAGGGGTTTACATCATCATCATCATCATCATCATAATCATCATCGTCATCATCAAAATGAGAAAACTGAAGCTTAAACTAAATGAATTTGGAGTCCAGTGTTAGCAGTGAATGTGATTTTGGGCTGAAAATATGTCTTCTAAATTATATAATGTTCTTTTTTTATATAGGAGAAAGTCATTGCAAACATTTTTGCACAAAGATAACTGCACACAGACTAAAGTTATGTAAAAATGGAAAAACCTTAAATAGCTATTGAAGGAATTTGACATTAAGTTAGGATGTCTATTCTACTATAATTTCTGTGTTTACTTAACTGACTAAAAAGCTCTATGTTCCTTCTACTTGTAAACTATAGTTCTAGACCAGTACATTAACTACAGTAGCCACAAGTCATGTGTGGCCCTGAAAATATAAGTGCAATAATTGATATTAAGTAAAAGTAAAAATTGATCTCATTTATATTGACTACATTTCAATAGTCACTTGTGGTTACCGTAATGGGCAGTACTGATAGAGAAAATTTCCATTATCACAGAATGTTTTTCTAGATAATTATGTTAATGAATATTATGGGTGATTATGTCTGTATTATTATGAGGTAAGTAATATAAGACATCTACATTTTACTCTCTCCACATGTGAGATTTTGTTTGATCAATTGTCATTAGTCACAGGTTGTAATATTTACAGAGTAGAACACAGACCAGGACTTTGATAATCATGTGTTGTTACATAATCAGTTTAGAAAACATAAGGTCAATAAGAACCTTCTTTAAAAATGTATAAGACCTGAATTTCAATTAGCTACTCTCCTTAGTGCCACTTAGTACCATTTAAACTTTGGCAGTTCTATGTTATATATACATTGTGTGTGTGTGTGTGTGTGTGTGTGTGTGTGTGTGTGTGTGTGTGTGTGTATTTAAAGGTGCTGAAGGGAGTGGTCCGGACAATGATGGTTAGAAAACAAAACATAAAAGCCAGCCATATCTGGGTAAAGGGTACAAAGAGGACCTTTACTTAGGTTATGCAGCTAATAACCCTCAATGCCTTAAATTCAGGACATTCGAAACATGAGTTCAATATGTATCAAGTCCAATCAGTAGGAATTCTAAATTAAGAAAAATTATTTATCAGTATGTTTACTAATATCTTTGCTAACAATTGCTTTATATTTTATAGAACTCCTTGCTTCTAGTTAAATATTTTTTTAAAAGAATATAATTCCTGCCCTGGCTGGTGTGGCTCAGTGAATTGAGTGCCAGCCTGTGAACCAAAGTGGGTGAACCGGAGGATTCAATTCCCAGTCTAGGGCAAATGCCTGGGTTGTAGGCCAGGTCCCCAGTAGGGGGCATGCGAGAGACAACCACACATTGACATTTCTCTCCCTATCTTTCACCCTCCCCCCCCCCAAAATAAATAAATAAATAAATAAAATTTTTAAAAGAATATAATTCCTTGGCTCTTTTCATATAAATCTAGGGTTAATTTACTCCTTCAATCTTTGCTAGTCTTAAAATGTCTTTAAAGGTTACATTATTGACAAATAATTTAGTTTAATAGAGAATTCTTGGTTGATAATTATTTTCTTCTTCCAGTACTTTAAAGATATCAATCAATGGTCTCATGTTATGTATTACTGCTGAAGAGAAGCTTATCTTTAATCTATAATATTATTGTTATTACTTTGTAGTAATATTTGTCTTATAATTCTTAAAGTTTTTTCTGTTTTTTACTTTGATGTTATGCATTTTTGTTATGGGGTATTTCATGTAAATTTCTATCTTTCTGGCTCAAGATTCAATGTGTTTCATGTATATCAAGAACCATATATTTCCTTATTATTGAGAAATTCTTAGTCATTATATATTCAAATATATAGACTTATCATTTAATCTTTAGTGTCCCTTGCATTTATTCATACTTTCTATCTTTTATTTATTTGAGCTACATTTTTGGTTCTACCTTAAGTTTTATCACTTGGTTCAATAAATATCTTCAGTATCATATGTTTGGGTTATACTTTGTCATTAATTTAAGTTATTGATATTTTTTCAATATTCGGTCCAGAAGTTCTACTTAATTATTTTTAATATTTCCTGGGTTTTTTTTTACCATATCGTATTCTTGGTTAGGTTTCTATTTTATCTTTATCTACTTGAATACTTCATCCCTTTCAATTTATTAGTTCTTATATTGTAAATTCTCTTTGTAGTATTGACTGACTCCCCCTTATTGTGTGCCATTTTATATTGTGTTTGTAATGTTGATTATGGACTCATCCTTAGGAGTTATTTTATTGGGGTGTGTGTGTGCGTGAATCCTCTCTATCCTGAGTTACTGAAGGAGAGTTTGATTTGCTTCAGCTCAGGACCCTAAGTCTTCAGTAGTTCTTCATCAGCTTTTAAAATTTCTCAACTTGTGGGCTATGTATATGATGACATTATAATATATTACCCCCACAGGACACTGATGAACCTGAACAGGATCTTTACAACAAGAACAAGCCAGGATTGTCCTGGAGTGACAAGGACATATAATCATTATATTCATGTACCATGAGAATACTGAGGATGTGGATACTGTAACTATGAGTGGAACATGAATAGTGTAGTTTTTATCTTACGTAAAAAATCCAGGGGCAATTGGAAATTTCTATTAAGGTCCCTTTAGCTACTGAGGGGAGATTTTCTAATCCCATTTCATTGACTAGATAAATCCTAGTCCATAAGCATCTTAGGGCTTTGTCCAAGTAGCTCAGTTGCAGTGCCCTGCACAGGATATACCATGTGATTTACAGTCCTGTCTTCAAGCTCTTAAAAGGCTTATTTCTAGTTCTAATCTGCAAATGAATGACTCTACTTTCATTGTCACCCATGTTCACTGCTCCTGGGCATTGTCTTGATTTGGTTTAGATGCACAGTTACATTTTAATTTTAAAAACTCTTTGTTATTCAACATTATTATAAGATTGCTTGGAATAGAAGTAGAGGGTTGTGTTTTTTTTTTCATATTAACTTACACCACTGTATTTTTTAGTACAATTTTAGATAATTTTAATATTGCTTAAAAGAACATAAGATGACCACAGGTATTGTCCTATTTCATTTCTGTTTACTTATCTCTTCCTCAAAGGACTCTAATAATTTTGTAATTTCTTTACTAGTTTACCAGCTGTGTCCTCTACAATTTTCCTTTATTTTTTGATTTATGGTTTCTCCAATATAGTACAGTTCCTAAGTAAAACAAGATTCTGTAAACAAATGTGGTGTTAGGACATTGCTAACCCTTTGAAAGATAGGCTAGACCGCATCAAGGGCTGTCCGGACAGCGAAGCCTGTGAGCCAAGCGCGGCTCGCTGACTCAGCCTGAGCCTGTGGGCTAAGCCTGGACTTCACAATTTTAAATGATTGAAAAGAGTCAATAGAATACATTTTTACATAGGAATATAATATGAAATTCAAATTTTGTTGTTTTATAAATTTTCATTTAATTCAGCTAAACTCTTTCACTGATGTACTTATTGTCTGTGGTTGCTTTCACATTCCGAGGGCAGAGCTGGGTACTTGGAGCAAATAGCACTTGACCTGCAAGTGTAAAAATTTTATCTTGTGCTTTACAAGAAAAGTTTTCTGATCTCTGCCCTATGCTATTAAATGAACGAGATAATGACTGACTGTTTTTAATCTAGAATTCTGTGATTAACATCAATGGATACATTTTAATTGAATTAGAGGCACAAAAATAAGTTTATATTACATTGGGCTTTGGAATTGGAGTACAGTGTATGAGTGATAGTTTGTAATTTATCAGAAGTTTTGAAACTATCAAAAGCAAAAATAAAAACAGGAAATGACACATGATGAAAGTTACAGTAGAAATGTTTTGCTTATCCCGAAAGGAGTATTTTTAGTAAGTTTCAGTATTGTAGAGCACAGATATAAATAACAAATGAAACTAACTTTGAAAAAATAGAAAATGTGAAAAATCTTGATGGTTGGAATCTTATTACTTCGTGAAGTGCAGAGAGATAAAAAATATTAACTACATTAAATATAGATCAACACCAATCATACTAAGAGAAATGAAAGCCATATGCTCTTCTGGGGAAATGCTCACAGCAGCCAAAGAAAAAAAGAGGAAAAAACTGATATTAGCAAAGGAGACTGAAGGTTTCCGCTCCTGAGAGCCAGACGAGTTCCATTAACACATCAAGGGGACATATCAAGGGGACTACTGGGAAACAACAACACAAATCAAGTATGATATAAATAAAACTGGTAAATATTTCTAAATAATATCTAAATATAGATATACCTGCTATACTCATCATTTAAAAGGAGACAACATTGGAGTGGTAACCTTTTTAAGTATTGAAGGATCCATAATTGCTCAGGTATTCTGTGGAACCACTTGTTTATATTCTGAAGAACTAAGCCAAATTAAAAACTTATTGTTATTTTAAGTTATATTGAATTTACAAAGATATTTTAAAAATATTTGTTCATCTATGTTTTAATTTCTGGGGAACTGTGCTTTTCTATAGGAATACAGAATTTGAGAAGAAAACCACATTCACTGGAAAATGTTCAATAAGCGTCCAATGAGAAATTCATTCATAATTGGATTCAGTTTCAGGGCTGGGTTGAGGGGAGTCAAGGAGCCTATGAGGAGTGATCACTGTGTTACACACATTGTACTAAGGGATTCATATGGATTATTTAATTTAATATTTACAAGACATTGACAAGTTACTCTGCTTTATGCAAGAGAAAATTAAGACTCACAGAAAATAAATTATACATGTGTTTTCTAATTAGTAGAAAGTGGTAAAGCTAAGTTAGAAGTGTGTATCTAAATATAAAGCATACTATTTCAGCACACTGCCCTGTTTATATTTATGGCAGGATCATCCCAGAACAAGCTAAAACTCATAAAATACTGTTGAAAGGTAACAATCCAAGCCTTGGACTCATTTAGACTGGACTTCAGTGTCCAAGTTGGATAATACCAAGTCCTTACTGGAAAATTCTCTAAGCTCTTGAACTTCAGTTGCCTCATCTGTGAAATGGCTGTAGTATTTTCTATTATATGGAATTGTTTCAAAGGACAAATAGGCTGATGTAAGCAAGACAGCTAACACAGTGTGGCACATAGAAAGTGTCCACTGCATAACTGCTGTCATTATCAGTGTCAACTCTGTCATCATCACTATAGGTTCTGTGCAGCTCCTCCTTCTCTCTCCAGGGAGCCTGACTCTCTTCCCGGTGAACCTCATAATTATTTCAGCTTTTATTTATCATACTTTAATACCTGTACCCAGCATACCATGTAGTATTCCAGCAGATCTTAGCTCATTATTAAAATGGTAACAAATATTTCATTTTATAGTTTCTTAATTCATTCTACAATAATTGAAGAGATTAGGTTATAGGTCTGAAAGTTCTTTTTCTCCCTCAAAAAGTTCAGAGAGTAAATAATTAACAAAACTCACAAAACAATTTCAGGAAATGATAAATGTTAGAAAAATTTGTATTGTTATTCCACATTGATGTCATCAATAAAATACACTTACACGAAAAAGATTAAAAAAATAAAAACATATTATAACCTAAGAAAAAGAAAATAGGGTAAAGGATGAAGAGAAGGTATTTTAGATGGCCATTTGAAGATTGCTCTTTTGAGGAGACCCTTAAAAAAATACTCAAGTGAAGCCAAAGGGTGAGCCAGGCCTAAATTCAGGAAAAGACTACAGCAACCAGAGGGATGGCAGATGTAAAAGCCTGTGGGTCCCTGGTGTGGTGAGCTAGAGAGGACAGAGCAGAAATAAAACTGAGAAGACAGTAGGGTTCAAACTTAGTGGTTTGGGCTGTAATATAAATGCTATGGGAAGCCATGGGAGAGCTTGGGGTAGTGAGAAACATGATTTAAGTTATGTCTTTAAAAGATCCCTCTGCTTGTTCTTTGGGGAGGAGATGGAGAAAGGAGGTCAGTAGTGTAGCTGCACTGCTTGCTCTCGCTGAGGACAGGTGGGGTTGTGGCTTTTATGAGGGATCAGAGGATGGCGTGAAGTGCTCTGATCTGGGAAATATTTTGAGGTGAAGACAATAGGGCATGTTGCCGGATTAGCTATGGAATTTCAAATTTGTATTTTTATAAAAAGATATTTATCTAATTCTTTGTGGATACAATAACAAATGGGAAATTTATGAAAGCAACTTTTAGCTAATGGTGATTAAATCAAAGTCTGCATAAAATTATCAGTTCCTATTAAAGCCAGGCCCTGTGACAGATGCAGAACAGCACATGCTGCTCATAAATGGCTTAGATGTGATTTAAAGTTAAAACGCTTAGAATATATAAGTTAAGTGCAAGAAAGATATTGGTACAATGCATGAAAACGTGTTTAGTCATCCTCTGCCTAGATCCCCCAACACTAACACTCCATCTCTTGCTATTTTTTGATATGATCAAAGAACATTTTATCTTCTATGAAGTGCTATACTAATGCCCTTTCAAGCCCCTTTTTCTCTTTCCCTGCACCTTAAGCACCTCCTAAAAAAATAAAATCAAACGTCCATAGTGTTTAATTAATTTATTTATTTGGTCTATATCACATATTTGGTTGATTATTGGCTAATCACATGAAATCCATATGCAACATTATCTTGAGAGAAATCACTCTTAATAAACTAATTAAATAGGAAAGACGAAAGATGATCACAGCCATTTGGGCAGTGCCGGTGGTGACCTGGGTGCCATCCGGCCTTAGCGGAGGGTATACACGTGGGGAAATCGGACACAGAGAAGTTTTGCAAGTCTTCAGTCTTGGCCCTCCTGGGCCTGACAGGCACAGAGCCGGTCTGAGGCCCCAGAGGCCAGACTTCTGCAGCGAGACGGAGGTACGCCTCCTGGTGAGGATGAGACACTGGGCTTCTGGGAGTAGTCCTTTGTTTTTGCTACCATAAATCTTGCCACAATATGCCCCCTTTTATGCATGTATCCTTGAAATGCTTTCTCTGTAATATCACAAAGGAACCCTATTTCCCCTGGCCACAGTGCTAGCTAGGAATATAACGTGGGATGTAATATCGGTGGAATTCTAGAGACGCCTTTCTTGGTGAAAAATTATCTCATTTAATCTTAGTAATGATGTTAACTAGCTGAATATTATGCCTATTTTATAATTTAAAAAAAGATGGCAAAGAAGGGCCTGAGAAAAAGTAATTAGCAAATCACTGTCAGAATTGATAATCTCATATCTTTCCCATTCCTAAATCAATGTTGTTTCTCAAGTCTACTTGGATCATATGTCCACATTGTGATGTTTTTTTTTTGATGAGTCATCCTGGCTAGGTTACCATCCCAGGCATTCAATCGAAAAACTAAGCTACTAAGCTAGGTGTTGCTATAAAGATATTTTGTAGATGTGATTAAAGTCCATAATCAGTTGATTTAACTAAGAAAGATTATCCTAGATACTCTTGGTGGGCCTTACTCAGTCAATTAAAAGGCCTTAAAAGCACATCAGGCCTTGAAAGAGGAAGAAATTCCACTGTATAGCAGCTTCAGCTCCTGCCCTAGAATTCTAGCTTACCTGTCCATCAGCCTCCTCTATAGAAGTTAGGCTTGCCTAGCAAGTCCCTCTAACCATATACAGCAATTCCTTGCAAAAAATCTCTCAATATGTACCTTACTGGTTCTTCTTTTGTTGAAGTCTGACTGATTCAAGAATTTGACTATGTGCCTGATACAAAGAGCATTTAGATAGCTCTTCAAGTACCAGTGAGATGCTTCAAAAACAAGTGAGTTAGAAAAAAATATTTAAACCATCTTTAAGGAGAATTTTAAAAAGGTATTTTCAAGTGTTATACTTTGTCTCTTATTTATTTATATGATTTTCAAAGACAGGACTTTAAATTTCTATTGCCTCAAGCTGAATAAAGGATTAAAATAATGGGTAAGCCTTTCTCTCATGGCCCTGGGAAAGCATTACATTAGATTAGAGGTGACTCAGTTTTAGGTCACAACCCTGTTACGTTCAAGTTTGTCACCTCGGAAATGACACTGTAGCTTTTGTGAACTTCACCTTTCGTAGTCAAATGAAGCTTATGACTGCTTTCACGCTTATCTCTAGGCTTGCTGTGAGCACTAATAGAAATTATGGATGTGAAAGCACTTTGCTTAGCATTGACGCTTTTAACAAAATAATGCATAGGGCAATGCAGCGGATTCAATTCTGATTCTGCGTTATATGTTTGATCTTAAGCTATGCCTCAGAAGCATTGCACAGGTAGGGGCATAGATGCTTCCTTTTTATGATGATTTACATCGATGCAAATTGTAGGTGACAGAACAATGTTGGTATTACATGTCAAAGCACAATAGAAGATAGAATAAAAAGGTTATAATCAAATTGTGCAATCTATTCAGTCATCGTTCTCTCTGAAACACGTCAATTGCTATTGCCTAGAATTTGATTCACTTAATTACCGAGATCATTAGAAAGCGTATCAGCTCCCAGTGGGCACTACTTACAAAAATTTAGTAATAGGACACAAACACACATATACATACACACCCATATGACACATTCCCATACACATGTTATTATGAATCATTTTCAGATTTCTCATTGTCACTATTAGGTGTATAAAAATATGTTATATATCTTTTTGCTCTGCACTAAAAAACTTTTTGTATTGAGGTTTGTTTTTATTTTTTTTCCTGGTCAGGAAAACAAAGGGTTAGGTAAGGAGAGATAATAGATTAATTTAGTCCAGTGATGTTCCTAGGGCTTTCTTCTAATTTCATCAAGATAATAGAAAAAAAATGTAGAGATGTTATACATGATTTTCAGAAATTATTGTTACAGAGTTAATGGCTGAAAATTTTAAAAGTTCTTAAAACCAATGATGAAGTGGCCCTGGCTGACTAGCTCAGTTGGTTAGAGTATTGTTGCCCTGGCCCAAGGTTGCAGGTTCGATCCCCAGTCAAACCAATGAATGCATAAGTAAGTAGAACAACAAATTGATATTTCTCTCTCCCATAATCTCTCTCCCTAAAATCAATCACTAAAAAAATAATAAAAACATTTAAAACCAATGAAGAAGCACAGGAAAATAAGCTCTCTTCAGTACCCTATCTTTTGTTGATGTAATAATTTTATATTCATTCATCTGAATAGCTACATATGTCAGTAAACAAAGTCACAGGAGCTTTTGCTAATGAGAAAAAAGAGGAGAAAAACTATGTGTCATGTTCTTTGCCTTCAGTGTGTCATTTAAATTTTATTAATCCAAATGCAACATAGATTAGAAATTAAGTGGCTTGTCCAAGGTCAAGCTTACTAAAAGATCTGCTATTTCAGATTAAAAAGTCTTTCATTCAAAGGTGCTATTACCTGACACGTTTTAATGAAAATACTATAGAGCTTAATATAAAAATAAATGATTCCAATACAGAGATATGAAGCCTTTCAGGTCAATCCTGGTGATATGTAGGGTGAATTTTTCTTGTTTTGGGACAGTTTTTTAAAATGGCATTTTGTTTTACTTTACATTTTACCTTTTTCTAAATTAAATTGTTGAGAATAAACTAGACTCACACTTAAGATCTCACTTATTCTCTACCATGGTTTGTCAATTTTTTAAAAAGTTATTTTTATATTAACATTTGCTAATACTATTACAAATGATATTTGCATACAATGTTTCTCTAACATAATTTAGAAATCTAAAAATCTAACCATTTTTAACTGACAGTAGTGCTTTATTTTGACGCATATAGGGAGGGGGCATCAATAGATCCAACAAAAATTAACAAAAAAAAATTAAACCATGTTTTGAAAAATAAAAGAGAATAAACTTTAAATGACCCCTCATAGGCTAATCAATTTTATGGAACTATAAATTAGGGAATTTTTCAGCAATTGTTGAAGGATAATTCATATACAAAGTCTTTTAGCCTTTAAAGCAGAAATTCTAATACCTCTGTGTGTGTGTTTTAAACAAAATTATCTGACTTGCAACACACATGGATAATAAATTCTAGAACAGCGTTCTAAAGTAAAGAGCTAAAAAACCCCCACAAATAATTCAACTTTCTCCAATGTACATTTGATTCCTTTCTATACTCAAATGGAGTAATGAAGCAGAAATTATCCTATAGAGTTTTAAGCCTTGTTATTCCTTTATGCCTGCTCCTAACTCTCTTTGCTGTATTATCTGTTCTTTAACAAGAGAAAAAAACTAAGAAAAACAATAGAAACATTTCTGATGATGAAGCTTCTATTGTTTACAAAAGAATGTCTGGATGATCTGATTACAAACATAAAGTCTCCTAACACTCATCTAACAGATAACATGTTGCTGGAATGACCCGAGATATTTGAGATCCATGCTGTGATATTCATATTCACAGAATGTATGGTATTTGGCAAAAGTCTTAGTCATTGAACTTCATAGATATTTTGCTAAGGATTAAATTAGATGGTGATTTTTAAGTTACAGTATAGTACCTGGTGACAGAATATAATCAGATAATGATGGTTAGTAATAATGGTAATGATTTTAATGATGGAGGTAGAATTGATTATGATGGTGATGATAATGATTATAAAGAATGGAAGCTTTATCATATCCTTTTGTTAATATGTTTTTGACTCATAAGTATGAGTCAAATAATCAAACTGCACATTAGAGAGAATGGCATATGGCTCCTCACAATGTCTTCCTACATGAGATCACTTTTATTTCCTTTATAAAGTGCAGAAGGCAGAGATTCTTGGGCACATAAACTTAGTTCCCGAGCTGGCCTCATGGGCGTGCAGTTTGTGCAAAATGCACTGGGCACCATGCTCCCCACACAGTCTGCGCTCTTGGTTTAATGCTCTGCTGCCTCCATCTTGAAATTCTTCACATGTTTTCACCAACAGGCCCTACATTTTTATTTTGCACTGTAAGGACTAAACATAGAAAATAACCCACTGATTTAAAGTTTGTTGCTTGAACTTCAGAGCATACTTCCTAAACAAAATAATGACATAACTTTTTTTTCTTACTTGGGCAACTAATGTGCTCTATAATCCATAAACATGTTAAATTATTGAAATTACATGGCAGTTACTAGCTCTGTATTAGGGGGTAGGTTTGTTAACTAAGGTTAACACTTCAGTTTCTACATCTGTAAATTGGGAAAAATAATATTTATCTCAAGATTTGTTTTACAGATTAAATAGCACAGAACATTTAAAACTATTTACTCTGTACCTAGAGTACAGAAATAGCTCGCTTAATGCCAAATATAAGCTTGTAGATATAACGTTTGATAAGTTAAAGCTAGTAGTTTACATCATAATAATCATTTGTTAAATAAATGTGTGGAAAACCAGTAATATGTACACAATTTGATAATTTTTGCAATGAACTGCTAAAAGGTTTCTAAACTTTTGACATAGGGCTTTCCTGCCTTACGTTTGTCATGCCCCTGTTTTGACTACCACCCTACCCTCTTATCTCAGAGTTTCAAAAAATGTAGCATGCCTAAGGTCGTAGTGGCAGTGAGGGGTGAGCCTGAGGCTGAGTGCAGGGTTTACTATTGTCAAATCTAAAGTTATTTTCTTCACATGAGGCAGATGCTTCACACAGAGTGTCTGTCCTTGAAGGGCTTATACTCTCGTTGAGTAGAATAGAATACGTAAATGCCATACTGATACACATGAAATAAACAGAGATCATGAGAGTATAAAGAATTGTTGCATTTTATGGTCTGAGGATAACTGTAGATTTGAAATAGTCACCTAAGTATACTATTTCAAGGCATGCTAAATTTGATCCTGAAGAAGGTTTAAACCCTCTTAACCCTGGTACTGAACTGCTTTATGGCACCTGGGACTTTAGTTTGTCCAAACCTTTCTAACTTCCTGAAACACTTGTAAGGCATACTATTGGATGTGGGGGAAAGTAAGAAACTGAGTCTGACACTTTCCTGTTTTTGTTCCCAAATTTTGATCAATATGTAAAATATATTTTTGCTGCTATTTAAAATAAATCTGAGTATTATAGACTAATAAAAACAGAGAAGCATAATGAACTAAGTAAGACTGCCCATGTTCAAATGCTAACTCCATTACTTACTGGCTTATGTTCTTGGGCCAACTTTCTAACCACAACTAAAACTTATTTTTCTTATTTATACTAAGAGGTGGATGATAGACACTCATATGGGCGGTGGTGAGGAATTAATGAGGCGATTTACATAAAGCACTTAGGAAGGGCCTGGCAGGTGGCAGACACCCAAAACATGTTAGAAATGATCACACAAAGGAAAAGAATGATGATGACAATGGCGGTGGTTGTGATGATGATGAAAGAGATGATGATACTAGAGTATTGACCTGAATCATGTTCTAGAAAGTATGGAGCTGAGGATCTTACATATAAAGTATGGCGTATTACTTAGCCTGATGCTGGTAACAAAGAAAGAGTATTTATGAACTTACTGAACAAGAGATATGTTTATGGAGTTAACAGTTCTAGACAGATAAAAGAACTATGTTTTAATTTCCTATACTTTATATAGACACGGTAGTAGTTTTGTGTTGTAACCATTGCTGATATAGCATTGTTTTGAGACTTTTAAGTACTTATAGTGCACTACCAATAAAAAAAAGAAGGCTGAACAATGCATGGTTACCTTTAGTAAGGGTACAGTAACGTAGAATATATTCTGACATTTATTAAACATCTACTCTATTCCAGGTACTAGTCTTGGTCATTTCATATTTCAGATTATCTAATGCTACTGTCTTTTATACCTTTGAAGCAATAATTGTGTATTAGCCTCTCAGAGATGAGAAATTTAGACTGGAGAGAAATGTTTCACAACTTCTCCAGAGTCGTATATGACATGGATAATAGATTCAATGTCAGATCTCAGTTCCAAGGGCAGAATTCATATTCTTCTTTCCAGTAACTCTCCTTATTCTTACACAATAGTAAAAATCACTGTCATCTACAACATACAGAATCACCGAGCGTTAACTGCAGACAGCTCTCTTATAAACCGGCTGCCATTAAGTGACTTGGTAATTCTCTAGTGAAAATGGCATCTATTTTGGAAGAAAGAAGTACAAATCCAGTGAATTTTTAAAGCTTGCCATAGGGTTCAAAGGTGCGTTTACACAGTTAGATTACAAAATTTGTGGGTGCCAACTATACCACAGTAGAAAAATCTGTCTACTCGGGAATCAAGGGAAAACCTAATTTTGGTCAAAACCTATAAATTTTTTTGGAAAACCTATAAATTTTGCATCTATGCTTGACTTGGACAATTAACATTGTCTTATTTATATACTCAAAGCAATGTGCCTTAAATTGTGTCCGCACAGCCACCTGAAAAATTAATAATTACCTATAAGTGATTATGCAGATAATCACAATACTGGTGAGTTATTATATCTTCCTAAATTTCCTAAACTCCACACAAATGCAAATTCAGTTCAAGGAAAATTTATTTGTAAATATACTTCCCACTCTGATACTGGAGACCAGGAACACAGCTCAAAGTGGGCAGTGGAGAAGGGTTTTGGCTTATATGAATTAGAAACAGAGGTCGTTGGAGGTTGGGAAGAGAAAAGAGAAGCTTGATGGTAGAGAAAGATAGGATATTTTGGAGTGAGTTTTTGGAAGAGGAGAACAAACCTGGAATAAAAGTCCCCAGAGTCTTAGGACCCATCCTGAGTACATTGGGAATGAAGGGGCTGCGACGTGTATGAGGGACAAATGGATGTGTACCTGGATGGCCTGCTCTACCCAGCTGTCCTTAGACATGGCAGTAGCATAGCTGCAACTAAAACTGGAAACAACCTGTGATCCTTTCTGTTTTAAGTGAGTAAATAAAGTTTATTCTAACTTATATGATTCCCAAGATACTTAGAATCTCAACATACCTGTATATAAAACTGCATTCTACAGCTTAAAAAATATTTTTAAAAATTATTCTGACCTTGAACGGGTTTTGAAACCCAACAGAATTAACAAATAGATGAGATTCACTTAAAAAATCCAAATGTGTATTAAAAGTTTCTAAATAGGTGGGTTTTGGGTCACATAGGGGTATGTGGGGGCCATTTTGGGGAGAGGATGAAAGTATGAGTCAAATATGAAGGCAACAGAAATGTTTTGGAATTAAAGGAAAATGTATCTTTAACAGTCACTCAGAATTGGCACATTTTATTAAAAGTTTACTGTATTTGTGTTTCCAAATGGTTATTAATGTGATTTAGTCTACTGTTGACCAAATGAAAAAAAGTCTTAATAATCATGAGTCTGAGATGCTCTTAAATTTTAAGAGGCCATTCACTAAGTGTGATTGTTTAATCAAAACTACAAGCTCGGGAAAGCCTTTCCCTGATAAAGTCTATACACAATAAAGCATTTTCAACACCTGCTTTTTAGAAGAGCCTTACAGGATATTGAACAATTTTTTTAAAGTTACAATTTGGATCCTTATCTCCCACAGCATGTATTCAAAAAACCTCCCTGTTAAGTATGTAAAGCAAAAGATAGATGGGCAAACATCTCTGAGAAGCAGTGCAGAAATGAAGGACCAAGGGCAGAATACAGATGATCACGCATTGTCTTCTCCTCCTGTAATGACTTGTTATTTTCCTCCTAAAATCATTTGTGTCCGCATGTATAAACTGTATCACCATGCAATATATTTCTATATAGTGTTCTTTAGACATTGCTCAGTTTGAAATCCACAAGAAAGTTAGAATTGAAGTATATAAAATAAAATAGATTCAGCTGTAAAAAAAATTTTTTTGAAGGGTATTTACCAAACTACCTGAAATGCAATCATTATATTTTCTTATCAAGTTTATATCCTCTGTCTTACTTCCCTTCTTATCTGTGCACATAAAGACATCGAGCCAGGGAGGAGTTCTTGTCTGCTGACTGAGAGCAAAGCAGGCTTCCTCCCTGAGGTAACAGAGGTGCTAAGTGCCAAGATCAGTCTCCAAACCCAACAACAGCTCCAGAGCTCCAGAATTAACCAATACTGGGAGAGGGAACTTTGCTTCTCTGTTTTTTGTGTTTTTTTTTAAGATTTTAATTATTTATTTTTAGAGAGAGGGGAAAGGAGGGAGAAAGACAGGAAGAGAAACACTGATTGGTTGCCTCTTATACACCCTCAACTGGGGACCTGGCCCACAAGCCAGGCATGCGTCCTGATGGGGAATTGAACCTGTAACCATTTGGTTTGCAGTACCACACTCAACCCACTGAACTATAGCTTTTCAATATTAGCACATCATTAAAATGATTCTGGTAATTAAAAATCTAACTGATGCTATCACTTAATCTCTAACAAGTTTAATTTCTATATAGTAAAGGATATAAAGGGTAAGCCCTCTTCACAACTTGTACTTTTATTTTAAAATGGTAGAGTAGCCTAAATAGTGCATGGTGGGATTTGTTTTGTTGTTGTTGTTATTTGTATTTTGTTTTGTTTTTGTTTGTTTTGCTCACTAGTAATATTTAGCTAATTTGTCCAAAATGAAAATATCTACTTATAAAAGTGCTAACAACTGCTACCATCACATAATATTTATGTATTATTTTATGCTTTTAAAATTTAATTCCTATAAGACACAAAGGGTCTCATAAGAACAGATAAGGATAGTATTATCTGCACTTTTTGTATGTGAGGAAACTGAGCTCTCAAAATTTTCAGTGATGTGATCAAGATCTTATATCTAGTAATGATAGAGTCTAGACTAGAATTTATCTTCTTTATCCTAGTCCAGTGTTTATTCTGCTACATTGTTACTTCTTCATGTTTTCATAAAACTATTAGAGGCAAAAGTAAAATATGGTAAAAAGGGCAGAATACTTTACCATGTCAGTTCAAGTATGTACCTCTAGTGACAAGAATGTTTGGAAAGAAACAAAAGTGCCAGATATATATCCTATGTTAATCACAAACTAATTTTTTTTGGTAAAGGCTTATTTTTAGAACAGTTTTAAAATTGAGAAGGTACAGAGATTTTCCCATATACTCCCTGACCCACACATGCATAGCCTTTCCTATCATCAACTTTCCCCACCACAGGGGAACATTTGTTACTATTGATTAACCTACACTGACACATCATTATCACTCAAAGTCCTTAGTTTACATTAGAGTTCACGCTTTGTGTTGTACATTCTATGGACTTAATCAGATGTATAATGGCATATATCCATAATTATAGTGTATCATACAGAGCCCTAAAAATCCTAATTTCATTAATAATCACATAATTCTTATATTGCAAATCAAATTACAAATAGTGTTATATATGCTCATGAAAGTTAGCCTTTCAGAATGCATACATGTTTATGGTCTTAAAGACACCTCACACTAAACTGTGCATTTAAGGTTAAAAAAGAATCCCTCAAAAATATGGAATCATTTGTGCAACAACACATACTTGCTTAAAATATACTTCAAAAGACTAGAACATATAGCTCAGAAAAACCCCTAAGAGTAAGAATAGGGCAGATAAGGAATCACACTGAAACTTAAAACAGTCAACCTTCTATAGGAAATTGCAGTAATATGAATAATGTATAAATGTGCTTTTCACAGATGAACGGCAACAGGAAGAAAGAATTATAGATATACTCCGTGGTGGGATATAGTAATTTCAATACAAGAAAATTTCAGTTAAATATGATGTAAGGTTTATTTATTTTACTCTCTCAACTAGACATTGTATGTCATATAGATTTATGAAGATATTAGTTTAGGATTTATATACCAAAATGTGTGCACATTAATCAATTGAGCTAATGTTTATTATTTTAGACGGTCTGTTAGTACTCATGTTTGAAGCATATATGCATATTTTCACTTATTTTAAAGTTATATAAATTTAAAAAGTTAAAGTAGATAAGAACATTGTTTGGCCATATTATTACATTAATGTTTCATTGTTATTTTTCATCCATTAGTTTCAGGTACAATATATGATATATGGTTAATTCTTTTTTCTGGTAATTGCACACATTTCTATGTTCAAATATAGCTTCAGTAAATCAAATATGATTATTGGATTTGCTGTACTTATTCCAAATTCAGGATGCAATCTAATTTTGCTTTAAATACATAAAATAAAAATTTCTTCCTTTGGTTTACCTTTTCTGCTGAAGTATAGTACATGGCAAGAGACAACAATTTAAATACCTAACCCTGCTCAATTAAAGTTTGAGTTAATTGTTGTTTATGATTACAATCTTATCTTGGAGTCCAGTCTACTTAAAATCTCCAAATAATCAATGGATTTTGAACACTTTGAAAAGTGTGCCTGAAGTCTTCAAAATCCATTGATTATTTGAAGATTCCATGGCTATACTGAGAATAAAAGGTATCTGCCACATGTTGGCAGCTAATTACAGCAGCAAGAACATTCTCAGTTCCTAAAAATCTGGCCCAAAGGTCATCATACAGTGACATCATTATTTACTTCATGGAAATATCCCTCTGATCTTAATGCCAAAGGGGAGCATTTTCTCAGTTAAATCTTAAATGCAAAGGAAATGTATCAAGTCCTTTTCAGATACCAGGGTATTTTAAAATACAAAGCAGGGGTGGGCAGTAAACATATGAGTTTTCATAATAAAGCTATTGTGGGCAGCCAGGAGATAGATGGAATTGACAAAATATAAGAGGATGTGAAAGGAGAGATCATGGAATAAGAATAAGAAGAGCTAGAAAAAGAGGAAGTTAAGGGAAGTAATGTTTTGTTAAGTAAGGATATTAAGAAGAAGAAGAAGAGGGAAATAGAAAAGAAAAACGATTTACTGGAAGATTACTATTCAGCAAACACCCATCATGTGCCAACATCCATGCTTAGTTTTTTGCAGACATATGGTGACCTTTTAGGTGATTTTCATCATCATTCATTTATTTTTTTATCAGAACAAAGTATAGAAGTGCAAACTAACTTGTTCAAGGTCTTAAAGCTGCAGATAGAAATGCCAGGATTCAGCTTTAGGCTTGTCTGATTCCTTAGCTATTCCACCTACTTGAAAGATCCTATGCCATTTCAACTCTCAAAAGAGTACCATAATAAACAATTGGCATAACGTATTATATTCTGTTATTAAAACTTTGGGTAGGCTTTCCAGGACGTAACTATTTGTCTTTTAAGGATACTCAAATTTTTTCTAAGTGAACAAAGAAAGGGCAACATGTAGAAAGAAATCATTGAGAGCAAATGTCCAGGGGTATAAAGTTTGGTACCTTATAGCATAGGATGCGTGTCTAAATATAGGAATAAGAAATGAGTCTGGGAAAGGCACAAGGTGTTTTGGAAGGTACTCAGGAATTGGAACCAAATAGAGTAACTTAGTTATAGTCTTATATGTGGTCTTTGATATTTGTACAATCTATGCGAAGTTAATTTTTCCCATTTATTCGTGCATGCATTAGTTCAACAAATAATCATATGCATGCTTTTTATATTATATACCAGTCCGTATACTAGGCACTAGGGTTGCACTTGTAGTCAACCCAGGTATAATCTCTGCTAGTATGGAGCTTAGTCTTATAGAGGAGACCCATGATGAAATGCCATCATTGAGCTTCCGGATTGCACGTATGGGAGGCAGTTGTGGAAACAGCTAGTGGGAGCTGTGGCAGATTCTGTGCTCTGGATCACGACTACTGTGGGATGTCTTTGAACTTCATAGTCCAGTGGAAGTCTACTTCTACTATCCCAGCTCTTCCAAAGATTCAATAAATACCTTTTACTTTTTAAAATCTTTCTACTTAAAATACCTAGAATTTTTTTTTTGTTCCCTGCCTTAAATCATGACTGTAATAGGGAGTCAGACATATAAATAGACAACTTATACACTAGGTTAAGTGCTATGATAGACAAAAGCATAGTGCCAAGACAACCAAATTTTACTTTTAATTGACACATAGATTGTAAATATCAGCAAAGAGTATGAAGAGGCTTCCAGGTAAATAGACGTGGTAACAAGATTAGAAAATCATTGATTGAGACTGAGGGAGACCGTAAAATGCCACTCTGCCATCAAATGTCACTCTGACCACCCTTACCAAAATTGTTAAGATTTTATGAGCTTATATTTCCATAGACACAAAAGCTTTAGATTAAACTAAGTTCTCTTTATGTTATAAAATTCCATAAATCTATTAGAACAACTGATTTTTCTTATAAGAAAACATTTTCAAACATGTCAGAATTTCATAAGATATTTTCTTTCCTAAAGAATAACATTAGTCTTTACTTGATTCTTATAAGGATAAATGTCAAAGTAGTTGTTATAATGGGAGGAAATCATTTAGCTATGTGGGAGTTTTCATATTCTAATGAAATTAGGATAAAATTGATATGTCTTCTGTGTGAATAACTGTGCACAGGTGTGAGAGAGCTATACCATTAGAAAATATGGAGATAAAGATGTTTCAGCATTTAATCATGACACATGCTCCCTATTCTCATTGCCAATTTGTTATTTGAACCTGAGAAAATGAACTCCTCCAATTCAGGGACAATTTATTTCTTTATTATGAGACAGGGAGATGGGGAACAAAAAGATACTTTACTACTTCCCAGGCAGCACCATTTCCAAGAAAACTTGAAGAGGAGTCGATATGTCAGTTGTCATCATCCTCTACCCTCAATTATAAATCATTCATGAATAGAAATTATTATTTAATAGCAACTTCTAGAAGCACCGAAACATTGTAGTACCTCGTTTCAAACTCACATCTGTTGAAAGTAATAATACAACCCAAACGCATTACTTTCCTACTCAAAATGTATCTCTATAATTGCTGCTGGTGTTTTGAACTTCAATGCCTGGTGTTTTTATTCCTTACTAATCCCCAGGCTGCATGCATCATAATCTCTGAAACAAATGTAACCTTTTGTTGGGAAAAAAGAAAGTTATTTCTACTCTCTGCAATGGGTTTCTTTGAAAAGAATCAACGTATTTGTTGATTGGGTAGTATGGCAGGTAAACATGTACTTTTTATTTTTCTTCTGTATTGTAGAATAGGCAGGTCACCATTTTCTGTTTAAAGCAGAGCAAAATTCCACATATCAGAAATCCTTTCCACACCCTAAATACTTTTTGAGGCGTTGTACTGTAATGTATTGGTCTCTAATAGCAACAGAGGAAAACAGGGCTACTTAGGAGTAGAGGCATTGTCTTCTTTCACTCACTCTTTCCAGCACCTAGCCTAATGCTTAGCAATTTGGAAAGACTCAGTACAGTTAGATTAAATTATCTCAAAGTACTTTCAAATGTCATTTTTAAAAATCTGAAAGTTAGTCAGACATAATAAACCTAGAGGAAAAAAAGAAACTCTCACCCATAGATTTGTATATAGGGAATTATTAAAAAGTTAAAGAAATCTTAGAAGAATGATATAACTTCAAAAGAAAGTGTGATCCAATGTATAAGCAACTGAGATGATTCTGAATAATATAATAAAGCCACTTAAAACTACCCAGTGTATAGCAACTGTGATTTTTAAGAAGTAAGCATGAAGTAAAATCTAAATGTTTTAGTACAATAAATTTGGGTTTAAGGACACATTATGTTTTGTAAACTTCAATATAGGCTGAGTCCTTAAGGTGATACAATAGTTGATTTTATGTGTCAAGATGGCTAGTTGTTTGGTCAAACACTAGTCTACATGTCACTATAAAGATATTTTTGATATAATTAATATTTATTATCAGTTGGCTTTAAGTAGATCATGATGAATAATTTGGGTGGTCCTCATCTAATCAGTTGAAGGTTTTAAAAGCAAAGATTTCCCAAAGAAGGAAAAAACTGGCCTCTACAATGTAAAGAGTCTGCCTGAATTTTAGCCTTCAGAGTCCAAACTGCAATCTAAACTCTTACCTGATTCTCCAGCCATACAGATTTTTGGACTTGCCAGCCCCCAATAATATGGTCAAATTCCTTAAAATTTATCTATCATCTATCTATTTATCTATCTATCATCACATTAGCGCTGTTTCCTTGAAGAACTCCAACTAATACAGGGATTAGCATAAACCAGGAGCAGAAAGATTAAGGTTACAGTACAGGCCCCAGTAGCCTATAGACTAAAAAGTCCATCATCTTCTGGGGTTAACCGATAATTGCGTCTAACATGTATTTTAGGTGACTACTGATGCATTCATTCTTTGAATACTGAAAGGCGTTTTTTAAGTGTATCTCTTCAGCAAGCTTGAGCAATAAAAGTTCTTCCTAGCACTCCCTGTTCATTATTCCCTCCCCCACAATTCCATCCCTGTTGCTGTGTCTCCGTGAGGCTCTGTAATTTCTCTAGAGCAATGGAGGCGCCTCACCTAACTCTTCCTCCTCCAAGTCATAGTCCCTTGTAGCCTATTCTCATGGGAGAGATTTCTGAAAAAAAAAATTTGGCTTATTTCTCTCCTGTTTAATATCTCTCAGTCGTTCCCCTGCTCCCTCAGCAAGAGGACTAAACTCCTGTAATGTGACATCCACTCTCATGGTCGACCTCTCCCTAACTTCATCCCCAGCCCGTTTTATGCTCTTCCTCTGATTAAGCCTCAGTGAACTCCTTGACCCCCTGCCTTGCTTTATCGTAATTCTGTGTCTTTGACACAGAAGTGCTGAAACCCCATACACTTTTCAACTTCACATACTTCAGGGTTGATAGTAAAACCACCTCCAATGTAAAACCTTCTTTACTCCAGTGGACCTTCTATTTTGCAGAAGCACTCCACCTCCACTGCAGCAGTTGCCCCCCCACCCACCAAAAAAAAAAAAAGGCATAATGTTGACCTTCATATCTATTTCCCCATTAGACTTTGTCCTTCTTAAAGGCAGTAATCATGGATTCCGGGGTGTATCTGAAGTGTGTATTCTAGTGTGTGGCACACACACATGTAATGAATTGTTACTGAATGATGATACAGTCAACAGTTTTTGCTGGTAAATGCAGTTGGCTTCCGTGTAATTCAGAGCCATTAGTTTGGTGTTTCTTCACAAGCCAAGACCATTTCCTTTATTTCCTTGTTACAATATGGACTCTGAATAACCTAACAACAAGTTTACTTTTCAATAGCTGAATTGCATCAATTTGGTGAACTTATAATGGGTTTGTTTTATTCATCGCCTTGTTTTATTCACCATAGTCAGTTGTAAATTCTTTTCATGCGGTTTCTATGGTTTAATGATAACCAGAAATGACTCAAGCAGTTAAAGAATTCACTTCATTAGTGCAGAGTGTCCTAATTTGCATTACAAAATACTTCATTTAAATACAGAAAGCTACTCTGCATGTCTCTTCTTCATGCCTAGTATAATTGTACCTTTATTAATGCAAACTCTCAAGGTATCCATCTTGCTTGCTTGTTCTTCAGCTGTCAGGGATGGTGAATATTTTCTCTGAAGCTTTTAAGTACTGAAGAGAGGCCAATACTAAAAGGTAAAAACCTATGAAACCTATGCTAATGATGTATATGCATTAACTTTTGCAGTAAAATTACACAGATTACCCCTGTTTTAGTTCCATCACTTAATTGCAATTTATTTTATAAATTGAATAGATTATCACAATTACATCTATCTCTCTAGTGTGTGCTTGCATCCTATCCCTCTCTCTGTGTACTTATGCAAGCTTTTGGAAACTAAAACCTTTCTAAAGATACATGAAAAGGCACTGCTAAATTGTAATATCATGATATTATAGATAAAGCATGTGCTTTTGGAGTAAGCAGGCATAGAATAAAGTTTTTCTCTAGCCTGTATTACCTGCATATTTTAAATTCATTTTTATTGGGTGGTTGTGAGGATAAAATGAGATGGGGAATACGAGTCAAACTGCAGCGCAGAGTGTTGGGTGGTCAGTAGGTGATGGAGTTGAATAGCAGGGAACCCGAGCAATGATGAGTCAGGCAGTACGCGTTATATTTTTCTCTTTCTCTACCTTCCTTCCTCCTTTCCGCGTACAAGCTCTTGTAAAGGGGGGTGCGTGTTCAACAGTGTAAGCATTCCTGTAACCATGGTCTTCGTTTCTGATGTCCCTGCTCTTGCTCTTCAGACTTAACTGACACTTGCCTGGTATATAGCCCCCTCCCAATTCTGAACAGAAAATTATCTACCACAATCATTTGCATCTTGATAGGTACTCATTCAAAGTAAATTCAGACTCCTTTCTGCGTTCTGCATGCTTCTGAAAAAGGCACCTGATGCAGTCAAAGCTACTCGGGGAACGGCGGCGAGGATGGGAACCCGGGCGGCAGCTGCCATTTCCTGCGCACCTAGGCTGCGGAGTGCTCTGTGCCAGGCTCTGAGCATAATCTCTGAGCTTCGTGCTCGCTGTGAAGGGGGTTGTTCCTGAATATAATACAGATATGAGAAGCTAAGGGTCAGACTTGGTCGAAGACACAAAATTAGAAAAAAAAGTCCGTGTTTTAAAAAATCTGTTTGAAAACCAACATATTTTCTAATGAACCATATTTGCCTGTAACACCAGAAATTATCCTGTGATGAAGAGGAAACCTGAGAGCTTTAGGGGAAATGAAAGCTATCTACTGAAATCGGACATCTGTTTTGTAAAGCTGACGAATAAATATTCAAATATTATTGGTTTTATGCATGGATCTTCTCTCCCCTCATCTTTAACATTTACTCAATCTTTTTATGAAGCCCAGGGAAAAGCTACAGAGGGGGGCTCACAAATAATGTATCTAAATATTTAAAAGTTTTAAATCAAACAATAATATGGTTAAAGGTATTCTATCTTATAACCTGAAGGTCAAATTTGAATTTAGAATTATTGCATGTGGAATTCTGAGCTGAATGTGGTTAGTGCTAGGAGATGGCCCCCCTAATTCCTAGTCCCCAGTCCCAAATGTGCACATCCCCTCCTTCTCTGCTGCTACCTGTGGCTCATCCCATGATGAGGAGGGGCTTGGGGTCCTATGTGGGTCCCCTGCCCACATATCAAACCTCCATCCATATCCCCACACTCAGCCATCCTGTGGCCACATGGGCCTAGAATATGTCCAACAAGAGTATAGAGAGGGAGGCCATAGAAAAATTTAGTCCGGGCAGATTGGGATCCCCCCATGTAACCAGAGCATACACGCCCAAGGGGCTTTCATAGTCCGACTCCACTGGCTCTTCATCACATAAGGAACTGTGCGTTAAGAAGGTCAGAAGTCTAGGCAGGGGTCCCTTCTGTCCTGATTTAAAGCTAGTTGTGTGTTTTGCCTCCAGACATCAAGGATCCAGGGCCCCTTTTCATTGAAGTCTGCATTCTCTGTTCCACAATACCTGTTGGAAGTTCTATCCTCTGCTGTAACTTGGGAATCATGCCAATTTCATTTTTTCTCCTTTGTCCTTTGTCCCTCTGTCTGTCTTCCCCTTTGTCCTCCTTTCCTTGTCATTGTCATTTCGTCTCTCTTTTCCCATGCCCACCCCAGCTAAATGCATTGCCTGGGAATCAGACAGCCTGAATTCAGATACGGGCTCCCTCACTTGTTATTCACATGGCCTTGGGCTGCTGTTTAGTGCCTCTGTGTTACAGATTCCTTATCTCTAAAGCCTGGATAATAAAAGCTCCAATCGTATTTGATTGTGGTGAGGATTACAGGAGATGATGTTTGTGAAGCACTTGGCGAGGTGCCTACTAAATTTAGCAAATTAAAAAACTTTAGCTTCCTTCCCTTCCCTTCTTCCTTCCTGCACTCCCACTTTACCTCCTTCCTTTCGTTTTCTTTCCTTGACTTGTGGCTCCCTTGCTTTCTACTTTTGTTGTTGTTCTTTTTGTTCCTTATTCCATCATTGACTAATCTATAATGTCCACAGTTATAAGGTCGTGGGTCTAGAACCACAGTGATTCTGAACTGAGGATGGCTTCCACTCCCAAAGAACATTTTAAAATGCCTGGAGACAATTTTCTTTGTCACAACTAAAAAGATGCTAATGCATCTGATGAGTAGAACGAGGGATGCTCCTAAACATTTTATAATGCATTGTGCAGGCCCCAACAACAAAAGAATTATGTATCCCAAAGTGTCAATGGCGCTGAGTTTGAGACCGCTGTCCCAGAGGCTCAAACATGAATCACATATCACCTTGAGTGTCTCCAAGTCTTACAGGAGATACAGACAAAATGATAACAATGTCCTATCTTAAGCTGCAGGTACAGGTTGTTGTAGAAATGAAAAGGAGATGTCAATAAACTCTACCTTAGAAAATACAGAGAGGCCTTAAAAAAGAACTAATATCTGGGATGACTCTTAAAAAATACTAAAAATATAATAGAAGTTTTCACTGACTAAGTGCTTTCTATGCATTAGCTATTGGGCTAAACCCTTTCCATACATTATGAGAGAATGTGCTGTTTATGAGCTTTGTGTAGGTAGCAACAATTTCTCTATCTCAGCATTTGTGTCAATGCACAAGATACATATTAAGCTCTCAGTAAGTATGTGTTGAATGAATAGATGGATGAAAATATCTTAGTTCCTATCTTAGAATATAATAAGAACTTAGTAAAGTGTATTCATTATTAATATATCTTTTGTTATTAATGCATGTCACATTAACTTTCCTAGGTCATAAACCAGTAAATTTTAATACAAATTAGTTTGTGACTTCAAGGTTCATTGCCTTAACATTTAAGGCCCAGAAATTCTAGAGTAAGAAAAGGTGAAGGATAAAGCATCACAAATGGAGAAAACATGCCAAGTCATGGAGATAACAGGGGCTGTTGTGAGGCAGTGCTGATTAGATTGCATACGGACAGCCAAGGTTTCCAGGCAGAATAACAGTGATGAGGATAGAAAGGCTGGTTGCGGTCAAATTGCAGAGGCCCCAGTATGTCATGTTAAGGTGGGCCTGGGATCTGGGCTATTGACAGATCAATGACTAAGTGATTCTTCTGCAATTACCCCTTCAGTCTATAGGCATGGGGTAAAGTGCAAGACACGGCTGCATTCCAGCTCAGTGAACGCTGAGCACTTGATAAAAGAAAGGCAAGTGGGAAAAGAGATGGATTTGGGAGGACTGAAAGGATAGATGTCCTTAAAAAACAGGAGAAAGCAACCTAGAACAAATACACACACAAACACACACACCCAGGAAAATAATTGTATGTGATACCAAAATTACATGATGCCAACTTTATTGCCTAACATCTTTCTTGCAATTAAGAATTCAGTATTAAGATTTTTCTACGTGTCCTGTCATTATCACCCTTTGTGCTAACAGTGTTTTTCCTTCACACAGGTGCTATAGGTGCAGATATTTTGGCACCAAATAATTAAGACTGTTGCCAGGAAGTCTTGCCACACAGCAAGACTTCTAAACTCAGTCATGATCTAATCTTGATTCGTGTAATTCTATTTTCAGTGAGACTCCTCCAGTCAGCTTCAGAGATGAAACCCTAAAATAAATTAATTATTTCTGCTTTATTGAAGTGGGCCAATGACCAGAGAATATCAGTCAGTAAGTACCCTTTTCAGATTTCTCTCTCCTAATTTTACTTATTCCTCAAGGGCCATCTTAATCCATTAAGTGCTCTTATGTGTTATGCAATTACAATGCAATAAGAACTTGCTACATGATTTAAATATATCTCATGTGGGCCTCGCAATAGCTGTGGATAGCTAATCTTCATTTTGCAAGTTAAGGCAGTATGTCTTAAAAATCCAATAATAGCCAACATTTATTGAACAGGATAAATGGCAACAAACATGTTAAATGCTTTTTTACACATTATCTTACTTTATTCTCAGAAAATATTTTTTGTAGATTCATCTTGACTATCCCTTGACACACCTGCACCACAGTAATGCACAAAACTATTCTCCTCCTACTTCTATACCCCTTGACATTGAGTGCCAAGGAGTAGGTATTCAAGCAATGTGTTATGAAGAATAAGAAAAAAAAAAGGGAAGAAAGAAGGGAAGAGAGACCTGGTTGTAAGAAAGAATGGAAGGTAGGAGGTAATGAAGTTTATAACATGCCAGTGAAAAAGGAAGATAGGAAAATAATAAGTAAAGCTCAGTGTGTTCAGCTCTACAATGAAAGTATACGCAAGATAACAATACAGCACAATGGAAGGCATTTACATCAATTTGGGGGATCATGGAACACATCCATGAAGATGTTTTGTGTTGGTTATTTCCCATAAAGTGAAGAGTAGTTGCCTGGACAACAAAGAGGAAAGGAGTCCTGACCCACATAATTGAACAAAGGAAGAAGTATGGAAGTTATTAATCTTAGAGAATCACGACAGCCACGCCCATTGGGCAGATGAAGATACCAGCTGTGCATGCTCTGGACCTACTCCTTAACTCTAATAACCTAAGGAGTGGGATTTAGTTACAAGGAACATTTGGCAAGATCCTTTAACTGCAGATATAGCAAAACAAAGGAAACAAAAAACATAAATTATGGATATGGCTTTACCCAGATGTGAGCACTTTAGCACTTGGCTCCTTCATTCTTCAGCACCTCAGACGCTGAGCTATAGCATGGTTCCTACCACAAATCTCCCCGGGTGACTCCCCGTGGTTGCCACTGCAGCCCTGGGAAGAGAAGGTACCTGACGGTGGCACTTCCTAGAATCATCATTCTGGAAGCCGATTCTTACCAATAGCCAAATAGCGAAGCATTTATTGGAGTTATTTTTGAACAGATGTTAACTCTTTAGCAAAACAGTAGAGACCTTGTGGTTTGGACCATAATTGACACATTTTTTCCCTCTTAGCATACCATTTAGTGCTATGCCTGTAGTAAATTCTTAGAGAATATGTGCTCAATTAATTAAAGAATAAAGATGCTAATTCTTTAACTCTCCGACAATTTTCTAAAAGAGTAAAGTCTATCTTCTAGTCACTGGCTGCAAGGGTTGTATAAAGGAGAGTGTAGCAAAAATAAATAAATAAATAAATAAATAAATAAATAAATTCAGCATTGAAAAATGAACTAAGGAGAAAAGACATAAAGCCATTACTCAGAGAATCACAGAAATAACGGTAGAGGCAAATGTTGATATAATATGCTAAGTACAGAAACAGGAAAGATTAGAACATTATACAGAACAACTTAGAAATCAGAAGAAGAAAAATAGAAAGCCACTTTGTAAGAGTCAGCAAAATATTATACTAATAACCAGACATTGAAATGCTTACTGTGGGAATCACTACCTCCTTCCTCTGCTATAGCCTTAGCATATGCTCAGGACAAAACAAGAGGCCATAGTCATACAGCCGCCTTAAGAAAAACGCAATGCATCAAAATTTAACTTAGCAATTCGGCAAACATTTATTATGTATTTACTCTGGGCTGAGAATTGTGTGAGGCTGTAAAGATACAAAGATGAATGGGGAAAAAGAGAAACGAGGCCCTGGCTTACTGGGGCAAAATGACATGCATTATAGCTTTGAGTTAACAATGTGACGGGTGTTATAATAGAAGTATATGTGCAAAGCTTTAGAAACACAGAGGCGAGAACAGTTTAATCTGTCTGGGGGAGTCCAGGAAAACAACAACAACAATAAAAAACAACAACATTTGTGCTTGGTCTTCAAGGTAGATGAAAAGTTTCCTAAATAAGCAAGGCGGAGTTAGGGACAGATTTTTCTAGGTCAAGGCAAGACCATGAGCAGATGGTAATGAAACAAACACATTTTCGGCATGTTGGAAAACTTATTTAAAAATAGCAAAATGTGGCCGAGGTACTAGCTACCTGTTTAAGGATGAAAAGTAAGTAAGTAGTAGGTGGGTTATAAAAGGCCCTGAGTAATATGGAAAAAAAACCTGGACTTTTTTTTTTCTGTACCTAAAATATTAGAAGCTTTAAAATGAGATGCGATCTGAACATGTTGTGGAAGAATCTCGCTAGTGTCATGATAAAAATAAAACAAGCTTGGAAAAGTCTTAAAAAGATTGAGGAAGGGAGGTTAATTAGTAGGTGAGTTTTAGTAGAATGAAACTGAGAAAGAAAGTGGAAATAAATGAAAACATCCACACAGTCGCTTTGGGCACAAACTCTTGCTAGTGGCCTTTTTAAGAAGAATCCAGATATCTACTCCTGTGGATACTTGTAAACAACATTATATAAACACACCAATGGCCGACATTATGTAAAATACCTTGGATTTGAATGTTTTATAAAATGCTTGGGCTTTCATCCTATCATTCTTACCCAACACATTAATATCTAACAGACATTTGTTGTGCGAGTGAATGAAAGTGTCCTATGAAATTATGCTCAAAGGTTCTTCTCTCTGGTCAACCATATTGGACCCCTATGAGGAGGTCCTTTATGTCAGAGACAGCTGTGTCAGGTGGACACACTGAGCACATGGAGCACCAACAATAACTTACTTGTTTGTTTATGTTATCAATAAAGTACTTTCTGAATATGAAAATTAGTCTGTATACATTTAGGAAAGACTAGGTGAATGGAGTGTTAAGCATTTAAAAACCCCACAAAACCTATGACTTCGATAAAGTATTTCTGTGCACAGAAAACCCCAGGGTTATGGGTAGTGTTGGATTTTTGCTTCATTTTAGCATAATATGATGATATATCCTTTTAAAAAGAAAAAAACACTTTGGCTATTTTCTAATATTTAAGTTAATATGGCCTTTTGGTATTAGACTATTTTTAAAAAGTGTTCTTGCTTGGCATAAATTTTTCCTATTTATCAGTATTGGTAAGAACATTTTATTTGAAGCTGGATGGAGCTAGATTCGAGTCCGGGAGCTTTTCCTCAATGGTCGTGTGACCTAGAAAGAGACTAAATTTCTTCGACTCTCAGTTCTTTATCAATAGGTGGAACTAGTGCCATGCATCCATTTTTGGAAACAGCAAATGGAACAATGTGTGAGAAATGCCCAACTCTCTCCCTGAGCACCTGTAAAGGTTCAAATTTCTGCTTTTCCCTCTTTCTCTTTATCATTGCTCTTATCCCCCTTCCTACCTCTCTGAATGCAAGTATTTTCTAAAACAAATAGTAACTGGAAAGCAAAATAGCTACAAAGTTCATGGAAAGTTCAAGTAATTACATTACTGGTATTTTGATCTCAAATTAAAAACCCTGACTCCTTTAGAGGACTGCCAGATATTTTGGCAATAATTCAAACACCCAAAGCTTTTCCTGTCTCAGGTGATAGCCTTTACAAAACAATTTTAATGAACAAAGTACCAAGACTCTTTGTGTGTATTCCTGAGCAATGTAGTTATATTAGGATTTTGCATTTCAGGGACAAAAAATAAACTTTAGAAGTCTTCACTGAGACAATGATGACACTCACAGGCTACCCACTGCCCAACAAATTTGCTTTGTCAGTTTCTTCTTAGCTATGGCTTAACCTTCTCTCTGACCTGGACATAGCGATGGACTTACGGTCTAAAGCCATGTTAAATACCTCCCAATCCCTCAATGCATTTATCATGGTATGTTTATTTAATTTGATTTTATTCCAGTGTTAATGGTTTTGTTTCTGTCCTAGTGACTCAAATCCTTTATCCTGAACTTATTTACTATAGTGGGTCTGGGATAAAGTTTGTAGAGAGCCACTATTTAAAGTAAGGAAGAGTTGGATCCCATAATGATGTTATTAATCTATTTTATACTCTCATTCAGACATTTTCCTAATGTCATACTGACAGTAAGCCCTTTGTCATAACTGGAAATTAAAAAGCCCTTGATGGTGCATTGTTTAACCTTTATTTCTAGAAACATTTCTGTCCCTGTCTTAGAGAAAAATGCAAAATTATTTAAAGAAAAGTTACAGATGAGTCAGGAAATGAAAGGAAATTTGGCTAAGATGTATTAGTAACAGTTATCAAAAGAAACTGAGGTTTAAAAGGAAAGAAAGGTGAGAAACAAATGACAGAATAAGAATATATATATATATATATTTTTTTTCAATAGCCTAGGGTAAGGGAAAAAGCTAAAGAAATACATGCTTCCTTTCTGGAAGACCATTATCTGCAGGGGCATAAAGTTGACTATGCTTTGGAGAATGTCCTTGCTTAATACTGCCCAGAATGGATTTACCGTGGATATGGTTAAGGCTGCTTATGCAGCTGAACTCGTCTCTCTCCATCTCCACTCCCTGTCAACGGGTTCTTCCTCCCCTGTTACTCACACAGGTAAATGGCACTTGCATCTCCACAGGTCCCCAAACCAGAAATCTGGGCACATCTCTGACCTTTCCCTTTCTTCCTTTGTATCCTTCCATCATCAAATTTGTTGGTGCTACCTCCTAGAATATTTGCACAATCCACTTACTCTTTGAGCAGGTCCACTGTAACTACCCTAGACCTGGATACCACTACTACTTCTTCTTTTTTTTTTAAGGTTTTATTTAAGAGATGGGAAGGGAGGGAGAAAGAGAGGGAGAGAAACATCGATGTGCAGGAGAAACATCAGTTGGTTGCGTCTCACATGCCCCCAACCGAGCTGGTGGCCATTAGGTTCAAGGGACAATGCCCAACCCATTGAGCCATGACAGCCACAGCTGAACACCACTACTTCTTGATCAAAATATTGGAGAAGACTCCTACGTTGCTTGCAGCTTCTATTCCAACCAGCCCTGAAACAGACCCTAAAAACAGGGTAGCCACACATAGTACAAATATACTATTTTCCTATTTAAAACCCTTCAATGTCTTCCAGTTATCTCAAAATTAAATCAAATGTCTTGAAAGTACTTCTGCATTATCTGGCTAAGACTTTCCACCTTCATCATCCACCTTCATAATGATTTACATTATACTAAAGTTCTTTCAGATCTGTGCTTTCACCATAAGTTTTCTTTTCCCCATCTTTTTACACACTTTTTTCTCTGCCTAAAAAAATTCCTCCTTCCTCATATCCCTTAGCTCTTTGCTTAGCCATCAGTCTCTCAGGAAAACTTTCTTGACCACATCACACCTTGTCAGTTATTCCTTTGAGGTGTTCTTACAGTATCCTATATTCCCCATAACCAGTACCTAGCAGATTATTTACTGTATTGTGAATTTACTCATTTGTATCTTACATTTACTAGTAAATTCTTCAACAAAAGAAGCTAAGTTGATTTGCTTCTTTTTTTGTAACTTCAACAAATGGAACAGTGCTGAGCATATAGTGAGGACTCAAAAATTTTTAATGATAAATAACTAAATGTGTTAGGCTTATGGCCTGAGAAGCTGTGCTTAGACTCACATGGAAATGTCTTTGTTTTTTATGGCCTAAGCAGATTATAAATAGGTAACTTAAAACTATTTTTTAAATTTCAAACATTCAACCTTTTAGATCACTTTGCCCCTTTCTCTACATGAAGGTCAAAGTTAAAAAAAATAATCTACTATAATCCTTAGAAAACGTATCAGCATATTTTTAAGTATTCTTTTTTTTTTCTGTTAAACTAATTGCCAAAGGATCACTCTCTCCTCTCTCACATATTAGTCTACAACTGGTTAACTGTGAGTTACTACCTTCATGGACTAGGGAGATGTAAGATATAGTCCACTTATCATTGAAATGGAACTCATGAGCATAGGAAATTCCTGTTTTCCAAAAGCCCAAAGTTTATTCTAGGTAAATAAACCAAGATCCATACCAATGGATTATTATGCTTAGAGAAAGGGAAGCTTCGTAACCTGATGTTCATTGATAGTTGAAAAAAATTACGCCAAAAGTTATATATTTAAGAAGTAAATGTAAATGACCCTTGGGCTTGGAGTCTAAAGCCAAGTTATCAATGTGACAGAAACAATAATATTACTTTGATCAAGACATTTTAATTTTTGGTTTACCTCCTCTGTAAAATGAGGCTGTCTGCCTCACTTTTCCTAACCTGTCGAGTTTTATAAAGCTCAAATAATAATAACATTGACTCTGGAAAATACCCAGGTTCTAAAGACTTGTGTTATCTAAC
Source organism: Mormoops blainvillei (assembly GCA_004026545.1). Classification (NCBI taxonomy): domain Eukaryota; kingdom Metazoa; phylum Chordata; class Mammalia; order Chiroptera; family Mormoopidae; genus Mormoops; species Mormoops blainvillei. The sequence goes on along the minus strand of PVJD01000100.1, from coordinate 252,928 downwards.
AGAATTCTCTAGAGAAGAGCTCTGCCATAGGACGCGGTGAGCACCATACTGTGAAGGTTGCACTGTTCTCTGTCTCTACCTAGAAGGAATTGCATTCTGGGAAATAAAAAGCAGCAATATTCTTCTACTTCTGGTGGCTTATAAATTGCCTGGAAAATAATGTGTGCTCAATAACTGTATGCTGAATAAAAAAAGAAAGAGAAGAGTTTATATGCATACTTTTCCTGATGTAGAAACATCAACTACTATTTTGAGAAGAATAAATATCTAAATTAAGCAGAGTGCATTTCAAGGACCAGGGAAAGGGAGCTACTTTATCATAACTACCCACTCTAATCCAGTTTCTATGCTAATAACTTTAGATATTTTGTTCCATTTGAACTTCTCACCTCTGAAAGGAAGTTGGTGCCATTTTACTGATGAGGCAACTGAGGCTCAGAGAGGTTAAAGAAACTTTTTCAAAACTAATTAGTTAATATAATAAGATTAAAAACCAAGTTTGCTGCTTCCAAAGTCCATTTTCTATCCACTTTCAATGACTAATAGAGGTAGGATTCCCAGGCAAAAATGAATATTTTCTGTAGCTTCCTTTTAAAGATTCCATACCTACTTACATTTCCAAAAAGCAGGTGGACCTCATAATAGCCCTCTGTAGCTAAGGACCATTTTAATCACTTTCTACTAGAGAAAGGTGAATTATGCTGTTTGGTCAGAAATTGTAGGATAAATGAGGGTCCTGGCTGCAGCGCGTTTCCTTGATGTACATGTAACATGAACCTAAATCGCTCTTGATGACTCAGTGGGAAAGATCAGCAGGAGTGTCTTCAACAGCCAGTCGGAAGCCTGCTCTGCAGCCTGTTCTAAACGTGATTTGAGGAGGAAAAGTTTGCAGGAGGGCTCAAGGTTGGTCCTGCTAACTCTGTACTAACCAACACTAGCTGCTGAGTTCAAACTTCTCTAATTTGTTCTGATATCCTGCATTACCAGGTCACCAGTACAAACTGAGTTAAATCCTTCCCAAAACATACAGAACACATCTGCAATATTCTCACGCTGCATAAACATCGTGTTTATTGTGAAGAACATTTTTTCCTGTAAAAAGGTGTAGCAGAAGGCAAACAATGACTCTAAAAGTCCTTTCTCCCTCCACGTGACATGCAGAAATTAGTTTAAAGTCTAAATGTGTCATGGTGCTCAGTCACTCAGGTGCGGTACAGCTCAATCCCTTTCTCTTTGTGGTCTCCGACCATAGTGGAGTGTTGTGAGAAAATGCTGCAAGGCTATTTGACTTGCATCTAGTCTCAGCCTTGATATTTCTTTGCTGGGAAGCCTTGGTAAGTAGAAAGTCCTCCTATAATTATAATATAAACCATCAGTCCCTGTACTTTCATCTGGACTCTACTCATACTTCTAGATTCAACTTTAATACTGTTGTCTTGTGAACAAAAAAGGGGTGGGCATGTTCAAGTTCAGGGACTGAAAGTAACCTCGTGGGGGGATTGCATCATAAACTTCTAACCAAGCAGGTCATGGTGGGCAGTCATACCCAGGCCTATGACTCCTTTAGTAAAACGTTTAAGCAAAGCCTGTTATTGTTCTAGGTTAACACACCTTTGAATGCCAGGAAGAGTCCTCTTTTTCAGGCCCCTGGAAAAAAGTTAACCAGCAATCATGAGAGCATATAATCCTGTTAACTATTCTGTAATCCAGCCCCTACTTTGCTTTCTCCCACTTTCAAGCAACCTTCCTTACTTCTCCTCCTTAATTCCAGATGTATCAGGGAAATTGCAAAGTTCTCATTTTCTTGAGCATTTGAGATCTTGCTTCCCAGTATTGTCCTCAGTATGGCTCAAATAAACGCTTACGAAAATTCTCTACAGGTTTGGACATACTCACATCAACAGTCTTTTGAATACAAATTCTACATGAAAGGGAGTTTTCTTATCAATTTTCTATTCCTCCATAACAGAGGACCATAAATGTGAGGTGATCCTTGACTTCCCAGGATGACAATCTTTTCCTGGTGGCCCTTATTCATTTTTACGTTTGTCTCTGATAGGGCACTGATAGCATTGAACAACCTGCATTTGCTTAGATATTTGACCCCCATCAGACTGAGACTTTAGTATCTTTGTACCTCCAATTCCTAGAACTCTTTATGGCTTATGGATTTAAATCAGTATATCCTTGTACATTGTGTGATTTTGTGACTATTAAAGCAAGTCCTTCTATTTTTAAGTCTTTGCTTTTACTAGAGCCAATTCTGATCCCATTCTTCAAACATCTCTTGTTTTCCGTTGGTAGTACCTAGTAGAAAATACGTATTGAATTCCTACCATAATAAACATGATAGTTAATACTTACATGGTGTTTATTATGTGCCTGATACTGTTTTTAATCTTTTTATCTATCACCTATATTTATACTTACATATAATAGATATTTACTATGTATTTATAAATATTTATGAAATGCATTATATAACATATTCTTATATTTTGTTACATAGACTTATAATTATATTTATCAATAATACATATTCTATTACATATATTATATGTTAATATATTTTTATATATGAATTATATATTTAACTTCCCTCTATACCTGCAGGTGACTATTATTATGATTTTCATTTTCTAAATGAGAAAACTGAGGCACACCGAGTTTAAGGAACTCATCCGGGATCATGCTAATAGCAATTTCCAGAATCAGGGTTATAAATTCAGATAATCCAATGTCAATGTCCATTCCTTTAATCATTACTCCATGTTGTCCCTCTTTGAAGTAGGCATTTATGTAAATGTTTTTAAATTATTCTTTACAACAATTCTATGATGCTATTACTACCATCTTTCTTTAACCAATGAGGAAATAGAGATTCAAAAATATTTGGTAATTCACTCTCAGATTTCATGTCTAATAACTATCCACAGTCAGAAGTTGCTTGACTACATCTTTTAACTTTGTGCCCAATATTTGTTCTATGCTATAGTATAGAATTTAATTACTTAGCATTCATTTCATACCTTTTGGTCTGTATCCTCCAACTGGACCTCCAATTTCTTGTAGACAAATTATATATGTAATATTAGTATACATTCTTCAACATGGATCATAATTCATGGCATATAAAATTAAAATTAATTGTTACCCTATTAATTAATATTGAATGGGACCTACAGAAGTAATTATATGCCTTTGTATGTCAAATACTGGAATAGGAGTGTGTTACAAATACAAAGATATGGGCTATGTGAAGAGGCTTTTAAACAAAGTGTAACTGGAGAGTTAAAGAAAATTTATGGCTTTGGGTTATTATTCACACAGCATGAAATTGAGAAGTAATTTAGTCTTGTGGGTAAAACACAAGAAGTCAAGAATTGTGAGCTCTGTACTTTAAATTCCACCGTATATGATTTCTTCACATAACATCTCAATCTATGAAATGGGGATAATTTAAATGTTGCCAAAAAGAAGAATCAAATTTTTCACTGATTAGCCCACACAGAAAAGTGTTAGACAAGTATTCATTACTTATAAGAAGCTTAAGCCATCTAACTCTTTCTACGTGGATTTCTTTTGTCTCCACAAACCAGCAGCATCAGTATCACTCTGAAGCTTACGAGAAATGCAGCGTCTCTGACCCTGTCTCAGACCTATGAAATTAGAATCTTCAGTTTGAACAGAATTCCCAGGTGATTCACATGTACATGAAAATATGAGAAGCATTGGTCTAACTGACATTTAAGATAATTGGCACCTCGGTTTTAATCAACTTTTCCCATCTTCCAAACTGTACAAACCTCAATCATTTTGTTCAATCTTTTTTGTTCCTTAGCCATATGTTTGGCATTATCAAGCAAATATTTCTTTTTTCTTACTGTGTTAAGAACACTTAGCATGAATAAGTACCTTGAGGCTAGGTCAATGTAGTGTTCTTATGTTGTGTTCTTTTACTATGATTTACATAGTTCTTTGATGAATTTTTAAAAATTAATTTATAGTTAAACTCAATAACTTACTATTTTATATTGGGTTTCTTGATTCATCTGTCTTGAACTTAATTTTAAAACTCCACGAGGGGAGTGAGCTAAGTGATTTTGAAGGTCTCTTTTGGTCTCTGATTGTGTGGTTATTATATTTTCTGTTATAAAAATCAAACCACAAGAAAGATCAGACACATACGCATACAATAGTATTCTCAAAATCAGAACCAACCAGAATATCCAATCAGAGCACATGATATCACAACTCACAGAAGGGAACAGAAAGTAGCATTTGTTCCAAGGCTGATCTAAAACTAAACCATGATTTATTTCTACCTATAGGAGTCCCTAACCAGTATAAATAGTGGCTATGTAAGGAGGAGCACAGACATCATGAAGCCTTGGCCTTTGTATCTGTTTCCTATCCTATTTTAATTTAATGCAGCAAGGCAATTAAGTTTATTTATAAAAACATAGATTTAAGGAATTTTTAGAACCACTGTCATGTTTATTAGCTCACTGCATTTATAGTTCAGGACACAATAAGCTTTGTGTGCCTACCATAAACCAAGCATGATCAGTCTCCGCGTGAGAGACAACGTCCGGCATAAGACACAACCCCTATCCATGAATTATTTCTTCTCCAATATCCTTCATTCCAAACACCATTTCTTTGTGTTCCTCAGTGGCAAGTGAGTGCCTCAAACTTAAACTTCGAAAATCAAACTTGTGATTGTTACTTTTCCCTAGATTGCCCTGCCACAAAACAATGAAACAAACAAAAATTCTGAATTTCTCTTGCATTTTCTTTAATGGAATAATAACTTCATAATACCTCTTGAGGCCTAAGGGAACAGCGTCAGAGTTTACAGTGGTGAGAAGCGGAGAAGGGCAGGCGGGCCACAGAGAGGACGGCTGTGGGAAGCGACAACTGCGCACCGCCCTCCGTGAGCGGGTGTCTGTGCCACATAGTCAGAGCCTGTTTCTACTGAGCAAAGCAATTGATCAGTCTTTTTGATAACCGCTACGCCAGTTGCCATGTCTACCGAACTCCAAAATATGTTATTTTTCCACTGTGCTAAACTATGATTTGTGTAAAATTAGATTTGAAATTATCTTTAAATAGCCCGATCTTCATCAGCCTCCTGACACACAGCATGACCACAGCTACTGAGAAAGGCATCACGGAACAAACAGTGCCGAAGAAAACAAATGAAACCGCTTAGGAAATGAGGAAACATTAAAACAACGGATTTCAATGTTGGATCTGTGGCTCTGGCTATAGTAAAATAGACATGCAAGAAAAGAAAAAAAATTCCTTTAGATTTAGGAAGTGTTTTATATTTTTGCTTCAAATGTTTCAGGGTTGCTATTACAATTAGCTTTTAACTAAAAATAGAAGATTGGGGTGGTTGCAATGCACGTTAGATGATTGAAATGAAAAGTCTATTTTTATGTAAGGGGATGAGTTCAAGTTTGGAGAATGGGTTTGCACCTCGGCTCCACATGTTTACTAGCTGTGTGACTTCCACAGCTTATTTTATGTCTCTCAGCCTGCTTCAGTTTTCATATGTATAAAAACGGTATGATGGTTCAGCATGTACTTCATAAACTAAAGGTCATAATTGATATTAACCATTTAGCAGAAAGTGTATAAATAGTCGATGCTTGATAAACGGCACATAATGTTCGTATTATCATCAAGATTATCACTATAGTAGTGCTTCTTGTTGGCAGCAGAAGCAACTTATATAACTGGTCGGGTTTGAAAGAAAATACATACACAAGTCTCCAAGCCCTTATTTCTCATTTTTACTTTTCTTTGTTTCTCAATCCCTTTTTCATTTCTTTTTTTTACAAAAGTGTTTTTTTATTTAAATATTGTATTGTTTATTATATTACAGTTGTCCCAATTTTTCCCCCTTGCTCCTCTCCCCCCTACCCACCTTCCTTTACCACAGTCGACTCCCACACTGTTGTCCATGCCCGTGGGTCATGCACATATGATCTTTGACTAATCTCTTCACCTTCTTTCAAACAATTTCCAACTCCCCCCTTCCGTCTTACAGCTGTCAGTCTTTTCCATGTTTTTATGCCTCTGGTTCTATTTTGCTTGTTAGTTTATTTTGTTCATTGGATTCCACATATAAGTGAGTTCATATGGTATTTGTCTCTCATCGACTGGCTTATTTCACTTAGCTAAATCTCTTTTTATCTTCCCTCCAATCTTTACCCACCGCCACTGAGCCAAGACATACCCTCTTTTCCATGCTTATATTGAGAGGTCTTTGAATAAATAAGAACCTGAGATGTTTTTAAAAGTGATATCCCACTTATCATCTAATCTAGGCAGAGTCATGGCTTGAGGATATGAAATGTTTCCTTCTAATATTCAGGTTTCAGTTGAAATGAATAGAAGTTCAAAGCCACCCAAAGATAGAATAGATATTTGAATTAGGAAACATACAAACAACTAGGACTCCAAATTAAATGGGTTTTCACAATAAGGTGGAAAGGGGGTGGAGAATTCCATGATAGCAGAGATGAAGTTTTGCCCGAATTAAAAAGTATCCTGAATTATGAATATTTAATGTCTAGAAAGATTGAGTATTGTTTCAATGTAATACAGGTTTGAAATTAGAAAAAAATGTAATTAATATTATCACTTTTTATTAAAAGGGGCCAGTAAGGACAATCAAAGAGATATATAGATTTAAGCAAATTATGTATTTATCAGTAATATTTTTAAAGCCAAAAACAATTTCAATAAATAATAGCAATGGAGAAAATAGAGAAATTTAAAGAAGCATGTCAGCGAATAGTGTGAGCAACATTCATCAAAATATTTTATTTTCTAAGGCTTCTCTTTGTTTGATGGAAAAGGCAAATAATTTGCTTAGAAACTGTGTTTTAAAAGAGATAGTCATAAATAATAAAGTAAAAATTATTGATGGTTCAGTATGTTGCCTGCAATAGAGTTAGCTGTCGGTTGGCTGTGGAAAGAAAAACTATATACATTGCTGCTCTTTTTCCTCTAAGTTGGACCACAGTCCTCTTTATCTTCATATGGGGTGAGTGTTATCCTGTGTGGGCCCTTTCTCATGTATGGGCCAAGTATCAACTGATCTTTCATTTCTCTCTCTTAAGACCAAAAGACTGCTTTTCTTTTTCCTCTCTGAATTTCTAATTTTTCTTAAGGTGGGTATATGGACAGGTGTAGGAATCTCCAGTAATGAAATACAACTTGAATGTCAAGCATTTCGTTTGATATATATTCATTTATTCTTAAATTAATCCTAGGAAGCCATTTATTCCCATCTGCTATTCACCAGTCTAGATAAGGTAAAACATGGAAAATGATTAACATGATGCCTGGCGCAAAGTACTCAAAACCACCAGCTGAAATCATTTTTTATTATTTTTAATTAATTTTTCTGTATGGAGATGAAAAAAAATGACTCACACTGGTGAGGTCACAGAACTGACTCTAGACTGGAACTAAAATTTCTGTCATTTTGGCCAAGATTTTCCTGCTATAACAAAGCTAACTGTTTTGATTGCTGTGACCTTGGTTTTTCCTAATAGTCATAACTGGAAGATATTACAAATTAAATATAAAACATAATTTGCAACCTTTAAGTATTTGAAAAAAGCACTGTAGAATGTAATACTTAAGTAATGAAAAATTGAGCTGTATCTCCTGTGGTTTGATTTTTTGAAGCAAAGATACACTTAATTTCTAACATGTGTTTTCTCTCATTTGACCACATAAGTACTGTGAATACAATTAACCAAAATAGACATGACAAATGAATTTCAAAGCAAAGCATATTACCATATTGTATTTGTTTCCTATAGGGCAATAAGAAAATACAAATTGATTCTATTAAATATCTGCAAGTCAGAAGTGTAATGCCAACATTTTAGCAGGGTTATGTTCCTTCTGGAGGTTTCAGGGAAGAACCTGTTTCCTTGTCTTCTCTGTCAGAGGCTCCCTGAATTCATTCGCTCATGGCCTCATCCCACGCCTTTGAAGCCCATCCAACCCCTGCTTCCACTGTCCCAACTCCTGCCTTTGACCCTCTTGCCTTCTTATTATAAGGATCTTTGTGATTAAATCGAGTACACCTAGATAATCTAGGATAATCTTTCTTAATAACATTAGCAAAGTCTCTTGTACCATGTAAAATAATATATTTACAGGTTCTGGGGGTTAGGATGTAGAAATTTGGGGGGAGGGGCCATTATTCTATCACATATACTAAATAAATTGACAGGAGCAAATTATTAGAGAAACTGTCTTTGATCACATTCTCCAGAAAATAAACTCAGGCTCTGAGACTTCTATGCTTGAGGATTATTGGGATGCAGTCCTGAAAACGACATCTGTGAAGGGGTGGAGAAGAGCAGAACTAAACAGAGGGAGAAGTTAAGCTGGGATGCGGTTGCAACAGAAACTTGAGCTGATCCCAAGGAGCATGGAAGCTGGCCCTGCAGACTGGAGCTGAATCAAAGCAAGGAGGAAGGCTGCCCTCAGGAAGGGTTTTGGTGAATCTGGGCAAAGCATCACCCCTCGGCAGAAAAGAATTCTCAGACTACCAGACATAAGCCGCCAAAAATTCAGGAAGAGGGACCCAATAAATAACTTGGTCCTAAGTGGGATCTGGGTGGTGAAGCACAGGGTTCACTATAGTCCACTTGTTTTTCTGCTTAAAGCTACTTTCTTTATACAGCAAGTTCATTCCTTGTGGGGACGGTTCTTCTAAGATTTTTGTCAGTATCTTTTCCTGGTATCTACCTTAGAAATTTTTTTGTTTTTATCTTCTAATTTTCTTCGAAGCACTTCAATGACCAATAAAACTACTCTCTCTTGTTCAACATAAGGGTGGGGCAAAGGGAGGTTTATAGTTCTTTGTATGCAAAATATTGCAATAATTAATAGATAATAATAAAAGAACAAGCTCTGCATTTTGTATACTTTAGCAATGGGGAGTTGTAGCCCTTCCCACCATTCTTTTGACATTGTTTCTATAAAGTATGTGTTGTGTAGATAAACAGCATATTTATATAAGAATCCTAGGAACTAACTTCAAAGGACATAGGCTCAGACCTTCAGTTGCCCCAGTGCTGGAAGATTTGCTGACTTTCGACCATAAAGTGAGGATGACATAAAGCAAGAATGTCAAAGACCAGGATGATACACACCAGACCATCGCTTGACCAGTTTTGAGATCCTTGTTGGAAGGGACTGTGCTGATCTGCACGCAGTAGAGAACTTTTTGACCCCCTCCCCTTGATCTCTTTGTTCTGCTTTCCTTCTCCCTCCTCATAAAAACCTCTGCCTCCACTGAGATGTTAAGATGGGCTTTGAGACAATAGTCCCCTATCTTCTCAGGTTACTGGCATATGAATAAATCGCTGCCATTTTCACCAGTATCTGTCTCACGAGTTTGGCTTTTGTTGAGGCAGGCAGCAAGACCTGCATTGGGTAACATGCTCCCCACTCTCCATTCTTTTCTTGGGTCATGAGTTCTTCTAAATAAAATGAACAACCAGGTATACCACTAGCAGCTCTTCTTATAAGGACACCTTGGCTGTCTTTCGGGGCTGCTCTTGCCTGGAGGTGTAGTGCAGCCTATTTTTGGCTAGCACTCATATGCTGAGATGCCCCCATCTATGAAAAAGTGTACTCTTTTACGTCCTCTGTGAGCTGGTCACAAGAGACCACGCCCAGCCCTTCAAGAAGCCATAGATGTAACATTTAATTACACTTGCCTGCTTTTGACTAAATGCCATCACCCTGTCCTTCATTCTTTGAGGAGCCTCTTATCCCCATTATGACCAGAAAATCCAGGTCTGGGCTAGTTTTTCTCTTCATTTCCCTACCCTGTAGGGGAGAACTGACAATGAGCTGCTCAGGGTTGCTGATTCCTCATGAAGACATTCCTCATGGCCTTGGTAAATGGATTTTCCTCCAGGCCCTCCTTTGCCATTTTCTAGCCCTATGTTCTCTGTTCACTCCAGTGTGCACATAGTTCTGAGCCATTTGATCACTTTTCCACCATATGATGTGGCACTTCTACTTCACTTATCTTTTCTCCAAGTTTCCAAGAGCATTCATAGTTTCTTAGACCTATGGCTTCTCCCGGAGTCCTTGCCAAGGTGTTCAATCTTGTATCATGGAAGAGTGCTGTTATATTCATAAATATTTCTAGATAAACTTTCCTTTATCTCAAATAACATTTCACCCTTCCCTGGGTATAACATCTCAGAATCCACACAGCCTCCTAGCTCCTGCTAGTACATGTTGGTTCTTCATTTGGTCTCTTTAGGTGTTTAAATGACTTTTATTCTATAGAAACAGCACCTCTCTAGTCAGATTATACTGTAATTTCATACTAGTCATTGGTTTGGAAGCCAGGAGTAGAGGTAGGGGTAGATCCTGAAGTGGGCGCTTATTGTCTTTCAAGGCAAACACCTCTCCTTTATCTTTAAGTAGGAATGACTATTAGCCTTTAACAGAAAGGGTTGGGCCATTTCTGCAGGCCCAGAAGTTTTGCTGGAATGTGAAAATTTAAAGTTTTGAAGTGCATCTATCCAGATGTTCTCACTCTAAATTTCAGAACCTCACTTCCCCCTATTCAAGGTCCTGATCTTGGCATAGCAGACATGCTGGATTTGAGAATTTGATTATTTTTGAAGCTCTATGACCCATATAATTGACTCCTAAACATGATCCTCAACTTTTTCTACCCTCCAGGTGCAGATGAGAGTCTCTTTATATTCAGCCAAGAAGGTCCTCTGGCTTTGACAGTTTGCCTTTAGTTGGTGATTAAAATCTCTAGTCTTTCATAATCTTTTCTAATCTATCAATAGCACCCTGCAAGAGCCATGCAATTGCATAGTCTTTATAATTGCTACTCCCTCAAACGTTCCTTCCGAAGGTTCTGAGCTATTGTAGCAGTCAGTGCATTATCTTCCATGGAATCCCATCTCTGTTCTTCACCAGTTTTAACAATGCCAGGGGTATGAATGCTCTATCATGTGATTGACAATTGCCTGGAGGATGACCGACTCAAAAAAATCCCATTTACAGTCTGATCCCAAGGAGCATGGGAAGTAGCAGTCATCCCAAAGTACATTTTCGAGGAAATAGACTATTAGGGTGATGTTTGTGTGCCAGAGTTTTATTGCAGAAGCAAGTTTGGCAGAAGCAAGAAGTTGAACTGAGATGTAGCTGTAACAGAGACCTCAGCATATCCTATGGGGAACTCTTGAGCCAGAATAGCCCTTCAAAGTTATCTTGAATCAAGGCACAGAGGACAGACTTTTGTATTTCCCATATCAACCAGTTATCAAATGTGGGTTTTCCCCCAGGAAGTGACATAATCTTAGTTGAGACAACTCACTTCAAGTGGAAGCAATTCCTGGAAAAAGACTTAGATGTGAGATTTTTAGCAGGCAATGCTCTTGGCAGCCCACAACTTATGAAGATGGGATAATGCCTCAATAAATACCTCAATTCTTAATGGGGGATCTGGGCAGCATATCACAGCATCCAGCACAAGATGAGATAAAAATCCTATTCAGTACTTCAAGTTAAGTCATGTAGTATGTTAGCAAAAACAGACTTTGGATGCAGATAGATAGAAACCCAATTTTCACCATTAAGCTAGCGCTTTTAAGATTTATCATCAAAGTAAGGGGATAACATTTAAACATACCTTCAATTATACCTTTTTTTCTTTATACTGTGACCACATTCTTCTGAATATATTTATCAAATTTATGAGGAGTATCTATTAGGTTTTTTTTTTAGGTGAGGAAGATTAAAATGATAAAATGATCAAGGTCTGCACTTGGTTCTGAAAGGCTTGATAGTTCATATCATATTTTCTTATAACTAACCTCATTCTGTAAATGCTATAGGTAAAACAAGAAATCCTTTTCTTCTGTACCTTAGACTTAGATTAGCTATTGTAAATATATTCCAAGATAAATATTTTCTTTCAGATAACATAAATTTCCCTACTATTTGTTTTCAAGAAATAAAATAAATTTATGAATTTGAAAATTAATTTTTAAAACTCTAAAATATTAAAACAAAACAACAGGATAAGAAGTAAACACATTACTTCTTATGTGTTTTAGAGGTTTATTGCAAAGATCAGAAAGATGAGGGAAAGAATTGCTCCTGAGAACTGGACAATAGTCTACCCATACCGGCTATTGGCAATGATATGTATAAACTCTCCTTGACTATCAAATTCTTACGGTATTAGAATAAGCCAAGAGTAAGTACATTTTATGTGTGAGTGCTATTTGCTTGTGATATGCTCATTAAATCCTTGCTAGATTTTAAGTTCATTTGTCTTGTTTACTACTGTGCCTCAAACACAGTGCTTCTCCCATAGCAGGCACATCCACTGCACACTTAATGAAGAAACAATTTACGGTGCACCCAAATCAAAGAGATGTATGAACCCTGTGTTTAGTATAAACTTTTTTAACTCTTCATGTTCCCACAAACCTCATATATGGCAACGGCCAGGGTTCCCTTCTAGAGCGAATATTAACATTATTGCAACCTCATAGTAAAATAAAACATGAGGGGGGACCAAAAAAATACCAGAATTATCTTCTGGAGGGTGGCCCCTTTGTAACGCAGGCTTCCTCTGCTAGAAGAGTGTTCTAGGAACCCATCTGAATCAGTGTACCAGCTGGTGTTGTTGTCAGAGGCTACGTTTGGCTTCAGTGAAATTTTTTTTTGGAAGACTCTTTCAACACGGTGGTTCATTTCGTGGTGAGTGATTTATGAGCACACCTGCCCACAGCCGGCTGAGTGTTCAGCAGTTTTTGACCCAAAACGGCATGACCTCCGTGCCCTACCTTCCCTATTCAGCCAATCTCACCCCAAGCAACTTCTTTTTTTCGTTGTTTCCCCAGAAGAAAAAAGTTCAGAGAGAAATGTTTTGCCAATGTGCAAGAGGTGGAACCGAAACAGTCGAAGCACTAAAAGGCATCAAAATCGACAAGTTCAAAAACCATCTTGAGGTGTGGAAAAAGGCCTCGATAGGGGTATTGCATCAAATGGAGAATACTTTGAAGGCGACTGGAGTTTAAACATGTAAGAATAAATAAAATTTTTTAAAAAATAAATTCCATTTTGGGGTCACCCCTCATGTGACATTCATGTCTTAAGCTCTAGTAAAAGCTTCTTGCATGTTCATTCATTTTCCAAAAGACATTAGAATGAACAAGTCAATTGAGGCACACCACTTACCCCAAATGGTAAGCCTTTCGTATATATTTCATGCTCAATTAATACTTTGATACTTTGGATGATTCCTATAGCTGAAGTGGCAAGGAAAATTTAGATGAGTGTGTATGCAGTAAAAAGGCAAAAGCTAAAGAAGAAGGAATCAATATCAAGCCCATAGTATAATATTCAAACCTACCCTAGTAAAATAGGCACTCCAGTCCAAGATAGAGGTTTTGGGGAAGACATTTTACCCTAAACGATGCTATATTTTCATGAAAAAGAAAAAAAAAAGGCAACCTGGTATAATAAAATGAAGCACCACATATAAATAGTTTAGAGAAAAGCCCCTTGCCCTCTCCTGCCCTTTGTAAAATGGGAATGTTCCCACAGAATTTTCACAGTGCCTGTGTCAAATAGTCATAGAAAGCCTGAAGCCAAAAGCCAAAATATACTCTGTAAATACAGTCAGCTTGAATATAGAATACCAACAAGGTACAAACAGAATAATCTAAGGACATAAAGTCAGAAGATCTTTGTTTAAACTCTGGGCCCTTACAATTTGGGGCAAAAAGAAAAGCACCAGCATGCCTCACCCCTTCATCTCTAAAGTGGAACGAGCCATAGAGACATTGGGTTACTGCAAAGGCTAGGGGGTGACAGAGGCAAAAGCATCTTGGTAATCACATATCTCTAACCTATATTTATAATTTTTGTTATGACAGTGATTTCAAATTTACTCTAGGCTACTGAGGTCATAACTGTGGTGGCAAGGGCTCAAAAGTAAATATAGGTCAGGTAAATAGAAATACAAGCATTTCAAGAAGAATGATATCTGTGCTATGTAGTAGAGGGAAGAAATTCATGTATTTTTAAAATTTGAAATCCACCAAGTGGTCTGGACATTCTTTCTATAGTACTTTTTTTTTAACCTATATTTATTATATTTCTGGTGATTTCAAAATAATTAATAATTACAAATCTTTATATACAAGAAGAGCCCTATCAGCAGTCCTGGTTGGGTAGCTCGGTTGGTTAGGGCATCGTCCCCATATGCCAAGGTTGTGGGTTCAATTTCAGGTCAGGCACATACAAGAATCAACAAATGAATGCATAAATAAGTAGAACCGCAAATCAATCTCTCTTTCTCTCTCTCTCTCTCTCTCTCTGCCTTCCTCTCATTCTCTAAAAAATCAATTAAGAAAAAAAAGAAGAGCCCTATCACATTGGTACATCACAACAGATATGCTTTAGACTAAAATAGTTGAATACATTACTGCAATAAAATACAATTATGCTGCTAAATTATCCCTTGAATTATTGATGTAATATTGACTCATTTAGTATCTCTCAAAACGAATGGGCAGAATATACACTTACAGGTTAATATGCCTTACCAAGGGAAGAAACACACAGCATCTGAACCCATAAATTCAGTAATTTTATAACCCTATGTTTTATTAAAATTCATTAGATTCTTTAAGAGGCACAAGGTCAAGGAAGAGCAAAAAAAAAGGTATTCCGCATTAGTTTAAACAGATACAAAAACAATGCTGATCTGTAACATTTGTTTCTCTGTAATACTGAGATGTGGATAAATAATAGAAACTGTTAATAGCTTATGAACTCTTTGCTCCCAATTATCTAGCATTCAAGGACTGGCTGTGCTTTTTTGCTAGAAAATTTGGTACATTTACTATGTTTCTGAGATAACTAGACAACGCAGAGGTACATTTAAATATCAGTGATCCCAAGGATCATTTTGTATATTCAGTATGTAATTGGTAAATGCTTGTTTGTTTTTTAATTACAGAAGACCCTCATGTTCTTCATTTTAAAGGTAGATATATTATTTGCTTTTGCATATTTCTTTTCTCATAGCTAGTTAGCACCTTGAGACTAGAGCTCATTTTTGAAGTTCTTTGTGAGTGTCCTAGAGGTTCTGAAAATGCACTATATCGAGAGACAAACTAACATATTCCAAAATTACTTAAAACATTCAGATTCTCAGTAGCCAAGGGCAGGCAAAAAAAGATTCAACTGTCAGCATAATAGTTGCCTAAATATCAAGCTAAATGCAATTTTTATACCATATATAAATATGATAATGCTGCAATGAGCAGCAAATATCCTCGGAGTAGGTCTTTTTTGACCAAATATCATTCTTTGAATAAGCTGTCACATAATGAGGTTCTGAGTCTTGATAGCTTTCTGCTAAAATGTTGAACTTTACTGAGTTTTCAGGTAATTACTAAGAGTGAACAGGAGCCTTCCGAGTTATTAGATGTACTGGCTCATGTTTGGTGTTTCTGACATTTCAAGTGAATGCCTAAAACTTTCATGGAATTTTTAGGACTTGCTCTCAACCTTTATTTTATTATTTTAAAGAAGCACACTTTTTCCATCTATTACTGAATAAATGAAACTATGAATGAGAAAACAACAGAAAAAAAATTTTTCCTTCAGGATAAGTGTTCTGTATACCACTGAATGACACCTTAAAATAGCAGAGTTGCAGTATAAATAAAGTGCAAACATGTAAGGTTTTAGTTAAAAAAGAATAATTGTTTGAGTGAGTTCATCATTTCCAGGCTCTGCCAACATAGAAAGAGCCTTTGACCATGCCTGCTAGGGTCGACTGAGAATTGTGCACTGCTCTGAGGATGCCACATGGAGTATGGTAGAGGAAAACTCTGACTTCCTTCATTGTCTTGAGATCTCATAGGCAATGTGAGTAGCATCTCCTGAGTCTGACATCTAATGAAAGCTTTTGCATAGTGTAAATGTCTATGCTACATACTATATACATCAAGGTTGTTAAATTACTTCAACCAAGAAGGTCGCTAGACTGAGACCTCAATGCCTAGTTGATTACACAGGCAAACAAAATCTAAGCTTGCAGTACCTCAAGGCTGAAAAATTGAAATAAAAAAACAACAATCACAAATAGCCAATTAGGCTTCCCAGTAATTCTACCGCTTAAGCTGTAGCCAATCAAATTATTTCCCTGCTCTGTTTTTGCCTCTTCCCTGTGTAAGTCTTTCTCTTACCTCCTGTCAGTGGAGTAGTTCTAAACACTCTGGCTTGCTGCTGCCTGACTAGAACTGATATTTTCACAAATTAACTCTTCATATTTTTAAATGCCTCAGTTTAATCTTTTCATAAGGTCAAATTGGATTTGAAATTGGAAGTATAATATTCATATAGATTTTATATTCTATATATAGAGAGAGAATATATATATAGATTCATATATATATTCATGGCAAAGGAAATGCTATCAGCACACCAGTCCCGATTCCTTTTCTCTCCAGGCCCACACTTTACATTAAGACATAGTCCTATGCTCTGAATATTAGAACGTGGATGAAAGTGTTTACCACTTCCAGTCTTGACCTCTAAAATCTCTCAAGAGACCTTCTACACTCTCTCATGCAGCAAATGCAGTGAATAATTCAGAGGTGCCACTGCATAGAAGTCTACCTACCATATAAATTTTTGGAATAACACAAAAGAACAAATTCAAAATGGATTAAAGACTTAAATGTTAGACTCAAAACCATAAAAATACCAGAAGAAAACATAGGATGTAAAATTTCGAACATTGCTTGTAGCAATATTTTTTCTGATATATCTTCTCACACCAGGAAAATAAAAGAAAAAAAATAAACAAATGGGAATACATCAAACTAAAAAGTTTTTGCATGGCAAAGGAAACCATCAGCAAAATGGGAGAACAAATTTGCTGATACATCTGAAAAGGGGTTAATATTGAAACTTATAAAGAACTCAAACAACAACAATAACAAAAACTAATCCAATTAAAAAATGGGCAAAGGACCTGAATAGATACTTCTCCAAGGAGGACATACAAATGACCAACAGGCATATGAAAAGGTGCCCAACATCACTAATCTTCAGAGGAATGCGAATTAAAACCACAATGAGATAGCACCTCACACCTGTCAGAATGCCTATCATCAATAAATCAACAAACAACAAGTGCCAGCAAGGATGTGGAGAAAAGGGAACCCTAGTGCACTGTTGGTGAGAATCCAAACTGGTGCAGCCACTGTGGGAAATAGTATGGAATTTCCTCAAAAAGTTAAAAATGGATCTGCCTTATGACCCAACAATTTCACTTCTGGGAATTTATTTGAAGAAGCCCAAAACACTTATTCAAAAGAATATATACACCTTTATGTTCATTGCATCATGATTTACCTTTATGTTCATTGCATCATGATTTACAATAGCCAAGATTTGGAAGCAGCCCAAGTGCCCATCAGTAGATGAGTAGATAAAACAGCTATGGTACATTTTCACAGTGGAATTATACTTGGCTACAAAAAAGAAGAAACTTTTACCCTTTGAAACAATATGGATGGACCTGGAGAACATTTTGCTAAGTGAAATAAGACAGTCAGGAAAAGACAAATACTATAAGATTTCACTCGTATATGAAATCTAAGGAACAAACTGAACTACAAGCAAAATAGAGACAGACATGTAGATAGAAAGCAGGCTGACTGGTCTTGGTGTGGGGTAGGGGTTGGGGTAGAGGGAGTGAGTAAAAAAGAATAAAGAACTTACAGACATGGACAAGAAACAGTGTGGTGATTGTGGGGGCAGTGGAGGGGTGTGGATGGAGGTAGAAGAGGGTATATGGAAGATAAATGCTAATGGAAAAAATACAGTTAAAAAAACTATTAAAAGAAAGAAGGCTGCTTACCACTTAATTGAACTGTGAAGTGAAAGATAAATAAGGCTTGTCAAGACACTGAAAAGTTGTAATAGCATGTACTGACATACATAGATTTTTCTAACATAGTCCTCTTCTCCTACTTGAACTTTCATCTAGATTATTCTGTGGAGACTAGTTTTGTCTTAGAGTTGATTGGTCCAATTGTGTAAATAAGACTCAAGTCAGGGCAACTGAAATCCCACTTTAAGATTTTTGATTTCGAACTAAGAGAAGAGTTTCAGATCATCCACAATGGTGAGGTGGGCAAATGTGCAAGTCGTGTCCCTGAGAGACTGAGGTAGACAGGAAGAGGAATGCAAAGATGAGCATTCTGTAAGCATTTTAGTCATTGGCTCGATGCATCCCAGTGGTCCAGCTAAAACTTTGCCATTTTGATAATTTTCAGAGATACCATTGAGTATCCATTATTCTTCTAGGCAGTATTCTTTTTTGTCTAAGATGTTTGCATTTCTTTCACTTAAAACCAAGGATTAATGTGTAATATAGAAACTTAGTAGAAATGTATGTTAACAAAGAGAACTGTATGGGATTTCCCAAAACATTTTACAGTTCTGTCCTAACCTCATCACATGAGTAAATTTGAATCATAAAGTGCCACTATACATTCTAGGATGTAGTTTCTCAAATAGGAGGAGACAGGGTCCATCTGCTATGGAAAAGCAAAAAGGAAAGGAGAAATAACTTTACCTCGACAAATGATTTGGCTATTCTATGCTCAAGCAGTGTGCCTGAAACTCTACTGTGTATATAAACTACTTAGAAATTTTGTTAAAACGCAGATTTGGATTCAGGTCTGGGGTGGGTCCTGAGTCTCTGTATTTGTAAAATTGTTCTGGGCGATGCTACTGCAGGTCTACTACCACACTTTGAGTAGCAAAGTTCCAGAGTGCATTGTAGCTTACATACATCTCTGTTAAGCCTCTGAGAAGCAACAACTGGAACAGCTACATATTACTCCTCAAAAGCTCTGATGGGACTCAATATGTGGTCCTCAGACCAGTAGGATTGACATCAACTGGGAGCTTCTTACAGATGCATATTTAGGAGCTCTGTCCCAATGCACTAAATCAGAAGCTCTGGGCATACACGCTGGAAATTGTACTTGCAAGATCTGTAGGCAATTAATTATTCTCTCGAAAGGCTGAGAACTCTATGGAAAACATGGGCTAGCAGCTAAGATATTTTTTAGTAAATATCACTTTCACAGGCCTCAGAAGCTAGGTTAAAACTAATAAACATGGGCCACTCAAAAATTTTACGAAAGCCTAGTCAGCCTGAATGGCACTTTAACTCTTTATATGTGTTTATATCAGGAGCAAACGACTCATCATGGTGAAAGAGCCCAGGAGGAGGGGCTGGGCAATGGGGCGAGATGGAAGGAGACCCATGTCTCTGTCTGAGCTCCATGTACCAGTCACAGCCTCTCAGGAAGGCAGCTTCCTGACATACAAACAGAAATTATTACAATTTTTCTCTACCTAACTCTCAGAGAAATAGGGAGAAACAAACGTAATGTTTTATACATTGCACTTTGAGAATTCCAACTACCTGGGTACTTTTTAGTTGATATTTATGTAAAGAGATATTTTATTCAATGCTAAGGACTTTATTATCCAGGGGGTGATAGAAGGAATTTATCAGGTGGAGAAAGAAAAATAATTTAGAAAGAAAGAAACAGTTCAGAAAAAGAGGGCAATGTGATCATAAGTGATTTCAAGGAAGGCTAAATACAATAGACAGAAGTGCTGAACTCGGAGATACAGGCGAACCTTTAATCATTGTCTCCATTTGTGTCCTCACCAACTCACAGTAAGCATCCATGGCTGTGTGTTGACTATCACTCTGAAAGGTGTGCATTCATTTTGACCTCCAACGCAAAACTGTCAGGTCCTTGAGAAAGAAAGGGTTATTTATTTATTTAGATAGGTTTGCTTAAACTGGATTTATGTACGAGAAAAGAATGTCTTGTATCTTGAGGAGATACAACGTAAGAAAATACATTTTGCACAGGGAATCTACCTGCCTACCTATTACCACGACCTCCTTCATGCCCAGACCTGGCCCAGGGAAGTTAAGAAGCTGAGTGAGTACAGTCATAGAAAATAAAGATGCCCAGAGAAATGATTGATCACCAGGAGCCTTTGACCTCTAACCTGGGCAACATCTTTTAGTTCTTAGAAAAGAAACAAAGGTGAAGTAACTAAGAAGCAAAGAGATAAGGAAAATAATGTTTTGTACCTTGTGTTTCTGAGTAATAACATTCAACATCCCTGAGCTTTCAGTTAAATTAAGCTTTAATATGTCCTTTCTTCTCCCTGATCACATCGAGCATAGCTCCCCTCTCTGCCTTTTGTTGTCTACATCAATTTAGTCTGTACAGGGTACATGATTAATACCCAATTTATGTCCTTCTCTCAAATGTTCATGAAGACAAACAGAAATGGTTCCCAAAATGACCTTTGTTGAGTCTCTTGATACCTTTCTCCCAAACGGATGTTTTAGCATTTACAAATAACTTCTATTTTCTCTTCACATGCCAGATGAGTTTGCATCACGGTGGTAGCTTTCTACTCCAAACACCACGGTTTTCTAAAGGATCAAACAAAGTTCACAGTGGTTTATCTCAATTTACCTGGCATAACTCACATTTCAGAATGAAAAAGTCAGAATAAATCAACAGCAATAGCAAACAGGGACAGAGCTCTCTATTCAGGGCAGTTGCCTTCTCTTCTCTACCATCTATGGGAGAGCTTTGACGCATGGTCTGGAGGAGAAAGCAGGGGAGGGGTGGGCATTTAAAAGACATGATAGAGGTGATTAACAGGTGAGCAGGTATAACACAGCATCCAATAAAGGTAAATCTGGGAAGTGCCTATAAGTTTATTAATATTCCACCTGTGGGACAGTTGTTACAGATGAGCAAACCAGGATCAGGGTGGGGGCATGGGGCGTAGACTGGACCAGAACGCCCTGCCTGAAGTCCACCTGGGAAGCAAATGACTCCCTGGGCAGAAACTAGAGAGATGTTATAATTGTTTTGTGCTGTTATTGTTAATTATAATAACAATATTTTTATGATTTACTGAGTGCCTACTATTGTGTTATTCACTTTAGATGTAGATCTCATAATTTACACAATCTATGTTATAATTATGCTCATTTTAAAGACATGAAAACTATGGCTCTAAGAGAATTCAAATACCCTCTCAATGACATACAGAGCTAGGTTTCAAAGAATATCTCTATATCTCTAATATTAAAACAGCTATTTAATAAAGTTGACATATGTTTAAACAAGTATAGATTGCTACATAATTTTCCCTTCAATTCCTACTCTCTCAATAAACAACTGTGTGTGTGGATGTATATATATACATACACACAAATATACATTTTTATATATGTATACATATACACATTTATACATATACAGGTGTGTGTGTGTGTGTATACCTCTGATTATATAACTTTTCTAATTCATAACAAGGACCATTCTGGTCACAGATGGGTATGTAACTTCCTTCTGTTTCTCTGTTTTGATATCAGGTGAGAGTATAGGCAAAGAAGTACAGAGTGCCCAGCTGTGGCCTCCTACTCAATGGGCAATGCTCACTGGGTGACAAGGGGAGCAGAATGAGGAGAGCTGCAAGACAGGGCCAGAAACAAGACCAAAGAGAAAAAGGTCTCCATGCAGTACAACTCCAGGAGGAAGCTCTCCTACCAGGCATATTCGAAGTGAAGAGCACCTGTCCACTGCAGCAATGCCATGGGAACGGTGCACTGAGGTGGTGCACTACTGTGGCCCTGGACAAAGTGAAGACATTCGCAAGCGCTTTTGAAACAAAACAGGACTGACATGTCCCCAGATGTTATAGCAAAGGGCTCACTGGCATAGAAAATGCTACATAAACTTCTCCGGAATCTGAAAATCTTTCAAAATTTATTTGAAATGTCTCCTTCATGGGGCCTCTCCTGACATTGTCAGTAAGCCTCAATATCATTGCCATCTATATTCCTAAGCCAGTTTTTAACTCTAGCTTAGCATGTCAACCTTGAGTTGAATGGCCTTCTACTCTACAGGGCTATGAATTCTTTAAAGCTGGTAGCTATGTGGGAGTGGCAGAATTCAGAGCATAGATCTTGGTTGAAATCCTGGATTTAGCAATTATTAGCTCTTAACTTTTCTGAGCCTATGTCCTTAAATCTTTAAATGGATACTATTCGCAATATCTATTTCAGATAATTGTTCTAGGATTATGTGAATGGCAAAGTATAAAATATTGTTGAGTAATTTTTATATTAATAGAATTTCATGTAGAGTCTAATTTGGTTTTCTATTATCTATTAAGTGTCACCCAAGGAGTTGCCTAACTAAAGTTACTGTGGTGTTATAAGTAACATTTTCTATATATTAATTGTTTTGTTATATGATCATATTTTTCAAAACTTAAGTTGACCTAACACCTTTACATACTACTTCTACTGCAAATCTTAGAAAAAATCCATTTAACAATAAAATTGTTAGTAATACAAGCAAGTTATTTATTTTTGCAGGCCAACAAGTACTTTACTCCTGAAACTACTCTATATGATACTATAATGATAGGTACATGTCATTATGTGTTTGTTCACACCCCTAGAATGTACAATTACGAAAGTGAACCCTAATGTAAACCATGAACCCCAGGTGATGATGTGTCAAGTTAGGTGCATCAATTGTGACAAATGTACACTCTGCTGGGGCAAGTTCATAATAGGGGAGGCTCTGTATGTATGGAGGCAAGAGATAAATAAGACACCTCTGTATTTTCTGCTCAGTTTTGCTGTGAACCTAAAACTGCCATAATATATAAAGACTATTTTAAGCAAAGGAAGGAAATTCTGACCTATGCTACCATATGAATGAAGCTTGAGAACATCATGCCTAGCTAAATAAACCAGTCACAAACAGACAAGTACCAAATGATTCCACTTAGAATCATACAGTACCTAGGGTAGTCAAAATCATTAAGATGGAAAGCTATTTTGAATTTTTAATGAATTTTCTAAGAATTAAATTCAATTTATCATTATGATACAAATAATGTAAGCAACAGTAAAGCATCACCATAATGCAATGTTTTAATCCCAATATAACTACTCAAATATATACTTTTTGCATAATCAGTTATATATTTTGTACACATAAACTTAAAATGCTAGAGTCAAAATCTTCACATAAAGTTGTTTTGTGCCTTCATTTCAAATAATAAAAATTTGCTTATAATATTAGTATTAATTATTATACAGTCAATAATTTAATCCTTAACTTAGTATTTTTTCCTATTTATTTGTATTGATAGCAAAGATCAACTCAATGATCATCTTTATGCTCACAAATTTCTTCTTTATTTTTGAAAATATTCAGACCCATGTTCTTTTATTTTTTTGTATATTTTATTGAGTATGCTATTACAGTTGTCCTATATTTTCCCCTTTATCCCCTCCGCCCTGCACCCCATCCCATCATCCCCACACATCGTAGTCCATGTACATGGGTTGCACACACCAGTTCTTTGGCTTATTAATTTCCCACACTACTCCCAGTCTCCCCAGTCACTTTTTTGTTGTTGTTTTTGTCAGCATTTTCCCACCACCGCTTTCCCCAGCCCCACCCACCTTCACCTCCCACCCTCAGTCCTTCCCCCTTTGGATTTGTCCATGGGTCCTTTATACATGTTCCTTGATGACTCTTCCCCTCCCTTTCCCCTGTCATCCTCCTTCCTCCTCCTCTCTGGTTACTGTCAGTTTGTTTTTTATTTCAGTGTTGCTGGTCATATTTTGCTTACTTGTTTATTTTGTTGATTAGGTTCCACTTACAGGTGAGATCATATGGTACCTGTCTTTCACCGATTGCCTTATTTCACTTAGCATAATGCTCTCCAGTTCCATCCATGCTGTTGTGAAAGGTAGGTTTCCAAATGTTTGGAAAACATCCAAACTGTTTTCTACTGTGCTTATACCAATCTGCATTCCCACGAAGAGTGTACTAGGGTTCCCTTTTCTCCACATCCTCGCCAGCATTCATTGTTTGTTGATTTGTTTACGATGGCCATTCTGACTGATGTGAAGTGGTATTTCATTCTGGTTTTAATTTGCATCTCTCTGATGGCTAGGGATGCTGAGCATCCTTTCATGTGTCTCTGGGCCCTGTGTATGTTCTCCTTGGAGAAGTGTCTGTTCAGGTCCTTTGCCCATTTTTTATTTGGATTGTTTGTCTTCCTAGAGTGGACTCACATGAGTGGGTTCTTTATATATGTTGGAGATCAAACCCTTGTCCAAGGTGTCATTAGCAAATACATTTTCCCACACAGTTAGTTCCATTTTCATTTTGCTGATGTTTTCATTAGCTGTACAGAAGCTTCTTATTTTGATGAAGTCCCATTTGTTTATTCTTTCCTTTATGCCCCTTGCTCTAGGTGACATATCAGTGAAAATATTGCTGCATGGAATATCCGAAATTTTCCTTCCAATGTTCTCCTCTAGGACTTTTATGGTGTCTCGACTTATATTTAAGTCTTTTATCCATCTTGAGTTTATTTTTGTGTATGGTGTAAATTGGTGGTTGAATTTCATTTTTTTGCATGTAACTGTCCAGATCTCCCAACGTCATTTTTTGAAGAACTATTTTTACTCCATTTTATGCTTCTGCCCTGTTTGTCAAATATTGATTGACCAGAAACAAGGGTTGATTTCTGGGCTCTCTATTCTGTTCCACTGATCTATGTGTCTGTTTATGCCAGTACCAGACTGCTTTGATTACAGTGGCCTTATAATGTAGTTTGATGTCAGGTAATGTGATCCCTCCTGCTTCATTCTTCTTTCTCAAAATTGCTGTAGTTATTTGGAGTAATTTATGGTTCCATGTAAATTTTTGAAATGTTGTTCTATATCTATGAAATATGATATTGGTAATTTAATAGGGATTGTGTTGAATCTATAGATTGCTTTGGGTAGTACGGACAGTTTGATGATGTTAATTCTTCCAATCCATGAACATGGAATATGCTTCCATTTATTTGTGTCTTAATTTCTTTCTTTAGTGTTGTATAGTTTTCTGAGTACAGGTCTTTTACCTCCTTGGTTAAGTTTATTCCTAGGTACTTTATTTACCTTGTTGCTATTGTAAATGGGATTTTTTTTCCTGATTTCTGATTCTGATATTTCACTGTTGTTGTACAAAAATACCTTCAATTTCTGAATATGAACTTTGTATCCTGCTGTTTTGTGAAATTCACTTATTATGTCGAGTAGTTTTTTGGTGGAGTATATTGGGTTTTCTATGTACACTATCATGTCATCTGCAAACAATGACAGTTTTACTTCCTCCTTTTCAATTTGGATGCCCTTTATTTCTTTTTCTTGTCTGATGGCTATGGCTAGGACTTCTAATACTATGTTGAATAGACATGGTGAAAGCAGACATCCTTGTCTTGTTCCCGATCTTAGTGGGAAAGCTTTTGGTTTTTGCATGTTCAGTATAATATTGGATAGGTTTCTTGTATGTAACCTTTATTATGTTGAGGTATGCCCACTTTGTTCCCATTTTGCTAGTGTTTTTTATCATAAATGGGTGCTGTACCTTATCAAATGCTTTTTCCACATCTGTTGATATGATCATGTGGTTTTTGTCTTTCCTTTTGTATTACGTTTATTGACTTGTCAATGTTGGAGCATCCTTGTATCCCTGGGATGAATCCCACTTGATCATGGTGTATGATCTTTTTAATGTATTGCTGGATATGGTTTGCCAATATTTTGTTGCGGATTTTAGCATCTATGTTCATCAGCGATATTGGTCTGTAGTTTTCTTACTTTGTTGTATCTTTTCTGGTTTGGATATTAGGATGATGCTAGCCTTGTAAAAAGAGTTTGGGAGTCTTCCTTCTTCTTGGATTTTTTTTGGAATAGTCAGAGAAGGACAGGGGTTAGCACTTCCTTAAATGTTTTGTAAAATTCTCCTTTGAAACCATCTGGTCTGGAGTTTTTGTGTGCCTGGAGTTTTTTGATTACTGCTTCAATGTCATCAACTGTTATCAGTCTGTTCAGGCTTTCTGCTGATTCTTCATTTAGTTTTGGAAGATTATATTTTTCTAGAAATTGTCCTTTTCACCCAGGTTTTCAAATTTCTTGGCATATAGTTGTTCATAGTAATTTCTTAAAATCCTTTGTACTTCTATGGTATCAGTTGTAATTTCTCCTCTTTCATTTCTGATTTTATTTATTTGGGTCCTCTCCCTGTTTTTCTTGATGAGTCTGCTTAAAGGCTTGTTGATTTTGTTTATCTTTTCAAAGTACCAGCTCCTGGATTTATTGATCCTTTGAATTGTTCTTTTAGTCTCTATGACATTCAGTTCTGCTCTGATCCTGATTATTGCCTTCCTTCTATTCGCTTTGGACTCTGTTTGTTGTTTCTCCTGTTTTTGCAGATGTAGATGTTTATTTGAAATGTTTCTATCTTTTTCAGGTAGGCCTTTATTACTATGAACTTCCCTCTCAGGACTGCCTTCACTGTGTCCCATAGGTCTTGGACTATTGTATGTTTATTTTCATTTGTTTCCAGAAACTTTTTGATTTCTTCTTTGATCTCATTATTGACCCATTCATTATTTAGTAGCATGCTATTCAGTCTCCATGAGTTTGAATGTCTCTGAGTTTTTTCCTTGAGGTCGGTTTTTAATTTTAAGCCCTTTGTGGTCTGAGAAAAGGCTTGATATGATTTCAATTTTCTTAAATTTGTTGAGGCTTGTTTTGTGTCCCATGATGTGGTCTACTTTTGAAAATGTTCCATGTACATTTGAAAAGAATGTGTGGTTTGCTTCTTTGGGTTGAAAGGTTCTATATATATCAGTTAAGTCTATTTGATCTAATGCATCATTCAGTTCTACAATACTCTTGTTGATATTTTGTTTGGAAGCTCTATCCCTTGTTGATGGTAGGGTATTAAAATCCCCTACTATAAGTGTGTTGCTGTCTATATCTCATCAAGAAGACATAGATATTATAAACCTATATGCACCCAATATAGGAGCACCCAAGTATATAAGGAAAATCCTGAAGGACTTCGAGAAAGATAGAGACAGCAACACACTTATAGTAGGGGATTTTAATACCTGACTGTCAACAATGATTACATCATCCAAACAAAAAATCAACAAAGATATTGTGGAACTGACAGACCCATGTTCTTTTAAAGACATCTTTCAAAATTTTTATCTATCACATTATCTTGCTTCACTTCATAGCCTTATCCCATGTGAAGCTCTTGCTCCTGGTGTGTGTACGTGTGCATCTTCTGGTGCACGTTTATCAACTCTCCTCCTGACCGCAACACTTGATGATCAAGGGCAAGGACTTTGTCTGTCTCCCACTATTATATCCTCAATCAATGTAGCACTGCCAGATATATATCAGATATTTATACGATGTTAACAAAGTAATAATTGAATGAACAAATAAATAAATAGTTTGGGATATACGATAGTTATTTTTTCACATATCAGGGTAATATTTAAAATCAGTATTTACAGGGTTTTATAAATGAAAACTGGCATAAAATTTTAAAGTAAAATTTACTATTATCTCTATTACTCTCATAAAAAATAATAATATATCTTAAAAAACAGAGAAAAAAATTCTCCACATCCTCATTATTTAACATTAATACTGAGGTTTTCCTTAACTTTGTTTTTTCTTGTTCATACAAATTTACATAAAATTATGAGTTAATTAGCATACAATATATACTCAAATTACACAAGTAAGCATATTTTTCTTCATGTAGTACATATATTTGCAGAGAAACATTTTGAAAACTGCTCTTATATGAGGTATAAATATCATTATGTACATCTTATTGAATTTATGGTTTATTTATGCTGAATTCAGCAAAATATGCAGAATGCATCATGTTATCAACAAAGGAAGGTTGACATGTTAAACCTGGAGAGTGTTATTTATAGGAATTTTAATTGTCGAATAAAAGTATAAGTGTAAATCCACATGCTACACTGAAAGCTTTATGAAATGAAAAGTCTTTTAAATGCCTATTTCAAGGTTGACAGTGTCATGATATTTCAACCAAAATATCTTTTTGTGTTCAGGATGTAATGCAAAGATGTCAATAAAATCACCCACAAAAAATTAGGGTAAAGATGATATATAAAATCTTAGAAATCTACCGTAGTGTCTCTAAAATTAGGAACAAGCAAAAATATCCCCCAATGCCAACAGTCCCCATTTGCTGGCAAGGTATTTTTAGAAGCTAAAGAAAAATTGTTTTCAGTTATTGTTTACACAGCATAATAATTTGATTGCGTTAAAAGAGTGATTCTTGAAAATAGATAGACAAATTCTCAGTAATGCAAGCAAGTGATTTATTTTCCCAGGCGACAACTACCTGATCCCTAAAATTAAAAATATTACTTCTGTCATGAGTAATTGTGAACTTTAAGTAAAAAATATTCATTAGGTGTCTAGTAGGCTGCCTGTCAAATGATAACACACCATAACTGACAGTCAGGTAGTCATAATGGATGATGGAGTCTCTTCATGAGGTCAGGGACAAGCCACACTCATCCCGCGTGGCTCGGTTTACCCAGGGGTTATCGAGAAAAGTCAGGCACCACCATGGTATCTGTTTAGCAGGCTGCATATTTGCAAGGAACTATATTTTTATATTAATAACACCAGTTGAAAATAACAATGAGAAAAAAAGCTTCAAGCCAAAGAAATTTGAAATGAAAAATAAATTTATTATTAATTCACATCTTAAAATTTCAGGGGCAGTTCTAGCTTTGAACAGAAATTAATTAGAGACTCAAAATCTGGCATCCAGAGGAAAAATTGCTTTGCCTTCCTTCTCCAAAACTCAGCAATTTAATATTAGATTTATTGGTTTCTGATTGGCATGAGTTAGGGTCACATACCCATTCCTGAACCATGGTTTCTGGCATGGGGGACTCTAACTGTCCCATCTCAATCCAAATGTCTCACTTAGAGCTTCATGGGCTGAGAGACAAAGAGGAGAGGGGTGCCTCAAATATACCATGTTTTCTCACCACTATCAAACCAGGCTGCTGCCCTCGGGAGTGGGGTAAGTAAGTATTTTGGTGGTCAAATACAATGGATTTCCACTCCAATGACCCAAAGCAATCTGATGCAGAGGAAAGGGGACAGTGGAAATATATACATTATGAGATTCACATCCATACTTCCGTTTTGCCTGATACTCAATAACCCCTATCAGAAAATTATCTTTATCTTTAGTATTTAGCAAAGTCTAGCCAGCATTACTTTCCCAGCAAAGGTAAACTATTAATACTAAGCATTTGTTCTGTAACACTAACCCTTCACTTGTTCCTTCTCTCCTTTCCTCTGTTATATCTGTCTTATCCCCTCCTTCCTCCATTCTCTCTTCTGTTCTCCCACAATTCTTTTCCTTCTCAAACATTTTTTAATCACCTGCGTGGCCCTCTTATAAATCCATAAAAAGCATTGCTGTCCTTAATGAAATTTATAATCTAGTTGGAAAGGTTCTATAAAAGTAAGTAAGCAATATTATTTAAAAAACAAAACAAAACAGTGATGGATAGGACCAGACAGTTATAATTTTGAAGTGTAGCAACAATGTTATAATGGAATTAAAATATGGCTTGAGGTCAAAAGTCCTGAATTGTTTTCCTAGTTCTGCCTCTTCCCAGCTGTGCAAATTTTGGAAAGTCATCTGGGCAGGAGCACTCAACCTCCCACTTTGCGTCTGGTTGGCAGAGATGATGCCACCTGCCCCACAGCAATGTTGTGGGGGACACATGAGTGACATGTGACCATGCCGATAGCATCCTCTGACACATAACTGGTATCACAGCATTTCCAAGTAAAGTGTTGTTGGTTTTCTTAAGACAGAGAAATATCTGATGCTGCAGGAATTCAGGAAGACTTCACCAGGGTGGTTTTAAAATTGATAAAATTGAATACGACACATGCTAGGTGAAGACTGCTCCAGTATCAGGGGAAAAATAAGCAAAACAATGGAAACAAGAAAGCATTTCTTGAAAGTGAAAGTAGAGAACATTCCACACTGGCCAAAATAGTGAAATTTTGTTTGTTTTCTTTTAGTTCTAGAACTCTTTTCTCAATCTTGTGTAGGCACTTAACACATAAAACAGTTTGCAAGCACTTAATACGTCAAACAGTTAAGAGGATCTCTTGTAGAAATAGTTTGTGAGAAAACACCTGTCCTCATAATCCCACACACCTGCCCCTAAAGAAACCTAGAGCTTCACAACATGCAGCAGTTTTAAAGCCAATGCGCTGTTAATAGAAAACGCGAAGGCTGGGCTGGGGATCAAAGACAACATTCAGGGACTAAGGACAGGCCTAACTTGTAGTTTTGCAAACATGCCACACTCTCTCATCTCTCATGCCTTTGTGCATGAAGACTCTCTTATTAGAACATATCCCTCATGAATTCACCTGCTTCTCGTCCTTTAAAATTCATCGCTGCAAAGCCGTCCTTGGTTTTCTTCGTCCATTCTTTAAGTCTCTCACTGAACTCAGTGCTAATTCTCTGAGCCACTTGCTGAACCAAGCATACAAATTTTTCTTGATTCTCTGTGGACATTACATGACTTAATCATTATTAGGGGGCTTTCCTTTCCTTCTTTTTAAATTTCTAACAGCTTTATTGAAGTATAATTGACAGAATAAACCACACATTTATAGAATGTACAATTTGATAAGTTTTGACACATATATTCACCTATGAAAAACACCACTACTGACAAGATAATGGAGAGTATATTCAAAGTTTCCTTATGTCAATTTGTAATATTGCTTTTTCACCAGTCTCAGTTCTACTCTATCCAAAGTCAACCATTGGCCTCCTTTATGTCATTATTGTTTTGTATTTTCTAAAATTCTATATAAATAAAAATCATACAGCTTTTTTTTTGGTCTTGTTTCTATCAATCAGCATAACCATTTTTAGACTCATTCATGTTACAGCATGTAGCAACAGTTCACTCATTTTGTTTCCAGGTAGTATTTCAATTGTATGGGTGTGCCATGATTTATTTACCCACTAATTTATTGATAGACATCAATTTTTGGATATTACAGGGAGATATGTTCTGAACATTCATGTAAAATATTTATATGGATATATGCTTTTATTTCTCTTGGAAAAAATAACAAAGAGTAGAATTGTGCCATCATAAAGTAGATGAATGCTTTACTTCTTAAGAAATTATTTTCCAAAGTGAGCTTACCAATTTATAATATCCATTTGTATTTGTCAGTCTTTTAAGTTTTAACCATTCTAATATGAATGTAGAACAAAATTGTACTTTCCTAATGAAAAGTTATGAATATATTTTCATGTGCTTATTTTCCCTCCATATAAAATTGTCTATCCAAATCTTTAGATTTTCTTTTATGTTATTTGTTTTGTTATTGTGTTTTGGAGGATTTTTATGTATTCTTGTACAAGTTGTTTTTTTTAATCAGAAACACTTTTCTTTACAAATGTTTTTCTCTCCATCTGTCTGGTCTTCTTATTTTCTTAAAATAACTTTTGTAGACATTAAAGTTTTCAATTTTACTTAAATATAATTTATCAATTTATTAATTTCTGGATTAGACTTTTATTTTTGTGTCTAAGAAAACTTTGCCTAACTCAAAGGACTTCTATTTTTTTTTTATTCTAAACATTTGCTAGTTTCATGTTTCACATTTAGGTCTATGATTCTGATAACATAAGTAATTAATGTATGTGATATGAGGATAGATAAAAATTTTTACCTTTGATTTGTTTTTTTTTGTAAATGAATCCAATGGTTCAAAAATCAGTTGCTCTTATATTTCTGAATTCTATTCTGTTCCATTAATCTATCTGTCTTAATGGCAAAACAAATACTCTCTTTAAAATGTCTTGAAATCTGGTAATATCAGTCCTTCTACTTGTTATTTTTCAAATTTGATCTAATTCTTTTAATTTCCACATTACAATTAGGGTGAGTTTTCCAATTTTGACCAAAAAATCTGACTGAGATTTTGAGTAGGATTGCATTAAATTTATAGAGCCATTTGTGGAGAATTAACATAAAAAAGATATGTGTTTTCTGACCCATGTACAAAATATATTTTAAATTACTTAATTTTAATTTTTGGTTTTCATGGTTAATATATAGAAATGCATTTGCTAGTTTGCATATGGATCATGTATTCTGTAACTTTTAAAATTCACTTCTTAATTCTACAAGGTTTTTTTCCCTATTAATTCTATTGATTTTTATAGAGATATATTGTCTATAAATAACACAATTTTATCTCTTCTTCTTCCAATTATATGGCTTTTATTTCTTTCTCTGCCTTATTGAATTGTACAAAACTTCCAGGACACCATTACAAGAGAACTCCTGTGCACTATTAGTGGGAATGCAGATTGGTGCAGGTACAATGTAAAACAGTGTGGAGGTTCCTCAAAAAAATTAAAAATGGAACTTATGATGCAGTGATTCCACTTCTGGGTATATATCCAAAGAAACCCAAAGCACTAATTTGAAAGAATACATGCATCCTTATGTTCACTGCAGTGTTATTTACAATAGCTAAGATATGGAAGCAACCTAAGTGCCCATCAAAGAGGAGTGAATAAAAAGGGGTGGTACACATAGACAGTGGAATAGTACTTAGCCAGAAAACAGAATGAAATCTTATCATTAGCGACAGCATGGATGGACCTGTAGGGTATTATGCTAAGTGACATAAGTTAGAGCAAGAAAAATATCATATGATTTCACTTATATGTAGAATCTAAAAAACAAAATAAGTGAATAAACAAAATAGAAAAAGATTCATAGATTCAGAGAACACACTGGTAATTGACAGGGAAGGAGAGTTGCGGGAGTGGATGAAAAAGTTGAGGAGATTAAGAAACACAAAGTGATAGTTATGAAATAATCATGGGGATGTAAAGTAAAGTAAAGGGAATATAGTCTGTAATATTGTAATAACTATGTATGGTGCCAGGTGGGTACTGCAAATACTGGAGGGATCATTTTGTAAAGTATATGACTAACAATCACTATGCTATACACCTGAAACTAATACAAAATAATATTGATGCAAACTGTAATTGAAAAATAAAATTTAAATTAAAAACTCCAATACACCATTAAGTAGAAGTGTTGAGAACATTTATTCTTCTCTTATTCATTATTTCAGAAGGAATATATTATATCTTTTCTCATTAAGTATGAAGTTAGCCATAGGTTTTCTAAATGTCTTTTGGTGGGTTAAGAAAATTCTCATCTATCCATAGTTAGGTGTGAGATTTTACGAAAAATTTATGTTTGGTTTTGTTTGACACTAAATCCTTTATGTTTGAAAATGTTTCTATTTTACTTTTGTCTTAGATAATTTTGCTAGCCATAAATTCTATATTGACAGCTTAACTTTCAGTAATTTACAGATGGTGCCTACTGTTTTCTCAGTTGCACTTTTTAAAAGGAGAATTCTCATGTCAGCCTTTTCTCTGTTGCTCCATACACAGTGTGGCTTTGTTTTCCCGGACGTTTTTATGGGTTTTTTTTATCATTGCTTAAAGCAATTTTATAATAATGTTCCTTCATTTAGTTTTCTTCACGTTCCTTATAGTTGGGTGTTTGTCGAGCAACTCATGTATGTGATTTTTATTTCTCCTAAAATTTGAAATTTTTCCGCAATCATTTCTTCAAAAAATTTTTTGCAACTTCAAGTTCCCAAATGCAGTTATCATCTAAAACATTACTTTTGACCTCCAGAAACTCAACTTGGGCATTTTCTTTCTTAACTTTTTGAACATATCAATATCTTCAATTCTTACATTTGAATCAATACTGGCTTGGTTTTAAATGATTTTTCTCTTCATTATGAATTGTATGTTCTTAATATTTTTATGCTAGGTAAGTTTTGACTATGTGTTAAATAGTATAAATTTCAGCTATTTTTGTGGTAGACATATTTATATTACAATAAATACTTGAGCTTTATTCTGGGGTGCATTTAAATTACTTAGAAACAGTCTGATCTTTTTAGGTGTGGCTTTTAAGGTACATTATGCAGGATAGGGGTAGTGCTCAGTCTAGGACTATTTTTTTGCACCCGCTAATGAGGTTAAATCATTAAACACATTCCCCATGCCCCATGGAGGAGTTTTGTCTCATCTACCTGATGGAGGCAGGCATTACTTCTGGCTGTGAAGGAGTACTCAAATGAGTACTCAAAGTGGATCTTTGGCTAATCTCTGAAGCTTTCTCTCTGTGTAACATTCTCCTCTATGGGATCTGTTCTGCAAACTCCAGTAATTTTGGTCTTCCCAGACCGTTAGTTCCATCTCTACAACCCTAAGAATCTCCCAGGTGTGGTAATGAGCCCTTCCTCTTCGTCTAGCGTTCAGGGAAAGGCTGGGCAAATCAGGCCATAGTTATCACCCTATTACTAGGCTCTACCTGAGTTCTTCCTCCGTGCACCACAGCCAGTAACTGTTTCAAGGTAATAAGCTAGGGTAATAAAAGTCTCACTGAGACCTAAATCTGGTGCCTGATACTCCTCTTCGCCAGGAGCCAATGATTTGGCAGCCTTCGTTACACATAAGCATTTCTTTAGCACTCTGCATAGCACCAGTTCTTAATAAGGACAAAATGTATGCTTCATACAATTTACATTAATCAATAGAAATAACTCCATGAGTTGTAATGTGGAGAGATTTGAGATGTTAACATAGTTTGGTGATTTTTGTCACCAAAAATCACAGGGTCTCCAAATCAGTAAGGCTTATTTTAAAGGAGTAAAATTGGAAATATGAAAAATGAGAGAAATGTAAAATACATTGCATTAAAAAAATCCACATAATATACTCCTGGGCGGATTTTCTGAAAAGAAACAGGACCACTGGACTAGGTTTTCTATCATGTCCCCTCAAAAAAGAGATACCAGTCAGGTTTTGCTTTAAAAATAGCATTTGAAATATGAAGGAAGAGAAAGAAAAAATGGTGTTTGAAGAACGGCAATTCCTGTAATATTATTGCCTCAAAGTGCAGGGGGGCAGATATAAAGATTAGGGAGAATAGACTGGAAGGCAGATTAATCTAAACTGAGAATATCTGGTTTACAATGCAACAGAGGTTAGAATTTATCCTGTAGAGCAGTAGTTCCCGACCCTACCTGTACGCTGGATTCATCTATGGAGACTATGAAAGATGCACTTGGCTTGTAGAGTTATTTGGATACAATCTGAGGGATCTGAGGTACAATACAGGCCTCTAATGCTTTTAAAATCTTAACAGAGGGGTCTGATGCACAGTCATATTTTTATGTCAGGGCAACAACTATAGGTCGAAGTTACTGTACAGATAAAACAATGATAAACATGTTCTCTAATATTTGTATTCTATGCTTTTCTAGCTTCTCATAGAATCATAGAGTTGAAGAGACAGTTTAAAACTTATCCAATACACAGTCTCTAAAATATCCCCATTATTTTTTTTCATCAAAAAACGTTATTGAGTAAAAATGTTCTGAGTACCATATTGACTGTTTTTAGGCATAATTATAATTCTATTAAGGCTAACACAATAAAAAGACTGAGAGACAAATGGCCATACTCATTGTTACTGACATCTCCAGATAAGAGAAGACTACCAGGGAGAACCACATAGGCAGCTGCACTTGGGGACAAGGTAACACCAGACTGGAACTGCCGGAGGTGCTTTATGTATGACAAGTGGGGAGGAGTAGCTAGATTTCATGGGCCTCATTGTCATTGGGTATTTTGAAGGATTCTGCCAGTGCCAGGTAGAAGAGGCCATACCTGGGTGTCAGGTGTCTGAGATCCTCTGGTATGGCTAAGTTTATTTTAGAACCCAGGAATGTCAGAGCCTGATAAGGGAAATAGTTGGGGTCACGATTTAGCAAACTACCCATGGAGAAGGAAAAAGAGTGTTTAGCTATGACTTCAAATCTAGGTTAAGATATATTGTAAATATTATATTATACCTTTTAAAATACATTTTTAGTAATTCTTACATTGAGCCAATGATGTCACAATTGTTATATCTTGTAGGTGACTTTTGGATGTACAGTAATTAGATATTACCATAGTGGGGGCTTCCCCCACTGTATAAGCCTTGGTAAGAGGCAAACCAGATACTCATTTTCTCTACCTTCTGGCAGTGCGGACATGCCAGGTAGTTGAGACCCAAGCAATGAGAAGTTCTGGCCTAGAAATTTGAATTTGGCCAGAATAACACAAAGCAGTCCAACAAGAAAATAATTCATTTTAATGGCAACTGTTTTCAGAGTTGGAGGATCAACAGTGAATGCAGTACCAGCTATGACAAGAATGTCCATTGACATCAGCACCAGATGGTCCCCAAAGCATAATTTTGGCTATAGTTCTGACATTTTTCAGGCTTTGCTTGTCTCTGACCTCTTAGGTTTTTCTTTTGTTCTTTTTTTTTTAATAGATTTTATTTATTTATTTTTAGGGAGAGGAAGGGAGGGAGAAGGAGAAGAAGAGAAACATCTGTATGTGGTTGCCTCTCACACACCCCCTACTGGGGACCCGGCCCGCAATCCGGGCATATGGCCTTGAGTGGGGATCGAACCGGTGACCCTTTGGTTCGCAGGCCAGTACTCAGTCCACTGAGCCACACCAGCCAGGGAAGTTTCTGTTAATTCTGTGAATTACTCAGGAGCCTCTATAAATTCCTTTTCTAGATGAATCAATTAGAATTTTGGGCAAAGGACCTGAACAGACACTACTCCAAGGATGGCATAAACAGGGCCCAGAGACACATGAAAGGATGCTCAGTATCACTAACCATTAGAGAGATACAAATTAAAACCACAATGAGATACCACTTCACACAGTCAGAATTGCCATCATTAACCAACAAACAAGTGCTGGCGAGGATGTGGAGAAAAGGGAATCCTAGTGAACTGTTGGTGGGAATACAGACTAGTGCAGCCACTGAGGAAGACAGTTTGGAATTTCCTCAAAAAACTAAAAATGGAACTGCCTTTTGACCCAGCAATTCCACTGCTGAGATTATGCCCTAAGAATCTTGAAACACCAATTCAAAAGAACTTATGTGCCCCAATGTTCATAGCAGCACAATTTACAATAGCCAAGAACTGGAAGCAACCTAAGTGCCCAACAGTAAATGAGTGGATCGAAAAAGCTATGGTACATTTACACAGCGAAATAGTATGCAGCATGCAGCAGAAAGAAAGAAAGAGCTACTACCTTTCACAACAGCATGGATGGAACTGGAGAACATTATGTTAAGTGAAATAAGGCAGGCAGTGAAAGACAGGTACCATATGATCTCACCTACAAGTGGAACCTAATCAACAAAATAAACAAGCAAGCAAAACACAACCGACAACACTGAAATGAAAAACAAACTGACAGTAACCAGAAGGGAGGAGAGAGGGGGATAACAGGAGGAAAGGATGGGAAGGGTCTTCAAGGAACATGCATAAAGGACCCATGGACAAAGCCAAATGGGGGAAGGGTTGAGGGTGGGAGGTCCAGATGTTTGGGGCTGGGGAAAGTGATGGTGGGAAAATGTTGACGTGGGGATGATGGGATGGGGTGCAGGGCAGAGGGGAGAAAGGGGAGAAAAAAGTGAGACAACTGCAATAGCATAATCAATAAAATATACAAAAATAAAAAGAAATCTGATGGATGAAACTCCATTGAATAGAAGAAAAATCAGAAGTTCTATTAACTTTCCAAGGCTACACTGTCTGTAGTTAGTTATTAGTAACTGAAATTTAGCCCCAGGGGTCTAACTCTAAAGACAATCTCTTTCCACAGTAGGTTGCTATTGGACACTGTTAAAATATATCCAGGGACTAAGAAGTCACTATGACCAAATTAACCTATCCTCTTGGGAGGACTTGTTGTAGGCTGAAGTGAAACCTACTTTTGTCATTTAATGTCACAAAGAATGACTCATTTCCTCTGTGTGGTGGTCTATCAAGTATCTAAAACCATATCTGGTGTCAAACTCCTTGTGCAATTCATATGTTTTCAGAAAAAGATGAATTAAATATGTTTGAAGATCTATAGAAGGTATGTTTTCAAAGATGAATAAAAAATGTATCTAATTGTCTATATAAATATTTACTTCACCATATGAAAATATTGTGCCATTCTTAGCAGAAAGAACAAACTGTCAGTTCAACAGCTGGTTGGGAAATTCCTTGCAGAAAGGTTTATGATTTCCTGCACATGGTGACAGAGATTATGATGTATGTTCACCATATAACTTCTTCTTCAAGGGTAAACAGAACGGCTACATTTCTCAACCTCATTTAGAGGTATTTTGTAAACACATGACTGAGCCTGGCCAATGCAATTTGGGCAAAAGTGTTTTACTCCAGCAGTCCCCAACCTTTTTGGCACCAGGGACCAGTTTCGTGGGAGACAATTTTTCCAAGGACCAGAACAGAGGGGTTGGTTTCAGGGTGATTCAAGCCCACGACATTCAAGCTCACCTCCTGCCATGTGGCCCAGTTCCTAACAGGCCTGGTCAGGTATCGGTCTGTGGCCTGGAGGTTGGGGACCTCTGTTTTAATCCAGTCTCAGGCATAGTTCATAAAAATATCACATGTCTGTCCATCTATGCTCC
Organism: Mormoops blainvillei; assembly: GCA_004026545.1. Taxonomy (NCBI): domain Eukaryota; kingdom Metazoa; phylum Chordata; class Mammalia; order Chiroptera; family Mormoopidae; genus Mormoops; species Mormoops blainvillei. The sequence goes on along the minus strand of PVJD01000100.1, from coordinate 214,195 downwards.
CTACAACAGTCACAAATGGAACTGTCACAAGGTTGAAGGAGTTGAAAAAAAATCCAAGTCACATTTGGAGGACAGCCTCAACCAAGAGACTCTCAATCTGCACTGAATTCTTCAGGGCTAATACATCAATTTTTATACATTTAAGCCACAGAGATTTAAGAGTTTGTTAATTCAGTACAGTCCATCTTATCCTAATTAGTTAGGAAACACTGAAAATGCAGTTTAAAACATTTTTCTTCATATTATCTATTATGTTTTTGGCACTTTGTGGACAGAAGCTGAAATGAGTACGACAAACTTCCTAGGCACAAGCAGTTCAAAGAGACTAAATGATATTATCAGGATAGTTATGCTGTTAGATTCAAGAGTAGATCAGCCAAAGTTCCAAAAGAATGGAATTTGAGATTTGCTTTAATATTAGGGTTTAAAAAAAAAATGAACCTGAAGCCAGTAGAGAAATCCAATAAGCTACTCAACATACATAATGCTACTAAGTATGCAATTTTTTAGAAGAGCATTCTAAGGTGTTCAGAGATGCTCAACACTACACCCATTACAAAGCCTGTAAGTGGAAGTTAAAAGTATTTGAACCTTGGTCTGTCTGAATGTATAGAATACCTTAAGACACTGTAATCTGTTAGGTATGATTATCTCATTAAATATAAAAGAGTAAGTCCAAAAATCCAATATTTCCTATACAAACTCATAGGTAAGCTACCTAGTTCCCCCTATTTCCTTAATTTACACTTTTAACTCCAAAACATCAGTGTGTAATTCTATGATGAGATATTGATACATGAGGTATTTCTGGGTATAAAATAACACTCTACCAAGTTATAGGTACTTCATTTTCCTAATTAAAGAAATCATAATCTTAAAAATATAGTAATTATTCATTTTAGTACAAAAACTCTATCCCATATATGTATCTCCTCACCCTATTTATGAAGATACACATATTTAATAGCAGAATAAAGCTTATTACAGTTTTAATTGGATTAAATTTTTCCTAACCAATTTTTAAAGAAAAATGTTTTCTAATAAATGTTAGTGTTTATGCAATTTCTATTTATGTATCTATCTTCTATTAATCTTCTATCTTTTTGTTGAAACATTCAGTTTTCAGATTATTTTTTAAAATGAGGGGAAGCATTCATCTTTACTTTTTTAGTTACAAATCTCCCAATAAAATGATTTAGCCACTATCAATATTAAAGAGTTTTTTGTTTGTTTAAGACATTAGCTTTTATTCTATCTTATTTCAATTTGAAATTGTGGTGAGGCTGGAAACACTGTTATTTGTTATTGTGATAAAGCTCAAGATAAGCCTCTCAAAAAAATGATAGCTCATCGACAACCTAGAAAAATTTTGCCTCAAAGCACAGTTCTGTTTATGCGGCAAATGTTTTTCTTTTTATTTGTCTTTGTTGGATTCTTTCTTTATAACTAAGGACATTTGCATGAAATACATGTGTTGTTGAGAATGCAGCTTATCCTTCACAAGAAGTCAAATTGGGATGTCTACAGGATTCAAAATATTTATTTCAAAAGATAACATATTCTCACTTATTTATGGAATCTAACGAACAAAATAAACTGATGAGCAAAATAAAAATAGAGGCATGGATACATGGAACAGACTGACAGATATCAGAGGGTAGAGAAACCAGGGGACTGGGTGGCAGAAGGTAAAGGGGTTAACCTTAAAACATATATATAACACATAGACACAGACAACGGTGTGGTGGCAGTCAGAGGCAAAGGAGGACAGGGGCTAGGCAGAGGTGAGCAAAGTGGGTAAAAATGGGGATGGAAAGAGATTTGACTTAGGGCAGTGGTGCATGATGCAGCATGTAGATGTTCCATTGAGTTGTATACTTGAAACCTGTATGGTTTTTTGAACTAATGTCACCTCAATAAATTCAATGAAAAAAATAAGATGATAAAAATCTACAGGGAGAAATATTAGATACTGATAAACCTATTTTGGGCTGCGTCTTAATTATAATTACTGTTAGATCTAGAATTAAGTTATAGAGATCTACAATCTGTTGCTCCGTAACTATATAGATATATATTCCTGATATATAAAGTCCTCACTTAATGTTGTAGCTAGGTTTTTGGAACCGTAACAAAACAACCTAAAACAAAACCAGTTTTGTCAGAAGCTAATTGATGTAGATACAAACTAAGCTCCTATGACATCTCACCAATGTTATAATCAAATGATGTTCAACAAAATGATGTTATTCAAAGGGTTGCTGTATATCTTTAAATTTAACCTACATTTTCTTAAAATATGAATAAACATATATACATACATATGTGTATATGTATATATGTCCTTTCTAGTATATGATGTACATATATATGTATACACACACACACACACATGCACGCGAGTTCTGTCCAGAAGGTATCCAGCTGTGTAATAAGAAAAATAGAGACATTTATTGAAGGAGATACAGGATATAAGAAGCACTGTACAAAGGACAATGACACCTCAGTCCCCCTCAAGGTAGGCGCCTTGGAACCTCACACAGTTCTCCCAAACACCATCAGGTGCCCTGTCATACTTTCCTGAATCTCATCGACAGTCTGAAATCTCTTTCCTTTCAAAAGTGATTTTAGTTTTGGGGAAAGCCAGAAGTTGCAGGGCACCAAATCAGGGCTATAGGGGGGTTGAGTCACCTGGGTGATTTGATGTTTCACCAAAAAATTCGGCATGAGATGTGATATATAAGTGGGCACATTGTCAGGATAAAGCTATCTGGAAAAAGTTCGGCCTTTGTTAACATAACAAAAACAGTTTGCATGACATTGATATAACCTGGAGGCCAAGAAGAGTGGACTGGAATACGCATGCATGAACAATGATGACTTCACTGTACTACTGAGTGGGGGCAGTAGATGCTGTTGAGTGAGCATGTGTACTGTTTGGCCATCGCATTCAAAATGACTGAGCAAATAGAGCAACAAATCTGAATCAAATTTTACATTAAGCTTGGACATTCTTCCACAGAAACTATTCAGATGATTCAGAAGGAAGCAGGTTTGAGCAACTGGTGATGGCAGCTTCGTCGTGACAACACACCCACTCACGCATCACGTCCTGTGCAGAGTGTTTTCTGAAAACACCAAATCACCCAGGTGATTCAGTGCCGCTACAGCCCAGATTTGGCGCTCTGTTCCTTCTTCTTTTTCCCAAAACTAAAATCACCTTTGAAAGGGAAGAGATTTCAGACTGTGGATGAGATTCAGGAAAATGTGACTCTGATGGAGATTGGAAGAACTGTGTGAGGTCTCAAGGTACCTACTTTGTACTTTGAAGGGGACTGAGGCATCATTGTCCTATGCAAAATGTTTCTTGTATCTTGTATCTTTAATAAATGTCTCTATATTTCATATTACAAGGCTGGATACCTTCTGAACAGACCATATAAATCTAATGTTTATATATGTGAATACATATTTGTTTGTATATACATATATGTGTATATTTCTATACACACATTCATACAGAGACACATACACAATTTTTGCTTGAGTGCCACAGAATGGATAAAATGGTGCTAAAATTACAGACTACATAAAAAGACTCCTCAGAAAGTCCATTTGGAAAAGTAAAGCTCATGGACTTGTGTTTAAAATTTTAGAAATAAAAGAATATTTTGTTTATCAAAATAGCTAACAAAATTTTAAACAAGGATTGTATTTGCACACCAGTTCCTTTGATGATAGAGAATTAAAAATAACAGGAAAACCTCCTGCAATAACAAGAAACAGTAATATTGATAAGTAAATCCCATTTAGCCTGGAGACAGGATTGAATGGAGAAAAACGCCACACTGCCAGAGACACAGAAAACTGATTCCCAATTTCTCTGATGTTAACGCCTGTAACTCTGTGAGCAGTAGAGTAGCGACAATGTTGTTTGGCAGATTTACTCTTGAGCTGTACGTGGACGTTCTGCTTTGCTATCGGCCTTCAGCCTCTGTAACTGAACAAGATATAGCTAAACAAAACCACAAGTACACTCCTTTCACAAATCTGAAAATTGTTTAGCTTTCCATCACCTAAATATCAAGTTCAATCTCCTTACTGTGCCCTGCAAAGCATTCACATTCTACCCCACTTTGATTTCCATCGAACACTTGGTCTTGTGTCCCACCTCTTCTCTCATATGCTTTCTGTCTCTAGCCCTTACCTGGACTCGTATAATGCAAAGAGCATGTGGTGCTACTTCAGGTCTCAGGACTTTTGCACACGCAGTTGCCAAAACTTGGAATGATGTCTCAACAGGCTCCCACTCTACATTTAAAACCCAACACAAAAGCCTCTTTCCCTGTGAATGCTTTGTGAAGAAATCCTCATTTTTCTCTTTTTTTCCTCCCCATTTTGACTCGGTATTTCCAAGGAGGAAGTAGAGAATGTGTTTCGGGATCTAAAACCAAATATGGATGTTATAAATTTACTACCTATTACAACAATGACCACGATCAAATTATTTAGCTATTCTGAATTTCAGTTTACCTACAAATAAATCAGGCATGATAAAATCAAAATTATAGTTTTTCTTGAAGACTTAAGGAAATATACAGGTAAATGTCCCCAGAAAAGACCTAACACACACTACATGCCCAAGAAATATTTTCTGTCATCTTTCTCTCCTTTTCCCACACCGCTATGAGCCCTGCGCAGCACCAAAGTAACTCATCATTTTTCCCGTATACACACACGTTGGCCTCCTTACCATCAATAGGTCGATGAGATAGCTGTGACTTATTCATCGTTGTACTCTCAAACATGGATAAATATTGTGAATCTTCAAGGATGTTTATTGAATATATCAAATAAACTAGCCTCATTGTCTATGTGTCCTTGTTTTGCCCATATGAATGTATATGTTTAACGTAAAATCATAAAACCACAGATATCTTCAAACCATGCTTTTACTTTAACAATATTTTATTGTTCATTTTGTTTCATAATCCACTTAATTGTTGCTTGTGATGAGTACTTATTTCATCAAGCTGATTGAGGTCCTATAACTTTAAAACCTCTCAAATATTGATGAATACTTGGGTTGCTTTTTATTTTTCATTGTTTTTTAAGAGATTTTTATTTATTTATTTATTTTTAGAGAGGGGGGAGGGAGGGAGAAAGAGAGAGAAACACCAATGTGTGATTGCTTCTCAAGCGCCCCCTACTGGGGACTTGGCCCCAACCCAGCCATAGGCCCTGACTGGGGAATCGAACCAGCAACTCTGTGGTTCACAGGCCAGCGTTCGATACACTGAGCTACACCAGCCAGGGATAGTTTTTATTATTAAAATGACACTTTAATAAGCATCTTTATGAAACATATTTTTCTTCGAAATGCAATTTGTAGTGTGTATTATCGGAATGCACTGATAGGGCAAAGAAAATGTGGACATTTCTTTGGCTCTTGAAATGATTTGCTAAATTACTTTCAAAAAATTTTTCACAAGTTCACTCTAGCACCGATGAGGCATATGCCTGCCAGCCCAAATCTGGTGAAATTGATATTTAATCTTTCAGTAGACACTTAGTATTTCATCTGCCCTCCACTTTCCTCATTCCAACAGGGACTCCCCCTTCGCCCATTCTGGCCAGGTGGTTCTAATTAGAAGTTATTTGCTTATTTTAACCCTGTCTTGGGTTAAGAAGTAAAGGTGGTGAAGTTGAAGTTTTTGTATTTCTGTAGTCGGTGCTTGAAACTTAATGTGGTTGGCTCCCATTCACCATTCCCCATCACATTTAGTTATTCTCCATAGCGCTACCTCTTTTTTATAAAACTTGTGTGAAATTATTCATTGCTGAATTGTTTGTTTCTCTCTTTGTACCCCCATACCACCCCCTCCCATGTTTCTGTAATAGAAGAGAAGTTTCAAGATGGCCAGTACCTGTTTCTTCACTAGCGCAGCCCCGCCTGAAAAAGCTCCAGGTGCAGAGCAGATTTTCAAAAATGATTTGTTGAATAAATATTGAATTAATATGTGAGATATCCAATATTCTGTCAATAATTTTAAACTGAAGCTAATTCACAAAAGAATTCTGATTGATACAAACCCAAATTTTAGTCTTGTCCGAAGACTATGCCTGTTTCAGATTCTTTAGTTGTTTATAACTTAAAACATAAAATTCAGAGCATGAAAGAATAGAACTTCTTTTTCCGATAAGGAATTTGTGGAAACTTCTAAAAAAAAAATTGCAATCTCTCTTGTAATCAAGACCTCTCATCAAGTTACTCTGGCCATTTGTCCTGCTGTGAATTCTCTGCTCAATTTCATACAGAAGAAAGGAAATTTACAACAAGAGCTCATTGAAGAAATTAAAACTCAGACTGGCTGTCCCCTGTTCATTTGCCAAATGGCATAGTTTCTGGTGACATTCAGCTAATAAATTTTCTTCATGATTAACTACCCATTATAGGCAGCCATTATCATGGAAACACATTCAGCCTGCGTTGCACTCCTTACAAGCAAGGTAGTTGTGTAAAGGGCCATTAATACAAGTGATCTGGGACAGTCTTCTTTTATGAAGTCAGAGAAAAATGGAGCTTGAAATAGATTGCTCACAATCAAACAAATTGCTGAAACAAAAACTATGCTCTGCTGAACTGTAACATCTATTCTTTTTTATTAGGGTAATAGATAAAAGTGATGCAAAATTTGATAGTGCATGAAATATAAGCATTCTTTATTTTATTTATTTTTTATTCTTCCAGATGCATTGGAAGGAAGGAAGAAGCAAAAGTCAAAGAAACTGTCCAATTGCTTTTCTTTAAAAGTTAAATTCAGTCCTTTTGTGTTTGCTTCACTTGTCAGAAGCCCCTGAAGAACTTACCATTGCTTAATCTCTAGTGACATCTGGTGGTCCAAATAACTCAAGTAGCTGGAGAAAACACATCTTCATTATACATTTCTTAAGGTTCCTTGGTGGATACGTGTTCTGTCTTTATTTGGTCTTCATTCAGTATAAATTAACCCTTTTTTAAAAAAAATTCTAAACACAGTGTGCATATGTGATATGCGGAAAGAATGGAGGGACAGCAACACTAAATTTATAAAAACTATAATAACGCATCATTCTGAGATTAAAGTGAAATTTATTTTTCTGATTCTTTCCCATTATCAGAATGATTTGGTTTTGTACATTATTTTGAACTAAATTATTAAATTAATAAAATATTATTGAATATCTATTAATCAACAAACCCTATGAATACTTTGCTACTTGGAATTATAATTCATTCAACAAATGTTTTATTGAGCATCTACTATGAACCATATTATTACATAAATTTACCTTTAAATAGATGTAATCATCCTGATTTTATCAGTGTATAAAGGGATATGTGAACTCAACAGTGGTTGTTAGATTTTCTGGTGTCCCAATAAATATTGAAAGATTATCAAGTATGTTTTTACCCTTTGGTAACCTTCAGTATATCAAGTACATATCTGTCATTTAACAATTATATAAGATATACCTGACAATCAAATGCCTGCTGATTACTAATAAAATTTACATTTTCCATGAATTAGTTGATCATTAATAGAATTATGAAGTCATATATTCTTCCACTACTCCTATTTTCAGTAAATGAGTAAGCACCCTTTTCACCCATTTATACAATTCAAGAACCTCGGAGCTATTCTTGGTTCCTATTCCTACATCATGAAATCCAGCCCATCGCTAATTCCCATTGATTTTACTTCTCGAAAAGACTTCCAACTTGTCAAATCTCTCCACTCCTCATAACCTTAGTACCAGTCTCCATCATCTTTCTCAACTAGACTACCTACAGGACTGACTGATTTCCTCACATTTACTTTATCCTTCCCCCAGTCTCCTCCACACTGTATCCAAGAGGCATCTTTTCTAAACATAGTCTTGTTAAGTCATCTCAATGCTTAAAATCCTCCCCTGGCTTCCCATTGCTCTGATGAAAAGATAAAAATCATTAACATGCATGGTCTTCCTGAGTCTTACACCTTCAGCCTTAATTCCAAAGGGGCCTGCTTTAAACATCTTATTTAATTTATTTCTGCCATCTCAAATATCACAACTTTTACAAATGCTGTTTCCTCTTCTTCAAGTACTTTTCTCATCCTTCTTTACCTATAAGCCTTTTATTCATTTCTCATATATTGGTTCTCCTTGTGTTATGATGGGATTATATCCCGATCAACCCAATGGGACTTGCAAATATCAAGTCCAAAAGCATTTAATGTATCTAATCTACCGGGAACATGCTCAGAATACATGCAAGCACATTAGCCTACAGTTGGGCAAAGCCACCTCGCTGTCACTGCCTGGCATCATCAGGGAGTATTCGTGCTGCCTACTGCTAGCCTGGAACAAGATCAAAATTCAAAACATAAGTTCATTTTCTACTGAATATGTGTTACTTTCACACCAGCATAGTTGAAAAATGATTGTCATCTTGTAAATCTAATTTGCAAGGTATTTCTTCATAATTACATAAGCTGATTTTCCTGTCCATGTTAATCCCCACCAATACGCCAGCTCATATCTTTCTCTTCATACTTATCACAACTGTAATCTCACACTTTTTGATAATTTGATTAATGTCTGCCTCCTCTCCTTGACTGTAATCTTCCTAAGGAATAAAAAGTTGTTTGGTTTGCCAAGTGTTACATCCTTAACAGCTAGTCCAAGATATGACATATCAATTGCAGTTAGTTGCTTATTAAATTAACAGAATCTAAAAGACTTGGTCATTTTCTGTATGCATGTAGGTATGTTTTTAGTTTTTATGTGTGTATATAAGCAACAGAATGGGTGTTGGGTTCCAACACACAGGTTCAAATCTTGTCTCTGTTGTTTTCCAGTACTATAAACCTTAATATCATACTTCAAATAGGTTTTTACCTTCTCATCTCCAAATGTGTTTAACATTATTTACCTTAAAGGGCTACTGTGAAGATAAATAACGATTAACTGGCAAAAGTGTTTTTTTTTTAAAGTCCAATTTTTCTCAATACACCTTTAAAGGTTTTTAAATTGTTTCATATCTGATCAGGTTGAAATTTTTAAGAACCCCATTTTTTTAAAGCATCTTTTTAAAAGTTTTAAAAAATATTTTATTTATTTTATTGTTAGACAGAGGGGAACGGAGGGAAAGAAAGAGGGAGAGAAACACCGATGCGTGGTTGCCTCTCACGCGCCCCCTACTGGGGACCTGGCCCGCAACCCAGGCACGTGCCCTGACTGGGGAATCAATCTGGTGACCCTTTGGTTCGCAGGCTGATGCTCAACCCACTGAGCTACATCAGCCAGGGCTAAGAAGCCCATTTTTAATTCATAATAAAAGTTTACAACTTGAGTTTTTTCAAAAAAGTCAACAAACTGCAAGCACCGGTTAATAAAGTTCTAATAACTAACTAACTAAATAAATAAAGGATTAATAGATGTAAAGCCCTCACCACAATGTCACATAATAAATGATAGTTATTATTATTATTATTGCCATTATTGTTCCATATTTAAGTAAAATGCCTCAAGTTACACAAGGGTATGTGACACTCTCAAATGCCTTTCTGATTTTGTAGGAGATTATAATCAGGGTCTTGGCTGAGCTTACCTGAAAAGCTCTATATTACGCATTAATTTTTTGGGGGGAGATGGGAAAAATGGAAGAAAGGTGGTAGAATAGAAGTGGTGACTGGCAATTCTACCTGAGAGGCAGAGTGTCAGAAGAGGGAGGTGCAATAAGCAGGTAAATGATCATTTAACATACATACATGCTCAGGTACACAGACATACATGTGTGTTTACATGTTCCTCTGTGTGTATGTTTACTTTTAATAAACATGAAGACCTTAAAAGATATCGCCTCTGGAAAAAGTATTTGCTAAAGAAGAACAGATTGTATGCTTGTGAGGCTGGAGGGCTTCAGGTCACTGAAGTCCAGCATAGAAAGAAAATTCTAGAGAGGCTCACTAAGAAAGTAGTAAGAGAGGTTCTCAAACCAGAGGTGGATGATTAGGGAGCAAGCTTCCAGGTGTGTCTGACCCATGACCCACAGGCCTCATGCAGCTCATGATGGTTATGAATTTGGCCCAACATAGAATCATAAATTTACTTAAAACCTTTTTGCTCATCAGTTTTTGTTCATGTTTGTGTATTTAATGTGTGGTCCAAGACAACTCTTCTGCTTCCAGTGTGGCCCAAAGCTGCCAAAAGGTTGGACACCCCATCCCATAAGAGTAGAGACCTGGGTTGGGAAAATCCCTTCCTGCATAGATGTGTGGAGACAAAAGTACTACCTTATTGCATTTCTGGGGATTTATCTGAAAGAAATGAAAACACTAACTCGAAAAGATATCTGCACTCTCATGCTCATTGCAACATTATTTGCAATAGCCAGAACATGGAAACAATCTAAGCGACCACAATAGAGGAGTGGAGAAAGAAATGGATATTGTGTGTGTGTGTGTGTGTGTGTGTGTGTGCGGGTGTGTGTGTGTGTATACACACACATATACATATATATATATATTACCTTTTATACCTATATTATTTATCAATATAAAAGAATAAAATCCTGACATTTATATCAACATTGACGAAACTTGGAGGCATTATATTAAGTGAAATGTCAGGCAGAAGAAGACAGATACTGAATGATCTCACTTATACATGGAATCCAAAGAACGAACAAACAAACACATAGCTACAGCATAGAGATTGGTGGTTTCCAGACGTAGGAGTTGGAAGGCGGGCAAAATGAGGAAAGGTCAAAAGGTACAAGCTTCCAAATAAATCAACCTTAGGGTGTAGTGTATAGCTCCGTGGCTACGGTTAATAAAACAGTTCTATATAATTGTAAATTGTTACTACCAACAATTTCTTAAAAGTTCTCATCACACAAAAAAATTGTAACTATTTGCAGTGATGGGTGTTAATTAAATTTACTGAGTGATCATTTTGTAATATATACATATATTGAATCATTATGTCCTATACCTGAAAGTAATATAATGTTATATGACAGTTATACCTCACTTTTAAGAAGTACTTACTTTATGCATTATTTACATTTCTAGTTTTCCATTAAGACTGTCTTTTTTCTTAGTCTTCAGCATTCTATGATAAAGAGCATAGTTTAAAGAGATACATAATTGGATTACTTAGAAATGCATAGAAAAAGGGTAAGCTCTAGGATATATCCTTTTAAAGTGTTGAGTATAAGAACTACAATAATGCATAATAAATATATTTATGCGTGGCCCTATTCTTTCCACTCTCCATTTGAGGAGTTATTCATGGAATGTCTCCAAAGCACATTGTGAAAGCAGAAGTAGAGAAGAACTGGGGAGGCCCCAAAGACATCTCAGAGGAGAGAGGAAATGTAACACGATAATTTGACAATTAACAAATAGCTCAGTTGTTTAATTAATAGGGCACCATAAAAACACATTTCCGAACTCTGACCTTTACCAGTTGAAATAGATTCTCTAGGCTATGAAGCTAGGATGTGTGTGCTTTGAAGTCCTTGGTGATTTTCAGGAGCACTTTTGATTAGAAACTCAAAAGTATAGACCATAAGCAGTGAGTCTAGGTGGAATTTTGTTTCAGTTTATTCATTACTAGCTTATTCGGCACTTTTCAAACACACTATGGAGTTTCATTTCTCCATATTCTTTTTCTTGATGTTCCCTCATTCTCAGTAGCCACTTCATTTTCCCCTTAACCAGGGTGTTAACACATCCTTCCATGTAAAATTCTTCAATATTCCTCAATCGGAATGAATCTTGGCCTTCCTTCTTTTGATTTCATTACAACAATCATCTCACTCAACCTCACAATAAGTACTTGTGTGTACACAAGTAGATTATGTGCTCTTTTCAGGTAAAGATCTTATGTATCCAGGTGTATATCCCACAAGGTCCCTTGGACATTGCTTTTGGGCACACAAAGTGCTCGATTACCATTATTTAAATTTTAAGAAACAATGGATAAAAATTTATTAAGTAATTTTTCCAATTTCAAATTTATTTTAAGAAGCTATAGAGTAGTCATCTAGATGTTAAACCCTGGAGTCAGAATGCCAAGAGGCTTATGCCAATTTGTCCATTTATTGAACATCTCAGTGCCTGAGTTTTTGTACCTGGACAATAAAGGATATAATAATATCTAACTAATAGGGCTATTACAAATATCAAATGTTAGCATACATAAAATACATAAATGTCAGCTATATCTATTGGACCAACAGTCTACAGGAACCTTGTTCCCTGTCATAATAAAAATAGTTGGCGTGCTTACTAGCTTTTTTCTCCATTTAAATGACATTGTAAAACATCACAGTGAATTGATATAGTCTCTTCTGAAGTCCAAATGCTTGCTAGAGATATATTAATCTTAAAAAAAACTTTGTGAAGCATTATCATAATTAATATTTATTAAATACACAGTATGGAATACACAGCATACAAAAGACAGAGAGCTTGAATATCAGAGAGGTCTATGTTTTTCTGCATCTGCATGGGCATTTTAATACAGCATGTCCCCGGACAGTCCAGTGACCATTTTCAGAGTCCATATAACTTCTGTGATTAACAAAAATTCCTCACATGCCTCTTCTAAAGTAATCTGACAGGAGGTTGGAGGTAGTAGAAAAAGCCTGAGTTACATAAAGTTGTTCCTGAGTTTGAGATCAAGATCTAAAGTTGGCTTTATGACTTTGGGCAAGACATCTAGTCACTCTTGGCTCCGGTAATTTTACCTTTAAAACTGGGATTATAATATTTGCATGGCAGACATTAAATGTCATCATGATTATTTTTTCAGTCGTTTAAAATTATTTTGAAATGTTTTTCTATTTTCAAGAGTCAATGTTCTGGGAACTCATGCTACGTTACCAGAATTACTTAAATACTTGCTTGGGGAATTAAGGTAACTCAAAGTCACAAAATTTCACACATTGGTCATAGGAATTGTCAGCAGCCACACAAAAAGCAACTTCAAAGCCCTTTTCATTAATAGCATAGAGTCTGGTTATGGGTTGGGGCTGATGTATCTCTCATCCATAATAAATGACCTGCAGGGCAAAGAAGAATAATTGTCCTTGCAGTCTCTGGCTTTGTAAGGTACCTCACCTTTCTGCTTGACAGGCTTCTCTACTGATGCATATTTAGAGGAGAGAGAACTGTAAAGAAGATGAAAGCACATCAAACATTTATATCGAGAGTTTCATTTTCTAAGAAATAGCAGGTGTGTCGTATGATTACTCAGAGGGCAAAGGCCCCGCTAAAGCTCCGCCCGGCGCTCACGGAGGTGGAGGTGTGGGGCGTGATGGATGGCCATTAAGGTAAGTATTCCATTTAGGGCCCCTGCGCCCGAACAGTGCCTTTCTCACAAGACTAAAAGTCTCTGAGACAGTCAAGTGGTTATGAACAAAGGAGATAGTATTAAAACTGACATGAAATCCATCTAGAATACCTTTCAATCACATTATTGAAAACCTACCAACAGTGGCCTCTATCCGAATCATAATCCTTCTTCTGTTCTCCCTACCTCCACCCCACCACTCACACATGCACCTCCACACAGTCATAAAACTCAGAAACAAGATTTAGCACATGTTGCTGCTACAGTTTATGTATTTATTTCTGCTATTAAACCAGCCCATTATCCAAATGCCTAAAAAATGATAATTAATATATGTAAAATAGTCTCAAGTACAAAATGCTTTGCAGTTATTATTTAACAAAGAAACCATCCTTCCACACAGGTAGAATAATGGCTTTCAAAACTGTTTTACCTGTGGATTTTCTTCAAATAATAATTTTGAAAAGCAACAGTCCCTGAACACCTAACCACTTACTAAGTGCTATTCTAATTGCTTTTCATTTACTAATTTATTTTATCAGAATTTTATGAAATTGTGCTATTATTTTTTAATATTATAGATTAAAAACTGAGGCTGAGAGAGATGAAGTAACTGATAGTTAAATAGCTAGTGAATACTGAAACTAAATGCTGACCCTACACAGCCTGTTTCTGACACCTTAACTCCTAAAATTGCCCAACATATAAAACAATAAAAGCAGACAGGCTCCGGTAAACTTCCTCATTTAACAAGCAGGTATTCACTGCCTTTGATGAGTTGTGCTGTGTGTTAATCATTAGTAGTAGAGCAGTTAATATGCCCTTGTTTACATAGTGGGGAAACAAACAATAAAACTTACAATACACAAAGAAAAAAAAATAAATGCACTGTGTTTGTGATAACCAACTGTGGATTCCTACCTGACATGCTCCTCTTACACCCCAGTGTTTCCTGACGTAACATACAGCCCCACCATTCACCCAGTTGTTCAGTTCCCAAGCACCAGAATCATTTATGACTCAAATCCAACCAAAAATTCAGTCAGCTCTACCTTCGAAAATATATTTCCAAGCTGACTCTTGCTAAGTGCTTCTATAATGCCGTCCTAAAGCAAGCCGTTCTCTCTCTCACCTAGACTCCTGCTCTAACCTTTCCACTGTTCTTTCTACTTTCCTCTTCCCATCTTCTCTCCCAACATTTTTTTCCCTATTTAATGGGACACTAGTTTCTGCAAATTCTGCTTTTTGAATCATTCTTAATCTGCATCTTCATTGTTATTGTCCTAATTCAGGGGCACATCTTTGACCCTATCAGTGCTAAGTCATGGACTGTGGCTGACAGAGGTGTCCCAGCGATATATGAGGTCTCTGGAGACAGATGAATACATAAAACTTTCTGTAGTTTCTATAAAGGCAAATACAACTCCCATCAAGTGTGAATAAGAAAAACATTACATTTTAAAATATAACAGTCTTCCAATTAAAAAGTTAGGAATCACTGACTTAGGCCTTTTGACCACTGGCCCTCAGCTTTTTCACTCGTTATATATTTTGTTTACTCCCAACACTGTTCTACCTCAAGTATGTAGATCGGCTCATGCTAAACCACTGATGTCTTCCTACTGTTCGCAGGGAAGTATCACATCTCTTTGGTCTGTTGCACAAAGTACTTTGGGATCTCCTTTACCTCGAGCTCTCATTCTTCTACCCTAAGCACCTGTACTACTATACCTGCTATTTGCTGTTTATTAAATATGAAAAAGAATCTTCATAAATTTGTTTTAGTTCATTTGTTTTCATGTTTTGACTATCTTTTTTGTTCCTTATCTCTTAGACAAAATATTTCAAGACCAAGCTAATTGCTACTTCTGTAGAGACTGCCTCATTTTTCTATGTAGAATAAATTAGTCCTTCTACCAGACATCTTTTTATCATATTATAAAGTAGCAATAAAGTTAGAATTCATAATTATTCTCCCTTTGATAGGATGAACTAAGAGCAGGAACATAAAAAAGTCTAAAATATCACCATGCTCTATCTAGCATATACTCTGGTGCACAGTAAGCAGGTAAATATTTGTTACATAAGTAATATCTTTGTCCATATCATTTAAATTCAAACTGATAAGGTATGTAAGTTACATGCTTTTAACTGTTATCCTATTTTTCAGATTTGCTTACAAATTTTGAAAGTAAATGTACTAATAGTAATACCTTAAAAAGTCTTGATTAATTGGGCTAAACAGTCTACAGTCTGGTCTTCCTGACTTGGGCTCATTCTTTTGCAATTCAGTGACTACTTTAGAGTCAAAAGGCTATTTTCAAAAACAGAACTTTGATTATATTCCTCCCTTACATGACAAACCCTTGCATGTCCCAGATAAAGTCCAAACTCCTTTCCATGTTTTTGCCGGGCCCTGCCTTCCTGGGTCCCTCTCATCTCTTCAGTCTTCTCTCTCCTCGCTCTCAAGTCTCTTTACTCTAAATCCCCCAAATGCCATTCTAGGTTCTAGGAACGTCACACTTGTTTCAGGTTCCCCTTTATCGCATGCCCAGATGAATGCTGCTTATTTAATGCTTGTGTTTGTGCATCCTCCCCTTATCACGTCCCCTCAATTCCTGGATGTCCTTTAGGGTTAGGACTTGACTCAGATGTCAACCAGCCCAACACCTTTCCTGATCAACTCTACATCCTCCTCCCGCACTACTAAGTAGCTGTCCTTCTCCTCTCTCCCATCTTACCCTACTCTTGCCCCTATCATAGCACTTATCAGCACTTACTTTTACGGTCTGTTTATCTGTCTATATATCTCACCGAACTTCAGAATTTTTCAGTTCTTGAACTATCTTATTCGTCAAGGTCTCCAGAAGCTTAAAGATTCTCTGGTACGTAGTAGATAGTAAGTAAATATTTGTTAAATATATGCATGTAAATTATTGCTTAAACCTTAGACTCAGCCAAAATCTAATGAGTAATCTGAGATATTAGGAAAAAAAAATAAATTTCAAGATGATTTTAAGGACTCTAAGTGAGGAATATTCTCAATCCAAAGACAAGTGTGACCCTTTGGTTCAGAGAAAGGGTTTCACCTAGAGAAAAAGGGATACTTATGGCAAATTAGACCTTTAGAAAACAAATCTGGTTTAATAAGTCCTAACCATTTTAGAATGAAAACCTGATGCCTCCAGAAAAGCTGAGCAGGTAGGTGTTGGCTTCCTTTCTAACAAATAAATGAGAGAAGACAGATCTGCAAGGCAAGAGATGAGGATTATATGTATGTATGTATATATACATATATACACTATATATATACATATGTATATATATATAGTATATAAACTTGAGCAAGTAATTTCTCCTTTTTTGTCCTGTTTCAACCACAAAATAAGTGGAAAGATTGAAGTTTTCTTTTCAGGATCACTGATTACTGATTTCAGTTTAATGAGTCTAGAAGACAGCCTTTACTCTCTATTACCTACTATTGCAAAATCTCCCTGCATGCCATTTTCTGCTTCTGTCTTTTAATACCCATCTCTGACTCTTACCCTCTTGCCTCCCTCTTACTCCCATTTTTAAGTTGGGTTGTTTGTCTTCCTGGTGTTGAGTCATATGAGTTCTTTATATATTTTGGAGATCGAACCCTTGTCCAATGTATCACTGGCAAATACGTTCACCCATACAGTTGGTTCCCTTTTCATTTTGATGATAGTTTCTTTAGATTTTCAGAAACTTTTTAGTTTGATATAGTCCCATTTGTTTATTTTTTCCTTTATTTCCCTTTCCCCAAGAGATATATTGGCTAAAATATTGCTACATGGGATATCTGAAATCTTTATAGAAATGAAAAGACATGTCTGATGCCACTCAGATGATTACTATAAAAGCTGGGTTTCAACTCCAGGCAAGACTGTCTAATTCCAAAGTGTGTGCTCTTATCTATTATGTCTACTTTATGTGGACACTGCTTCATGGCACACACTATGATACTATAAAAATATAGAGAACACAACATTGATTCTTCTACTACTAGTCTCAAGAATAGTTCTTTTGTTCCTGCCTAAACCCTTTTTCTCAACCATAAGCTGCATAAAACTGAATCTGTTTCTTGGAAAAGTACATCTCTGTGCTTCCTCTAGGCAGTTGCAAGACACTCACGTCCTTATGATTTACATTGTATACAAATCTTGACACCCAATTTGTTTCCTGTTGGCAAAATGACTCCCCTATATACATCATTCTTATCTTAAATGTTTGTGAAAGTCAGTCAGTCAACAAGCATTTATCGAGTGCCTAAAAAAAGCATTTCACATAAATCAATATGCTATAAGTCAATAAGATAATCACTTAAATGTCACCAATAAAAATGGCATTCCTCAAATGAAAGTTTTTCAGAAACGTGCAGATTGTGAAAATACACACACAGAAATCAATGTGACCACAAGGCCAAATTATCCTTAATCATGAAGATTTAACAGATGCCTACATGCCTCTGTGTTTCTTTGTCCATTTGTCAGTCTGCCTACCTACCAACACACCTGTCCCTCTAACACACACACACAGACAAACGTACATGTGTTTCCAGGTAAAATATTTTCAGGGGACCAAGATATTCATTTTTTGATGGAACACCCAGCACAGTGATATGATCACAGTTAAGTAATTCATCAAGAACCAGAGACTTGGAAATAAAGAGCAAACTGAGAGTGACCAGAGGGAAGTGGGGAGGGGATAACCAGAGGGGAAAGAAGGGGAAGGGCAACAAAGGAACATGAATAGAGGACTCATAGGCACAGATATTGGCAGGCAGGGAGCTTGACTGTGGGAGTCCGCAGGGAAGGGGCAGGGGAGAACAATGGGGAAAAGGTTGGGACAACTGTAACTGAACAATAAAAATAAATAAAAATAAAATAGAAATAACAGTAAAAAAAAGTTTGCTGAACTAGGAGGTACTATGAGTTGGACCCCGTAGCACAAAAAGAACACTCTAAAAATAAGGGGTTCTTAGTTAAACAGAGACCAGAAGGCTGAATTATATGCAGCTCCCTGAATGTATCATATTCTTATTTAAGGGCCTTTAACAGGGTATTCCATTTGACTAGAGTGCTCTCTCCAGCCCTTTTACCAAGTTAATTCATTCCAGCACAACAAATGTCACCTTTTCCAAGACACCTCTCGTTTCCATACATTGAATTTTATGTCCTATTTGCATACTTCAATAGCACTCGGTACTTTCCTCTATGGCGATGCATATTAGCATTCAAATTAGCCACTGCTCTGTGTTGCCCCCAGTACCATGATATCCATTAACACAAGGCTGTATCTTACCTACTGGTTTGCAGTCCCCAGCTTGGAGCCTGGCTCACAGTACAAAGAAAAGTCTATGGGAGCTAGAAGATAAAAAGTCTAATATTGTGTGCTAGAGGCATTTAAAAATAAATTTTCTGCAGTGCTGGAACTCTCAATTCATGTACTACTCAGAACCATATTCCTGTTGTCCCCAGTTGACAAAAAATCCTTCAATATTACTCAGATTAGTTCAGAATGCAGATATCAATGTTTCCCTTAAATGGAAACATATAGCTCGTATGCGTATAATTCTTGGTGGAGAGTAGTGGAAAC
Source organism: Mormoops blainvillei (assembly GCA_004026545.1). Taxonomy (NCBI): domain Eukaryota; kingdom Metazoa; phylum Chordata; class Mammalia; order Chiroptera; family Mormoopidae; genus Mormoops; species Mormoops blainvillei. The sequence goes on along the minus strand of PVJD01000100.1, from coordinate 195,190 downwards.
ATCAGTTATATAAAGATTATGGCCCTGTAAGAAATTAAGCTTCCCAAATCAGCAATAACCTATCGTAGATGGACAGTAACACTGGTAGATTCAGGCCAGCCCTTATCCATTAGGGAGTTGGGGACTAGAGAATCCACACGGAAATAAGCTGCATCTGTTCCAGTTCTGGATGACCAAACTCATTCTAATAATAATCTCTATCCTTGATTTAATAAATTGAGAATTTATCTATCACCTCATGTTGTGGTGTGTGTGTGATCTCTCTCTACCAAAGTTGAAATGACAGAAAGTCACAAAAAGCTGTATAAAAAATAACATTTGAAACAGGGACTTTATTGAAGGATAGAATTTTGTCCAGTACAGGTGTAGAGGTAAGAGCCTTCAAAGTAGGCAGGGAAATGTACAAAACTATACTGGTGTTCAGGAAAATAGAGAAAAAAAATTACTGGAGCATAAAGTATAATTGAACTGGTAGGTGGAGAATGTTAGAAGGTAAGATCGGAAAGATAGGTTCAGCCTTGACCTTGAATGGCCTTGAAAGCCAAGTCTAAGAGTCAATGTTAGTTAGTAGGAAATGGAAAAAGTGATTAAAAGAACAGAACAAAACAGGATATTTATTTGGTAAATTAATTAATATTTAAAAGTAATTTGGGACTAACGCCGTTTTTTTAAAATTATTCAAACTTCTTTAGTTTAACTACTCCTTACTGTTCATCTTCCCCAATACTTTGTTCTTGCCATTTTCTGGTGCTGAAATGTACCTGAGAAATTTCACAGTAATATGAAATCACTTAGAACCATCTCATTCATGAAATAATTCAAAATGTCACTTATTAAGTGCCTTCTAATATTTTCTATTTCAAGTTCTGAAATTATCATACTTTATATTAGAGTTAGTTTTGGTTACAAGGCTCTTCTACTGGATTACAAACCCCATACAAAGAGAAGACAGGTTGATTTCAAAAAACAGCAAGAATGAAAATAATAATGATTGTAACGACACAAAACTTACTGCATGATAGGCACATTGCTAAGCACATTACAAGGATTCATTCATTCAGTACTTTGAGATAATGAAAATGTGTCATAGAGAGGCACAAGGTCATATACTTCGTATGAGTCAAAATTATCAACCAAAAATTCTGGATCCAGAGTCCTTGTTCTTAAATATGAGTATAAGCAATATCATTCCTTTTTAAAACCAATGATGACATTTTGAATATGTTACAATTAAACAACAACAACACTATTTATCCACAGTCTTAACCTCAAGCATATAATCAATTAATTTATTAAATCAACACTTATCTGTTAAGGTATATTCTATTCTGAGAACTCTCCATTTGCTCAGGATTCAGTAGTAAACCTTCCAGTCACAAGAGATTGTTTACCTACGAAAATCACTTGCAAATAAATTTTTACTCATTTAGAGCAGGTATCAACATCCAACTTATGTCTTCAGTCATAATTTTTAATGATAAATGTAAATTTGAAAAGTACTGATTATTTTAATAAAATCATATATCCTTTGGGCTTTTTACTGATATGTGGTATTATCAAGAAAACATATTTCTTCAAGAGTTACATGGTTGGGAAATTTTAATAAATTACTTTAGCCAAATGGTTTTCTTGTTCATCAGGGTTTATATATCAGAAAGGATATTCAAGTCAGTTAGAAATTCTTACATTGCAAGAGGGAGTAATTTTAGGCCCTAGAGCAAGCTTTTGCTACAACAATTCTTAACATCTGAATTCATTGTGTTATAACTGTCTGGGAAATAGCTGCTTACCTATAAAAGTTAAATGTACTCCTTCACCCATATGAAGTATTTCAGTTATATATGTCAGTCACTTCCTTATGTTTCCAGTTTAGTACCACAAATGAGCCATTACTTTTCTCTTGATTTAACATATAAATTTATATATTCCTTATTAATTCTTTAATGTGGTGGTAAATGAAATACAGAAATACTAATATTAAAAATGGGTGTCCTTTCTGAGAGATGAGAGGTGAAGGAATTAAAACCCCAGACTGCTTCTTTGGACCCATAAAATGGCTCTTCAATTTCACCAACATGGTTGGTTAACAACAAGTTCCTACAACTAGTTCTTAACAACTAGAATAAATTTCAAAAGATCATTTTATAGCACTTTTCTGGAGTCTTCTATATTACGGGTCTCTCTAATATGACTGCCAATCAGACAACACCTAGTTAAGGTAATAAACATGTCAAATATTTTCAAGAAAGATTCCTTAACATATCTCATATACCTTATTTTAAAAATAATGTTAATATTAAGGTACATTAACTAACCAAACACATCATCAGATGCCCTGACTTTCCACTTTACAGATAGCATATTCGCATAAAAATACTCTTGTTTGTATATAATGACTTATTGTCTCACTTTGAAACTCTTGTATTTTCTAATCATTGATTTCTTTCCTCTTTTATTTATTCTTCATTATTATTTTTTTTTTAGGTTTCCATGAACCACTTAAAAATTACTCAGGACGATTTAGGTGCAGCATGTTCTCAACTGATACTTAGAATGTATATTATAATTGCTCAACATTATCATATTTCCCTGTGGTGATATCAGATAGCATTGTCTCGCTTGCAAAATGAATACTTAAAAAAGAAAGCTATGAGAACAAATAAACCTTATTATAAAATAGTAACAAGCAATAAGTTCAATGGAATAATCTGTATTCTATTTTTGACTCCTAAGATTTCCTCTTGTATTCTCAAAGAAGATGATTAAAAATGTATTGTTAAGATAGCTAAAATAAAAATATCACATAGAGATTATATAAATTTCAATTTTAAAATCATAATTAAAAATTATATGTAATTGCATTTTCAATGACTCTTACAAGAAGATATCTTACATTATTCATTGAAGTAATAGATGCAAACATCAACAATTCCTCTTGAATAAACCATCTAATTTATTAAGTCAAGAATGAAATTCTTCCTGTTCGAGGACCAGGGAACCAGAATGTCTACTTTTTTAAAAAATGCATCATCTTAAGAGATGAGGTGTCACTTACCAGTCAGTTTACATCTTAGTACCCACGTCCAAACAAAATTGACACTGAAAGAGTAAAAAAAAAAAAAAAAAATCAAAATATAAAAGTAAAAACTATAAAGACTGAGTATTTCATAGTAAACATAAACCATATTGTTGGAGCTACCTCAACATAGCTTGTATTTAAATTTAAATACATGCTATTTAGGCAAAAATAATTCAATGACAATAATAAATCTATACAAACAGATCTTAAAAGTTTATGGCAAAAAAGTAAATTCAGTACATTCTTTAAAGGCATCAACTATGGTTAAAATGCATTAAAAATAAAAACTGTTCTAGTTAGAGTCTATGCCTACTTAGCTGTATGAATAGAAATGATAAAAACAGATATGGTCATATTTGTTGTAGCCTTTTTTTATTTTTTATTTTACTTTTTTTTATTTTTTTTGGAACAGGGATTAGTAAACCCTCTAAAGAGGCGGTGAATCTTTTAGGCTTCACAGGCATGCAGGGTCTTTCTCAACTACTGGACTCTGTGTAAACAAACAGGTATGGCTGTGCTCCAGGCAAACTTTATTGACAAAAGTCAGCAGGTTGGCGAGGATTTTCACTACAGTTTGCTGACTCCCGATTAACATACTGAGAGCTCCAACTCAGAAAAATATCAATCCTAACACGTGCAGGGTGATGAAATATAGAAAATCACAAGAACTGAATAATTAGTCCCTTCACCTTCAGAATAAACTGTGTAGTTTAAAACCACCCTATAAAAACCTGTGGACTTCTCAGTACCAGAATTATTATAAATGAGATTCAAAGAGAGTAATTATTTTTTGATATTTATAGTATTATATTAATATAATAAATGTATTATTATATTAATAATAACTACATTAATTATACTATTATAGTAATAAAATTATATTAATATCATTATATTAATAACATAGCTATTAATTATATTGTAGTAATGATATAATTATATTAATTATATTATTATAGTAATGATATAATCATATTATTGTATTATATTAATATAATATAAATACAGTAAAATATTTATAGTAAGTATTAAAAATAGATTATGCATATGAGGTGAATATCAAAAAACATGACAGTATAAAGGAAATCTCACATTTTTAGAAAAATAAAGATAATACTTTGATTTTTATTTATACTTTTAAAAAGTATGCTAAGTAACAGCAAGATTCCTGGGACCTAACTTTTACATATAGATCAGGGAGTTCAAATATTAAATGCACAAGAACAACAGCTTGAATTAGCTAGCGAGATTCATCAGGCCCGTTTTTTAATCCTTGGAAAATTAATTGAATGAATGAGACTAGAACGTATTTGTTCCAGAAAACAGCCTGATATCAGTCTGGAAGGTAGCAGGGAGAACCAGTTCATTATACAATCACTGTTTAACAAATATAAAATGTTGCTAGGAAAAAGGGGGCAGATTAAACTGTCAATACACTCAGGTATTCAGAGAAACAGGAATTGTACTATTTTTGGAAATATGAGATCAACTCAAAACTATCCAATAGGAAACAGGTAATGCACCGGAGAAACAGTTATATTTGTGACAGAGGGTTTCGTAACAAGAATTCTTGTCCTTATTTCAGTTATAACTATTACTCACTTTTGAATTTTTTAGGGTGGCTCCATGTGGTAGACCTCAAAGTGCATTTCAACATTTAGTGAGCATCTATCCCATACACACACAACCATACACCCAGTCTAAGTGGGCATTTCCCACTTTGAATGATTGGCTTGTTCCCATAACTTTACCTTTATGCTCAAAGAATGGCTCTACTTGTCAGGACAAAGAACTATTAAGGAAACATCTTTAACAAACATAAATAATAAATTTCCTGTTCTCTTCATGCATATGATTACCAGTTATGGGCTCAATGTGTCCTTTCTAAATTCATATTTTGAACTCCTAATTGCCACTTAGGAGTTATACCTCAGAATGTATTTAGGGATGGGGTCTTTATAGAATTTAGGTTAAATGATTGTATTAGAGCAAGCACTATTCCAAGATGACCGGCGTCCTTATAAAAAAAAAAAAATCAGAGACAGACATGAGCACACCCTGAAAAAAGACACTGCGAAGATATAGGGATGATACAGCCATCTACAAGCCAAGGAGAGAAGCTTCAGAAAAACTCAACCCTGCCAACATCTTGATCAACTTCTTGCCCAAGAACTGTGAGGAAATAAATTTCTGATTTTCAAGCCACCCAGTCTGCGGCACTTTGTTATGGCAGATCTAGCAAACCACTACACTTCTTCACTTCCATGACCACCTATAATACCAAGTGAGGAAAACACTTTCTCTGCTGCTTGAAATCTAGCAAAAAGCCAACTTACTCCCTACTTCCACCAGCTACAGCCACTGTTAGCAATTAAAGAAGCAATTGTGTCACATGCTTAGAATGAAGCAGGAATAAATGGCTACAGGTGGAGAGCGGCAGGAGGAAGTTTCATTGGGAATGGCATTTCTCCATTTTAAGAGAAGTTATAAATGGATCCAGAAAATGTAGTTGGAATTCATGTGGTCAGAAACTATACATTGTCTCTCTTTTGGTATATTCTCAGTTCTTGGCTCTACTCCAGAGGCCAGATGTGGGAATTCCAATTAACCATGAAACTGTCAAAAATGAAAGTCGTTTTGTGAGACTTTGACAGTCTGCTCATCATTTCAGAGAAAATTGAGCCTGTTAAACATTAATTTTCTCAAAGTCACAAAAGCAATGATGTGTAGATCCTGCATTCCTTATAAAATCATAGTGGTCTTTTTTCAAAGTTATGGAAACCCTGCCTCGGTGGGCAGTTCATTCATTCACTCAATGAATGTTTATATACTACATTGTTTGCTATGTGCCCGCTGTTTAGGTTATAGCAGTGAACATGCAGACTAAAACTACCTCTTTGAGTTTACATTCTAACATTGACTGATGGACAATAAATAATCTTTTACACTATAAATGTTGTGTGGCATGATGAGCTTTGAAGAAAGGCAAATCTGGGGTTGATTTCTGGCCCTATTATTCAATAGGCATCCCCTTTGACATATAGAACGGTGGTTGAGAGCTCAGGTCTGAAGTCTTGTGATCCTTCCTGTGAATGGATCTTTCCCTTTCTGAGTAACTTTGAGAAATTTATTTTGACCTTCTAACCCTCAGGTTCCCCATTACGTAACTGGCACAGTAAACTTAATTAAAAGAGATAGAGAAAGAGGTGAGGGAGGATAAAAGGGAATATCGTATCTATAAAGGCATATTAAGGAGTGTCAGCTTGGTAGCCAACAATAGCAGGTGTGGCACTTTAAATTAATGGATCCAATTGTTCCTTCCTCACTGTAGCCAAGTCCTTCACTCTATAATTTTGCCATTGCTCCTTTTAAAGAGTAAAATTATATTCCTAAATGTTGGGCTGAGCCCTGTGACTTACTTTGGCCTGTAGAATAAGGTAGAAGTGACAGTGTAAGGATTCCAAGCCTAGTCCTTACGAAGCCTTGGGTATTTCTGCTTTTCCATTTGCACATCTGCCCCAGACCTGCATTAGATGAGAGCTGTGTGGGGCAGAACCACTTCCACTGAGCCCCCTACCTGCACTTGGAAGTAGAAAAGCCTGGCTACCTGACCATGAAGCAGAGCCACCTATCTGAGCCCAGAGGAGCCCCAGTCAACCTAAAGACATGTGAGTGAGAATAAACAGTTGGTGTTTTCACTTACTGATTTTGGGGATGCTTTGTTGCACAGCAATAGCTCAGTGATACAGCAGGCAACAAATACCCCTAATGAATTTCCTTAGGATATTGATTAAAAGAAAAGAAAAAACAAATACTTTTACCAACCCACCCTCCAAAAAAATCAATTGAACCTATGTGATTGAATCACCTCTCTTAGCTTTATAGCATTTAATTCTTTAATGCTGAGAACAGGTTGGGAGTTAAGACACAGGTCAAATTCTACACAACAGAATACCAAATACTATATAAAGTCACTGCAAGAGTTACTTAACTCTCCCCTCTTTAAGTTACAGCATGCCTTAGTCTGATAAATGCTAGAAAGCTTTAAATGAGATTACCAGCCTGAGCCAGGGAGTATGAGCAATATTCTTCACTATATCAGAGTACTCCCTGTTTTATTGAATTTATTGAGGTGACATTGGTTCATAAAACCATACAGGTTTCAAGTACACAACTCTATAACACACCATCTGCATATGACCCCTTGCACTCACCAATCAAAGTCAGGTCTCTTTCCACCACCGTTTATCCAGCCTTCACACTCTTGAGCAAACCCCCACACCCTTTCCCTCTGACAGCTGTCTGTTCTATGTATCTATGGTTCTATTATGTTTGTTTGTTTATTTTGCTCATTAGATTCCACATATAAGTGAAATCATATGGTATTTTTCTTTGACTAGCTATTTTACTTAGCATAATACCCTCTAGGTCCAACCACACTGTCACAAAGGTTAAGAGTTTTGGTGGTTGAGTAGTATTCCACTGGGTGAATGTACCAGAGCTTTTTTAACCATTCATCTACTGATGAGCACATGGGTGGCTCCCAGATCTTGGCAATTGTAAATAATGCTGCAGTGAACATAGGGGTGCATATATTCTTTTGACATAGTGTCCTGGGTTTCTTTGGATATATGCTCAGAAGTGGAACTGCTGGGTCGTAAGGCAGTTCCATTTTTAATTGTTTAAGTTATATTTATTGATTATGCTATTGGAGTTATCCTGATTTTTCCCCCTTTACACTCCTCCTCCAAGCACTCCCTCAGGCAGTCCCCCCATTGTTCATGTCCATGGGTCATGTGTAGAGGTTCTTTGGCTACTCCATTTCTTATATCGTACTTTACATCCCCATGGCTATTCTTGTAACTACCTAGTTGGGCCTCTTAATCCCCTCGCCTCTTCACCCAGTCTCCCCTACCCGCCTCCCATCTGGCAACCATCAAAACTTTCTCCATATCCATGATTGTGTCTCTATTCTTCTTGTTTGCTTAATTTGGTTTTCAGATTCAATTGCTGATAAATATGTATTTTTTGCCATTTTATTATTCATAGTTTTGGTGTTCTTTTTCTTAAATCAGTCCCTATAACATTTCATATAATACTGGTTTGGTGATGAACTCCTTTAGTTTTTTGGGGTGTTTTTTGTTTTTTGGGTTTTTTTTGTTCTTGTTGTTGTTTGTTTGTTTTGGTCTGAGAAACTCTTTATCTGCTGTAAGTTTCCAAATGATAGTTATGGTGAGTAGAGCAATCTCAGCTGTAGGTCCCTGCTTTTCATGACTCCAAATATTTCTTGCCACTCCTTTCTAGATGGCAAAGTTTCTTTTGAGAAATCAGCTGAGAGTCTTATGGGAACTCTCCTGTAGGACACTAACTTTTTTTCTCTTGCTGCTTTTAAGATTCTCTCTTTATCTTTAACCTTTAGCATTTTAATTATGATGTGCAATGGAGTGGGCCTCTTTGCATCTATTTTGTTTGGGATTCTCTTGCTTCCTGGGCTTGCATATCTATTTCCTTCACTAAATTAAGAAAGTTTTCTTTCATTATTTTTTTAAAATAGATTTCCAATTTCTTATTCTTTCTCTTCTCCTTTTGGCACCCTTATGATGTGAATGTTGGATGTCTTGAAGTTGTCCCAGAGGCTGCTTATACTCTCCTCATTGTTTTGGACTCTTTTTTCTTTTTGTTGTTCTCATTGGTTGTTTTTTGCTTCCTATGTTTCAAATCATTGATTTGATTCTTGACCTCATCTACTCTACTGTTGTTTCCCTGTAAATTGTTCTTTATTTCAATTAGTATATCTTTCATTTCTGACTGGATATTTTTTATGCTGTTGAGGTTCTCACTAAGTTCCTTGAGCATCCTTATAGCCAATGTTTGAACTCAGCCTCTGATAGATTGCTTATCTCCATTTCTTTTAGCTCTTTTTCTAGAGTTTTGATCTGTTCTTTCATTTGGGCCATGTTTCTTTGTCTCCTTCTTTTGGCAGTCTCCCTGTGTTTGTTTCTATGTATTAGGTACATCTTCTTTGACTCTGTTTTTTGGTAGTATGTTCTAATATAGTAGGTGTCCTGTAGGGTCTGGTGGCACAGCCTCCCCTATCAACTAAGCTGGGTACTCAAGGTGTGCCCTTTGTGTGGGTTGAGTACACCTTTTATAGTTGAGCCTTGGTTGCTGTTGACAGGTTAATGGGAGGGATTTATCCAGGCCTGTCAGTTGCAAGGACTGGCTGTGACCACTGACCATCTACCTCTACCCTCCGTGAAGGATCAGTTGTGCAAAGGCGGGGTGGTGGTGCGCCATCATGGTCTGTAGCTGTCCACTGGGTGCTCTGTCCCTGGGGTTTCCTGGATGATGCAGGCCAAGGTCAGCACCTACCTGTGTTTTGATCAGGGCTCTCTGCTTGAGCTACAAAGCAATCTGAGATGGCTACTACTTGTGCTGGACTTAGGGAATCCCAGGTGAAGCCAAGCTGTGAATCTAAGGTGGCTTCTGCTAGTGGTGGGCCAGGGCCTTACTGAACCAGCTGTTGCTTGTTTGATAGGATTTAGAAAGTTGTGAAGCATGAGCCAAGACCAGCCATTCATATAGAAAAGCATCTTGGTTGCACCTATAAGTTGGGTGGAGTAGAGTGTCTGGGAATCTCCAAGATGGGTCAAACAATGTTAGCCAGGTTGATGGAGTCTCAGATATGGCAGCAGCTATATGTGGGAGGAGGGTTTACAAAAGGGGCAATGGCCTCTGCTCTCCTTGATGCCAGACACTTCAGTTCCCCACTCTATACCACTGGGCCTTTCAAGCTGCTACCACTGTGCTGGAGCTCAGCAGGAGTGAGTCTGAATAGGTGAGTCCGTGTATGAGTTCTTTAATAGGAACTGCTTGGGGTTCCAGAAGTTTCTTCCACCAACTCAATCATGCCTGGTTTTTGCAGCTGTGGTTGTAGGGACTTATCTTCCTGGCTCTGGAACCCTGGTTTGGGGGGTCTGGTGTGGGGCTGGGACTCTTTGCTCCCAAGATATCCCTTCTGAATTTTTATCCACATGTGGGGGTTGGACCAGCACATTCTGTATCAGCACCCTTCTACCAGTCTGGATAGATGTGGTTTCCTTAATACCATGGTTGTCAGGCTTCCATACCACTCAGTTTTGTAGTTGTCAAACTTCCATTCAACTGGACTTTTGATGGTTCTGAGTGATCATTGTTCTGTATTCTAGTAGCAATTTTGATGTGGTTGTGCAAGGATACTAGCCATGTCTGCCTATGCTGCCATCTTGATTGGAAGTCTTTAATTTTTTGAGGAAACTCCATACTATCTTCTACAGTGGGTGCACCAATTTACAATCCCACCAACAGTGCACAAGGGTCCTCTTTTCTTCACATCCTTGTCAACACTTGTTGTTTGTTGATTAATCGATGGTAGCCATTCTGAGAAGTATGAGGTGATTTCTCATTGTGATTTTAATTTGCATTATTCTGATGATTAATGACATCGAGCACCTTTTCATGTCTATTGGCCCTCTGTATGTCCTCTTTGAAGAAGTATCTATTCAGATCCTTTGTCCATTTTTCAACTGGGATGTGTGTTTTTTTGGGGTTGATTTGAAAATGTTCTTTATAAATTTTGGTAATTAACTCCTTATCAGATGTGTCATTGGCAAATATGTTCTCTCATTCAGTGGGTTGTCTTTTCATTTTGTTGGTGGTTTCCTTTGTTGTGCAGAAGCTTTTTAGTTTCATGTATGTAGTCCCATTTGCTTTTGTTGTTGTTGTTTTGTTTTGTTTTCCTTGCCCAATGAGATATATCAGAAAAAATATTTCTACAAGAAATGTCTGAAATTTTCCTGCCTATGTTTTCTTCTGGAATTTTTATGGTTTCATGACTTACATTTAAGTCTTTAGTAAATTTAAATTTTCTTTTTGTGTATGGAATAAGAGGGTGGTCTAGTTTCATTTTTTGCTTCTTCTATCTGTCCAAGTTTCCCAACGCCATATACTGAATAGACAGTCTTTATCCCGTAGTATGTTTCTGCCTCCTTTGTCAAATATTAATCGACCATAAAGGTGTAAGTTTATTTCTAAGCTCTCTGTTCTGTTCCATTGATCTATATGCTTGCTTTTATACCTGTACCCTGTTGTTTTTATTATTATGGCCTTGTAGTATAGTTTGATTCAGGTAGCAAGAGCACTATCTTTTATTCATTGTAAATAAAACAGAGAAATAAACTACTTTAAGTCAATTATTTCCAAATTAAATATGCCTAAAACGTATAAAACATTCTGTGTGTGTGTGTGTGTGTGTGTGTGTGTGAGAGAGAGAGAGAGAGAGAGAGAGAGAGAGAGAGAGAGAGAGAGAGAGAAGGATGGGGATTATATTGCCATCACATGCTATTGCTATATTTTAAATAACTTTAAGTGATATAGATAGATGGATAGATAGATGGACTCTCTCACTATGTATGTCTATATCTATCTTCATTACTTATGGATTCTGTATTTACAGCTTTGCATACAAGCTAAAATATATTTACAATCCCAAAATCAATATTCTTTTGCTCACTATTTTGCAGTTATTTGTCAACATGGGCAGAGTGGTGAAAATTTAGAGTCAACTGGTATATATGTTACCAGCTGAGGTGGAACGAGGTGGTGCTCTGCCTCCTTGTCTCAGTTCTCAGACTGTAAACAAGTGTCCTTTTACGGTCCATTCAGTACCATTTTTCTCACTTTTGTGCTTTTTATTGGTGATTTCACTGTTTAAATGGCCTCCAACTATAGTGCTAAAGTGCTGTGAAGTGTCCTAAGTACAAGAAGGTTGTGTTGTTCCTTATGGAAAAATGTACATGTTGGATAAGTTTTCTTCAGACATAAGGTTTAGTGGTCTTGGCTCTAACTTTAATGTTAATGAATCAATGATATACAATAAAGATGTCTTTATGTGTAAATGATGTTACATATTGATCAGCTGACTAAAATGTTGTGACCAGACTCACAAGAACCTGACCCTGAATCTCCCTGAGGAGCGATGTTTTAGTATTTGCTAGTTTAGTTTTTGTGTAATTTTACAGAACATAACTACTATAAATGATAGGAATTGACTGTATGTATGTGTCTATGTATATTTGTGTATATATACATATATACATATATCTCTTTGTATATAGTATGTCTGTCTTGGAATAGCATTTTACCTGTATTCTCCCCATAGTTCCAATCACTAATTCTTTACAGAAAAGAAAAAAAGCCACTACTTTCTCTAAGGCTAGCCTAGGGCTTTTGATGAGAAGAGCATGATGAACAACGTTCCTCACTGTTTAAGTCCTTCAGGCCTCCATTCTCTCAATACTTCCTGCTTTATGACATTTAAATGAATGATATCATTATCATGAGATTCAGTAGAGGAAAAAAAGAGCTGAAGAAATAGCTGCCCTAAACTCATAAATAAGTCTTTTAAAAAGAATATTTCCAAGTCAAGCATTAAAATAAGGATTATGGAAAGATTTCAAGAGAAATATCAGGAGCAAATTTTTACTCCTAAAATAACCATTTCCTCACTGAATTTCCCTCTCCTGGTTGGACTCACAGTATCTTCTATTTACTTTATTATTGTACTTAAACTCCATTGCAATGATCATTTTACCTTTTTTTTTTTTTTTGCCTTTGATTTCTCTTCAACCCCTAGCCCAGGGTCTGCCACATAACTTCTCAAGGCACATAGTAAACTATAATTATGGGACATTTAAGTGTTACTGCACTACTCTGGGCTTCACGAGCATTTTATATGCATGTATATGTGTGTGCATAATTTGTAATATTTTAAATGCTGTACTCATCTCAGTATAAACTACCCCAAAACAAACATTTTACCTCATATTCCCTAGGAATTTCTTGTTGATATTTTCATTCTTTGCCTCAGTTTAAACCCAAACCGGTTGTTGGAGGAGATCATCGATGGGACATGACTTCTGGTTGAATCAGAAGCTGGACCTGGACAACTGGAGGCACCTCACCCTGTCTCCCTGTTTTGGGGATGTTCATTTCACCCAATGTTCCCATGGATGTGGACATTTCAAAGGTGCAACCTTGAGAAAATGCTGTGTTGCTGAGACCATTTGGTCTGTATAGATGACTAAACTCTGTTAAGGCCTTTATATAAACTTTTAAGATTCTCGTGGGGGGTGGGCGTGAAGAGAACTATTGTCTTTCAGCCGTGAAGGACTAGTCCCAGTATGTAAGTTCTCTTGCTTATTAAAACTGCCACCTACAATCCTGGAGTGTTTGGGCTCTTTCTTCGGGTTTCCCGTGCTCCCTGTGTATGGGGACTAGTTTGCAAAACAACACTGGGGTAGTGGAAAGAGCCTAATCTTTGGTTAAATAGGGGTTTACGTTCTGGCTCTACCACTTACTAATTTGGGGACATCCAAAATGGTACAAAACTTTATCTTCAGTTTCTTCATATGTAAAATTAGTGGTAAAGTAAGATCACTCCTGAGATAGCTATGAGGACTTTGCTAGATCTTACACATGAACATGCCTGGTGTATTATAGTATCCACTTCATAGAAGTTAGTTTTTTTTTCCTCCGAGATATTACTTATATGCATATCTTCAAATAGTTCAATGATATGTGTGCGTCTCATTGAGATTGTTGCTATTATTTTACTTTTCAGGCATGTAGAAGCCGGAATGCAGCTGGAGGGCTGTGAATTATCAAAAAAAAAAAGTCTCTGCTATAGGCGATAATTTTAATGTTAATTAACTCCATCTGGAAGGAGAAGCAGGTGTTGAAATTGATCACTTAAGTACAGAAAGCAAAGGCTGTTTACTAAACTCTCTGTAAATTAATTTGGCTGAGCTTGTGGTTAAATTGATTTCAAGTCACTTTTCTATAAATTTCTTATACCAAATGCTGAAATTGGAAAAAGAAGTAGACCAAGCAGATTTTAATAAAATGTAACAAATGGGACTGAAAGGTCACCTAAACATAAAAATTACATATTAAAAGCAAAAATGCAACAGTTAGTTTTGCTTTAAGAGCAGGTGAAATCTGAGCCAAAAACCTGAGGCATTTCTCACGTTATTCACAAATCACCTGAACAAAACCACAGTGGACACACTAGGAAAGGGAGCGTGCTGGGCTCTCTGCAGGATCTACTGGGTCAGGTGTTCCAGCAAGGCCTAGGAATCTGCATTTAACGATTGCTTGGGTGATTTTTATTCTCACTAAGACTTAAAAATCATTGTCATAAGGACGGAGAAACACCAAATCACACTGTTGTAAAAAGATGACAAATTAAAAGAATGGTTGTCTGAGAAGGTAAAAGATAACAGAGGAGCTTAGAAAATATCATTAAGAATCTGAATGCTATTTACACAATGGGATACTATGCAGCAGAAAGAAAGAAGGAGTTCCTGCCCTTCCTGAAAGCATGGATAGAACTGGAGAGCTTTATGCTAAGTGAAATAAGCCAGGCGGTAAAAAACAAATACCATATGATTTCACCTATAAGTGGAACCTAATCAAAAAACAAACAAGTAAGCAAAATATAACCAGAGACACTGAAATAAAGAACAAACTGACAGTAACCAGAGGGGACGAGGGAGGGGGATAAAGGAGGATAGAAGGGGAAGGGTAGTCAAGGAACATGTATAAAGGACCCATAGACAAAGCCAAAGGGAGGTGGGATTGAGGGTGGGCGGTAGGGGTGGATGGGGTGGGGGAAAGTGGTGGCGGGAAAATGGAGACAACGGTACTTGAATGACAATGAAAAAAAATATAATGAAATTTAAAAAAAAAGAATCTGGATGCCAAAATCAAATCTGTATTTACCATTTAAGAAAATACTGATAAATTAATAGTGTTCATTTAATTTCTTTGCCTTCTGTAATTGCCTAACTCCTCAACAGAAAGCCTATATTCCTTAAACTTCTTTCCAAGGCCTTCCACAATCTGATTTGATTATAGTGTGATTCTTAAACCAGCAGCAACAGTATTACCCAGACTTACAGAACAGGAACTCTGGGGTAGAGCCCAGCAATCTGTGTTTTAGCAAGGCCTCCAGGTGATTCTGAGTCATAGTCAAGTTTAGAAACTATGCATCCTTCATGACTTATCACGATTCATGATAAATTTTAGTCAGCTGCTATAAACAAAACATTAGATCTGAGTCCATAATGTGGGGAACATAGCTGTGTCTCTTGTTTCCCAATCAGAAAGAAAAGAGATAGCTAGAGTGATAATGTCCCCGACCATTAAAGAACCAACACTTATTGAATATTTACTCCATATCAGTTACTCTTTGGAATGCTTTACATTTATTACTCAATTAATCTTCACTACATCTTAAGGATATAGGTTTGGTTATTACCCGCATTTCATGCAATACTGAGGTACAGAGAGGTTAAGCAGCCATGCCAAAACCACAGAGCCATGAAGGGACAGAACCAGAAATTGAAACCAGGCAGTGTGTCTCCAGACCTCACGTTGTTCACCACTCTACAAACTGCTTTTATAAAACGTTAGCAACTCGCAAACACCACCTGAAGATTCCCTTGATCAAGACAATGCCCAAACTGGGGCAGTGAATGCAATTGACTATCCTGGAATATTTCCAAAATTGTAAGTAAAGATTTTGACACTAAGGTAGCTTTGTTAACAGTATCTGATTTTTTATATCACCTCAAAGCCTACTTATCCTTAATTTCTATTAAAATATCACTTAATTAGAAAGGCCTTTGAGCTTTGTGAGCTTGAAGCAAAAGTGCATCAGCGCCTAAGTTTCCTCATGTATAAACTGAAGATAACATTACATAACCATACGGAAATAGTATAAAATGAGAAAATATATGGGAAAGTGCATTTTAAACCTTAAAACATTATTTATATGGTTGTAATATGGTGTCATAATATTTTGTCAATTGGAGAGTGTCTCCTCTAACTGAACTTTTCGCCACAATTAACACTGTCTTTATAGTGTGCTTGCACAAAGTGCTTTTTTTTAGCAGCTCATTCAACAAATCTCAAACTTCACCCTCTGCTCTACAGTAGCACAACACTTTTTCACACTTTTCTTAACATAGGTTAACCTGAGGTTCTTTTTAGAAAGCTGTATTGTGTCTCTCCTAGAAATTTTAATTATTTACATCTGACACAGAACCCAGAATACTATATATTTTAAGAAATACTTCACATGATTATTATGATGGGCTGAGTGTGAAATGCTACAGTAAATATTAAAATGCTTCTGGAAATTAAAGCAAAGACAAATATCTTCTCACTTTTTATCTGACAAGAGTATAAAGATTATTTTTGGACATAGACCTGCTCACTTGTTCATGTATTTATCAAAATCTATATGGTTCAATAAATACTATGTTATTAGTTTTTTATGGAAATATATTTGTCCAAAATAATAGAGGAATATGTTTTTTCCCTGGAAGAAAGTGTGTTTTAGGAAGCTATTGATTTGAATAGACTAAGTTGTGATAGACTAAAAAATTAGACCCTGAATCCCAGTGACTTAATACAATAAATATCTCTGGATCACTCACAGTACAAGTCCATTGAGCATTAGGAGGGATGGGAGAATGAGAACAGAAGTTCTCTTCCATCTGGACTTTAAGGGAGCTGGACTGAATTCCTACTACCTTGTAGCAATCCTTTGGGAACCTGCAACCTTTTCCATTATCAAGGTAGAAAAAGGGAGAGATTGAACACCCAAAGTTGGGTATGTCAGTGCCTCAAGCCAGAAGTGACACACAATACTTATTCCTTAGTTCATTGGCCAAAACACTCAAATAGCCCAGTCAAAATGAAATGCACTCGGAAGAGTGTAGTGACAAATGGAGTATTTTGCAAGCTTTATTATCTCTTCCTCAGTCTACTTTAAGTTCAATGAGTACTCTAAATAAATAATCGTCAATCTTTAAGCAGCTTGGCTCTAGCCAGCAATTTGCTTAAACGAGAACTTCTAATAGAATTTCTCGTCTTCGCAATAATTTAAAATTTACTTAAGCTTTTAGTAGAGTAAATCATTAAATTACAGAGTATGCATTTGAGAGCTAAATAGTGTGATACATGCTTTGATTGCAAAAAGCGGACACCTTCAGTAAAGTGGAGTGTCACAAAAGAAATTGAGCAAATTCAGATCATAAAATTGAGAAAAAATTGGGAATATGCGGATATATCCAAAACTTTATTTGAGGGGGTCAACATGAAAAAGCCACAAGCCATGCTTATATAATACACATGAGATAAATCATGGAACTGGGTACATGATTCAGGAAAGTACAATATGATTCATCTTATAGAAGAGAAAGAAAAAGAAACCAGCATTTTTAGAAACCTTAAATATGCAAGGACTCTGCTAATGCTTTAGCAATGTCACCTGTAGTTTACTATCACCCACTGTCAGAGGAAAGCATTATTCCCATTTTACACATGAGATCAGAAATAGGAAGCAATTCGATGTAGCACGCGATTAGCAAATACCCAATGAAGATTCAAACCATGAGCGAGGGTACAATATTGTGTATGGGAATGTGTATATTTTTCCCAATATATTAAGTGATGCTATGCTAACTTAGGACCTCCTTCACTAATAGCCTGCCTTTATAAAAGATGAAGAATACTTTTATGACACTACACTAGTCATTTTTAATAAAGTCATAATCTGTACATAGTCCTACTCAATGAGCTTGTGGTAACTTTTTGTATAACATTTCTGTACTACATGACCATAGACGTATAAAACAAATAGGCAAGACCTCTGAGGCAAATTTATTTATTTTTAACAGTCCTTCTCTGCCTTTTCTTCTAAGTTGCACAAAAATTGGCAGCTAATTAGCCACTCATTAGCAACACTGATAAACTATGTGACAAAAACAAATGCTGTGCTAACAGAAGGGACAGAGCTTTCCAGTGATGTGAAATAGAATGTAAGATAAAAGCAAATTGCTGAAACTAACTCCTTATAGATTTTTAAATGATTCTTATTATATTTTATGTTTTCTTATTCATACATTCAAATATTTATTAATCACTATGTTTAAGGTAATGTGGTAGTTTTAGGGATAAAAAATGTGTATCAAACACAAGTCTTGCCTTCAACAAGCTCGTAATACAGTAAGATGATTAAAGAGTTTATACATCTTAAACCATCTTAATGAAGCCAGAATATGATCTTTTTAGGTAAAAGTTGGCATTGCAATGATGTGTGCACACATGCACACCTGACTACATATTTGCTGGTTAGAATGCTATTAAAGTAGGCATGAAATCTACGGCTAAGAGACTAGGAAAAAATTTTCAGTGTGTATAAAAATTGAATCTCATAGATAGATTTGAAGTGTTTTGACTAGACTTAGTCTGCATGCACACCTGAACTGCTACTTTTCCAATTAAAAGCATTCAGTTAACATTTATTTCTGTTTAAAAAAAAAAAGTTCTAACTCCTTAAAATGGAACACAAGTTCTTGACATTTTCCCACTTTTCCAGCATTCTGTCCTAAACTCTCCCAGAGTGTACCTCACTGTGTCACACCCGTGTTACTCACTTTACCTTGAATGACCTTCACCTAACCTGCCAACTCACTTTACGTTTACAATTCCTCCACACACTTCAAGATGGAAGGGAACATCATCAAATATAAAAAGGTTGCCTTAAACTCAAACCGTATTTGCTACTATTCCTATGTGCCTTCTTTGAACTCATCTCACCATGTAAGAGATACCTTAGTTGCCTTGCTTTTCCCTTTAATTTTGGGCTTTTTGAGAACAAAGGTCGGCTCTTTTTATCTCTGTTACTTCAGAGGCTAATATTGGGCAGGGACATAGTATGAACTTAATAAATATTTGAACAATTAAATGAGTCAATGTGTGTGCTGTCAATTTCAAATCTATAATGAGAATGTATGAATGCCAGGTCAATGAATATCACAGTCACAATAGACTCTGCTTTAAGCTCTAAAAACATGGTTAAAATAAAAATAAACAGGTAAACATTTTTCTCCTGAAAGAACAAATCCAGATATTTTAATAAAGTAGTTAAGTAAATCATCTTATAGAATAAAGCTTTAAAGAAATAAATGTAGATTTATTGGTTCCTCTCAATACAATTTCTGCTTGTTATGATCTTATCTGGGTAACATGATTGCCTCTAGGGGACCCTATTAGAATTATAGGACACTTACAATTCTCTTCTTCAACAGATAGTAGCTATTAACGTTGTGTGAGTTTTCTTCACCACCTGCCTTTGCAAAAGATCTAACACTTAAAAGAAGTATTTCATGTTTTCCTGAACTTTCTCAAGTGCAAATAAAAGAAAAAGACACCTAGGTTCAGACAGCTGGAACGTGCTGAGCCCACTGTGCTCCTGGAGCAAATGAAACTTTGAGCCATGTAAACGAGAGATGGCGTGTGAAAAGCTGACCAGACGACCACTACAAGAAAACAGTGCTCTTACCTCCTGGGTCAGTGTCCTGCCCACTAAATCTCCTTTTCATTCACTTTATCTATCCTCAGACTAATTTTCTTCTCAGAATTGGTAGGTACCTGTGACTACAGGATTCAGGCTAATTGATAGAAAAGCAATTCTTTTGCAGCTAATAGAAAAGGGCAACTAACTAGAATGCATTTTTCAGCTTTAACTTTTTACTAAGTTTTAATGATGATAAATAAAAAGACAAAGAGACTGACAACTACTGACAAAATGAGGAAGGGTGGTATGAATTTTATAGTGTGGTAGTCAGCTTGTACTTTGCCTCATGAAAGTGATGAACCTTTCTTGCAGAAAAGAAGAAAGGAAGACACTTCCTTTTAGTATTCCATTAGCTTAGAGACTTGATGTCAATTAAAATCAGAAAACTGTTGGTTGTGGTGGTGGTGGTGGTGGTTTTGAGTGACAGAAAAAGCAGTAGAAAATCAGAGCTCATTCCACCTTAGGATAGCAGAAGCACACCAGATGAATTCCTTTGGTAGTTACACATAGCTAATTGCCTTCCAGATGTTAACTGAGACGGGATTCGATAAGAATTAAAATGTTTGGTTAGAAGGTTTTAGCATAATCTTCAGACCTTTTGTGTTGGAAAAGATCAAGTTTATATATACCTCTATCATTTTCTTTATTTGGAAGAAATAGATGAAAAAAAAATCTTTGAAATAAATTCTAAATATTAAAAGGATGTGTATTCTAAGAAAATCAATATAAACTCTAAGAAAAAACAGGTATTTGCAACAGAAGGAAAAATTACATTGGCTTTTTAAAACAGGATAAGAAAACCAAAGGTTAAAAAGAGGTTGAAATAAAAGGACAATATGTGTGTGTGTGTGTGGTTGCTTGTGTGTGTGTGCTTTACTTTTATAAATCCCTTAGAAAAATAAACAACAGCAGCAAACTTATTTGAAAGAGAGATCATGAAATACAACATTATATTACCAGTATCAGGAAAGCCAGTGTAATTCTACAGGAAGTCTATTCAATAATGCAAAGAACAGACTGAGAAGTCTCTTGAGAATACAGAAGAAATGTAAGTGTGACAAAAAATAAAGAGAAAGATAACAGATACAGAAGATAGAATAAGACACATGTTAAAATTTTAGTACAGGATAAATAAATAAAATTGTATGATATAATTAATAGTGACAAAATTGAAGATATTTCTCAGGAAGTAATAATAATAATGTCTACATTTTTCAGGCAAAATTAAATAAAAATGTTCCATACCAAGATGCATTTTGAAAAAAAGGTTGAATTTCAATAATGACTTTAAAAGACCCAAATACAACATAATTTTGTAAATAGTCAGTGGTATCATAAAATTATGTACGGTGTCAGATGGGTGCTAGACTTATCTGGGTGTTCACTTTGTAGGGTATACAAATGTCTAATTACTAGGTTGAACACTTTAATATAATATTGTATGTTAATTGCAATTTAAAAATAAATTTTTAAAAAATAATCAGAAAAAATCAAGACAATACACACACACAAAGATGAAAAAGACCGAAGCATTAAAACAGTATCTAAGAGTATACAGTATTAATCTGATTCAACCATCTCCTGTGACAGTAAATTCTAAAAAGCAATGTAACATGGACAACAGGGTAGGCATTGACTATGGAAGTGGGGGTGGACTGGGTGGAGGGGGCAAAAGAGGAAATAACTGAACAACCATAA
Organism: Mormoops blainvillei; assembly: GCA_004026545.1. Classification (NCBI taxonomy): domain Eukaryota; kingdom Metazoa; phylum Chordata; class Mammalia; order Chiroptera; family Mormoopidae; genus Mormoops; species Mormoops blainvillei. Next base: position 173,945 of record PVJD01000100.1, on the reverse strand, counting down.
AACATAAATATTAAAAAAATAAAAATGTAACAAAATTTAAAGAATTTTAAATCACATATATATGAGTGTGTATATTTATATACATGTATAATGTTCTAAAAATTAATGAATATATTGCAAATTAAAGGTATACTGACCTATATGAAGTAGTTAACTTTACTCAGAAAATTTGTTATTTTGGGAAAAAATAAACAAAGATATTTTTCTCATAATATTTAAAATAAAAATCAATAAGAAAAGGAAACAACACTATAAAAAGCTGGGCAAAAAGGAAAAATATTCAGTGAGTTTAACATTATTATATTAAGCCTATTTTGTAAATATGGGTTAATTTGTTTATAAAAATTTAATATTACAAAAATTTATTGTAAAAGATGAGCTAGTTATGTACAAATATTATATTAACATGAAAATTAGGCAGTTGTCAAAAACAGGAAATGCACTTTTAGGACAGTTTCTTCAACTTATATAGTAATCTAATTATTAAAATTCACCTTTTTATAGAAAACACAAGTAGAAAGAAATACATGCAAGTGTATATAGGTGTACCTATTTGTGTATGTCTGTGTGTGTGTGTGAATGTGTGTCAGGCTGGCTAGAATTAACCTTGCATACTTTCTGGTGGGTGTCCTTCATGAAATGGGATAAATAGTTTCCACTATATTCAGTAGTTCTTTATTATTTTTTTAATACTACATTATTCATAAATATTATGTTACAAAAGACTACCAGGTCTCTGTTTGTTTATTTGAAATGCTCTAGCAATGTATAAATACATTCAAAGTATTTATAGGTCTCTTCCCTGTATTAATGTACACATCTCCATCGGCGTCTCTTTCCCACGGTGGTGTGAGTTGTGACAGCTACCTGGCATACCGAGAAACTCATTCTAAGGCAGCCTTATGTAGTTGCTGTGTGCCTCAATAGCCATGAGAGAGACAAATATTCTTACTTATCTGGCTAAAAATGGTGTGGATATGATAGTGGGAGCTTATGGTTGAAGACGTAGATTCATGGATGAAATGGGGCAACAAAGCTATGGTTTTATTATGTATTTTTTAAGAATTATGATGTTCTTATACATTATACCAGATTAACAATCAACTTCAATAAATTTTACATAGATGCAACACTTGTGCCTAATTTGTTTTTTGTATTCTAACGTTGTCAATAGACCCAATAATGTCCTCTACAACACTTTTTCCCCCTCCAGCATAAGGCCAGGTATGGCACTACTTCTCAAGCCTCCTTCAATCTGAAATATTATGACAGTCCTTCTTTGACTTTGGATACTGATATTTTTGAAGATTTTAGCTCACCATCCTTCTTTTTTTTCATAGAACATTTCTCCCCATTCAGGTTTGTCTGAGGCTCCTTCACGATAACTTTCAAGCTTTGCATTCTTGGCCAGGATGCTACGTAGGTGGTAAGACCTTCTCGTGTTTTGAGGCACATGATACCCACTGGCCTCTCACTAAGGCTTTTAATTTTGGTATTCTGGAAAACATTTTTTTGCCCACTTCATGGATATTTTTTCATTGATTGATTATATACAACCACATATACATTTCAAAGCAAAATTATATGACTCAGGTGATTATTTTTCATGTTCATATACGTGTCTACCTTGGAATGTTGTGGTTTTTGTCTCAGATTAGGGTAGCTTTACCAAGATTGTATGAACGTTATAATCCTTATTGTACCCTCAAATTGTAAAAGATCAAAAGTATTACATGTGCTAGAAAGAAGAGGAAGGCAATTAAAATACAAGTTCATATTTCTGTTAACTGAAACTAAATTAAAAAAAAATAATGTTGCACATGACAATAAATTCAGTGCTCCAGAGAAGAATCAAACTCAAGAGCAAAGAACAAATCAAGGAGGGGGAGAAAAACAGCAAAAGATCATGAAAAGTGACTCATCCATGGGAAAGAGAAGCAGCAGCAAAACTGTTGAGTGTCTGTATGCCTAAGACTTACAAAAAACCAAGTATAGTGGATACCATGTGTGCTGTCGCATTTCCCCTTTGGGGACAGGGCTCCTTTTCATTGCCCCACCTGCCAGCGGTAGTGGTTGCTGATGCTTCAAAGTCATGTTCCTCCCTGGGAGTTACTCAGCCAAAGCTATATTCCCTTTCAGTGTAGGTATGATAGGGACCCAGCCTCAATCTAAGGTAGTTGATGAGATGTTATGAGGTCTAGGTCTCCTTGCCTTGATTTTGGTTTTTCCTTTCAGTCCAGATCAGCTGTAGAGTTCCCCCTAGGATTTGCTAAAGCATATGCTGTAATTTCTCCATCCACCCGGTGGTCCTGCTTACCTTACTTCCTCAGGCATGTGGTATTAGTGAAACACCATCTCCTTCCCACTACATCCCTCATCCAAAATCAAACATGAACAATAAGAAACCCTTTCCACCTCCAGCAAATCTCTAGCTCCTAATGCTTCCTGAGAAAACACAGCCTAAAGCAGAAAGCAAGCATGCTACATGTGCTACTTATGAAATGGCTGTTGCACAGTATAAGTAATGCGGGGTGTGCAAATCCCTGCTAGAAAAAGAAAATCCTGTTTGACTACAGCTGATAAGGTGTTATCTATAGTATCTTTGGAGATCAGAGTAGAGTTTTACCATTTTAGATAGGATTTAAATAAAGAAAGGTCAAATTAAAATTGCTTAAGAAATGATGTTTGATATAAATATAAATTTAAATTACATTTATATTACCTTTATATTTAATTATTAATAATTTAATTATTTATTATATTTATATACTAGAGAAATATAATTATTTGTAAATATATATTTAATTATATATAAATATATATTTAAATAATATATATATATATTTAGCAAGAAAGATAAGTGAATAAGAAGTTTGAAGCTTCCAAAGCACACTCTTATTCCTATTTCATAATAATGCCTGTGGAAACTGTCGGCCCAAAATAAACTCCTTTCAACTTTCAAATCAGTAGACTTAAAAACGCTTTTTCAGGTGTTTCCTCATCTTCAAACACAATTTAAATAGGTATCCATATTCAGAAAATGAGCAAATAAGGTCTGAAGAGTATAAACAACGGGTGCAAAACCACATGGCAGCAAGTGATAGAGCAGGGATTTGAACTAGTACAGCTGAAGTCAAAGTCTTGTTTAGTTGACCAGTTTTCATAATGTCACTGCTCCAAAATATGATGCAAAGATTAGTTAAATTACTAGGAGGATTAAGGAACCCAAACCTCATTAGTATTTTCACCAATAAAGGATTCCTTTTCCTGAGGAGTCAAGATGGACAGGGAATATAGCACAAGAGCTTTGCATACACACTCCTGTGTTTAAGCTTCGTCTGCCCCACTGAACAGTCGAGTGGCTTTGGTTGAATTACTTGACCTTTCTAGGTCCAAACTGCATCTGACAGTCAGGACAATAATAACTTCCGAGAGTTTTTCTATAGATAAAATGTGGTAATGATGAATCAAAGTGCTTAGCTCAGTACTTGGTACACAGTCAGCACGCGGTAAGTGATAGCTATCATCACACTAGATAAAGTGTGTAAAGGAACAATACTGTACAATTATTTGGTTCTCTGCTTTCTATTTGTAGTAATGTTACATTATAAATTTCAACAAATGACAAGGTATTTCAAGGTCAAATATTTAACAATAATTAATTATATTTTCCTTTTAGTCGATTGTTACTGGAAGAAATCATTAGATGACCTTTTTTGGTTAAAGCAATCCAATAAAACTTACATAAGCCAGTGTTTCAGGAACATTAGTCTAATGTGCATTCAGAGATCACCTTCTCTGAGCAGTATAATAAGTTTGTGTGAAAAGCATAAAGCATGTAATATATAATAAGATTTGGACTTTAATGAACCATCTTGGCAAACTGACTAGTACTATAATTCAAAGGTGAGCTTTCTTTGATTAATGAATTAAAAAAGCCAGAGTATTACCTAAACGCTACACCTGATTATACTTTCACTTAGTTTTCTTTTTTTTTTTTACCACCTAGCCCTGATTTTTTTAGCACTATGAAGTAACATTTAAGTAACCTTGGTGATAAAAATAATAGGAAAGAACAGGAGCATTTTAAAAAGAGATAGCACAACTAACAAGTTATATAGATTCCAAAGCATATATTTTCTGTGAAAATATTAGCAAGTTGGGTTTTTATTTGTTTATAAATTCACTAAGGTATTTTCCTAAAGCTTCACCCTATCAGATGCACACTACATACTGCATGTTCCTAAGCCACTGGGCCAGACTGAGGTCGACAGTGAAAATGTTTAAGAATATAAGAGTAGATCATTTCAAAGAATAATTTCATGTCTTTTATTCCTATAGCCTTTTAAAAGTTTATGATTCACTGCATTGTGTATCAAACTCTCTTACAAGGTAGTGAGCTCCCCAAGAGTAGGAATTTCTCAAAACTTTATGGTGTTTTTGATATCTTACAAATGCCTAACAAGTTGACTTATACTATTTGGAATGTATAATTGCATAAGAAATGACTATATGAATGAGCAAAGGAAAAATATCAAGTAAACATTCTTCATTTGGGTTAAAATACAATTTCCTATTAATATATATTAATTTACTTAGTTATGTCCAGATGTTAGCTATTATGTGAATATATTATTTCAGTAAGTCCAAGAGGCCAAAAGTTCTCAGAAACTTTATTTTATGTGACATTAAGAAAGGAAAACAAAACTGCCAATTTAACTGTGACGTGCCTTCATTTCTAACACATCAAATTTCAGTGATATAAAATCGAGAAAATACATCTTAGAATTAATAGTGTTTTCTTCTTTGGTTTTCATACTTTTATGTGATGTGTACATTTTTGCTGAGAGCAAAAGTAAAAAAAGAATGAAATAAAAAATTGTTTAAACCTAAAAATTGTTGGGGAAAAAGAACTTAGAAAGAGACCACCAAGGAGATTATAGGTAGATTTCTACTCTTTAAACCCTTTTCCGGAGCTAGTTCTGGCAAGCTAAAGATCTACTAGAACTCTGGTGGAGGAAATTGAGCTTTCTCTTGTCTGTAGACTCAGCAACTGTTAGAACTATATATTTTTTCTAAAGTATCAGGAGCTGCAGCATAAAAACAACAATTGTAATAGTTATTTGAAACACCTGATGTTGTACTTAGTGTGCAGTAGAAAGGAGAGTATACATTTTAGGTAAATTTATTTCAGCTCATTTACACCTGATGTAACTAATGATAGCTACAACTTTTAAACTATCACTATTTTCTAAGCTGGACACACTGCATTGCTTTCTACAACAGTATAAATTATATAGACATAATCATAAGAGACTTACAGCTTCTGATTTATATTATAAAGTAAAGAAAGAAAGACCTATATATATTAGAAAGAGCTCTTATCTTTTGGTCCTTGGTGTCAGGAAACCAATTAGTGGCAAATTTGGAGAGAAAAAACAGGCTTTAGAAAATTCACTGTGCCTTGTGAGTTTCAGCCTTGGCTTAACAAAACCAGCTCAGCGACATTATAAACCACCAGCTATTTTAAATGTTTTGCAGGTAATTTAATGCATTACATTGAGCTAAATAAATATCTAAGCCATTGCCTCATTTTCTTCACAAAAAGTCAGTCTTCTTTTAAAGGGAAACAAGCTGCCTTTATCTCTTTTCTTCTTGAAGAGGGGAATTATATTATTTTACCTCTGTACCCTTTCATGAGGAGCCTCAGGTGACTAGGGATTGAGTTAATAGCTGTGAACCTTCTCAGGTCTTTCTGTGCCTTATCTTGTAGTAAAAGGGTATCTGTTCACCTCCAAGTGGTATGCTAAAAACGAAAACAAAGTTGTGACGTGCAGCAGGAACACATCCCTGCCTTTATTTATCTTCCCTGTTAGCCGTCTTTAACAATGGCTAGCAGTCATATAACTGGATGCTAAAAACTTTAGATTGTGATATGGTTTCTCCTAGGGGTACCCACTAAATTACCTAATTGTAAAAATCATAAGCGTTTAAGGGAGAAATATTTTTTTCCCTTTACACTCCCCATAATCTTTTGAGTAGGGTTCTTCTTCCTCTTGCAGTGCTAGTTCACATCTATTCAACAACTCTCAAACTGATGTTGCAATTCTATTGGTCGGGAAACACTGAGATATTCACAAGTCCCCTCTTATTAGTGGAGCTGGTTTTGTTGCCTTCCAAGGATTACCTATACTCATCGAAACTCACCTTCCCTTCTTCTATGCAGCTAGAGACAGTCTGTTTTCTTACAGCTCCTGTCCCCTGGGGTAAACACACCCAACACAATAACTACCTTGCTGTGAGACTGTACTATTGCTTACAAATTTCTTCCACTTACAAATAGGTTAGCTGAGGAGGCTGCCAATGCCTGTCCTGTTGCTGACTGTGATTCCTGGTAGTGTTGTTGTGAAGATTAAATGAGTTAATAGACGCAAAGGGGTCTTAAAGTGCTTGGTCCGCAGAGTGCCCTCTGTGACAGTTTGCTAATATCGTTACCCTGGTAAATGGCCCTTGAGTCAATACAGTAAATCTGGTCCTTTAGAGTCAATGGGTCAGATAGAAAAATCCCCATTTAGCCTTCCATACACAAGCTAATGTACTAACATGCTTCACTAATATCAGTAGCACTTCATTTCTCATCTGGTTTTTGTCCTTACGAAGATAATTCCTTGGCCTGGAGCCTGAAGAGAGGTGGGTGGTAGAATATTCAGACACCAAAGTCCCTAACAAGTCTTAACCAGAGTGATTATCGTAGAATTCCTGATAAATATTTGGAAAAAGTATCCCGAGGTGTTATCAGCAACTAAAGATTGTTAGTGTCAATGATAAGAGCTCAAAGGTTAGCAGACTGTGTCCCAGGCTTTCAGGTTAGGCTCGAAGAGGAAGGCAGGGAGGGACTGATTAGGTGTCACTTGAGATGACGGCTCAGACAGAAGCCAGGAACACCAACTGCACAAGGTGTGGAGCAGCCTGAGGCCCTGTGTCTGCTGGCACGAGGTAGGCAATCTAAGAAAGGAACCCTGATGAGAGACAGAGAATGGCGCCTAAAAAGGACAGGGAGCTTACATTATACCTTTGCCTCTGAACGACATTGCTCCATCCCCACATAAACTTCCATAGAATTATAACACAAGTAATCCTCTTACATGAAAAGTAGCCAAACTGAAAAGGCCGAACACCGCTTATGAACATGAGTAACGGACACACTGGCATGGAAGCTGCCTATTTCCTGTTGAGAGACACCCTGTCTAAACTGAGGCAGGATGAAACAATAAAATAAAATACTCCGAGAGTGGAATCTTGTATCCTGTGCATTATATATGTATGTGTACATACATAGACATCTACATATGTGCACATCTAAAGTTGAGGGGCACGCCGAAAAACACTTCATGTGAACAAATATTCTAAAATAAAGGTTCGATTACTTACTGGTGATGTTGCCATTAGCCAACTATTTAATGCTGCTGGGTCCCAGTTTACCTACATGCAACAGGAATTATTATCCTTGTCCTCCTTACCTTTAAATTGCACTTTCAAGTTGATACCTCCGGTGAGGTAATTCATAAGAAAGCCTTTTGTATACTGAAAAATAGTATGCATATGTGATATGATAAATACAGAAGTTAAACTTTCTAGATTCGGTGGCACTGAGGGTGCTGGCATCTGTCTCTTCCCCGAACACTAATCCCATTTGTAGTACATAATCACACAACTTGGAAAGAAAAATGTTATGAAAATCCCAGGCGGCTCCTATTCACCTTCATGAGTTATTTCTACAATTGCCACAGTAAATGAATTGTTAATATGTGTACTACAAATAATTGCATAAATAATGACTGTGCCAAGGAAACAATCAACGAGGATCCATGCACAGTTTATAACAGTGAATTCCAAGTTTAAAATGCTTGGCAATTTAAAGAAGCTGAACTTGTTAATTTTCAGGCAATAAGGTTACGTAGGAAAAGAAGCAATTCAAACATATGCGAGCAGCCTGGCTCCCTGGCACTTGAAATCCCTAAACGGCTGGCAGAGAGAGATCCTACTGCTAGGGATGCATCAGGGCTGGGAGGAATGAGGGGAAAACAAATGGGAGAGAGGAGGCAGTACAGATGTTTTCTTGGAAATTGGTTCAATTTGTCTATCAAAACCTTTTTTGATTAAGATCAAGCTTCTGCAATGATAGGCCTAACATTTTCTGAAGACCTATTCCATGTTAGATATTTTATCCGTGATTTTCTCATTGATACTCCCGAAATGATTCTGTTTGTAATTAAATAAACAGAGCTTAGAAGGTTTAAGTGACTTGACCAAGGTAAATGATGGGATCAGGATTTAAATCTTTGTGTATCTGACCCTGAAGCCCACAGCCTTTGCAGCACTCCTTATCTCTCCGTAGGGCAGGCACGTGCAGAGGGGTCAGAGGGGACTTTCAAAGGGACAGGGCTCCTGCCCTCCTTGTGACACTCCTTCATGGCAACGAGAAAGACATTGCTTTTATAGTAGGTTTAATCACATGAAATTGTCAAAAAGGGACCATTTTTGAACCATCAAAATGGCAGTGCCATCTAATTTAAATAAATATAGACTCCAAACATTCCAACTTCTATGCTCTAACCTAAGATGGGTCCTCCCTACTCTTACCATCTGCCCCCTCCTCAGTCTTTTACTCTACTCTCCAACTACAAAAATCCTCTCAGTCTTTTCACTTATCTCAAACTCTACATCCTCATTTAAGTGATTCCTCAGCCTTCGTAATAAGAAAAACTCTCATTGACCTGAAGGAGGAAATGCTTTCTACTTCCTCTTAAGAATCTTTATCTGAACCCCTCTTGGAGAATTTTTCTCTTTTGACTTTAAATTATAAATATTTTGAGTCCATATTTAAATATTCCTATAAGATTGTAATCTTAAGGGGAAGGACCTGGAATCTGCCATATTTCAATTCCTTATAACTGGAATTATAGTATTTAATAAACACATAGCCAATTAATGTCACCAAATATAAACTCTGTATACCTGGATCTTATCACTTTTAATATTACTTTGAAGTTGTCTATTTGTGCATTTTTACTTGACTCTAGCACCTAAATGCAGGACCTTGTCTTGTGTTATCTTTGAAGCATCCAAACCTATTCTAGGGCTAGGCACAGGGTTGGTGCTCCCTGAATGGACACTCCATAGATGGTGTGTCTCCCTGCCATAGCCCCGCCTGCACCCATTAACTAGGATAATGGAGCTTTATTTCTGTTTACCAACTTGCGTCTATTTGGGGGCCATACTCAGCCTCCACGCCTCATGCATAACCAGTTAGATTGCCAGTTCATTAGGCGGTGAGTCGCCTTAGGCACAGACGGCAATGGTAACGTTAATGTTAAAGCTCCAGAGGCATCATTTCTCAAATAATACAACTGAATTTGTCTTCATTAATTGTCCACATATTTCTCTGATAATGTGACCTCAATACCTAAGCAGTGGCTTATCAATTTTAACATCAATACTTAAATTGCCAACTCATTAATGTTACAGAGGTATAAAATTTTAAAAAATGAAAAAGACAACAGCACTCACTATGTGCTCTATGCTCACTGGATGCTTTGCATCCTAATACATTTAATTCTTAAAACAATCCTATATGTGCCACATTATTAAACCAGCTTAACTATGCATAAGGCTTAAGAAAAGGTAAATAAATTTGCCAAGGCCAAATAGTCAGCAGCTGGCAGAGCTAAGATTTATACCAATTTTCTCTTACTCTGCAGTCTGTACTTGATTCACTTCATAATATTTTCAGAGACATAAAACAAGTCCCAAGAACAAGGCTGACTACAGTCACTGATTGTAATTTTATACCATCATTTTTCTTTCAGTTATGTGCTTACACAACACTATTCGTCATTAAATAATTATGTGAATTATTAAGTATCAAATCACCGTGAGAGCTGTACCAAAAAAATGCTGTTTCCAGAAGGTGACAGAATTGTTCTAAGAGTTTCCCTATACATTGTTTTCTGTAGTCATCACAGCAGTTCTTGGATAAAAACATCTAATAATTTCCATCTGACTTTCCGATAAGCATAGTAGAGCTCAGAAGTTAATAACTCCCTCAAGCCAACAGCCAGCAGGTGAGAAAGGATGCGTGCAGTTCCAGGTCTATGTGACTTCAAATACTGCTCTGTCACGTGAAGCCATGCTCTCTAATGGTGATGGAAATCCTTCACTGCAACAAATACACAGAGTAAGTTATGCTGCATGGCGAATTATGCTGCTGTAGTTTCTCTTTTTGCACTTCATGAAGAAGGTTTTTAAAATTGTATATCTACCTTAAAATTAATAAAAATCATTAACAAACTTGCAAGTAGTAGTTAAATAAGTTCTGGAGATCTCATGTACAGTATATAGATTATAGCTGACAATACTGTGTTATAAACTAAGGGAGTAGATCTTAATTATTCTCACCACAAAAAAGAAAAGAAATAATTATGTGTTGGAGGTGTTAGCTAATGCTACCATGCTAATCATATTGCAATATATAAATGAATCAGATGTACCCATTCACCTTAAACTTATACAATGTTGTATGTCAATTATTTCTCAATTTAAAAAAAAGTCACACGAAATATTACCAAAAAATGCCATTGACCACCCACTCCCCAATACAGCCAAATGTCTTACATTGAGATGTTGTTAAGAACATTGACTGATTTGATAAATAAAAAGTTCTCGGCCATTATAAGTAATTAATATTTATAATATATTTATTCATATATATTTTTGCTCATTACTTAGAGTAATTACTTAGGTAAATTAAGCATTTACCCATGCTTAATGCCAAGTACTGATAAGATAGCAACAGCTGGCATTATTACGGTTCCCGCTGTCAAGGAAGTCACTCTGTGGGGTCCTCATCCCAAACCTGGCTTGACACTAAGATAATCAGGGATGTTTGTAAAACTACGGCTTTTCAGGTCCTATCACTGATTTAGAATCTTTGAAATATCAAAATAGACACATATAATAGTGGTTATAAAGTGGACGCTGGCATTAACAAAGAGTTGGAAGATGCGTACTATGTCATCTTAGCTAAGCTAGAACTACATTTCCCAGGACTAACTTCCACGCATGGGTTCTGTTTAGCTTGGCCACACAATATGTTTTGCTTGATGTTTGGAAGGCAGAGATGAAGCACCTTGCCTTCTCTGACCTTGGGGCTAGGTATATCCTTTGCTCTGTGTAAATGGTACCAACTAACTGTTTTTCTGTAGGATACTCCCAATGTAAAAATTGGACTGGTTAGAAACCCAGAGGTTCCAGTTCAACCTTGTGGGTTCCATTTCAATCCTGAGGCTTCCAGCTGTTCTTGTTTCTACCACTTCATGTGTATATTCAGCTCTCAACTTGCCTGTCCTATTGACTTTAGGTCTCAACACCAAACAAAACCGCGGCTTTACATACATGTATCACCGTCCCCCACAGTTGTCTAATGTCAGATCCCTATAGTAAGTTTTCACATGTATTAGTATATATGTATGCATATACATATATTTACATACTCAAACACATATATATGTTTATGTATATAAATATAGATGTGCATATAGATGTGTGTGAATGCATACACACATATACATATAAATATATACACAAACATATAGAAACACAACACATTCATGCATTTATCTATCTCTCCAGTCATCTACCCATCTGTGTATTCAAAAGCATTGTTGTGGCTCTGCTTTTCTGTTTCAATCATAAAAAATATAAAATTTGATATTAAATGTTATTCTAGAGAAATAGAAATTTAAGAATGGGTTATCTGAATCAGATCTGGGTTCTCTATAGTTGGCTCCCTAATCTGGTTAATTGCATTAACACCCTTTTCCAGTAGTGACCAGAGCGCTAGTAGTGGTCATGGTAAAATAGCTATTTCGATGTCGCCTGTGGACCCCCGTAAAAATTGCACAGAGAGGGAAAGCCATTGTGTTATCAAGTATTTGTTGCTATAAAAATTTTTTTTGTAGAAATAAATACTATAATGGCTTGATTGATTGTTTCTAAGTGCTTTGGAGAACTTTAGGGGAAAATGATGAGCTCAGGGCTTTAAATTTCTAGCAAAAACTCACATGAGAATATAAAAAATTATATGATGGCCCTAAAATAAACCCATGTATCTATAGCTGCAAAACCTAGATGTCTGAAAGCCAAACTAAGTCTAATCTTCTAGGTATTTGAATTATAATGCAAATTGAATTTTTGTCCTTTTTGCCTGTCTTATGTTAAAGTTAGATCATTAATTTTAAAGGAGTATGACTCTGGAAAGTGAAATGGAGGCTTATGGGCAGATTTTCATAAACCTGGGAACAGTGAATATTAACTTCTGTTGAGCCTCATTTGTCAGTTCTGTCTGAGGAGGTTAGTCAGCTCTTGCTCAAGAACCTGCGATGGCTTCCCTTGAAGGGTTGACCTTGCAAGGGACTGCTGATCTTTTTCAGGACATATCATTGTTACCCCTTGTTATTTCAAGATCTAAAACTAAACTCCAGGTCACACAGGCTCATGATGGTAAAGCACAAAGTTTGGCCCCTAATAAGGCATGAAACATGACAAAATAGATATTTTATGGACAATTTTTATAGACAGAAAGCGGGACAACATGTGTGAGAAAAGATCCTTTGGAAGCAGGATTGTGGTGGAAGAAATAGAAAATTAGATTAGGTCAGATTAATTTGAGTTAGACCATAATTTATTATGGATTCACTAAGCAGATATTTGGATTCAATTTGTTAGGTTGAGAGTGTGGGAGTGGCTCTAACAGTTACTTATTTACTTAAATAAAAGCTAATCCAAAGAATCACCCATACTAAATAAAGTTGAAATATAGTTCTTTGCATTATATGAAAATAAAAATTTAAAAATGCACATCGTTGGCATATACAGGAAGTTAGTTAAGGAAGCCAGGCTGCTATAATGTACTTACCATATAATATCTCACTGACCCCCTAAACATATCTCCTGGGTGAGTCCAAAGGACTGTTGCATTATCAAGACTGTGAGAAATGCATTTGGGATGGGGTTTGCATCATCTGTAAACAGTTAGGAGATATTTTTTGTAAGCCAGGAATGACAGAGAAAACTGCTGCCATTGACCCAAGCTCCCCAAATTTAAGGCATCCTTAAATGGCACAAGCCAAATTTCAGCACTTTGTTGTTGCCAAAGCCAAGGTCAGTAAAATTACCAAATGGTTAGCATAGCTGAAGCACTCTAGCAAACAGAGCCTCAGAGATGTCTCTCTGCCATTGACTAATCATGCTGCTCCTAGGATTGAAATAGATGGGTAGCCATCTAAAGTATTTATTTATATGTATAAGCAGAAATGCTCTAGGTCTGAGATCATAATGGAGAGTTAATGCCTGACCATCAAATCTCAAACATGAGCCATCTCCTGGACACAGACTCACTTGAATGAAGGGTAGGAAAATTCCTTTTGAGAAAGTATTCTGTTATACAACCAAAATGTGTACTGTAAATCTTCCTTCTAAATTCCTCCCAAGAAAAGTTGGTGTTATTTACTGGGAAACTACAATAAGGAAAGCAATACAATCCATCAGAATGTTGCAGAATTTCCAGATAATGGCTATGCACTGGCACTAAACCCTACAAATCAAACCTCATTGTGGTTGTACCAGTTAGAATAGACACGGGGATAAGGTCATCAGTGGAATTTGGGGTTGGGTCTGTCTCACAGTGTGCACGGAGAGCCCCTGAAGCTCTGGTTTTCTCCCAAATATGAAATAGTAACTTGGAGTAGACCTACTCAGGAAATGGAGACTTTCCACATTGATTATCTGATCTGTGTGAGGTCTCAGGGCAGACAGAGCCAGGATGAAAACTCTAGAACTGCTTCTATCTACCAAAAGAGTATATTACAAGCAATACCACATTTTTGGATAGATTACAGAGATTAGTGAGCCAACATGCATGACTTGAAAAATAAAGAAGTACTGATTCATCCTCAATCGCCTTTTAACACTTTCTACAGAACATAAATGGATCTTGGAGAATTACAGTGACTTATAATAAAATTAATCTATGGTGACTCCAATTGCATCTGCCCTTCCAGGTATGATTTTATTGTTAGAACAAATCGATGCATCCTCTGGTACCTTGTATCAGATATCGATCTTTATGTTCACCACCCACCCTCCCTCTATAGCTGTTAGTAGAGACCCCCAAAACAGTTCAGTTCCAGCTGGAAGAACCAGTAATATGTCTTTACTCTTATACTCTGGGCCTCTGTCAACTCACCATTGCTATTTCATCACCTAGTTTTTAGAGACTTGATTATCTCTCCACTCCACAGGACACCAGGCTGATACATTACATCGATGATATACTGATTAAACTTGGTAGGAAGGGTACAATTGCTACTGCAGGTGCATTTAAGGTGTGTGTGCCAGAATAGAGAAAATATTTTCTCAAAAATTCAAGACAGTGCCAACTCGGTGAAATTTCTAGGTGCACTTTAGTTTGCAAGCATGTTGAGATACATTTTCTGAGGTAAAAGTGATCATTGTGTCTGAACCCTCCTACCACTAAGAAAGACGTATCATCTCTAGTATGCCACTTGGAATTTTGGAGGCAACAAATATTTCATTTGGATAGGCTGCTTCATTTATTTCGTAATCAGTTTAGAGTGGAGCTCAGAAGAAGAAAAGGCTCTGCAACAGGTCAAGAATACAGTGTAAGCTATTTTGCTTCTGGGCTATATGACTCAGCGGATCTAATAGTGCTTGTAGTATTCATGAAAAAAATACTATGGTGGGCCCCGGTAGGGAAATCACAGTGTATACCCTTAGGATTTGGGAAACAGCTATGCTACCCTCTGCAGATAACTATTCTACTCTTTAGTAGCAGTGTCTAGGTTGGTGTTGGACCTTAATACAACCTGAATGTTTGACATTGTAACCTGAACTGCTCATCATAAATTGGGTATTGCTTGATCTACCAATTCATAAAGTTAAATACGCAAAGCATTTCATCATCAAATGTAAATTTTATACACCAGACTGGGCTCAGCCACATCCTGAGGGGTCATGTAGGTTACATGAGCAAGTAGCACAGATGCCCACAGTCTGTATTCCTCTTGTGTTACCTCATTTCTCCTGGGCTGCACCTATGGCCTCAGGGGAAGCTCTCTATGGTCAGTTGCTAAGATATAAACAATAATCGGGTTTGGTTTACAGATGATTCTGCAAAATACAATGGTACCTGAAAGTGTGTGGCTACAGCACCACAGCTCTATAACCTACTCTAGGCCCATTCTGGGGCCTCCCTGAAAGACGGGGGTTGACAAACATTCTTCCAATGGAGGAAATTCAGGCAGAATCCTCGTTGTTCATTGTGCCACAGGCATGTGTGTGTGTGTGTGTGTGTGTGTGTATCTATATATATAAAATCATAGGCAGCAACTAATGGTTTGACTGGATGGTCCAGGACTTGGAAGGGACATGATTAGGCGAATGGTGACAAGAAGGCAGAGCTATGTGAACAGACTTCTCTAAATGGACACAGAGTGTGAAAATATCTGCATTCTTATATGAATGTTCACCAAAGGGCAGTCTCGGGGGGAAGAATCTTAATAATCAGGTAGACAGTAGATCTGTAATCTTTAGGCATCCCCTTTATCCAATTACTCTAGTATATTCTCCCAGTAGACTTATGACAAAAAGTGGTCATGGCAGCAAGAACGGTAGTTTTGTGTGGTCTTAGCAAGATGGTCTTCCCCTCACCAGTTATAATCTGGTTACAGCTACCACTGATTGCTCAACCAATCAACAACAGAGATCAACACTGAGAACCCCCTTCACCACATGCCATCATTTCTTGTTGGGATCAGTGACCTCGTAGCAAGTTCATTAACATCACTTCAATCAGGGAAGAGAAGGAGCTTTATTCCCACAAAGACACTTCTGCTGGATACAGATTTACCTTTACAACCCACTGAATTGGTTAAAATTACCATCTATTGGCAGGATACAGAGATCCTTATTCATTGTGACATTCCATTGCTCTTGGTCATTGTTTTACAGTGGACAAAGTGTGGCAACTGTAAGTAAGTTCATTTTCATGGGATTTGCCTGTTTTACCACGTTCACCAACCACCTGAACCAGCTGGCTTTTTGAAAACACAATTACAGACCTGGGTGGCAATACCACGCAAGCCTGGGTTAACGTCCTCTAGGCTATAGTGTATGGTCTAAATTGGTGACCAAGATTCCTAACCTATGGGAATTGTTAATAGAAAGGCAATTCAATTGACCACCCTAGATACCTGAAGAATATACACACTCACTCAGTTTTCCAAGGGACCAGCAAAGCATATTCTAAATTTCAAACCTGGCAGGTCAGAAATAGGATTACCCTGAACTGGGATTACCGTGTATAGGATTAACTGTGATAAAAACTCTCAGCAAAGTGATAACAGAGGGAACATACCTCAGTGTAAAAAAGGCCCTGTTTAAGAAACCCACAGTCAACATCACACTCAATGGGCAAAAACCAAAATGTTTCCTTTAAGTTCAGGAACAAGACAGAAATGTCTGCTTTTACCACTCTTAGTCACTATAATACAGGAAGTTCTAGCCACAGCAATCAGATAAAAAGAAGAAACAAAAGACATCCAAATTGGAAAGGAGGAAATAAAACTGTCATTATTTACAGATGACATGATATTGTATATAGAAACCCTAAAGACTCCACCAAAAAGCTACTAGAGTTGCTAAGTGAATTTGGTAAAGTAGCAGGATACTCCTTATTTCAAGATATAAAGTGCAAATAAGTAAATATTTCTGCACTGAATATTTTTATTCAGTTGTACTTGAGAAAAGGTACCTCCTTGAAATAAAGTACCTCCAGTATGTAATTTTAAGGAAAAAAAAATAGAATAGTTACATTTACTTAGGTGAATATTCAAGTTTTTAAAACTCTCGAATGCATCACATGAAGAAAATGTCACTAATTGCTAGTGAAATCCAAAGTTATTACAAAGGCAACTGGGATGAAAATATATCAAAATGTCAATTCTCAGTGTGTTATATAATCCAAATGATTCACTGGAACTTGAAAAGTTAGGTAGCCACATGGGCCAGGAAATTGCTCATCAGTCCATAAGAAGGAGAAAGAGAAGAAAGACTATATATGGCATCAGCAGTTTGTGTATTCTGCTGTGTGTGAATTATTTTAATTACTGATGAGCAAATCCATGGAAATTGCCTGACTCTTTTTGAATAAAGAAGCCTGAGACCTAGTGCTGGGCAAGTAGAGGATGGAAGCCTTGGCGTATGTCAGTATGACAGCAAATATTCCAACTTTCCTTCTTACTCCACATGTAGATGTTTTAGTTCATCACTAACTGTCCTGGTTTTGTGAGGGGCCCATTCAGAGGGGAAGCATGGTTGGCACTGATATCATCATACATTAAAACTCTTGAAAATTTGTTGTACTTGCTCAGCTACTTATATTCAATAACTGTCATATGTGACGTATTTGCTAACTACCTCTTTTTAGTGCCAATTGCAAATTCTTATAGGAAAGTAATAATTAATTGAAAGTCAGGAATTTAAAGAACGAATTATCTCTGAGTGGTAGAGGTATCCACAGGCCAAGGACCTGTAAGTTCTCCTTCTGGCAGCTCTGCAGTCCTGAGCAACCAAAACTCACACAAGACCTATTCTAGTCATCCAGCTAATGGGTGGTAGAAGTGAGGCTTGGGCGTAGGTCTTGTGTGTTTCTTGGTTACTCAGGACTGCAGAGATGTCAGAAGGAGTCAATTGAAGGTACTTGGCTCTAAGTCTTAGTTTTCCGATCTGTATAATGGCAGAATATTGATACACTGCAAGGGCGCAGCGTATCTATGAACACTGCCTGTGAAAATATTGTAAAGTCCTGACTTTGAAATAGTGCTTGGTGCATACAATGTAACCAAGTACTCAAAAAAATGGTAGCCTTCATTATTTTATAAGGCAACCAAATTTACAAACTAAATGCTGTTAAGATGTTACATTTGAACAAGAAATTAATTATATGCTAACATTTTTTAACCTGGAAACAAAAATAGAAAATGTGACAACTGCTAGAAACTGTGAAGATATGGTTCACAAATTCTTCAGAATGATTGTTTTCTCCTTCCTTTCCAACTTGAAAACAAAAGTAATCTGTTTTCCAAGTATTTAGCCAGTTCTTTCCCATCTTTAATAGTGCCTTATTTACTTGTTGTCTAATGACTTCCTGCTGCTTTTTTTCATCAGGTTGTCTCATCTGGAACAGAACATATGTACTGCAAAACCTAATTAAGAATAACCAATGCACCTCTTGCTTTCAGGTTAATCCGATCTGCCAGCAGTCAAAAGAAATGACCCTGCAATGGCAGGCTGCCCCAGGTCGGCTGTCTTGATGAAATGGGACATTGTGCCCATGTCAAATATGAGCCCAAAATGATCCCAGATGAGAATGAAAAATGATAGAATCTTTCACATGACAAATTGTGCCTGCTAATAGCAAAGGGACAGTGAGAAAGCATTTAGGAAAATCACAGAAAAAAGTATTCGGTAGGAATTGGCAAAAATAGAGTCCTTTGAAAGTAAGAAAACATGTAAATTCCTGTTATATAATTTGTCACTCCTCTGCCCTCCGTACAACTTTAACATTAATTCAAACTTGAAAGGAGATTATTAAATGTTGTTTTATTTATGTTCTGTTTCAATAAGAAAAGAGTTAAGATGGTCGCTGTGTTTTGTTTTTTGTTTTTGACCCTGATTAAGAAATTGCATTTGAGTCATTGTTTGGACATACTCTGAGTGTTGTCTTTTTCTAGTTAATGAGAACTACTGATGCAATTGTGTGCTGCCTGAACCAACGTTGAAACTCAGATGTAAGAAGTTACTTGGTCTGCACCACTCAGCTCCTCTTAAATCTAGTCATCACATGCTACTCTTTCCTTGGAAGTCCCCAGTATGGCACCTGACAGCAACCTGTGCCACAGGGGTGCTATTTGACTGCAGGGATAGTCTTTGTCCCGCCAAGGGCAAGTGCCCTCACCCTTACCTGTCCGCCACATTATTTTACTCTTCTTCAGTTTTTTTCAACACTCTTCCCGAAAATCACAAGAAGTCCTAGTGGCTAGATAATAAGGGCATTTTTCCTGCTGATTCATTCCCTTTGTGCCTGAGTGGTGGAGGGAAAGGAAAGGGGGTGGGACCCAGAAAGGCCTCAACTCACCTCTGGCTTCCCTTATCCCGTTTATGGGGGTCAGTCCCAATTTTTAAGCCTCCACGCTATCTGAATTTTTTTTTCATTAAGACAACATTATATAACAGGGTAGGATGTTTGGAGATTAAGTGACAAAATAAGTATAAAGTACCTATAAGGCCTGCTATAATATATAGTAGGCAATTAACATATATATCTCCTCCCTTTATGTCAGATTATATAGGGTGGGGCAAAAGCAGGTTTACAGTTGAGAGTATGTGAAACACAGTTTATTCTTGTATTATTATTTATTAATTATTGTGTTATTTTCTGTACAAACACTATTAGCCTATTTTTGCCCCTCCTTGTATTTAATTATGTGATCTGAAAATTATAACATTCAGATATCTCCTAACTTTACAACTAATCCTAACCTCCTAAAGGGAAGGCGCCAAATTTCTAATTTTTGTTAGATACCCACGACATTTGGCTCTAGCAGACCCAGTTTCTGAGGCTCTATCCAAGCTTGCGTCTGTTCTGCCCAGGCCATATCCTCTCACACTGAAGAAAAGGGCAGGGTTGTAGGTGCTCAAAACACTGTCAGAGCACATTTCTCTGAAGTCAGACAAATCCTTAAGTCATTGTGCACCTTTGAAGAGCTCTACATTTTGCTTAAATAAAATCCATCCTCCCTGGAATGTTCTAAAATCCCTTTAATTATCTGGTTCTCACAGGCCTCTTCCTGCTCATTGCCAGGCAGTCCCCCTCTGAGCCACTCAGAGTCCTCACAGCCTTTCAGCCTGGGTCTGTCCTTGTTCCCCACTGTGTCTAGAAAGTCCTTCCCACTCTCTTTAGAGCGTACTCACTTCCCAAGACTCGGGTCAAAGATCCCCGACAGGGAAGGCTTTCCTTATTGGTTCAGGCCATGAGGCCTTTCATGCTCTGCATTGTCAAAACCAAGTCTCATTTCGGCCTAGAACAGTATCCGTCAGGGAGTCATCACTCGATACACATTTCTTAAATTACTTAATGAATGTTTATTTCAATTTACTATCATGACTTTGTTGTTTCTTTTTATCCATTAGAAACCCAGTATGGACAGAAGATGATGTTCTAGGCTAGTACCAAACTGCTCACATGATGGGGAGGCACTAACTGTACAAATTAGGGAGATATTAACAACACTGATATTGAAACTCCTCTCATATACAGCTGTACTGCTACATAGATGAAAAGGACAGGGCCACAAGGGGTGATACACACATGGACTGGGCTATCTTTATAGGAAAGGCAACAACTTTTTATTGTATTAAAAATCATATGTGTATTTATCATGTACAAGGCAATGTGCTAACAGATATATATATATATATATACATATATATATATATATGCATTATCTCATATAATCCTTATTACAGTTCTTTGAACTAGGTAATGTTATTGCTCTCGTCTTAAAGGTAAGGAAAGAAAATCTTAGAGAGGCTGATGGTTTATCAATGTTTCAACTCTAGAGGGTGATGAAGGTGGGACCAGAATCAGGTATGAAGCCAAAGCCCAAGCTGCCAGTAAGTTGCTACACTGTCCATGTCTTTATGGACGATAACCCGCCAGGCTGTCACTAAGAGAGTGACGAGACTAATGCTCCAAAAGGAACACCCTAGCAGCTTAGACAAATGCAGGTAGCAAATGACTGAAACATTCCTGGGGATATCTGCATGTTTTGGATACTTGAAGAATTAACTGGAGTTCGATAGACATGCCAAATACCTGGCGCAATGCACACAAACAACAAAATAAGGGCTGCAGCACAGCCAGACACCCACTGCGTGCCACAAGAACGCCGTGCATGGTGATGTACCTTAAAAAGGTGAGAACAGAGGGGAACTATCGTATTTAGCCATCATGACTTTATGATGTGGGACATCTGACCTTATTCATTAACAAATTTAGTTCACTCAGTCATGGTAAGATAATTTTTTAAAATGACTCTCTAGGTTCTTTTATCAGGGCAGAGGTAGATAATGGATTAATGCCATGAGAGCCCTCCAAAAGCCTCTATCCCCTTGCCCAACATGGTCTAATCCCTTGTTTAGCTGCGTACAGTGGCTGGCAGTTTGGAAAGGACAGGACTGGCCCCCCATAATCGGGGAATACTGAGTGTTCTGGGCCCCAGAGGTGCTCTCTATCCAGCACTGGTGTACAGCATTCCAGGAGAAATAGAAACTTGAGGTGAATCAATTTGTTGATGTGTTTGAAGATTGGAATTCAGCAGGTATCTCTATGGGGAGAGTGGAACAACACAACTTTCAATGGCCCATGTGACTCAGTGAGCCCAGATAGTTGTGTCTGTGATTAATTTAGAACCAATGTGCACTTCTTCAGTTTTTCTAAACTGTGAGAGCACAGGTTTTTCTGTGTGATCCCAGGGGAGGATTTCTTGATCCTCTCCTTGTGCTTGAGTAACCGAGATTAGATTTCCAGGCAAACCCTGGAATGCAAAAATGACTCCATGCATAACTAGATAGAGAGAAACAATAAATTAATTAATCATTTGCCACAACTTAAGCATCTTGGTATATATTTATGTTGATTATATGCTTGCTTAACAAACCTACATTAACTACCAAAATATTTTAGGCATTCTGTGATACACAAGGGTAAAATAAGGATCAAGACTTAGTACAAGGTTTTAAAGGCCCAGGACTGGCCAGATAAAAGCATCTGACAGATACAACAGAGTATAGAATACTCAAGACTACAGTAAGCATACACAACTTTAAAGGATTATGAAGGGGAGATTGCTGATTTGATCTTTCAGGAGCAGGGAGGGCTTTCTGGAAAGAGACAGCAGCTAAACAGAGATCTAAAAGGCAATACAAAGTTGGGCATGTCAACAAAAGTTGGGAATTGTGGGGGCAATCAAAATAATTAAGCAGTTTGAACATCTAGAAAATGGCAGAGCTACAATCCAAAGTCTATGACATTTCTACCGATACACACTGTTAAGAGAAGGCCTTTGTCTAATGAAAACAGGAATGGATCAACCAAACAAGAAGAAAAGAAAAGCTGATTTCAGTGACTGAAGCTAATATAGAATTCTGTGTGGAGGCCCCATCTGAAGCCCAATCTCCAGAAACAGATGAGAAGGCCAGATGTACACAGTTAGTCAGCTACCTTACTGGTTCAGTAAGTTTCATTATAGTGATTGCAATCAAATGTTGGTAAGGTCTTAGGCTCAGTCTCTCTTTTCCCTTTTAATTCCATGACATGAAAAAGAGCTGCAATTGAATCTCCAGAGGAGAGACGAAATGCTGCTTCCTTTCTGGAGGGACCCCTGCAGATACCATTGACTGGAAGATGCTAAAATGGAAAAGGAAGTGTTAGCAAGTCCATAGCCGCACCGTGTGTATTATACAAAGCACACAGGAAGTATACACATGAGAGGACAACACATGCTGTGCAGCAGCAGGTATAGACAACTCTGGTCCAGCCACCACGAATTTGCATGAGATAAAATTTTATTAGCTAAATGGCATTATTTGATTAATCATAGCAACTGGGAAACTGGTGGGAAACAACATTTGCATAGAGCATATCTTTTCTGTCCCAGCATCCATTAGTATGTGAGACACTTTCAACAGAAAACAGTTAGGAAATGGGCATGAGGCACATAAAAGGTTCATGTTGTTTTTATGAACAAAATTGCTGTTTGCAAATATCGCACAGCAGGCTCTCTGTTTTATGGACAGAAATAATTCACTCTGAAGCAAAGGTCCCAGAAAGAAATGGCTTTGCTTATATCCATCTCATTTTAAATTATGAGAAGCTCATGCCACCAACTCTGCGGCTCAAACCTTTCCAGGCCATGCCTTGAATATTCACACACACTGGCCAAATGATGAATCCTAGCTGGGGAGGCTTGCTGGCCACAGTCATTTACAGCATGCTACCTCAATGTCATTATCCTTTGCAAAGTGCAGGCAAACACAGAACTTTCTTAAAAAAAAAAAGTCATGCTCTTTATTATTTCCAAAAGGTATATTTCAGGCCATTTCAAGGGGACAGGACAACAGAGATTACAAGCAAATAAAAAGTAATTCCCATTGTAAAGTACTTTTGAAATAACCTTCCCAGGCACAGTTGTTTTTTTTTCCAAAAAATATTTACAGCATAAACTTTTTACTCATATTAAGTACTTTTTATGTTCTTTATTTGAAACACCCAACTATTTCTTTTGGAAAGTGAGATTGGCTTTCAAACATACTACTGACATCATTAATTTAGTAGAAAAGAGAGAATCTTCCCCTCTCTGCCCAGTTATTAAAGTTATTTTTAGGACTTCTGGCCTGAAATGATAACTAAGTAATCACTTTGGCATTCTGTCTATAGTAGCATGTTATAGATCACTAGAAAATATGCATATTATCACAACAAAAACAAAAAGAATAAAATCCTATCAGGGCTGAAAAAATAAAGAAAACTTTTAAATTTAAACTGTTAGAACTTGCCCTGCCCAGGCAGCTCAGCTGGTTGGAGCATTGTTCTGTACACCGAAAGGCTGTGGGTTTGATCTTGGTCAGAGCACACACCTAGGTGGTGCGTTCGGTCACTGGTCGGGGCTCTAGGGGAGGCAACTGATAGATGTTTTTCTCTCACATTGATTTTCTCTCTCTCTCTCTCTCTCTTCCTCCTTCCCTTCCTCTATAAAATCAATAAACAAAGCTTCTGGTGAGAATTTAAAAAATAAATAAAAATATTAGTACGAATAACTATGCAAATGAAACCTAATAATAATTATAGAATGGAATCGCAACACAATGTCAACATAAAATTTTAAGAATGAACTGGAAGGAAAGAGAAAAGATTGAAAAAGAGTAACTGTTAACTTTTTAAAATTGAGTCGTCAAAAATTAGATTGTTAAGTTATAATACTAGTCATTAAAACAAACTAAATATGGGAGAGATTTTGTTATTCATGTTATATCCATTTGTATTGTTTTAAAGATTTGGTTCCATATGCATGTCTTTCCACTGTAAACTAAAACTTAAGTTAGCTCACTAAATTACCTTTGGTAATTATAAAAATTGTATGCTGTTACAGTTTTAAAAATTATATACATTTATGTATACAAAAATGTCCTAAATATAATTACAATTTTTTAAAAAGTTATGTCCTGGCTAGCATGGCTTGGTGGGTGGGAGCATCATCCTGTGCACCAAAAGGTCACAGGTTCAATTCCCAGTCAGGGCACATACCTAGCTTACAGGTTTGGTCCCCAGTCAGGGCGTGTATGGAAGGCAACTGATCAATGTTCCTCTCTCACAACTATGTTTCCCTCTCTCTCTTTCTCTCCCGCTTCTCCTCTCTCTCTCAAATCAATAAATGTACTCTTGGACTATGATTTTTTTAAAGTCACTATATAGCACAGATATTATGATTCCAAATACATTGAAAATAAAAACATAATTTAATTTGCATAAAATGCAGTTGAACTGAGGGCAATAGCTACAATGGGAAAAGGGACTGATAGGAACGGGAAAGTAGCAAAGGAAAGACAGAGCATCTTCCCCTGGTCTGTCGTCTGCTTCTGTGACAATGCTGAATGAGAGTTGTATCCCTTATGCTATGGGAACAAATTTGTCCTATGCCAGATTTTTGAAAGAGCCTCTGAGGGCTACACCGGGCACAGTCATATGGCATGAGAGACCCACTTCTCATGTCCTAGTGTCCCCACCAGCAGTCCACCCTGCAGCCCCTTTCTTCGTGGTTTGTTTCAGCCCGGAGTCTACACATTTATTCAGTGTCTGCTAGAACCAAGAGAAAGGCATCTGCTCTTTGTCCGTATAAGGTCAAATAGTGGGGGTTCAACATGCGTCACTGAAGCCTTCTCTCTCTGCCCTGCCACATTATTCCTATTTCCTCTGCCCATTTTCAACTTCTTTGCACCAACACCCATGTCAGATGAGCAAATACACAGACTAAGCAGGGGTCTGTCCTGAAGCCGTGATATCAGTGTGCTGGTTATGGACATCCTCAGTCTCATGGATGATTCCTTTAGAGGCCACCTCACTTGGATTTAGGGAGAGGAAAGCCTCTCGTGAGGAACAACACATTTTGCAGAAGATCAACACCACCCTCCCCTATCTTATCCCCTTTCTCAGTTCTTTTAATTGAGAAATGGAAATGGCAATGTCTTTAATAGAACTTGTTCTGCCCTGACATTTTCCAGAAAGCAGGAATTGGTGGAATTTAGCATGCCTTGTGACCTCAGCTCAGGCCTGAGAGAACTAGAAAAACCCTTTTCTATACATCCGGTTACAATGAGAGATCAGTTCAGTGGCTGTTACAAAATTCTAGTTAAGAATTTATAAGACTGAGCCCTGATTGGTATGGTTCAGTTGGTTGGGCATTGTTCCTCAAAGTGAAAGGTCACCAGTTTGATTTCTGGTGGAGCACGTGCCTGGGTTGCGGGTTTGGTCATGGTTGGGAGCGCGTACAAGAAGTAACCGATCAATATTTCTCTCCCTCTCTTTCTCCCTCCCTTCCCTTCTCTGTAAAACTAAATGAGTAAAAAACCTTTAAAAAAATAAATTATAAGACTGAGTTAGGGCAATGAATATTAGCATGGGGGTTATAGAAGACATTCAACTGGTGTGAATGAGGTGAGATAAAAGAAGCAGGACGATGGGAGTAATTCAAAGGCAGGAGAGGAAGCGAATTGAGAAGGAGAAAGAATCGAGAAGGTCTTCAAGGTTTCTGACTTGAGTAGCTCCACGGATCACCAAACTGAGAAGGTAAATGCAGGAGGACAGGTTTAGGGGAGCAAAGGCCGGGCTTTAAGAAGGGGCAATTCAGGTTGACATATGTGTAACACACCCTGAAGAAAATTCCCAGCAGATGGTGGGTCTGCAACTCAAGATGAGCAACCGAAGCTGAAGTGCTATTTGGGAGGTCTTACGCATAGCTCCGATGCCTAGGAATGCACGGAAATATTAGGGAAACTTGTTCTCAGAAAAAGGGAAGAATGGTCTTCATTATTTGGCACCAAAAATCTATTTTTTAAAGAAAAAGGGTAAAGAAAGAATGAGGCTCCTTCCTTGACAATTCCAACTGTAACTAATGTGGTCAGTTCTTTGAGGATTCAGCTTCTCCCAGAAGCAGTGAGTCAGCTGGTCGGTGAAGCTCCGTGAAAGCAGCTTCCATAATGTCTGTCACCAGGCTCCCTCCCTTCTCTGGTACTGGGGCGGCAGAGAAGGTAGGATGGTAATGAAAACATGATTCCTAACATTGGATGAATAAAAACTTTCTATATGCTGTGTCTCAAATGTTATTAAGGGAAACATTTTTTAACTTGAAACACAGAAAATGTTATTGTCTTACTCTCCTTAGTTGGGTCACTGAAATGCATCCTGATCATACAAGGAGAATCTCAGTGACAGAGATAAGCCATGGTCTTGTCCTAGTAAATGATTATAGGTGGAACAGCGCATTAGAAAATGAAAATTTTATTGCTATCCATGCAACAGCCTTTAGGGCCAAGATAACCGAATGAGGCTTGTACTATCTCAGGCATAATATTTTAGTGGCTGAAAAAGCTGATATCATCAAACAAACATTTTAAGCACCTTAATCCATAAATCAATAAATTATTACCCTGCCATATTACATCACAGGGGATGCACAGAAAAATAAATTGATTTTAGGATTACTCAGTTTAGTCATTATAAAATATTGAACATAGGTACTATGTGATTCTTTCTGCTAATTCAGATGCTATCCTGATTTATTTTGGAATGTAGGCAATCAATTAATAAATATCTGTTTGTTTGCCAACACTTCTCCCCACTCCCTCCTTCATCCTGCTGTCCGTGGCCCTCTGTGTATCTAGTAACTAGGATGTACCTGAGTCAGAGTGGGGCAGAGAAAAAAAGTCAAAGATATGAAGTACACAACTTAATTTGGAAACAAGATTAAGGTAGTTAAAGAAAAGGAGCCGTGAGTGTTAAATTCCGCAACCCGGACTGTGAATGTGCTGGAGGAGGTCCTCAGGGGGCAGGTGGTCAACTGGACTCTGAGAAGCAGCGATGCCCCTCATGGAGCCTGAGCTGAGTTTTGAGAGGTGGGAACGGCTTCGAGAGGCAGAGTGGAGTAGGACAGTCACCCCTGGCTCATGAGAAGCAGTACGAATTAATGTTAAAGAACTACTATGCTGTATTTCATGTGGGCATATGTGGGGTTGCGCAGTAAGAAAAATTATTTTATCAGATGAAAGAGTTCCTAATTATTGACTATTTGAACACTCTGAGAGATTGTTCCTCCTTTGCCTGTATTGTAAAGCTTGGTTTCTCAGAATTTATTGGAAGGCCCTTCTGATTTTCTGTTCTATTTACTTCTTGGAGGATTTTAACAACTTCCACAACTTTGATTACCATATTTAGCCTCATTATTCCCACATTTATATCACAAGGATAGACCTTTGTCATGTTCCCCATGTTTGTGATAGACCCATGTTTCCAATAGCCTATCTCTACATGGATACTTCAATCTACTTCTTGGTCAAGTGTATAAAATGTAATTTATTTCATATAACACTATCCATCATCCTTTTCTCCACAAATTTGTAAGTGACTCTAACACCTTCCCAAATGCCTAATCAAATAACCTGAAAATGATTCTTGCCAACTCTGGACTTCTCACACTGCACATCCAATTATCATGCCCTAATAATTATACTGATAATTAGCTCAACCAATAATCTAGCTTATAATCTAGTGGAAATCTATAGCTAGAAAGTGTTATATCTAACATGAAAGAAAAAATCACTTTTGTAAGATAAAGGATATAGATAAGACAGCTATTTGTGTTTATTTTGATTAGTAAGCAAATGATAATTATTAATTTTAAAACAATAACTTATTATTAATGATAACTATAATTCATTTGATAGTTAAGTACTGAGTTCTGTTCCAAATATATCTTATGTGAGTTTGCTAAGCAACAAGTAGTAGTTGGTTGGAAATGTGTTGGAAAGAGTTGATATGGCAGACTTTTCAGGGAACACTTTTAAGGTCTGATTAACAATTAGAAGAAAAAATAATTTAGATAAATGTCTGAGGGATTCAACCTATGTTACAAGAAAAAAAAGCTGATAAATAAATCTATAGCTTGTTAGCATGAATAAGGATTAGTTCCTATATCTCTGAAATGGCATCCTGAAACAGTGGATTGATTTTTCAGATCAGTGGAGACAAATTTAAATTCACTATATACAAGAGGGCATTTAATGGTCACAGCTCCCTGAAAATAGAGCAGTTGCCTTAGGCTGTAGTTCTATAGCTCTGGAAGAAATGACCCAGAGCTGGGTAATCACAAAGCGAGAAGACACTCAGAAAATTCAAACATGGATGGACAGACCTTCGCCATCACCCTGTCAAACTCTTGTATCTCTGACACGCAGGCCCCAAAGATTCCCACTTTTCTTGCTTTGAGACTCTTCAGGACTTTGAGCATTGTGTGAGTAAATAGTACTCCAGGGTTTTCCAAGTCACACTGAAGATGCACTGAAGTACAAATCAACATCCGGCTGAACGCAAGGAGAACCATTTCCAACGGAAAGCTTCCAGGATAAAAAGCATTCTTTGCAGCACTAATTGATCACCTGTTGATATCTTTCCCTTGTATACAATTTAAAAACTGCTCAACTTACTATTCTTTCTATTGAACATGCTATCTTTTGTATTTATAGGAGAACACACAGCTGGTGAAAGCCAGTACTCTATTTGAGAAGAGTGAACCAGCAAACAGTTGAACTAGGCTGTGATTCACATGATAGCATCCAATCTGAAAAGCTCAGTTAATCTTGACCTCTGGAGCAATTTCAAGATTTCATAAATCATTCATAGACATAAAAAATCAGTAGGACAGAGATCAGTCTGTCATTTATTAAAAAAAAAACAAACATACTGAGCATCTACCACGGGCTAGCAAACCTGAGATTTAATAGATAAATAAGGCATGGTCACTTCAGAGGAACTCACAGCATGTTGAACTTAATAGATATATGAAAAATTCAAATCACAGCCTTACTTTTGTAGATCATAGAGGCTTATACAAATCTAGGAGGAGAGATTAACTCTAGAGAAAGAAAGATTTCACAGAGATTACATTTCAACTGGGCTTTACAAAAAAAAAAATTCATTTGTTTGTTAACTTATTCATTCACTTATTGATTGATGTATCTTTTCATTCTGGCATTTACTATACTCCAGGCATGCTCTTGGCCAAGAAACAGACTTAAAAAGACAGTCCTGGCTCTGAAGGAGATCACTGAAATAAAAAGAAAATTCAAATACCAAACAAGTACTCTAATGATACAGAAGAAAAAGATAAACCACAGTCAAATGGAGAAAAATTAATTTCAGAGGGAAAAATATGATATCTGCTTAGTGGTAAAGGACCAGAGATGATTGTTCACAAGGCCTGGGGTATTGCGAGAGATAAAGAAACAGGTGTTCTTTACATGGATAAGAACGAATTATCCATGCAAAACAAAAAACAAAAAACACACACACACACACACCAAAAAAAACAAGATGACATAAAAGTAGAACTGAATAGAAGTGCCCAGTGCAATGAGGCAGAGTGAAAGATAAGGCTAGAAATGCAGCCCTGGTCCACTCCAATAGGTCCTCTAAAGTCATGTCAAGGATTTTGAATTTAAAGAAATGACATGAGCCATTTTTTGTTTACTTTTTTTTGTTTGCTTGTTTTTCAGATAGGCATAGTGGCTGTTTGTAGAATGAATTGAGTTTCATGGCAAGAAGGGAACTAACAGCAGATTTTCAGGCACGCATATGTGGACCAACTATGACAACGTGTCTATTCTCTATATGAATGATATTGTGGGACCTTACCTCTTGAGAACTGAAAGCTTAAAGTGGGTTTGAATCGAAGTTATAAAACTTGCAAACTCAGCAAAAAGGGCATGCAATAAATAAGATTTTAAAGGGAACATATAGTGAACTGAAGGGAAAAGTATTCTCAAAAATGTTTTGCAGCAAATTCCAAATAATAAGTATACAGACTTAGACAGGTATGATCAGTATATTTAAATATTAGATCTAGCCATTTTTTTACCCAATGAAATATATTTACAAACATAATAAAAATAAATTTCCTTAACAAGGCATTTGCCATTTAATACTTTTATGATTTCTTATTTTCCCTTTGATTCTAATCACTGAGGGTAACATGTATGAAGGCCAAAGTAACACTCACACAGGAAGCCATCAGTTCATCGGAAGACTGGCCTTGACCAGGTGCTAGGTTAACAGACACAATTAACTAAGGTATCATAGGAAAAGCTTAAAATTTTAAGGAAAAAATTACAGTAAACATAGGATACTTCAGATAACCATCTCCAGAAAACAGAATAACTCTCAAAATACAGGGTTACTAGAAATAATGCCAAAGACCATTAGAGGTTTTGATAAAGACCAACACCCAGAATATTCCACAGCGATGCAACTGTGATACAGAACATGCGATCCAAAAGGGTGCCATTCAGAGATTTATGCAGAATGAGGTCATATTAAAGGCTCATGTTTTTGAATAAGAAACACAGGTTCAAATATATTTGTTAATCTTACTGTTTTTAATGTAAACATCAAGATAAAATAGAAAGTATCCTCACTTTGCCAATAAAAAAATGAGACTCAGATAATAGTTGCACGCTTTATCAAGGTGAAGATCATTGAAATCTACACTTAAAAAACACACATATTGCTCTTTTCATGTAACAGACACTGTCCTTAGGCCTTTCTAATAATACAACCCTCATAACAACTCTATGAGGCATGTACTAATGATCCCCATTTTAAAGATGAAGAAACTGAGGCATAGAAAAGTTACATACATTAACTCATTTAATTCACATCCACGGGCACATCCACACACCACAACCAACTTCACCAGCTCCACCACCAGCACCACTGATGTGGCTTATATTACTGCCTAAGGATTTTAGGTACAGAAGGATATACACAACATGGAATGGTATGAGGCAGAGAATAATTATTAGAGCAGGGCTGGGTTTGGCAGTAGTGTTGAAAGCAGACTGGGATGACTACGTATTTGGCTGAAATACTAGCCTCATCAATCATGTATCTACCCACAGAGGAGTCACTTTCCTCATCTGAGATTCAACATGTTCATCGTTAAAAGGAAAGTTACTTAATCCTATCTTATACAGTGTTACAAGAATTGGAGACGCCTTATGTGAGATGCCTACCAAGGCCAAGAACAAAGACTTCAGGGGTCTTTAGCTCTCTGGTGGTCTGTGGATAGAATTTGGAGAACTTTTAAACTTTCATAGAGAAAAATATCTTATTTTTACTACTGCCAACTGAAATGTAGCATTTTTCTTTCATTATAAATACAGATAACATAGGTAACAGTACTTGTAATTTTGTTACTAACAAATATGTTCATATTACATTACAGATATTAGAGATATATTCAAATATCATTTGTAATAATCACTATTTTGAAATTACAGTATAGCCCTATCTTGTTATTTAATGAATTTAAAAGAAAAACACATTATTAATAACTTTTTAGAACAATATTTGGACAAATGTATTAGAATATAATCAATTCATGTGTGCCTGTTATGAATTTGAAGATGTTTACAAAGCTCTTCTGAAAACGAGCCCATGAACTTCTCAGGATTTCCGAAGGCATCCACCACTTAAAAAGGGTTAAGGACTCAGGTTGTTGTTGCCTTTTCACAGTCTGTCAAGAACCTTAGAAACTTAGCTTCTGAGAGCTGATCATGACAGACCCTGGAACCTGCTGGGAGTACAACTAGAAGGGAAGCAAGGGAATTTCATGGCACTAGGGAGTTCTGAATGTTTGATGCGTGGAAGTCAAGATGAATCTGGTGTTGTTTATTTCACACCTGTTCATATTATCTCAGCGCCAAGAATCAGACAAACCTGACAACTGACAAACAGATTTTCCTCACAT
Organism: Mormoops blainvillei; assembly: GCA_004026545.1. Lineage (NCBI taxonomy): Eukaryota > Metazoa > Chordata > Mammalia > Chiroptera > Mormoopidae > Mormoops > Mormoops blainvillei. The sequence goes on along the minus strand of PVJD01000100.1, from coordinate 141,669 downwards.
TCAGGTATTTGATTCCGTAACTGACTTCAGCTGCTAACTCTATGTATTCACGTTGCAACATAAATTTTTCATTTGCCCCTACCATGTGTCCTATGACTTAAAGTGGGACTACATCTCATTATATAAGCATATATATATATAAATATATTTAATATAAAATTTTTAATATATTTATTTTATTGTTGTTTAAATACAGTTTTCTCCATTTTCCCCCCACCCATCCCCACCTCCCACCCTTGATCCTGCACACCTTTGGTTTTGTCCATGGGTCCATTATCCATGTTCCTTGATGATCCTTCCCCTTTTCCCCCCTGTTATCCCCTGCCCCCTCTCTTCTGGTTACTGTCAGTTTGTTCTTTTTTCAGTGTCTCTAGTTATATTTTGCTTCCTTGTTTGTTTGTTTTTTTTATTGTTCCACTTGTAGGTGAATTCATCTGGTCTTTGTCTTTCACCACCTGGCTTATTTCACTTAACATAATTCTCTCCAGATCCATCCATACTGCTGTGAAATGTAGGAGCTCCTTCTTTCTTTCTGCTGTGTAGTATTCCAGTGTGTAAATGTACCACAGGTTTCTGATCCTCTCATTTACTGATGGGCACTTAGGTTGCTTCCAATGCTTGGATATTGTAAATTGAGTTGCTGTGAACATTGGGGTGCATAGGTTCTTCTGAATTGGTGTTTCAGGATTCTTAGGGTGTAATCCCAGCAGTGGATTTGCTGGGTCAAGTGGAAGTTCCATTTTTAGTTTTCCGAGGAAATTCCATACTGTTTCTCACAGTGGCTGCACCAGTCTGCATTCTCACCTACAGTGCACTAGGGTTCCCTTTTCTCTACAACCTTGTCAGCACTCGTTGTTTGTTGATTTAGTTATGATGGCCGTTCTGTGGGTATGAAGTGATATCTCATTGTGGCTTTAATTTGCATCTCTCTGATGGCTAGTGATGCTGAGCCTCCTTTCATATGTCTCTGGGCCCTGTGTATAATAGTTTTACTTCAAAACCCAATTATATTGTTCCTGGATGATCCTTTTTATCCTTTTGTTTTCTGTTCTAAAATTCATATCTTCTGATCACCTCCTGGATTAATGACTGAGTTTGTTTTCCTTCAAACAGTGTTGAAAAAAGCTGATGCACTTTGGAGCTAGTTTTTGTGGCTTTGGATAGCAAATGCCTTCTCTGAGTCTCTGTTTTCTTATCAGTAAAATACAGTCATGCGCTGCATAATGGTGTTTCTGTCAACAACAGACTGCATATAGGATGGTGGTCTCATAACATTATAATGGAGCTGAAATTTTTCTATTATCTGGTGACATTGTAGCCATTTTCACATCAATGTCATAATGCAACCCATTATTCAAGTGTTTGTGATAATGCCCATGTCCTCCAGTTACATAAAAGTATAACACATACAATTACAGCAGTAGGCTATATACCTTTTAGGTTTGTGTAAGTACACTCTGTGATGTCCACACAATGACAAAACTGCCCAGCGTTGCATATCTCAGAACATAAGCCCCTCATTAAGTGGTACATGACTATTTTAATGCCTGAGCCAAGCAGCTGTGGTAAGGGTTAATTCACAGATGGGAAGGTGCTGGGCACACAGTGCTTTTTGAAAGGCTAATTTTCTGGTTTTAGATCAGCATTTATTAGGAACCAGTTGTATGTGTGGGAGGGCAAGAAATGAGTGTGTATTTAGATCAGTTTTCTGTGAGAAAAGGTATAGATATTGATAAGCTATATTGCATCATATAAGAGTTGCTGATAAAAGTCTCAGAGGGCATAATATGTTACCCAAAGTGTATATATATATATAAACAAGTAATGGGCCATCAGCGCCCATACACACACACACACACACAAACATTTATATATATATACATATATATTTATTTACGTGTGTGTGTAGTTAAAAATAGAGATGAACTTGGCAATGGGACCCTGGGACAGTGTGTTCCGGTGGGAGCAAATCCAAAAGGTATTTGCTCTGGTTTGCCCCTGATTACTCCAGTAGTGAGCTCAGGGTGCAATTAAGTTTAAACCCCTCCTCCGGTGCTTTGCAAAAGTCGGTTCTGGTGTGGTTAACCCCATGCACACAGGGAGGGGTAAATTGAAGCATGTGAAAACAGTGTCTTTGTTTTTTATACTGTTGATCTGTCCCTGCTGTTTATTACCCGCCTGAAGTGGTAGGTCCGTGCTTGAGACACCCCAAGTGCTTGCTATCTAAATTATGATTAATGTGGAAAATAAAGATGGCAAGCGCCGCCTCGCCACACAGGTGTTACTACCAACTGAGAAGGAGCTTCTTAAAATGGGGAGAGATGGGGATGGAACTCAGGTTTTAAAAAAATTTTTATTGATTGATTTTAGAGAGAGAAAAACATCAATTTGTTCCACTTTTTTGTGCTTTCATTGGTTGATTCTTGTAAGTGCCCAGACCAGGGATTGACACAGCAGCCTTGGTGTATTGGGATGACACTCTAGCCAACTAAGCAACCAGGTCGGGTGGGACTCAGATATTCTTAATGGCATATTTCCTCAGACAGGCTCAGGACTTCAGTGGAGTTAAATGAAAACCTTAAGATCCTTCTGTTATAGATCATTGGTGCCCCTGGTAGCCTAGGGGGACCTCAGAAAGAGGCAGTCTGGCAATCAGCAACACCTCTGACTTGCCAGGAGGAAACTCATCTATTTATTTTATATCACATTCCCCACATGATGGTAATTTTAATAGAGAGTGTGATTCAAAGGATGTGCCTCAAGTCACTAATCGTTTCAGTCCAGAGTATACTCTCCAGGGTCCAATTTCAGCAATGCCTCGGAGAGTTAATACTGATTTAAGCATATGGATCAATTAGTGTGTCAATTCCTTGCTCTTTCTTCAGTTTTTAGAGTTACGATTATTTCAACATATGTTTCCCCTGATGAGGCCAGTATCTTCAAGAACTTGCATGGTCAATATTTCTTGAAATATTCATTCATTCCTTCATTCCTTCATTCAAGAATATTGATTAAATTCTTACTGTATGTGAGGCATTGTGCTGGGCAGTATAAATACAGAAACCATCCTCATCACATGGGGGTGACTAAAACTTAGAGAAAGAAGGCAACTAAACTTAAGATGAATATTGAAGATGACTATCTGTTCATGATGTAAAAGGGGAAAAGGAGTGCAGACGAGAATCCTTTTCTGACAAAGAAATAGAAAGATCGGAGGCATGAAAGTGTGAATTTACTTGATAATTTACTTGTATTCAAAAAATGGAGCTAGGCACATAGCTAGAAGCAATAATAGCTAACACTTATCTGTATATTCCAGACACAGTTCTAAGCACTTTATATGTGATAATCCATTTAAAATTTACCTGCTCCTTATTACTTAGATATTTGTATTATCTTCATTTTTACAGATGAGTTAACTGAAGATTAGGTGGCTTGCCCAAGATCATACAGTTAGTAAAAAAATAAAATATAAATAAATAAAAGCAGAATTTGAGCCATGCAGATTATTTCAGAGCCATGTTCTCAACCATGATGCTGTGTGTTGAGGGAGAGCCTTCCTACTCAAGTCAAGGCTTTGACAGGATCCCATTTGTGTGTTTAATCAGAAAGACACTGCATCCCAAACTCTAGTGTAGCACATGAAATGCTCATCAAGGAAAGTCTATTTTAATAGTCCAGGCAAGAGAGCTGCTGAGGTCTATAATTACTGGGTTGGCCAAGAAGTCTGTTTAACTTTTTTCTGTAAAATAAAACACACATTCCTCATTTTCACCAATAACTTTATTGATTTGGATATTTTGAGTATGTCAGCTATCTCCCGCGTGGTATAATGTTGATTGTTCTCAATTAATGTCTCAATTTGATTGGTATCAACTTCAACTCGTCTACCCAACCATGGAGCATTGTCCAGCGAGAAATCACAAACTACTTTTGACAATTTCAATCAGTCACAGCACCTTCTCCATATACTGCACAAATATATTTTTGCATTTGTTGCATTTTTACCTTTCTTGAAATAATAAAGCATAATATGCTGAAAATGTTGCGTATTTTCTTCCATCTTCAATATTAAAATGGCTGCATAAAAATTCACTAATTTCAATACTTTTTTTAATGCACACTGATATGACAGCTGTCACAACATAATCTAACAAAATTGTTTCGAATGAAATTAAACACAACTCAGTGCCACTAGAGCCATCTTATGGAAAAAAACAAATGAACTTTTTGGCCAGCCTGATACAATAGCGGAAGCATGAAGTAGAACAGATTTAACCAGTGGTAAAGGGAAGGTAAGTTGCAGAGAATGAGAGTAAAAGAGAAATGGGAGGTGGCACACAGGTTTTTGGCATAAATCATTAGGCATAGATAAATTTTCTATTTATTTTTGTACTTATTTTTTATTTATTTTAGAGAGACAGGAAAGGAGAGAAAGAAACATCAATTTGTAGTGCCACTTATGTATGCATTCACTGGTTGATAACTGTATGTGCCCTGATCAGGGATTGAACCTGTAACCTTGTCATATCAGGACGACACTCTAACCAACTTTAAGCTGCCCAACCATGGCCTCTACTTAACTTTCAAATGCAGCAATTGTAGTCATTATGATAGTTTCAGAATTGATGAGAAAAATCAACACCTCAGGACCTTACATTACAACTCAAAAATGCTCATTTATGCCTGCGGTGTATGAATTAAGTTCTTCGCACATCTGGAGGAATCCATTCTCTCTGCATTATGTTTCTATCACCACACTGTGTTGAACAGTCTCTTTTTTCTCACAATATGTACAGAAAATAATTCTCTCTCATCAATCTCACAAAACCTGCTCCTCTTTCTTTCATTGCCACAATGACCTTATTGCCTGAGTAATGCCTGCCTCGCCCATTTTGTAACAAATACAGATTGCTTTTCTTCTCTTTCTGTCTGGTGATGAGCTGATTAATAGCAGCACAAGTGGCTGCTCCTTGAGACTAATTAATCACCTGTCATAATTGTTCAGCAGTTAAATGACTATTAATCTGGATGCTATAGTCAGAGCGCAGGTTGACACGGTTAGGAAAGAGAATTCTTGTCATGGAATTAGGGTTAAGCTTTTGCTAACGTGCCGCTTCTAAAGTCAGAAGATTGTGCTGTGTTTGGGAAAAAGTCTTCCAAGGGCTTCGTACAAATGGAAGATTAAGGGATTGTAGGTGATTGCACACATTATTTAACTATTACAGGATGTCACATAGAATAGTATTTTAATTAGCACCATGTAAATAAGCAGGTGGCAGTAATCTGAGAGTTGTAAGTCAACTGAACAAACATATGTCATAGGGTATGTCAGGTGTTCAACCAATTCTGTTTTCAGAACATCAACCATTGTACCAAGGTCTATCCATCTGGCCATTAAATACACTGCCCTCGCATTTCCTTCTAGTTTTTGTCTCCACTAGAACAATAATATGAGTAATATATTAATGCCAGACTAAGCACTTTGCCTTAAACTCACGTAAGCCTCAAAGTTTTAAAGTCTGGAACAGATCGTTGAAGAGAAATTGGACAGGAAGGAGGGGGGGTAGCATATTATGCATATGGACAGCATGGGATGTAAGGCGCGAGCATGGGTCCTTGGAATAAAGCCTTCTATGTTTAAATTCTGAATCTTTCTCTTACTGGTTCTGCTGCTTTGATAGTTGCTGAATCCCCCATTGCCTTTACTACTTCATCTGTAAACTGGGGATAAATTGTCTATTTCCTAGGGCCATCATGGATATTAAACTTATAAAAGATATGACACTACCTCTAAGCCCATAATAAACACTTAATAAACGTTAGAAACTAGAATTAATTTAAGGGCCTTGCCACATACCACTAGAAACCGCACTCTGACATGACACCAATTAGTAGCATTTACTCTTTGCATTAATTTTGTAGAAAGGTCTTCTATCATCTAGCCCTAACATAAAAACCAGCCTAATGACTTAATATATGAGATTCACTAAACGTATTTGTTATTGGTTGAATTATGTCTCCCTAAAATGCATCTGTTCAAGTTCAAATCCTCCCCTGCCATTATCTCATAATGTGAGCTTATTTGGAAAGAGGGTCTTTACCGAAATAATGAAGCTAAAGTGTCGTTAGGGTGGTCCCTAGTCCAATATGACTGATGTCCTTATAAAAAGAGGCACTTTGGAGACAAAAATGCACAAGGGAGAATGTCACATTCCAGAAGATAAAAGCAGAGATAAGGTGATGCTTCTGCAAGACAGGGAGCTCCACATATTGCCAGAAAGCCACCAGAAGCTAGGGGGAGGGGCATGGGACAGCTTCTTCCTTGCAGCCCTCCAAAGGAATTAACCCTGTCATCAGCTCGATCTCACATTTGGCCTCCAGAACTGTGAGAAAATAAATTTGTTTTCCTAAGTCATTTAGGTTTGTGGTACTTTGTGATGGCAACTCTAATGAACAAATGCAATCGCATTTTATTCATACATATTTTTACCTTTTTCTCAAATATTATTCTCTCTCTCTCTTTCTTTTTTTTTTTTTTTTTTGCACTCTAAGTGTTTTCTCCCAAATACAACTCCAACATCTCTTCAGGGACTCTCAGGTAGGATTGTTTTGTCTTTTCTTTCTAATTTACCATACTGCAAAGTCAAGGCTGAAGTGAGAGGATTCAAGAGACTTAGAAATTATTGCCAGTATCCATATCTTTCTTTTATAAAATATTAATGCATATTATTTGAGAGAATTGGCCTATTTGAAATCCATAGTCTCTTAAAGGGCTCTGGTCTTTGTATGCTAAATTTATTCCCTTCTCTGCTTTATCTTTTTAATTTTTTTTATTTATTGATTTTAGAGAGAGAGGGGAAGGGAGAGAGGAAGGGAGGGAGAGAAAGAGATGGGGGTGGAGAGAGAGACATCGATTTATTGTTCCGCTGATTTATGCGTTCATTGGTTGATTCTTGTATGTGCCCTGACCAGAGATCAAAGCTGCTACCTGTAACCTTGGCATATTAGGATAATGCTCTAACCAACTGAGCAATCCAGCCAAGGCCCACTTTCCCTTGTCTTGATAATAAAGTACCTCATACTATACAAGTTTTGATCACTTATAGGTTCCCAAAGTCCAGCTGCTAAGTATATAAGAAGAGAAAACCTAAGTCTGCCACTGTATAGCTATTTTTTTTTATGTGAACCTGCCAGGATTGAAATCCATTTAAATGATGGCAGATGTCTAGTCATCATATTTAAGGTTACTAGTTAACTGCAGGTATAAGCAATGTGTCTTTCAGCAATGGCTCAGTTATACTGAACCAAATGTTTGTGAGACTTGATTTATAAATTATGCTTTCAAGAGCATGAGGATTCAACAAAAGAAAATATTATGATTAATGGTCTGGTGCCAATGGAATTAATGATTTTCTATTAGGAAATACTATACTCATGAGTCTTGGTCATGAATATATGAGAGATTCCATTAAACCATTTATCCTTAATAAATTGCTGTTTATATACAAGTTTGGATACTTCCAACACGTGAGTTGAACCCGAATGTAGGGAAACCTTCTAATCACGCCCTACCCAATATGCTTTAATACCTAACTGGAATAATTGATACTTTCTTCCATGTTCTCAAATGCCTTCAAGATAATGTCAAAATTCCTTAAAATTGCTGTCATTCTGCCTCTGTCTATTCCACCAACCCTCATGTCTTTTGATCTTTTTACTACATAATACTTCAGATATTAAAAGCGTCCATTTTAGTGAACCTGTCATTCTGTTTCACATTCTCCTCCATTCACAATTGCTGCTCTCCTGCCCTGGAATGTTCCCTTTCTAGTCACATGCTAGGGCTTCTCAGTTCACAAGCTGTTTTTTAGGAAACCTGCAATGAGTACTTGGGCAAGTCAATGTGCTCTTTTTCACCTTTATTTATCTGTACACACTTCCATTCTAGCATCATAATTATTATTTCTCATCCTCATCCAAGGACATTTTTTCATTGCTTTTTAGAGAGAAAGGAAGGGAGAGAGTGAAACATGGATATGAGAGAGAAATATCAATTGGTTGCCTCCCATATGTGCCTGGACCAGGGATTGCACATGCCTGGACCTGGGACCAAACACACAACCTAGATATGTGCCCAGACTGGGAATCAAACCTGCAGCCTTCCAGTTAGGGGACAATGCTCCAACCAACTGAGTCAAACTGGTCATGGCTATAATTATTCTTTATCAGCCTACTTCTCAGTAGACTGCAAGATTTTTATGGATGAAGATTTTGTTTTGATCATGTTCCTATGATAAATACCCCATGTAATAACGGCACTGAGTGAGCTCTCTGTATATGGGTATGTGAATTAGTTCAGGCTGCTAGGCTAATATAGACTGGTGGCTTAAGCAACACATGTTTATTTCTCACAGTTCTAGAGGCTGGTATCTAGTGATGGGGCCTGCTTCTTGGTTTATAGACAGCAATCCTCTTGTTGTCTTTGACAAAGAAAGGAAGCACAACATTACTTACCCTCTTAATATGGCACCAACCCCATCATGGGGGCTCCATTCTCTTTACCATATCCAAACACCATCACTTTCCAAAAAGTCCCAGTTCTAAATATCATTACATTGGATATTAGGTCTAAACATTTGAGTTTTTAAGGAGACACATGCAGTTCATAGCAATGGGTGACTGAATAAACAAGTTAGTTAATGAGTGAGTTTAAGAGTAAATTACTGGAAACATGAGAAGATAAATTGAAGAGAGATAGTTCCTGTAAAATAATGTATATTCTTTGTTTATTTGGCAGACCATTAAACTATGGTTATGTTTATGGAGCTGTCAGAATGGAGCCAATACTATGTGAGCAGAAATTTTTTTTGAGCTGCAAGGCAAGACTGTTCTTAGAGCCTATTCTTTAAGCAAACGGTGGTCACTTTCCATTCCAGAAAGAATGGAAGTGAAGGGCCCAGAGAGCATAAAAATGGAGTCTCTCTCTGTGTCCCTCTCCCTCCCCCTTTAGACGAGACTCTGGAAGAGCCAAAAAGACCCATCAGAACTCTTGAGGGTGTGGTCTGCACTGAGTAACGTCAACGCTTTGCTGAACTTGGGGAGCTAATCTTATGCCAAGAAGCGGGGGAACCTGGAAATGGAGTATATCTCCTTTTCTTGGAATTCAGGTCAAAAGTGAAGGTCTCAGGAGCATTAGAAATAATCTTAGATATGGTAGGAAACAGAAATCCCTGTGTGTATGACCAACAATTATTCTCTCAATTTTTTACCAATGTTTCTAATTTCATCCTTAAGTTTTTGGTATTGACATTTTGAAAGACACAAATTATCTCAGCTGTTCAAGGGGCTCCAAAATGAACCTTGGACTATATGAATACAAAATGGAAAGGCTTAGCTTCTGTGCTATATGAGAAGAGTCCAAGAGTTGGATAAGCTTGATGAGAACATAATTAGGTGTTCGTGGTCTAACTGACCTTCTTCAACATAGGGGCCTCCTTTCAGAACTGCGTAGTTTGGTTGTATAGTTTAAGAGAACCTTATCTATTAATAAATGCCTCAAGGATTATCACTGGCATGGAGTCTGCAAAAGTGTAGGTCTTCACTAGTACGGTATGTGAATGATACCTGTGGTTATAAAATTCTGGAGAATTTTCTTAATCATTCAGAAACTAATGGAAATGTTTTTTAAGTGACTATTTTAAATAATTGAAACTGTCACTCTCCTAGAATGTCAAGTATAAAAGAAAACAATAGAATTTATTAAATCATTATTAAGAGTTCTGACCCTAATATTTTCTAGGTTACTATGGTTAATAACTTAATATCTCTAAGTCTCCATTTGATTAAATAAGGGAGGTAAAATTTATTATGCCTATATTAAAGTTTATTGTAAGAATTAAATGAGATAAATCACCACCTTAAGCTAACAATAAACCTAATTGTTAAATTAGCAGTTGGAGCAGAAAATGACTAACTGACCTCAAAGATCTGTGCCCCTTTTCTACAGTGTAGAGATGTTCTCGGATTTAACTACCCAACAAGAACTGCAGAGCCTACAGCCTTTACATAAAGGCAGGATTAAATGAACATTACATTTTCTTTCTTTTTCTTTTTTTTGCCAAAAGAATGTGAATGGAAGTGATGTGTGTGGTTGCCAGGCCTCGATTTTTAAGAAGCAGATTTGATTTTCTTTATATCTGTCAGCATGATATCAATGTCACTGTCAACTTTCAAAGCCACTATTTTCAAAGGAAAAGAGTATAACCTCCATCATTCTGGATCACTGAATGATTACATAGACCAGAGACCTATAGCTTTCCAGAAGCACTCAATTAAATAAGCCAGAAAGAGTTTCATTATGTTTAGCCCTGAAATTATAATAGCAGTTTTGTTTGTCTAACTAGCCTAACTGTTATTAGAGAAGAAACACTGTCTCAACAACAACCTCAAATACATGTTTGCTTAGTGGCTAGGCAGTGGCTGTCATTAAGCCAGAGCAGTTTGGAGAAAAGCAGAAGTCTGTCTGACTCTAACAAAATACTTGGAAAACAATGTGCCTGCTGGTCCTATAGTTCTAGGGAAAATGGTTAGAATAACCAGAATGCTAGTGTGTGTGTGGCTACTATTGGCTGTCCACAGTATTCTAAAAAGAAATAAACTGAGCTTCCAATCAAGATGGCGACATAGGCAGACGTGGCTTATCTCTTCGCACAACCACATCAAAATTACAACTAAAATATAGAACAACCATCACTCAAGAATGTCAGAAATCGAGCTGAATAGAAGTCTGACAACTACAAAATCTAGTTGAATGGAAGTCTGACAACTATGGAATTGAAGAAACCACCTCCACCCGGGCTGGTAGAAAGGGTACGGATGTGGAATGGGCTGGCCCCACACTCACGTGTATGAAAATTCGGAAGGGGTATTTTGGGAGCAAGGAGTCCCAGGCCCCCCAGCCCAGGATTCCAGTGCCAGGAAGAAAAGTCCCCATAAATTCTGGCTGCAAAAAGAGGTGGGGATTGAGTTGGTGGTGGGGGTGCTGCTGGAGCCCCAGGCAGTTCCTCTTGGAGGAACTGCCACACATGGACTCACCTACTCAGACTCATTCCTTCTGAGCTCCAGCACCGGGATGGTAGCTTGAAAGTGGTACACAGGGAGAGGCTGAAGTGTCTGGCATCAGGGCGAGCAGAGGCCGTTGTCCCTTAGCTGAGTCCTCCCCAACACAGAGCAGGTAGGCTGCTGCCATATCTGAGACTTCATCAATCTGGCTAACACTGTGCGACCCAACTTGGCGATCCACAAAGGTTCTACCTCACCCAACCTACAGGCCGACCTAAGCTGCTTTTCTGTAAGAATGACTAACCTTGGCTCCTAAATCCTATCAAACAAGCAACAGCTGGCTTCAGTGAGCCCTAGCAGCAGCCAGATTAGAGTCACAGATTGGCGTCACCTGGGAATCTTTAAACCCAGCACCAGTAGCAGCCATCTTAGATTGCTGCTTAGCTCAGGCAGGGTGCCCTGGTCAAAACATAGATGGGGGCTGACCCTTGGCCTGTATCACCCAGGAAACCCCAGGGCCAGAGCACCCAGTGGACAACTGCAGACCACATCAGAGTGCCACCACCCTACCCCCTGCACAGTTGCTCCTCCACAGAGGGCAGAGGTTGGTGGTCAGTGGTCACAGCCAATCCTTGTAGCTGACTGGCCTGGGTAACTCCTTCCTGTTGGTTTACCAACAGCAACCAAGGCTCAACTACAGGAGGAGTACTCGGCCCACAAGAAGGGTGCACCTCGAGTACCCACCTTGGGCGATAGAGGAGGCTGTGCCACTCAACTCTTGGACATCTATTACATTAGGCCACACTACCAAGACACAGTGTCAGAGTGGTGCTACCTAATACACAGAAACCAACACAGGGAGGCTGCCAAAACAAGGAGACAAAGAAACATGGCCCAAATGAAAGAACAGATCAAAACTCCAGAAAAGGAGTTAAACTAAATGGAGGCAAGCAATCTATCAGATGCAGAGTTCAAAACACTGGTTCTAAGGATGCTTAAGGAACTTAGTGAAGACCTCAACAACATAAAATGATCCAGTCCGAAACAAAGGATACACTAATTGAAATAAAGAACAATTTACAAGGAAACAACAGATGAAACCAAGAATCAAATCAATAAGGAACATAAACAAGCAAAAAACAACTGATCAGAACAACAAGAAGAAAAAAGATCCCCCCAAAAATGGGGAGAGTATAAGCAACCTCTGGGACAACTTCAAGACGTCAATTCATATCATAGGGGTACCAGAAGGGGAAGAGAAAGAGAAAGATATTGGAAATCTATCTGAAAAAAATAGTGAAAGAAAACTATTTTAATTTGGTGAAGGAAATAGGCATGCAAGTCCAAGAAGCACAGAGAGTCCCAATTATGATGGATACAAAGTGGCCCACTCCAAGCACATTATAATTAAAATGCCAAAGGTTAAAGATTCAGAGAGACTCTTAAAAGCAAGGGAAAAGAAGTTAGTTACCAGAAGGTCACCAGAAGAGAGGAAGGAGGAAGAGAAGGTGAAGGGGATTAAGTAGTGCAAATAGGTAGTATTTACAGAATAGCCGTAGGCATGTAAGGTCCAGTAAAGGAAACAGAGTAGCCAAAGAATTTATATGCATGACCCATGCGTGGGAACACTGGTAGGGGGATTGCCTGAGGGAGTGGGGAGCACTGGGTAGAGGGGAGCAAAGGGGAAAAAATCTGGACAACTGTAATAGCATAATCAATAAAATATTAAAAAAGAAATAAAAAGAAATAAAAACAAAGATTTTCAAGCAGAGATCAAAGGATTTGGAGAAAATCTAGAGAATAAAGGCATTAAGTATTTCAAAAGTTTACTGCTTCTGGGTTCTCAAAAAGCAAGATACAATTTTGTAAATGACTTTGTGCTACAACAAATGACTAAATCTTACCAAGCTAAATAAATTGCCTCACCTTTGTTGCAAATACATTAAGAGCAGTACATCCCATTTAAGTTCATTGTTTTAGATGATTCAAGATAACTACTTACTGTTAAGTTTTGAGATAAGAGAACTGTGGACCGGAAAGTCAAGAATGAAGCAGATTTGTCTAGGAAACAATTTTGGATGTGATTATTGGCCCATAGAATTGACTAAAGCACATGATAACGTAGAAGCATTCTAAATGCGAAGAAATTGTATTTGCTAAAGAAATCATAGCCCAGATTTAAAATGTATTCTAACATTCAATTTTGGAAATAACCCTTGGTCCTCTAAGCTTCCACAGACATAGACTAGCCTGTGAAAATTTCAGGTATGTCATGAAAGATAATAGAAGAGAAGGAAACTCTGAGGCAGTGAATCCAGGTACATTTAGGGACAATAGGTAAAAGAATTGCTTCCAAGGAGCAGGATCACTATTTAATCAAAGTCGTCTTTCAACCCCAGGACAGGGTTTCTCACATGCCAGTCCCGGGTGAGCTCTTTATTGCTATAGATTCAGTGACTGCCATGTCTCTTTTACTCCATTCTTTTCCAAGTGGAAGTCTTTAATTTAATTATTCTGTCCCTGATTTTGTACTGTACATTGGGTTATGAATAACCTGATGTTATTCATAAAGAAAGCCTGTCTTCAATGTCATAGTTTTACAAATAGTGAAGAGTTCCGCCTGCCCTGATGTCAGTCAGTGGGATTTGAGACACGTAGAGGATTTGCATAGCATTTAACTACTCCTCCTCCTTCTCCTTCTTATTCTTATTCATTTTTTTATTCTCCTTGGTGGGGTCGGTGGGGAGAAGGGTAATGAACATATTTTCTATACTTAAGAAAAAGGGTGCACATGGAAATTTGATAATCAGAGGGAAAATCCTCTGACGGTTAGTAGAGATGGCAAGCTATCCATCAAAGATCTGTGTACCCTTCCACAGAGTACACACAGCTCTTTGTTTTCCTGACAGGCAGATGTCCAGTAAAGAATTATATTCCGGAAGATGTTTGTATTAAGGCAGGGACATCAACTTCTTCTTGGTAAAGGACTATAAAAAAAATTCATGTGTGTCAGTTCTGGTCCAAGGTAATTAGGAAGTGTTTGTGTGGTGTGGGCTTTCTCTTTTTCTTTACTTATCAAGATAAATTAAACATCTTATGGTAAACAGGATAGATGCTGAAGATTTGAGGTGAATAAGACCTAAGGCCAGCAGCTAGTGACAACTGACCTATTGCCTGACTTTGGAGATACAGGTTCAGTACTCATGGGGTCTTTTCAGGCGATATTATCTGTATCCCATTCACTCTAAATGTCCACTTCTTTCAATTAATTTGTACATCTTGATTACACTGGCCAGTTTGGGAAAATTTTGCATAAATAAGATTATTCATTTGAGGCATACTTGAGAAGAAGAAAATATTGAAAATGGGAAAAATCTCATGGAGATTCACTGTCTTGTCTGAAAAAAAAACAGCTTTGTATAATACGTGAGCTCACCCTATTTCATTTACATATTTTGGAAATTAATCAACATCAGCTTGTTGATTTAATGACTTGATGGAATAATCAAGGGTCTAAGTTATTTAAACCAGTTCTAGAAACTCACTCTCTTGTGTATGTTAAGATGCATTTTCCTACATTTAAGTCTTCTCATGTCCCTACAGACGAAAGAAAATGAAACTTTCAGAGTAATAGTTTTATACCAAAAAGTGGTAACTCAGAAGAAAAATTTTAACTATAAATTTGAGTAATAAGCTTTGTTCCTAGCTACTGGTTAAGAAGAAAAGTTAGAAGCTTAGTGTTTGGGTTATTAGAAGAATCTTTTAAAATTTGATTCATGAATACAGAAATTTATAAATTATATCAAAATGTTTGTTATTTCCTGATAATAAGTTAATTTGTGAACCAATTAGAGTGATTTAGTTTGGTTTAGAAACCAACACACACTAATTGTGTTAGCAAAATCTTTTAGTTAATATACTACATAGGCTTAATTTTTCATGATTAAAGGTGGTAATTAATATAAATGACTAAATCAAAACTCTATAGAATAGTTATTAAAAGTACAAAATAGTGTATATGATCAGTCCATTTGTTTACTAAGGGAATTATTATGGTTTACAAAAATGGTTAATTTGAAAAAGTAAAATGATAAATTAAATATAATATGTGTTGTTTGTATACTAATAAAATTAATTTTAATTCTAAAGTTTAAAGCTTTACATATGCCATCTATTTGTATGTATGTGCACGTATATGCATTTGGGTGTATATGTATACCTGTGTATATTAGCCTGTGTGGGGGGCCATAACAAAATACTGTTATGTAGGATAGATAACAAACAAAGGCATTGGTGAGGACGGATACATGTCCCACCCACTGACGCAGCAGTTCTTGAAATTCTATGTATCTTTTCCATTATCTGGGAAAGAAAGCCTTTGAACCTGCTTTCATCCCAAGGCCTGAATGCCACAAAAGGGCCCATAGTGCCTAAAAGAAGAATCCCATTAATACCTTTGAGTAGTCAAACCCCCATCCTGGAAAGCTAGCACCACCTTTACCTGTCAATCAATATGTAACTTCTTCACCGTCCCCCAACCCACCGACTATATAAGTCCTCAGGACAAAGGACTCTGGGGCTTGACACTCTTGGCTCTCTGGCCACCGGGCCTGGCCGCCCAGGCTCAGGCCACAGGTGAGCTGACCCCAGACTTAGGCCACCGTTACTTTCTCCACCCTTACCCTGCATCTCCCTGAAATTATGCTTTTCAGTGCCCCCACCCCCCTTTAAGTAAGCCCATTTCTTCCATGAGAACAGATCACCAATAAACCGTGCTTACACCATAATGAACTTGCTAACCTTTAATTCTTCACTGAATTGGCAAGAATAACTGAGTTTCTGAGAAGAACTGAGTTTCTGGGAGTTTCTCCCGTAACAATACCATAGGCTACGTGGCTTAAACAACAGAAATTTATTTTCTCACAGTTCTGGAGGCTAGGAAATACAAAATGGGGGTTCAGTTTCTGACTAGAGCTCTGTCCTTGGCTTGACAGCTGCCTTCACGGTGGAGAGAGGAAGTGAGACTTCTGATGTGTCTTCTTACAAAGATGCTAATCCTGTCAGATTAGCACCCCCACTCCCCTGTTTTAACTTTATTTTACTTTAATCACTTCGTTATGCCAAATACAGTCACATCGGTGGTTGGCGTTTCAATATAAGAATTGAGGGGGGCACAATTCGGTCCACGGCAGTCTGAATATACACATATAAAATTTACTAATTAGTGTTTTGTTCTGTATTATTAAATAGATGATATTCAGAATATAATTAAATTTTTTTAGTATAATGACAATCTTTTCCTGTACTTAAGATTGCAGAAACACCACACACTGTGTTACATTATATTTCTGTACTTTGGCACAGTCCTGAACCTTTCTAACAGCAACAAAAATCTTTACTTTAAGAAAGTTAAAAGTTCCTAATGATCATGGTTCTCAATGCTGTGTATTTTTTGAAATACCACTTGTAACTGTATCTTGTCTTTGAATACTAATAGCATACTCATGCCTTAGCTCCTCTGGTAAATGCCAAATTCAGAATAATAAAATGGTTAAATGTCTTTTACGCTTAAACTATCTTTGCTAGTATAAAGATTTCATTTTTATTTGTAAAAGAAATGACAATAGGAATAATTAGGATTTATTTGTCATTCTCCAGAATTTTATTATTTAAAAAATACATTGAGGGTTCTTTTTATTTACCAACATAGAATAAAGTAATATCGAACAAATCAAAAGACTAATTCAATATTCCTAGGTTAATTATGAATAATTAAAACTTGCTAATATAAATGACTCAATCATTATTTCTTCTATTAAAAGTATAAAGTCAGGTACAATCATCATTTTCAAATTGATTTTGTTTCTGGGTTTTACCGCTGCTCAGCCAGGACAATCAGTATAATTTATGGAATGAATCAAAAGGCTATGGAAGTTTGCAAGGCTTTTACTGTTTGTAATATGTTCTTATGATGCACTCGCCCACTGTAGCTTTATAGCATAGTTTTGTATCAGGTAGTATGACTCCTTCTACTTTGCTCTTCTTTCTCAGGATTGCTGTTGCTATGTGGGGCCTTTTGCGGTTCCATAAATATTTTTGAAATACTTGTTCTAGAAAATGGATTAAAGACTTAAATGTTAGACCTGAAACCATAAAAATCATAGAAGAAAACATAGGCAGCAAAATCTCGGACATTCCTCATAGCAATACTTTATCGGATATGTCTCCCCAGGCAGGGGAAACAAAAGAAAAAATAAACAAGTGGGACTACAACAAACTAAAAAGTTTTTGCACAGCAAAGGAAAACATCAACAAAATAAAAAGAAAACCCACAGATGGGAGAACATATTCACCAACACATCTGATAAGGAGTTAATATCCAAAATTTATAAAGAACTTATAAAACTCAACACCAAAAAAACAAACAACCCAATTAAAAAATGGGCAAAGGGCCTGAAGAGACACTTCTCTAAAGATGACATACAGATGGCCAATGGACATATGAAAAACTGCTCAACATCATTAATCACCAGAGAAATGCAAATTAAAACCACAATGAGATACCATGTCACACCTGTCAGAATGGCTGCCATGAATAAATCAACAAACAACAAGTGCTGGCAAGGATGTGGGGAAAGGGGGCCTTTCTGCACTGTCGGTAGGAATGCCGCTGTGGAAAGCAGTATGCAGATACCTCAAAAATTAAAAATGGACCTGCCTTTTGACCCAGCGATTCCACTTCTAGGCATATACATGAGGGAACCCAAAACACTAATTTGAAAGAACGTAAGCACTTCCATGTTCATAGCAGTTTTATTTACAATAGCCAAGTGCTGGAAGCAGCCCAAGTATCCATCAGTAGATAAGCAGATAAAACAACAATGGAACATTTACACAGTGGAATACTACTTGGCCATAAAAAAGAAGAAAATTCTACCCTTTGCAACAGTATGGATGGACCTGGGGAACATTATGGTAAGTGAAATAAGCCAGTCAGGGAAAGATAAATGCCATATGATTTCACTCATACATGGAATCTAATGAGCAAACTGAACAAGGAAAATGGAGGCAGACTCATAGATAGAGAGCAGGACGACAGCTAAGGAGGGGAGGGTTAGGGCATAAAGGGATTGAGCAAAAAGGGAAAAGGGCTCATGGACATGGACAACAGTGTGGTGACTGTGGGGGGGTGAATATAAGGGAACTTAATGGTAATGGAAAAAATATAATAAACCAATTTTAAAAATCCTAGAAGAAATAATAGACTGTAAAAATCTCAGATGCTTGTCTTAATGTTTTTTCTGATATATTATCTCAAACAAGGGAAACAAAAGAAAGAGGAACAAATGAGACTATATTAAACTGAAAAGTTTTGCACAGCATGAAAAACATCAACAAAATGAAGACACTCACTGAATGGGAGATCATATTCAATGGTGATACATCTGATAAGAGGTTAATGTGCAAAATTTATAAGGAACTCATACAACTCAATGCCAAAAAACCCAAACCATTCAATTAAAAAAATTGGCAAACAAAATAAATAGACACATCTCCGAAGAGAACATACAGATAACCAACAGACATATTAAACAATGCTCAACATCATTAATCATCAGATAAAAGCAAATTAAAACCACAATGTGTTACTACCTCATACCTCTCAGGATAGTTATCATCAATAAATCAACAAACAACAAGTGTTGGAGAGGAGTGTTGTGCACTGTTGGTGGAAATGCAGATTGGTGTAGCCACTGTGGAAAACAGTATTAAATTCCCTGATAATATTAAAAATGGAACTAGCTTTACAATCGAGTAATTTGACTTTTGGGAATATATCCTAAGAAACCCAAAACACTTATTCAAAAGAACATATGCAGCCTTATTTAGAATAAGTAAGTTATGGAAGCGACCCCAGGGTCCATCAGTAGATGAGTGGATAAAAAAGAAGTGGTACAGATGAGTCATACAATGGAATATTACTCAGTCATTAAAAAGAACAAAAGCTAACCATTTGCAACAGCACGGATGAACCCAGAGGGTATTATGCTAAGAGAAATAAGTCAGTCAGAGAAAGACAAATACCACATGATTTCACTTACATGTGGAATCTAAAGAATAAAATCAATGAACAAACAAAACAGAAACAGACTCACAGACACAGAGAACAGACTGATGGTTGCCAGAGGGGAGGAAGTTTGGGGGACTGAGTAAAAAATGCGAAGGGATTGAGAAGTACAGATTGGTAGTTATAAAACAGTTATGGGAATCTAAAGTACGGCATAGGAAATATGGTCAATAGTACCGTAATGGCTCCGTTATGGTGCCAGTCAGGTACCAGAAATATCAGGGAAACAGTTTGTGGAGTATGCAATTTTCTAACCGTTGTGCTCTACATCTGAAACTAATACAAAATAACATTGAATGCAACTGTAATTTAAAAAAGTAAAAATATATATATAGTTTTTATAACATATATGTATTATGAATCTGACCACTTTTCCCCACCTCTGTGGTTAACATTCTGCTCCAAGCAACCATTTTTTCTTGCTTGTATTATTGTAATAATCTCTCAGGATCTTTCTGCCTCTGCCTTTGTCCCTACGCCCTACTGTTTAAAGTACAGCAGTAAGAGCTTTCCTGTCACATCACGTCAAGTCTTTGCCAGGAACCCTTCAGTGACTTTCCAGCTTAGGCAGAGTAACAGCCAAGTTCCTGCAAAGGGCTTGCGTGACGTCCTCTACTCTCTGCCCTTGTTTCCTGCTGCCTTTCTCCTTGCCCACTCTGCTATGGCCTCATTGAACTTGTTGTTATTCATCAAACACAAGGGGACTACACCTGTTTGAAGAATCTGTCCTCCTGTTTTCCCTAACTAAAATGTTTTGCCCTGGGATATTTGCATGGTTTCATCACCTCCTTCAGCTCTCTAGTCAAATGCCAACTTTTCAGTAATCACATTCAAAAATGGGGGACCAACTTTTACTTACCTTATATACCTTGATGACTTTATATTTCCCTCAGGCACATAAAATTATCTACATTTTAAAATACATGATGGGAAAGATTTTGCTCCTTCTAGTTTTATTCTTTTAAACTACTCTATTCCCAGCAAATAGAACAGGGCATTAATATAAAACTGTTATGTTTTTTAACCTATGCATACCGTACTGTATTAGTCTATGTTATACACTATGGAGGGCTGAATGCGGGCTTTTCTCTTCAGCTTGTGAACACGGATCTTAGACTGTCTGTCGCTGGTGCTGTTTAACAGAGCACTACCTGATTTTGTTTTAGAAGTAATACTGGCTAATTTTCTCAAAATTATTATCACCCCCAAACTGCCATCTAATCCTTGTGCCAATTTGCTCCATCATTCCATTGTTAGTGATTATGACTCAAAGATACCCAACCCAGTGCTGTCACATGACCTATCAGCCTGTGTACTGTCTAGGCAGTATTTATTATAGGCTGCCTTATAACAAATCAGGTACTTTCAGCAACTTTTCCTTCCTTGCCTATCCTCTCTTGCCCCTTTATATGTTGAACCTATTTCCCCCAAGTGGCTAGCACTTTGGAAGCCTGACTGAATGACTGTGCATAGTAAGTTCTCAAGAGATGTTTGAAAGTAGGGGCTGGGGGGAGAAAGTGCTATAATCTTCTGCCTTCCCACTTGTTGATACAAGACTATATTATCATTGTGGAAGCATTTACCATAATATTTCCTAGCTCAGCACCTAATACATAAATAGTTATTAAGTAATAATAATAATTACTATATGTATATCTATCTATCTATCTATCTTGGGATATATATTTCTTAATATTTACAACTCCTAAATCAAATATTCAATTTAAAGTGAAGTCTCTTCATTTACTCAGTGTCGTCCTCCCCATCACCCTTAAGGTATGTACCATATTATCTGGGATATCTTGGTATCCTGTCCATATATTTTCATGTCTTGTCTAAAGCCAAATATGTCCTGTAGGAAGCAAATGCAACAATATCCTCACCTCTCAGACCCTGAAATTCTTGTTTTGATCTCTTTCTCACTTGTATAAGATATGCATATACCTTGATTCTACTTCAAACTAAAACCTTCCTTGAACTGCTTGATTTTCAGTATCACTCTGTACATATAGATCCACAGCCTGTTGTACTGTTCTTAGCCTAGTGCCTCAGGCTCTCCTTTGTTGGGGAAGAGGTTCTGACAAATAATGAGGGCTATTTGTGATGCAAACTTAAATTAACTTTGTGGAAGCTCTCGCTCTGATACTGTCAACTGAGCGTATAAAGGCTAGTCACTAGGAGACAAGCTGTCTCCATACGAGGAATATTTATTTTATCCTACTACCGAAATGATGCTCTTGACCTTTCTTGACTTTTAATATTATATTATTACTACTACTATAGTCTGACTATTAATTATGTAAATAGGGGCTCCAGTAACCTATATCAGATCAAAGATGTTGACTTTATAATAGAATGCAATTATTTTCTACTTTACAGTTACATTGTAAATATGCCAAACTACTGTGGGAGGGAAAAAAAAAAGGGCTTCTGGGCAGTTTTTATAATAATTAATCCCAATACCTCCCCACTTCATCTAGCCTGAAAGTGGGCCTATATGACCCCAGAAAATCATCAGATCATCTACCTCTGTCCCACGTGGGGAGCGCAAAGCAAAGCTCTCATGGCCAGAAGCGCCATACAATTGCAGCCCAAACTACCCAGGAACACTGCGTGTTGGGATATGAGCCTGTTCTGGGCTCCTGATGGAACCAGAAGTAACCGGTTGCCTAAAAATGATTCATTAAACCGCCAATCACTTCCCTACTGAAGCATAATCTGAGCAAATCTCAAATAAAAGACATGTCCAAGAATTCACATGTTTTTACAGGTGATTTCTGAATTCAAGGACACTGATGTGTCCTGGAAGCCCTCACCCCAATGAAGCCAAGTGGTACAGGAGCTTCCATGTTGAGTAGCAAGAATGCATAGTTTTTCTTACATGACCCAATATGTCCCAGCAACTAGGATAGGTATTTAAATGCAAAGATAAACTTTAAATTCCTTTTTGTAAAAGATAAAAGATAAACTTTTAAGTTTCTTTTCTTATTACAATATAAATTATAATTATTAAAATCTGAAAAATATGGAGAAGGAAAAATAATTTAGCAAAAGAACATTATCTTCAGCATGGAGAGATAAAATGTTTTATTGTACCTACTCTAATTTTTTCTTTTGATTGATGTTTGTGTGTGTGTATATATGGATAAATATATTATATAGACATTTTAATGTAATAATAATACAATATTGTTTATAAACTATTTTTGCCTAATACAATTGTTTGAATATATTATGTTTTTTTATTTTATTGTTCTTCAATTACAGTTGTCCCAATTTTTCCCATTGCTTTCCTCTGCCACACCATAACCCCCTCCCCACCCATCCCCGCCCCCCCAGCTCCCACAGTCAATCCCTACCCATGCACATGGGTCTTTTATACATGTTCCTTGACTAGGTCCTTCCCTTTCTTTCCCTGTTATCTGCTTCCCCAATCTCCTCTCCCCTCTGGTCACTGTCAGTTTCTTCCTTATTTCCATGTCTCTGGTTCTGTTTTGCTCATTTGTTTGGTTCATTAGGTTCCACTTATAGATGAGATCATATGGTATTTGTCTTTCACTACCTGCTTTATTTCATTTAGCCTGGTTTATTTCATTTAGCATTATGGTCTCCAGTTCCATCCATGCTGTCTTGAAGTATAGGAGTTCCTTCTTTGTTTCTGCTGCATAGTATTCCATTGTGTAAATGTACCACAGTTTTTTGAGCCACTCATCTACTGATGGGCACTGAGGCTGTTTCCAGCACTTGGCTATTGTAAATAATGCTGCTATGAACATCAGGTTGCACAGGCTCTTTTGAACTGGTGTTTCAGGATTCTTAGGGTATAAGCCCCCCAGGGACTGGTGCTACAGCATGCTGAATGTATTATGTTCTGATAGTCTTGTAGTAACATTTCTCTAAGAACTGCACAGTACTGCATACTAAAAATATATCTGAGGGTGTTTATTCACATCTCTAATATATAAAGATTAATGTTTTTGCTGAGTTTTCCTATATTATGATGAACGCTCTTCCCTTATTGTTGAGTTCTGCATATGTTATGAATTAGTTCTTTAACTATGAATTACTAGTTAAAAATGTATGAATAAAATAAATTCTTCAGATATACATTGGCAGATGTCCTCCAAATGATGGTAATCAGTTATACTCCTAGTAGTGGATTAATATACCTTCTCTAAAGTATTGGATATCATCACTTAAAAATAGTCTTAATTTGGGTGAAATATATTGTCATCTTGTTTTTTAAATCATTTGATTGTTGGTGATGTTGTATATTTTTACACTTTTATTATTAGTTTCAATGTCTTACTTATTATTCCTATTCATTTTTGCCTACATTTCTGTTGGGATGGTTATATTTTTATTGATATATAATAGATTTTTATATATTAAAGATGAAAAATTATAATACACAGGTCACTTATTCATTGTTTCACATTTGTTAAGTGATATCCTTGAAATTTACAATTTAAAAGGAAATACATTTATGTTGCTTTTTAGTTTACGCTTGATATTCTAAATTATGAAATTATGTTGGTACATGCTATAAGGTAGAGAGCTGTTTACCTCTAAATAATTAGTTACCCCGAGATGATTAAATAGTTTTTTAACATCCATGGAAGAATACCAGGAATTCAATTAGAAGTTTTATTCTCCATTTACCCTTGGTACTAAGTTGGATGATTTTCTGCAATAATCATAGGATATTCTTAGGGAGAGACTGTCACCTTCAGACTAAAGAATAGAAAGTCCTTAATGTAGAATTATCCTGCTCAGTGGCCCCTTTAAAAACAAAGAGGCTAAGAAATAGAAGAAATATCGGAGAGAAATGTAACTTCATGGTAACTCCAACAGTCTAATGAAAAGGAATGAAGGAGGGCGCCTCTTCAAAGCTGGGTACCTCAAAACCTCATGAACCTTGTGACCCTGCTTCATTCAGTCAGAGGACTTACACCCAGCCAGTGTAGGTACTTGTGGCTTGTGGGGAGAGTGGCAAAATTATTGCATACATTTCTCTATATAGCAGGTTATTGTGAGCATAAATTTTCAAATATGTGTTCAAGTCTTTCTACAAAATTTTTTCACAAGTTGTCCTTACTTTCTACAATATTTTTACAGCACTCTATATCCCAAACAAACCAAACTATCCACTATTTCCTGAAAATATTTGTAACTTTTATTTTTTATGCTATTTCTTCAGTCTCAATGTTTCTTTCCATTCATTTTATCAAAACTATGCTTATCCTCCCTAAAGTCCAATTTAAATGAAACATCTATCACAGAAACTTCCTAATTACACTAGGCTGAATCAATGGCTCCATTTTTCTACATTTTCACAGCAATGATCTTATACTTCTGCTCATCATTTACTTTTATGTCTTATATTTTATTAAGTTATTTACATGCTTATCACCTCTCACTTAACTCTGAGGTCCATCGAGAGACTCTTTTCTGGCTCATCACTGAACCTTAAACAGTATCAATACACTGTCTACTATATAGTACATACTTAACAAATATTTGCATCATGGTCAAATAAGTAGAATTTATAGAAATAGAAGTAGTCAAACAAGTGGATAAGTAAAGCAAACAAACATGTTTCAGGTGTCAGGTTATACTAGGTGCTATATACATATTCTCATTTAATATTCAGAACCTGTTAAATATGTATCATTACTTTATTTAGAAATAAGAATAGAAACATAAGAGAAAGATATTTAGTTTAAACTCACATGGGTAGGAAGTGCCCGAGCTGAGATTCAACTCTAGTATCTCTTATTCCAAGGCAGACCCTCCTTGTATAGCACATGAAATCTTTGTTCTCAGTGTGTCTATCCTGTTTTAGAGGAGTAAAACAATAGCAATTTGTATTGAAAACATTATCAGTCAAATCATTTAAAGGTACAGACTGGGCTCTTTTTAGAAGCTATTTGAGCTATCCATTTATGAAATTTTCTAAGGAAGAACTCATAGTCACGAAACAAAGGACAGTTCAACTCTAAATGATATTGGGCAGACACACTAAGTAGAAATTCAGAGAAGAAAGAGTCATGGGAACTGGAATGATCTGGAGGACCTTGAAGTTCGACTAGAAGTTTGAGAAATAAGGGGGCAGTCTGAAGCCTGTGTGTCAGGCACGATGCTAGGTCTCATACCAAACTGAGTAAGCAATCCATCCATCCCCATCTAAGCACTCAGAGCTAGAGTTGAAAAGACACATGAATCCTGCACCTTTAAATTTGGGGCATAGTTTTACCAATTATTGTCTCAAATCATTTTTACAACCCTGTCATAAAGACAATAAGAAAGGCATTCATTTATTCACTTGTCCATTAATTAATTAATTCACTCAAACATTGACTCACTGACTGTTTTATTCATACAGAAGCTCACTAGGGGCTTTCTATGTGATAGGCACATTCTAGGAGCTTTTACATATAGATAAAAAATGGTCCTTGGTGTTTAGTATTATTATTCTTACTTCAGATTGACAATTTGAGTCAATGATTAGTGAATTGACTTACCCCACCATATAGAATTTCTGAAAAGCAGGAAAGGGATTTTAATCATATCATCCAACTTCCTAGTCAATGAAACAAAAGTCGAGTCTTTCCTAAAAAATATGACAAAATTCAATAGATAAGCATAAAAACTATAAAATTGGTAGGTATCCATACCCTGCTTTGATCTTGTTGGTTATTTTACCCTCTCTTATTCAAGCTTTCCCTCAGTGCTCCTGGTTAAAGCTCATTAGGCTACTTTATTCATGCTTCTTACTAGACTGAACAAAACGTTCCAGTTCGGTTTTTGTTGATGCAAAGGTGGGCACCCAGTGTCAACAACTGAGTGCTTCAGAGCTGGAGCTTGCTACCTAAAGCACAAATTAAGCTTCTGAAGGATTCAGTATTAGGCACTGCAGCTCTTTTTCTAAATTCAATACTCTCTTAATTGTACCCGGGAGGCATTTCAGGTCACTGAAAAGGCACTCCCAAAAAAGGCACAGTGTTGTCACCTATGCAAAAGACACCTGGCACCCTCCTTTGAGAAAAATCCCATTTAAATAGAAATATACCACGGATTCTATTATAACAAATGGGGTTGTTTTATGCAGGGATAACAGAAGGCATTTTAACATCTATTTGAAAAGTTTCAGGATAATAACTTGTTCAAATTGTGGCTCCTTCAAGCCTATCTTTGATGCTTGAAATTCATTATGTTGTGAAATAAGAGAAAACATATATTTATCATACACTAGACACATATGTTACCTGATTTAAAGAAATTCTCAAAACAGTACTACTGGTAGTATTATTATGACTTGTCACCCACAAAATAACCATATTTCAATTTCACTATGGGCTCAGTTTCCTATCCATAAAAAGGGGCCTATTATCATGAGTTTTCCTTCTAGGAGTATGTGGAAAGGGTCAAAGAAGTAATAAGCTTTGTAAACTATAAACTGACATATATAATTGGAGGTAAGGTTTACATGAAAATTCTGCTTGCTTCCAACAGCAAATGACCTGCCTTAAATGGCAGTTTAAGGGCATTATTATAACCAGATCGTAAGCCTCACCTTCATCAAAGTCGTCATCCTGGTCACCTTTTCAAGGATAAAAAGTTGGCATTGAAACATTTCTTTCCTATTACTTTTGCCAATGTTCTTCTTCAGTGTACACATTCATAATATTAAAGAAATCACCAGTCTTGCTAAAACCATTAAATTACTTAACATGTTAGAGTTCTTACAAACCCACTGGTGTCTATCTGAATGTTAGCAATTCCCCCGACATTAGCAGTGTACAGGGTGCCTGGCACAGAAATCACCGACTGCATTAACTATAGCATTAGGCCTCAGTGACTCTTTCATGTAGCCCAGAAGACTTGGTGTATTTTATGTACCAGTTTATGCTGAATCACAAAATGATATAATATTTTTTTCTTATGAATGGGTACAGAATTACAAAGTATTCCAAATTTATTTATCTGAGTTTATATATTCATGTGTGATAAAAATGTGTTATAACCCATCTATTGAATATTACTATATGCTATCACAGTGCAGGCTTTTATAAATATATGTGATATATTATTCCTCACAAATCACTTGCTCAGAAGGCACAGACAGAGAAATCAGGGTGGAGAGACCCTGAATGAATGTCAAAGACCACATAGAGAACAGAGAGGAGCTATGGTGAAAACCTGTCTATTTGATTTCGCTCAACTAAGGATACCTTTTCCCGATCCCCTTTTAGTACAACACATGATGAACCACAGAGTATGAAATATTTTATCATCTAGGAGAACTGTATTTTTTATGTAAAGATTTATTTTTCCATTTATTAATAGATCAAAACATAATAATGCCAATCAGTACTTCGATGAACCAAACATAAGCTCTACCACAATGATTTGATATAATAGTTAAGAAATAATGCTTATTTTTTCAGCCTTAGATCAGATTTAAATTTCTGTGATGTTTCAAAAATTACACAGTTTCAAGAACTGGTATGCATACATTTTTACAACCAGGGGTCCTACCGCTGGGAACGAATAACTTAGGAATAGTACACTAAGTCCCGCATAACCAGAGGCAACTGCAATGAAACACTTTTCTACTGTATGGAATGGACAATAAAGTGCAGTGAGGAGGACATAACCAACCTGAAATCAACGCTTGGTTTTCCGCATTTTGAAGAGTCCTGAGACAGGACCAGAATAAGCAGTGCTTCCTGGAGTTTCAGAATTGAGGATTGTCTTTAACTGAGGGTCGTGTTCTATTTTACATTCAGGTAGAGTTTCATCCTCCCCACTCCCTCCCCACAATTCCTCTCTTGCATCTGTCCTAGCAATTAAGCCTTGCCTGACCTTGGATAAAGCTTGCTTTGCAGATGACATGACACAATGAATTATATTTTCTCTCTGAATGTCTATAGCATTTTAAATTCAGACATCCCATTTTTCACCCAGTTGTTTATGAATGATGTTTGTAGTAATTGTCCTAATCTCATGCACCAAAACCATACCTTCTGAGAAACTGGAAGCCCTCCCTATATTTTCAATAGTTCTCTTCATTCGACTATTTCTGAGATTCCTGAACACAAAAAAATCCCAAGTTTTTCTCAAATGTTCCCTAAGTCCTATCAGTTTATGCATTCTAGATCAAATAATTTTTCCTTTTAATGTAGTCACTCTGTAATGTACTGGAGTGCTTACCCAAACTTGGACACCTTTGAGAGTGATGGGGGCTCATTCCCAATGAGATAGCAGTAGCACGGGAAAACTGAGACTGCCCTGAGCAAGCTGATGCATACAATCACCTTACCTCTAGGGATCCCCCAGGAGTAGACAGTGCCACACTACTCTTATTTATCCCCTAGAGATGGGCAGTGTCACATTTATTCCATGTCCCATGGAACAACTCAGAGCAATGCTTCAAGACCTGTTGGTGGTTTTCCTGAATCCACAGACTTTCATTCCTGAGCATGCAATTATTCTTCAATGGAGAGAGTGGCAGAGCAGTGTCCAGGTGGAAAAATTGTTCGGTCTCACCTTTTATCTGTGACTCCCAGGTCCTAGCACTGGGGCCGTGCAATTCAGCATGAATTTCTACCTTTCAGTAGGTGATTTTACTTAGTGGCCCTTCAGCCATGTGCCTCTTATCCCATCAACTCAACAACAGTCTGTCCAACCTAGCAGTGAATATTTGAACTACACTTTTAGACATGGTTCAAATGCTTTCCCATCAGCCACCTAGAATCCATTCAAGTGCATCCTAAGTTTTTATGAGTTAACTTTCTAGAATGTACTTTGACTATTAGAAGGATGATTAGCTAAAGGTTGGCTCGATATGCCAACTTAGAAGAATTTAACCTCCAGCTCAGTCAAGATAGCCTGTTATATTATTATAACTTATACCCCACAACCTAGTTCATAAAGCTTCCTTTACCAGTCCTGCTGTTAAAAAAAAAATGGTGTTGTCAGTCTCACACAGAATTTTTAAAAGTTTTTCTCTGTGTGATCATTTTGTCAGAGTTATTTTCTGTCCTTCCTATTCCCTTATTATCATATCACTTTGGTATTAGTAATACTGCCAATGATAACAGAGGGTTGCTTTAAAACACAATTGTAAAAGTTTACATGCATTGCTTCATTATTATTCTATTTTTACAGCTGAGAAAATGGAGGTTCAAAGAATTAAAAAGAGATTTCCCAGGGCCTAACAATTAAAAAGTGATTGAACCAGAATACAAAGGCTACGGTTTCTGGAACTAAACTTTGTGACCTCCAAATACTGAAAATAATTTCTCATTGCAGCAACTTTTTTTGAATGGCCTTTGCCAACACTAATGACAGAAAGTTGAAAGACATGTATAGCTCCAAGGTGAACACCAGACACGACCTAGGAGACCCTCTTCATAAAATGTCCATTTATTTTTCTGCTTGATGGATCTCTGTCTGCAGTGGAATCAGCTCTCTCTCTCTTTTTTTTTTTTTTTTTTTTTGCAACCCATCCCACTGGCTTGAAACTTCAGCTTTGACCTTAAGTTTATGTCCCTTCATATTCTCTTAGCTAAATGTCATCCCCTGGGACACATAAGGGGTTGCCTGGTACCATTTTAATCATTATTATTGCCTTTTGAATATCGTGGATTATCCCACCAGTGCTAGAAACATCAGGGCATAATTTTATACAGATCAGCAGCTCCATGTACACCAGTTCAGGTTACTTTGCAAAGGAGGCAGAATAGCATTACACTTATCTTTCTCATAGATGAATTCAGTCATATTTTAAACTGATTCTTCAGATCTAGAGTCTGTACTTCCAATACCATATCAGAAAAGGCCATACATATTTTATATGTATCTCCATGTCTCTGATCAATATTAGAATATTGAATTGTGGTATAGAAAGAGGCCTCGGGTTTGGGTTGAGATTCTAACTCCATCACTAACTTATCAGATGATAGGCAATTACTCAACTGTCTTCAGGCTCATTTTCTCATCTGTCCAATGGTTAGTATGAATACATGTCACATATGTTAAAATGCCTGAGCCAGCCTAAGTGCGGCATAAATAGTAGCTCTGATTAAAATTAACAGTAGTGATCTCTATTGAATCAGTAAGTAACTAATACTTTTTTGTTATGTTTCATTTAAAGAAGATAGGTTATAATGGCTTAGAAGCTGTAATGGGTAACAAGGTAAGATGATTCTCCAAATACAGGCCTCAAGACTCATGGAGAATTAAAAAGTAATTTAATTCAAAGGCAATTAGGATTTGGCTGCAAAGGGCCTGGGTAAAACCACTTCACCATGAGACTCAATTCAGAAAAAGATAACGCATTTCCAAAATTTTAATTGTTCCCATTCAAGTGATCAAAAAAGTTGTTTTCATTAAATAACTGATCCTTCACTTGCTTCCTCAGGCATTCTTTTTGTTTCAGACATTTTTAAGAGATTTTACTTTTTAAGTAACTCCTCTGAAATGCATTGAGAGAATCAGCTAACTCAGTAATCTACTTCTGGTGGGTGGCATATTATTTAACAAAATTGAAAATGTGAATGTGTAAGTTCATTGAGGGCACCAGGAGTTGAAACTTTCATAGGGAGAGTGTAGGAAAACAGAATTTTCTCAAGTAGAAAAGTCACAGTGTAGAAGAGCGAGCACAACTGGGAACTGGAAGGCCAATCATAGTGATGCATGACCTTGATAATTGACCGAATCCTTCCTGGGTTAAATCCTCTCATCTGTCAAGTAAGAAGATGGGGTATTTGATGAGTTGTGATGTTCCTTGTTGAGATCTAACTGTTAAACATTGAAACTTCCTAGGACTTTTTGTTTTTCTTTGTTTGAAACTCAGGGCAGTGAATCGAGTTAACCGTTAAGCTCAATTTATAGTCTGCCATCACCACTCATTTATATAAGTTTATTTTTGTTGTTGTTGTTGTTTCTTGGTTTGTCTCTTTTCCTGTCATCTCTCATACTCGCTCCCATTCTTATGATTGCCACCATATATACCTACTCAAATAAATGTACTATATGTTTTTGGATAATGCTATTTTTTAGATAATCTTTTCATTATATAAAGAGCACTTTGCTACATTTCATTCTGTTACTCAGGTTGTCTCAACACTATGTTACTATTTGTCTCTGTAGTTTCTAGTTTCTTGCTGCTCTCATATAATTACACAGTAAACTTCCTACATGCTTATCCCTTTCCTCAAGGCAAGGGTCCAAGATTATCTCCATCTAATTATTACTTCAGTTATGCAGTCTTGCCAGGATAAGTCATAGATATAGTTTTGTTGGTATCCTAAGCTGTATCCTTTTTTACCCTCTACATACGTCTTTTAAATTGTTTATATCTGCTGAGGAGAAACACATTGGTTTTTTTATATCTTGTATCTGAACAACTTGCTTAATCCTCTTATTAGTGTTCCTGGTTTATAAGCAGTTTCCGTTTAACTTTTTAACAGATGATAATATTTGCTGAGAAGTTTTGTCTCTACCACCTATCCTAATGCTCTTTATACCTTTTCTTTTCTTATGTCAGTGATAAAAATTTCTGGCAGTGACAGCAGGCTTCTCTCCATCATAGTCTTTTTTTTTTAAATAAATATTGTATTTATTTATTTTTTAGAGAGAGGAGAAGGAAGGGAGAAAGAGAAGGAGAGAAACACTGATGTTTGAGAAACATCAATCAGTTTGCCCCTTGCAGGCCCTCAACCAGGGACCTGGCCTGCAACCCAAGCATGTGCCCTGAGCGGGAACCAGTGGCCTTTCGCATCTGTGGGACAATGCTCAACCTACTGAGCCACACCTGTCAGGGCTCGCTGTCATAGTCTTAAAAGGATGAAACGAGTCAAACTTCATCTATTGAATTTGATATTTACTCTAAGTTTTGATATATCACCTTGGTTGAGTTAAGGAAGCAATCTTCTATTATCAGCAGTAAAAGCATTTGCTATATAAACAGGTAATAAACATGATCAAATACTTTTGCTACACTTATGGGTATCTTCATGTGATTTTTCTCTTTTAGTTAATTAAAATGGTTATTCATGTTGATAGATTTTGTGATATTAAAAAAATCTTGAGTTTCTGTAGAACAAAACTTATTATTTTTGTTTTTATATACAGATGTTGTGGTATAATACTTAAATGAGACCTTTTTTTTATTTGCACTGCTTTCATTTTATTTTGGAACCAAGCTTATATTAGATTAATAAAAAATGAACTGCCCTTAATTTTTATAGTATGAAATATATTGTAGAAAATTGTATCTTTACAAATTTTCTGTGATGTTGCTGAACTGCCTCTTTTTCCCTTTTCTGTGGGGATTCTTGAAATGTTTGATGATGTTTTCTGAGTTTTTAATGATTATTGGTCTCTTCAAGTTTTGAATTTGTATTTGCGTCGGGTTAGCATTTTTTATATTTTTGAGGAGTTACCCAATTTTTGTCTAGGCCTTCCAAATTGAAATTGTTTTATCCATTTTGTCTAGACTCTTCAGATTCAAATTCAAATATTAAATATATATCTGGTATATATCTCCACATTATTTTAAAATTGATTCTATTTGTAACTATCTCCCCATTTTATTCTGTATTTTATTTATGTTAACTTTTTTTTTCATATCACTTCCATTTACAGAGAAAATCTTTTATGTTTGTGGATCTACACATATATTCCATGTAAACTACACATCCACCACAGTGCCATGTTCATGGTACAGCATAAATACTGAAAGAATGGGTAAACACTTATGCTTCTACCTTAGTAAAGTCTTAAAAGTGACAATAAATTTGCTATAAACAGCATAATATTTAAAGTTAAGAGATCCAGATCCAGGAAGAGATTATAATCCTTAACAACTGTTTTTGTTCACATTGCCAAAAAAAGAAGACTCGGTTTCTTTAGTACAAAATCTCCTCACATAGAGTCATCATGGGGATTAAATGTTCTCAATGAGAGAGTACTTGGTAAACTACAGTCAATTTATAAATATAATCAGAAGAAGAAAGAAATGAAGGAAGGAAAGAAAAGAAACATACTTTTACATAAAAATGGCACAAAGAATTCTGATGATAATAACAACTGTGGTGAAGTAGAAGAAACCTGGATCTGATACCAGAAGAAAGAGATTTTGGACCCTCTCTGAATCTTACTATTTGTTTGATATTAGATAAATCTCTAAATCTCCCATATGTAAAGTTGAAAATTGCACTTAACACGTAGGACTCCTAGAGGTATCCCAATTTCTATTGCCACCATCCGTATACAAATGCTCCCTTTTTCTTCATAACCTCACCAATTCTTAACCTTTTTTCTTCTTGATAACAGCCACCCTAACATATGCAAGGTGATAGCTTATGGTTTTGACTTGCATTTTTTCTGATGATTAGTGACATTAAGCACCTTTTCATATACCTATTGGCAGTTATCTGTCTTTGAAAAAATATCTATGTAAGTCCTTTGCTTATTGATTAATCAGGTTATCTGGATGTGGCTTTTTGTGTGCGTGTGTGGCTATTGAGTTATAGGAGTTCCATATATATATTTTGGATATTAACTCATCAGATATGTAGTTTGCAAATATCCCATTCCATAGGTTGTATTTTCCTTTTGTCATTTCCTTTGTTGTGCAGAAATTTTTTGGTTGGATATAGTCCCACCTGCTTGTTTTTATTGTCAATGCCCTTATTGTCATAACCAAAAATCACTGTCAAGATGCATGACAAAGAATTTTTCCCCTCTATATGTTCTCCCAAAGTTTTACAGTTTCAGGTATTACACTTAAGTGTAATCTATTTTGAGTTCACTTTTGTGTATGGTATTAGATACAGTTATGATTTCATTTGGCATGTGGATATCCATTTTCCTCAACATCATTTATTTAAGAAACTATCCTTTCCTCAGCATGTATTCTTAACACCCTTGGCAAAGATTAGTTGACCTCATATGTAAGGATTCATTTCTGGGCTCTCTATTTGTTCCAATCACCTATGGTTCTGTTTTTATGCTAGTACTATATGCTTTTGATTACTGCAGTTTTGTGATCTGGTTTGAAAGCAGGAAATGTGATTCCTCCAGTTTTGTTCTTCTTTCTCAATATTGATTGAGGTTCAAGGTTTTTGTGGTTCCATGCAAATTTTAGGATTAATTTTTCTATTTCTCTGAAAAATGAGTTTAAAATTTTGATTCGGCTTTCACTGAATCTGTAGATTTCTTTGGGTTGTATGAACATTTTAGTAACATTAATTCTTCCAATTCATGAACACAAGATACATTCTATTTATGGGTATTTTATGTTTCTTTTTTATTGAGTAATTTATTTTTGTTGTGAATTTTATTTTTTATTTTTATTTTTATTTTACTTCCCATTAGCATTTTCTTTTCTAATATCTTTCTTCAGTGTCTAATAGTATTCATATGAACTAACAATCCCACTTCTGCTATATATCCAAAATAAATTAAATCAGTGCCTTTAAGTGATATCGGTACTCTGATGTTCAATGAAGCAGTAGTCATATTAGCCAAGACCAAGACATGGAAACAACATATGACAATATAAGCAGTGTTCAATAAGTGACTGAAGAGAATGTTATCTACATCTACATCTATCTATATCTATAACTATCTATAGCTATATCTATCTATATCTATCGATATCATCTATCTACCTGTCCAGAAAGTATCCAGCTGGGTATTATAAAAGATAGACTTTTTAAAAAAGCTTTTATTTATTTTTAGAGAGAGGGGAAGAGAAGGAGAAAGAGAGGGAGAGAAATATCAATGTGCAGTTGCCTCTTACATGCCCCCCACTGCGGGCCTGGCCCACAACACAGGCACGTGCGCCGACTGGAATTGAACCAGTGACCCTTTGGTTTGCAGGCTGGCACTCATTCCACTGAGCCACACCAGCCAGGGAAGATAGAGACATTTATTGAAGAAGATACAAGATACAAGAAACATTGTACACAGGACAATAACACCTCAGTCCCCTTCAAAGTAGGTACCTTGGGACCTCACATTGTTCTCCCAATCCCCATCAGCTGCCCCATTGTAATTTCTGAGTCTCATCAATGGTTTGAAATTTATCCCATTTAAAAGTTGATTTTAGTTTGGGGAAAAGCCAGAAGTCACAAGGCACCAAATCTAGGCTGTAAAGGGGTTGAGTTGCCTGCATGATTTGACATTTCTCAAAAAAACGGCACCGGATGTGATGCATGAGTCAACACATTGTCAGGATGAAGCTGCCAATCACCAGCTGCCCATAGCTGCCTCCTTCTAAATTATCTGAATAGTTTCCATAGAGGAATATTCAAGCTTCATACAAAATTTGTTGCAGATTCATTGCTATGCTCACTCAGTCACTTTGAATGCAGTGGCCACAAATACACATGCTCACACAACAGCATCTACTGCCCTGACTGGCTAGTACAGTGAAGTCATCATTGTTCATGCATGTATACTCCAGTCCACTCTCCTTAGATGTCAGATTATATCGATGTCACGCAAACCATTCTTGTTATACTAACAATGGCTGGACTTTTTTGGGACAGACTATATACGTAAATGAGAAACATTATTTATCCTTAAAAAAAGAAAATTCTAAAAAAAAAAGTAAAGAACAAATAAAAAAGAAAATCCTGTCATTTGGAACGACATGAATGGACCTAGAGGACATATATACGTGAAATAACCCAGACACAGAATGACAATTATTGTATGACCTCATTGATATTTGGAATCTAAAAAAAATCAAACTCGTAGAAGCAGAGAATAGAGCAGTGGTTGCCAGGAACTGGGTGGGTAAGGAATGTTGGTCAAAGGGCACTAACCTTCAATTGCAAGATAAATATATTCAGGGATCTAATATACAGCATAGAAATAATAATTTATAATACTGTATTATACAGTTGAAATTTGCCAAGACATTAGATGTTACACACAAAAAGAGGTAACTGTGAGATGATGGATGTGTTAAGTAACTTAATCATGTCAATCATTTCACAATGTATTTATATATTAAATTATCACATTTATAACTTACCATATATATGTCAGTTTTACCTCACTAAAGTTGTCAACTATAACTCAATACATTTGTCAGTTATAACTCAATAAACCTGGGGGTGGGGGGTGGGGAGCAATTCCTATGGGATCCAAAAAAGATAACATTTTTTTGTTAACTTCAATACCACATTGTTACAGATTATATATCCAATTAATTAAGAAATATAGCTTCCCTCTGAAGATAATTCCTGAAAATCTATATTTAGTATGAAGCTAGGCAATGTGAAGATTATGAAATGTACAACGGAGAAATTAAAAAGCCAAAAAGAAAAACAACTTGTGAATACAAAAAAGAATATAAACAGTAAAACATGCCAAGCTTTATAGGCAAAGGTCAGGACAAAAGCTATGAAAATCAGAAAAGAATAAATCACTTCCTAATATAGGGGTGTGAGTAGTAGAGGGGGTAGTACATGAGAGATTTTTAAAAGAAGAGCCACTTTAGTATCTGGGAGAATAGGTGGAGAAGGACCATGCAGAAAGAAAAAAGTAGAACACAGCTATGAGGCTGAGAGAACTCAGGCCTTGACAAGAGAAATGACAAGGCCCCTGGAGGGGATGGCAAAAGGGGAGGCTCATGGACAGGGACTTGGGGCTCCTGGGGAAATTTAAGTTTGTATAAACTCCTACATGACACACTAAAGGATATTGACTGTAGCCAGTAGGCAATTTGTAATTACAGGATGATTTTGAACAGAAAAGTGTGTGACAAGGCAAACTTAAAACAAACAAAAAAAACGAATGGTAGGGAATTCCATTAGGAAGTTACAGAAATGGTCCAGATGTGAGCAAATGAACTTTGGATATGAGGTGGTGGTATGAAGAAAGTGGTCACAGATGTGGACATTTTTAGCAGGTAGAATTTTGAGGACTTAGCATATATTCAGAAATTAAGTATTGAAATAATAACAGTGACATATATGTGTACTATTATTATTATCAGAAGTATTTTGTGTAAAATCAAAATAAAGAAACAAGATGACTTGGATATTGTTAACTTCGATCCCTTTTCTTTTGAGTCTGCCCTGCAGAGAACAGGAATATCCCTGGGAACTTTTCTGATACTAAAATGGACCCCAATAATTTTACCTATGAATGTGACTGTGAAATGTATTAATATATACTGCTATACACCAAACTAAATGTATTTCTAACTCTACCTTGTTCATATCCCAAAGCAGCTTTTGGTGATTTCAACACCATCTACCAAAAAAAGGAAGTATTACAGAAAGGAACATGGAGTGAAAAGAGAAAGATGATCCAAGAAATTGTATTTAAACATGTTTATTTCTATATATTTATATATATGAGGCCTGTAAAAAAAAAGTCCAGCCATTGTTAACATAACAAGAATGGTTTGCATGACATCAATGTAACCTGGCAGCCAAGGAGAGTAGACTGGGATATGCATGCATGAACAATGACAACTTCACTGTACTAACCAGTTGGGACAGTATATGCTGTTGAGTGACCATGTGTATGGTGTCGCTGTCACATTAAAATGACTAAGCAAGTAGAGCAATGAATCTGCCTCAAATTTTGCATTAAGTTTGAACATTCTTCCACAAAAACTATTCAGATGATTCGGAAGGCCACAGTTCTGGGCAGCTGGTGATTGGCAGCTTCATCATGACAATGTGTCCGCTCATGCATCATGTCTCATGCAGAGTTTTCTTCAGAGACATCAAGTCACCCAGGTGACTCAGCTTCCCTACAGCCTAGACTTGGCACCCTTCAACTTCTAGTTTTTCCCAAAAACTCAAATCACCTTTGAAAAAGAAGAGATTTTACACCATTGATGAGATTCAGGAAATATAAAGGGACTAGTTGATGGCAACTGGGAGAACTGTGTAAGGTCCCAGAGTGCCTACTTTGAAGGGGACTGAGGTGTCATTGTCCTGTGTATGATGTTTCTTGTACCTTGTATCTTCTTCAATAAATGTCTCTATTTTTCATATTACATGGCCAGATGCTTTATGGGCAGACCTTGTGTGTGTGTGTGTGTGTGTGTGTGTGTGTGTGTGTGTGGTGGGGGGCGGAGGGTTGGGCTTGAAAGAGACCCATGCAAGTGAGGGGCTTAAAAACATATGCTTCATTAACTTTGTGGCAAAATTCTCTGGAAATATAATACAGTGGTACCTCAGTACTCATTGTTAATTCGTTTTGGAACTCGTGATGAGTACTGAAGCCAATGAGAACCAAGCCGAGGAAGCTATGAGTGATGAAACATTTTATCTTGCAGGGTGGCGTTAGCTTCACTGAAGTTCTAGCAAGTGTGACACATTGTGGGCAAACACTGAGTGCTGAAACATTTTTTCTCGTCAAAATGCAATGAGTACAATGTTTGACGATTTCTGAAGCCGACAACTGCTGAGGTATGGCTGTATTATGATATTTTTCCATAAAGTAAGAGTTTCTGCTTTAGATTGGTAGAGGATGAGAGGCCAGCCACACATCCAGTGAGAAATTTCCAGTACATGATAATTATAAATTGGAGGTGTTAGAGGAGAAGTAGACAGGAGGGCAATCATCCTTGGAAAGGTGGTCACTGGGGGATACTAAATAATTAACTATTAAGATAACATACAAGACAACCTCTTTAAGGGAGATAGATGTGAAGGAAGGCACACTAATGAACTGTGTCCAAAAGTATACAAATAGCAATGGAAATGTGGCATGGGGCTAATTTCCTCTCCACTGTGACCATATGCTTGCTGAAGTCGTTAATGGCACTAATTGCTTGGGGATGGCTGTGTGAAGTGCATTTTATCTGTTTTGCTGAGAAATATCAGAGAAAACATAAAATCTCAAGATTACTGTTTGCAGCCCCTTCACAGATCAGCCACTATTATTAAGAGAAAAGCCTGATCTCCCATCTGCATGGACCAAATAAATCTCCATTCAACCCAGAGGCAAAGGTTCTCCAAATTAACTCTTCATGGTTGGGTTGCTTGATGCCATTTCTAGTCAACACAGATGGGCGTGCACACTGTAGTTCTGTTCCTGAGTGCAGTCCTCTGATTACAGTGGAAGTGAGGTGACAGGCAGAAAATGAAAGACTTTACTTGGGGAGTCCCTGAACAAAAGTGAATCAGTGTTATTTCATTTCAAAGTAATTGGCTATTTAGAAACCTGGATTTGGCACTGTTAGATTATGCGACAAAACTAGAAATTGTGTTTACCCATAAAACACATAAAACATCATGGTAATTAGGCATAGCATAGAGCGCCGGCAGCTAAACAGAGGACCCAGCCTGACTCCAAAGCAACATAGCAAAGATACATGGGTTGATGGGAAAGAATGCCTTTTCCCAACCCCAGAAGTCAGAATTAGCCATCACCATTGCAAAAAAATCTCTAGAG
Source organism: Mormoops blainvillei (assembly GCA_004026545.1). Classification (NCBI taxonomy): domain Eukaryota; kingdom Metazoa; phylum Chordata; class Mammalia; order Chiroptera; family Mormoopidae; genus Mormoops; species Mormoops blainvillei. The sequence goes on along the minus strand of PVJD01000100.1, from coordinate 102,032 downwards.
AAAAAGGAAGTCATTTGCAACCCTGCAAGGAAAACATGAAGGCAAGATACGAAGAACTGAGGATTTTTTCTTTTTTCTTTTTTTTTTTTTTTTGCTGTCTTCCTACATTTCACAGGATTCAGAACAGGCAATTGTGGCTGCACTGGAGACCATCGAATTTTGAGAGTATTATTGCATTCTATTGGGGTGATAAGTAGAGCATGTTTTAAAGGTTGAATGGTTAAAAAAAAAATGTTTTCCCATACTATCAGCTAATCACTGAGACCAAGATAGAATTTTACTATTCCCATCTATATGGCCACTTCCTAACATAATGATGTTATGTATCAATATGATTCTGAGAGGGAATGACAGCACTACCTAGTTTAGCATATTAGAGATTTCCACATAATATGCCACCTACAAAACAAAGTTGGATATTCTCTTATAAAGGGTCATCATCTGAAACTTCCACGACTTTGGCAACCAAGTAGAAAGTTACCTAATGTTTAGCGTCCCCACCAACATTGGCCGTAAAATTCACATGACCATGAACAACTGAGGAGAGATGGATAATTAATATTTCTTACAAAGATCTCCCTAAGGGCTGTCACACATAGATGTTTAGGCAGTGTCCCAGAAGAGCTGAACAAATGTGGATGGAAATCTTGCCAGGCAGAGTGCTCAGTTGAATCATCCCACAAGGAGGAACTTATGCAGATCCATTCAAAGACCTGTATATTGCAGATCCAGTGATCTCACCAGCAGTATAAAAACAGGTCTTTTGATCTCAGTCAGTCTAGAATGGCAATTCTGCATGATAGGGGAAGCCAAAAGGGCATTGTAATGTCTGTGAAAGAATTCCCTACAGACACCCTTGCCGCCTCTTCTTAGTACCTTATGAACAGTAGAACTGTGGGGAAAAGTTGAAAGCTTTTAAATAAGATAAGCGGATTTGCCCTTCAGGGCATGACTGATCTGAAACAAAGTATTTCACCTTTCTCAGCACAAATTTCTGCTCCCTCATTGACTTTGGTTTCTGGACTCTTCTGCAAAGAAGCAAAAGTTGGCAACTAGTTAACAGTGAATTTTTGAAATCAATCATTGTCTACATTAGCGATATTATTTGTCTCAACTATCTCTCTTCCATTTTGAAGTAACATGGATTATTATTTTTTTTGGTACAACTAGTATGTTTATGCTTCCTAAATGAGCAACACTTGTGTTTGATTTACTTTGGTCCAAATCTCTTACTTGTAAGCAGAAGCTTTCTAGAGCTATTGAAAAAAAAAAAAGTTGGCAATGTATCTTCCTTCTAAAACAGCAATTTTCAACTGGTGTGCCACAAGAATTTTTAAAACTTGCCATACCTGACTATTTAGTCAGGGGTCCTGATCTCTTTTCCCATAGATTGTCAAGTAAAAAAAAAATGACAATGGCCAACACAACAACAGATGTCCAGTGTCAATGAATCAAAATTATACCTATTTCTTTTCAGATCAGCAAAAAATATATATATTTTTGGTGTGCCACAGAATTTTAGTAATAAGCTTATGTGTAGCATGAGATGAAAAAGGCTGAAAATTGCTGACAGAAATCAACAGTTGGAGATAGAGGTAATTCCACAATTTGGCAGCTTCTCAAGGGAAAAGAGGAAAATATAAAATAATTGATAACAATCAATTTCTTGTCCAAATCCTTCAAAATCCACATGTTCTTCAATGTGTGGGTATTACTCCACGGAAAGACCTCCTAAGGAATATAAAGAAAAAAGCCCTTGTCTCCAGAGGCTTTCACTCCAGTAGAGATCATAAAACAAGTTATTCATCTAATGGTGGACTGACTCATTCATTTACTCAACTAATGCTTACTGAACATTTGACAAGCCTTGGAAACTTTAACCAGATGATGGTGACACTGGAATATTGCCTAGCTCCTGCATTAAGGGAGCTCACAGTCTAACAGGAAAGAGACACAAGTGTATCGACCATTACATTCCTGTGTGATAACTTATATGTTCTGAAGAGAGTTACGGAATGGGGCTAAGACCCTTATGTGTAAAAGCATGGAACTGGGGTTCTACCAAGACTTCAATATGAAATGCCTATGAATCTTTGCCCAGTGTTAATGATCGTCATACCTCCTTATTTTTCCAGTTTCATTTGGCTAGAAAGGTTATCCAAAATGTCTCTTCTTGGCAAAATTTTACACATTCTCAAGGTTTGTTTCTCTCATTATTTCAGCTATGAAATGCCTCTCAAGCTTTCAGTCAACATTTCTTACTCTGCCCAACATAATTCTATATACATTTACAAAGATAGCACAGTCTTAAGGCTTATGTTTCACTTCCTATTTCCCTTATTAATCTGAAGTCCTCTCAAGGCTGGCTTCTCCTCTCTTCTGGGGACTCAAATGTCTAACTTGGTACCCAATGCATGCAAGCCTCACAGAAGCCCTACAGGATAAATGAAGGAATGCATAGCTTTACTGATGCTTTTGTGCAGAGCCATGGAGGTCAAGTGTAAATCCCCTTAAGGCACTTTCAAGATGACTTCAGTTACTCACATTTACACATAAATTATTGGAAGTAATTTGGTAGGCTATCTTTCCCAAATGTAAGTGTAGATTTAAATCAGCTATTCTGGATAAAAGAACATTAGCCTTTGGGAGCTACTGCTAAAGTTCAAGTGTTAAGTTTTCATTTATTTTTCTTATGATTTGGTCTATCTCATTATATTTTTGACAATTAAATACTAATTGTGTACTTTATCCAAATGAAAAGATTGGCTTTGCTGATGCATATATATTTGGGGATATTAACAAGCTTAGCAAATACATTATTGTAATGTTATAATACGATGCTTGTCGATTTGGAATTGGTCATTGCCTGTCATTCAACAAATCTTGTACATTGTTTGGCACAAGTACATTTCCTAAGGAACAACTTTCAGATCCACTATAAGCGGACACTCTATATATTACCAGTGTTAAAGGAGATTGATTTGTCTTTCTTAAATAGACAGATGTCGCCTTGATAACAGATTGACCAAGAAGGTAGTAACATGCTCTGGCCTGGTAGCTCAGCTTGTTGGAGCGTCATCCTGATACACCAAGTTCGCAGGTTCTATCTTCAGTGGGGGCACATACAAGAGTCAACCAATGGATGCATAAATAAGGAGAGCAACAAATCAGTGTTTCTCTCTTTCTCTCTTCCTCTCTCTCTCTGAAATCAATAAAAAAATTTTAAAAGAAGGTAATGTCATGATGGAATCAATTACATCATAAAGAGACTGAGACAAAAATGATTATTTCCCAGTTTTCTTCTAACATTTTAAATCTGCATTAATGAAATGTGATTTTTGCAGAATCACTGAAACCCATATTGAATGGAATATTCGGTGAACAGCATCCTGGAGCCCAGAGAAATCTGGTGGGGCATTGATCTGCTAGGTTAAGGACAGAATGCAGAGACCCTTTCATAACTGAATTTCTATTATTATACAAATAATGCATTATTCTGTATAGATTTTTTTTCTGCAGGACTTCTTATGCTACATCAGTTGCCTTACCCATCATAGCAACTTACACTGTCTCCTACATACTCATACCTCACGGCCTGCCATTTCCTTGTGCCTGTACATTTATCCTTAAAGACTTAAACACCATCTCCTCCTGATACCCTTCTCTTAGGCTTCTGGACTGAATAAGGTGGACCACCCTGTAAGTCTCTTTCACCACATTTAGACCACATTTTATTTGTTGAAATTAAAGGTAGTATTTTTCTCACTAAGAACAATGATTTTGCTTCACTCATCCCTGAATCACTTAAACTTAGCAAAATGACTGGCAAATAATAGATGCCTATTAATATATTATCTAAGAGTGTGTGAGGAAAGGAGTGAGATTACAACTGATAAGACTTCAGTAAAGCTGTGACTCCACACCCACATCATCATCTGGGTGTGTAGCGCCCTTTCTCTTGCACTTTATATTCAAGCGTATGGTTTGAGATTCCCATTACTGTTATTCTTTCTCAAAACAAAAAAGAAAAAAAAGAAAGAAAGCTAATAATGGTTTAAAGAAATACTCTTCTGCAATGTTGGAATATATTCTGCTGTTGGCTTCTGATTCTTTATCCAGCCATGTAGAGGCCTTGCTTAAGTAGGTCCATGTAGTTGGCATCACTGGAGTTGACTAAGGATTTGTTTTTGCTTCACTCATAGTCAATTTTTGCATTCTCAATACAACCAATTTTGAAAGCATTTATTGGGCACATAATATACAAGGTTTCCCAACAAAAGTCCTACCATCATTAACATAACAAGAATGGTTTGCACAACATTGATGTAACCTGGTAGCCAAGGAGGATGGACTGGAATGCGCATGTGTGAATAACTGGTGCCCCTGCAACTTCTGGATTTTCCCAAAACTAAAATCACCTTTGAAAGGGTAGAGATTCCAGACTGTCAATGAGATTCAGGAAAATACAACAGGGCAGCTGATGGTGATTGGGAGAACTGTGTGAGGTCTCAAGCTGCCTACTTTGAAGGGGACTGAGGCATCATTGTCCTATGTACAATGTTTCTTGTATCTTTTTAAATAAATGTCTCTATTTTCCATATTGCATGGCTGGATACTTTCTGGACAGACTTCGTATACTTTGCAAAGCAAGAACACAAATTTGAGCAAGTCATGGTCTCTGTACTGAAAGAAATGGAAGAAAATCAAGTGAACAGATCTGTGGCTGCTTGCGTGTTACGCAGACTTTTGGTGTGACCATGCACAGAGGGACATGTTTCTGCATCTTGAATTGTCTAGTCTGTGTCCCAGTCTCAAACGCCCTGCCACCTAGAGCAGAATCCCCTGGTTAAGGACACCATGTAGGCAGGTTGTATTCCCACCAACAACTCTGAACAATAGGCACATCATCCTGAAAGATGAGTCTTCCCTTGCTGTGACAGTCCAATGGGTCCAGGAGAATAAGACAGGTTTGTTTTAAAATACAATGGGTTGGCTTTTGTTTTCTAGGAAGATTTGTGTTTGTGTTTGGGTGAGGTATTTTCAATAAAAGCCTTGATGCTCTAAAAAGAGGAAAAACTAACAATGTACTCTGAGATTAGGTGGTTAATTTAGAACATCAAGTCATTTCACGTCCCTGGGGTGGACAGAGGCACATAGCCTACTCTCAGAATCAATAATCAAAACAAATCCTACCCCAGCAGGACGCTCTGTAGCCATCCAGTTAATAAAAGCTTGAGATCCTATTTTTAGATTTATCCTTACACCAGGGAAATAGCAATGACATGAAGGAATTTTGTTCAAAAGCCACTAGCTCTTTTCAGAAAGTTTTCCTATAAGTAGGTTTCTTTCTTCCTCTTTCTTTTCTTTATGTCCTGTTCTAATTAAAGCACATTTTAGAGAGAAGCTCACATTTTCAAAGCCAAAGTTTTCTGTTTTCAGGGTTGGCTCCAAGCTTTCTATTTGATAAATAAACCACACTTTGCGCATGAAGCTAAACAAAATATTTTTGTTTCATTGTTTTCCAGAAACCTCTGGGAACATGGCAATTTTAGAATCGACTCCTATGGATTCTCTGCCAAATCCCTGAAAGTTACGCTGCTGTTTTGAGGAGAAGAATATATGGTGTCTGTGTTGAAAACCTTGTGAGCTTCTGGAGTTTGGGTAAAATAACTAATTCTCAGACAACCGTGATCAAGGGCAGCAGAGGTCAAAGGTGGTTAAAGGGCAAGAGAACAGGGTCTGTCTGGGTAAAGCAGAATAGAGAAATCTACAGTGTCAGGGATGAGAGCATTTCCAATACATTCCTCTCATCAGCCCAGAACTCTGCTGGGCTGTCCGTGGCTTCTGGGTTTTGAGAGAAACCTGAATACTTCTCTCTTTAGTTCATGGCTAAGCTTCTACTGTGGGACGTTAGCAAAAGAAATCCTCCAACATTTGCAATTTAATCAGTTCGGGAAAAGGACAGCAGAGCATAAATGTTAGTAGATTCTAGTGAGAGCAGCTTCCTAAATCACAGAGGTAATCTGAAAAGAGAGAGTCAGTTGAGAGAACATGTTTCGACATCAAATCAAATGGACTTTAGTTTTCATTTTTGCTATTCTCTGGGCCGCACTGGGAAAATCATTTCATTTCTTTGAGCGCTGGTTGGTTTATTTTAAAAATAATGCATATGCTTTATTCACCATGCTTGTTCCATGCCATGCCTTCTATTACTAAGAACTTGACTAATATTACCTTACTTGACCCTCTAAACATTTCTAAGAGGTAGAAGGTGTTATTATATTTTGTTTCAAATGAGAAAACTGAAGCTTAAAGAGATCAAGCAAGTAAACTGTAAAGTGGGAATATCTTGCAAGGGAGTAATTAAACTAGTAAAACATGTAGAGGGCCTGTCGTGTGGCAGACATAAAATACCAAGGGTGCTGAGGTGGCCAATGGTGCTGGTGGCTGGAACCACGAGCTGCTGATTAGTACACAGGCTAAGCAGTGAGGAGCCAGGAGGAGAGAGGTTTTGGATCTCCTTCAAATTTAGTGCCTTCCGTGGGGCAGCTATCCAACAATTACGCATTAACTGACATTGCCAAGATTATGTGCGGGTCATTAGGACTTTGGAAGCTAGATGCAGGTATTTTTATGAAGCACCTGCCTCAAAGCTGGTTGACTAAACTATGCACTCTCAGAGAAGATGAGTACAAGGATTAGGGGAAAGACAAACTTGTGATGAGGAGTTATGGAACTCCAGGGATGGTTCTGTGTGGGTTGCATACTAACAAGTTCTGAACAGGTTCTACACTTTTAAAAAAATTTTGCCTCAGCAGCTGGGCTATTTTAAACTCAAGTTTCAATAAAACTCAAACCATCTGGACCTTTCAAACGCAGGTTTCAATATTGCCGAAACTACTATAAAATACAAGTAGAGTGTTAATATTAAGCTTTTACACTTGTGCAGAACAAGTGAATTTGAACACTTGGTAAATACATTGACACTGAATATAAGCTTAATTAATTTTTAAAAATAGGTCCTTAAGTGGCATTGATTGTAAAAATAATGTTTCATGTGTTTTAAAATACAAGTTGCTTCAGGAAAAGAATTTCAGGTGGTGTTTGATTTTGGAGCTAGATAATTGGCAAAAAGGACACAGAAACTATTTTCCCAGGACATATTTTCTCTTTTGGTAACAGGCTATCAATGTAACAATACAATATGATTTATTAAGTACCTATTATGCTCCTTACTAACGTTTTGGTCTAACCTCACAAAAACTCTGCAAATTACTCTATCTTCCCTCTCAAAATATTAAATTAGGAAACAGGGGATGAAGCCATAGTGAGGTTCTGTAGCTCCTCACTATGCAATTGAAATGTAAGTCTGACCACAAAACTTGGGTTTTTATTTGCAAATAAACCTAAACAACATGTCTGCAGGCTCTACATATTCTGCGTAGTACATTTGCCTTATCCTGTTGTTATCTTTAGCTAAATTTAAACAAGATATCTTCCCAGTGAGGATCTTTATTTCTTAACCTGGCTGCCTTGAGGAGTGAGGTGTCTTCTCCATCCCTCATTCTTGCCATGTATCTGGAGTGGCATCTGGAGAAAGCTGGTATACACTCTCTATGGCTGTGTTGGAAACCGTCTTTCCTGTATAAAAACATGCAAATAAGAGCCTACCTGTATATCAGACTTGGAGATTCCCAGGAGGCCCATCTAACTGGGGAAGACCTGATCTCTCCCCATTGGACATGGTCTACTGATACATGATAAAAAAGCAGATGATCATTAAATGATGAAAGAAGCGAACATGGGGACCCTAAAGGAAGAAAGAGAAGAGATACTTAATCCAATCTATGACCTGATGGAGATGATTCCTGGATTAGGGGTGTCTGAAGTTGATCTTGAAAGTGAGTACAGGGTAAACAGAAAAAGTGATAAGTGGCAGGTGAGGGGGGAGGTAGTGAGAGAGGGTTGAGAATGAATAACTATTATGGAGGCAAAAGTCAGGAGGATTTCAAGTGTTTCGATGCTGCTGGAGCATATAGTGTGATGTGGGGCATGACAGGGTATATGTCCAAAGAGATAAGCCATAGTCTGCTCATTAAGAGTCCTGCATGTCATGCTAAAAAGCTTGGATTTTCACTTCTGGGAAACGGGAAGCTACTCAAAGATAAAGCAGGACTCCTCAGATCTGCATTTTAGATTAAAATACCGATATCCTACTAATGTTAATTACTATAATAATAATTCAGCTGTTTCTAGGATTAAAGCTTTGTCCAGGTGTTTTTTTAATCCCTAGCCGGGTGCCTTGCTCACGTTCGTCTGGCTGGTTCACCAATGTACGCAGAGCCCCTCACCATTCCAGGTGTCTCTGGCACCAAGCTAGTGCCTGTAAGTCCTTTTCTTATTTAGTTAGGATGCAATAGCACATCCCAGCCTGTCCTGGGCTACCTCAAAAACAAATGTGCTTTGTGTTTGGGGCATAAGTTACCATGACCTTCTTCGAGTGTATATCACTGCAGTCTCCACAGGTCCTGTTCTCACTTAAATGTGAGAGGTATGGGAAAGAAAGCAGTCACCCAAGTTCATTTTCATGGGTTAGCTCCATAAAACACACACGATAATAATTAGGCATTATTATTATCACTACTACTAATTATTATTATTAACACTGACCAACTTTTACAAATAGAGAAAGGGAGTGGAGGTCCCTTCAGTGGCAGCCCTAGGATTTAAACCCTGCGCTGTCTAGAGAACCTAAGCTCCCACACACAGTGCAACAGAAATACTTAATATTAAGTTGTTTTTAACTCCAGCTTCAAGCAGTAATCCTGGTACTGACAGAAGCAAGATTTCGGATCTGTCTGCCAACTCTATGACAGATTTCATTCAATTTTTATTGTTATTATTTTAATTATTAATCAAAACACCACTTTAGATTGCTGTCTTGCTTTACAGCTTTTAAGCACATATATGTATCCTCTTTCTTTTCCCGAAGGAAGATACATGGCAGAGTTTGAGAATCAGTATACAGTATGCTCCATAAAACTAAACAGCCAACTCTAAAGAGTTGCCATTTTAGAAATTCCTCAGCCATCAACATGAGTGACAGCCGTTACCAATAAATCAGATGCAATGCCTAGAAGGTAGATGGTTCGTAAAGTGTTTTCCATGCTATTTGCAAACTTTTCTCCTAGCTGAGACGGTAAGATAAACGCACATTTCCTCTCTTGAGTCAGTTAACTGTAATTTGGGATAATGATCTTACCTCAAGGAACATAGCTTTATGCTGCCAAAAAAGCTAAGGCCTCCCAAGCTAGAAAAGCACCTTCTAAAACGGAAATTATATAAATACCCTTTCTAAAGCAGTACAACAAAGTGTGATGGGGCTGGAGGGTTTAGTTAATCTGAGTCCTTTTTGTAAAAGTCTTTTTTGTGATTTGTGAAGATTGATGCAATAGCAATGGAGATGAAATTCTCTGGTCCCAGCTGCAGGGAGAGAGGCCACTGTGAAGAACACACGCTATCTTTATATTAAATCCCCCTGCTAACCCTGTAGGCAAAATTAATAGCTGGTAGAAAATATAGACATGTATTCCCATGAAGAGACACAAAATCTGTGTCCTCTGGTGGGGAAGAAAAGGAGGAAAAACAAAACCAAACAAAAACCAAAAACTGATCTAACTGAATGGACCTGTTCATTCACCATTGGTACTATTTTAATGGTGGGAAATTGTAACCCACCCCACCATTCTTTTGACATTATTTCTGTAAGTGCTGACTCTGACTACTGCGTAGCTTGCAGATAAACAACATATTTGTATAAGAATCCTAGGAACTAACTCAAAAGATGCAGACCCCAAACTTCAGGCATTCCAGCTCTGGGAGATTTGCTGCCCTTCCACCATGGAGCCAGAATGATGTGAAGGCAGGATGACTAAACCAGGATGACGCACACCAGATCGTCACTTGCCGCATCAGAATGGACTGTGCTTGTCTGCACGTCGTAGAGAGTTTTTCAACCCAATCCCTTGATCTCTTTGTTCTGTTCCCCTCTCTCTCCTTATAAAAACCTCTGCCTCCACTGAGATATGGAGATGGGCTTTCAGACATGAGCCCCCCATCTTCCAGGTGGTTTGTACCTGAAAGTAAACCACCTTCCTTTACACTAGCACCTGCCCCTCGAGTACTGACTGTTGTGGTGGCAGGCCATCAGACCTGCTCTCAGTTACACTATCGGACTTGCCTGAGCAACTTCTTAGCCTGTGAGCTGCCCAGAGACACTGGAATTGTCTCTGTTGACTTTCGTTTTAACCTTTTAATTACCTTAAAATTATCCTAACTTATCTTATCTTAGTTCTTTTAATTATCTTACCTTACTTTTATTTTCCAAGAAGAATTTAGGGCGAGTTGGAGTCATTTCTAGCTATTACTGATTCTAACTGGGCTCCATAAAAACTAAGTGGCCTCAGGGAATTTAACCTTTACAACTTTCTTTTCTCCTATCTGTGCAGTGGGGATGATATTATTTTCCTCTTCGGTCTACTGGGAAGTTTTATAAGATAGAAAATCGCACAATTTACTTCCTGACATACAGATCACATTTCCTATATTGCAGATTTTATAATTACTTCCTCAGCCCACAGAATGTTAAGAATAGTACTTATTAACCACTAATAATTGAATGATTAAAAGAAATCTTTCGGTGAAATTTAGTAATTTCAATAAACTTTTAGTAAAACAACATCTTATAAATTGAATTAAGGCTATTCAAACCTTGACTGAAGAGTAGTAGGGAATTGTGATTTTTAAACGGAAATGCTATGTCTTGTATAGTTTATCCTAAATATTAAATTAAAAAAAATGATAACCAATATTTGCATCCAATCCAGGAGCTCTATAAAATACAATATAATCATGCTGAGGGGAAAAAAAGGGGTTATATAGAAAGTAACCTCACAGGGTGATCCAAATCATAAATTCCTAACTGGGCAGGTCATGTGGTTAGTCAGGCCCCAGATCCCCTAAAAGGTGTAAGCAAGCCCAGTTCATTGTTCTTATGCTTTGAGGTTAACACACCTTTGAAATGCCAGAAGTAATCCTCTTTTCCAGACACCCTGAAAACATAACCACCCTCAAAAGAGCATGTAATCTTGTTAACTACCCCATAATCCTATCCCTGTGTTGCTTACTCCCACCTCCACGTAAACTGTTCCTTAGTCCCCCCTCCTTACTTTCAAATGCATAAAAGACACTGCAAACTGTAACTCTCCGGAGCATTTGAGATCTTGCTCCACGGCGCATGTTGTCAGTTTGGCTCAAAAAAGCTTGTATAAATATTTTCTACAGGTTTGGACATTTCTTATGTTCAGAAATCATATCAGATCTGCATTTCTCACTGAAAAACTGAATAATTTACCTAAAGAGAGCTCTTTGTTCAAATTTTGACCTCACATGTGGAGACGATCAACAAGTGCTGTGATAATAACCTTATCCTACACTGTATGCAGGACTGTGTTCAGTCTCCATTTATTTAAAATACTCATACATATCTTCGAATGTTCTAATTAATTATGCTTTAAAAGAATATCACACAAGGACCACCCAGGAAAACTGCAGCCATTGTTAATAATGGGAATGGTTTACACAACATCCATGTAACCTGGCAGCCAAGGAGAGTGGACTGGGATGCGTATGCGTGAACAATGATGACTTCACTGTACTAGTCAGTGGGGGTGGTAGACACCATTGAATGAGCATGTGTGCTGTGTGGCCATTGTGTTTAAAGTGACTGAGCGAGTAGAGCAATGGATCTGCATCAGATTTTGCATTGAGCTTGAACATTCCTCCATGGAAGCTATTCAGATGACTCAGAAGCCCGCATCTATGGGCAACTGGTAATTGGCAGCTTCAACGTGATAATGCATCTGCTCATAAATCATATCTCATGCAAAGATTTTTGGGTGAAATATCAAACTACCCAGGTGACTCAGCCCTTTACAACCCAGATGTGTCACCCTGTGACTTCTGGCTTTTCCCAAAACTAAAATTACTTTTGAAAGGGAAGAGATTTCAGACTGTCAATGACATTTAGGAAAATACGACAGGGCACCTGATGGTGACTGCAACTGTGTAAGGGCCCATGGTGCCTACTTTGAAGGGGACTGAGGCATCATTGTCCTATGTATAATGTTTCTTGTATCTTGTATTTTCTTCAATGAATGTCTCTATTTTTCATATTATGTGGCTGGATACTTTCTGGACAGACCTTGTATATATCTTGAGAGTAAAGAAAAAAAGTCCAGGGTTTTCCTAAAATATTATTTGACTCATTTGAATATGGTGGTATTTTATATGCAAGTTTTAAAATTAGGTAAAAATGCATTTTAAAATAAAATTCTAATTAGCAACCCTGAAGCACTTCCACAGAACACTGGATACAGAATAATAATAATTCTGAAAAATAGGCCTCAATGTTGATATCACTTTAAGTATAGATACAAATGTATATAAAGGTAAAACACAGATAAGAATATGCATGGGAGAAAAAGAACCAAACATCTAAATATTAAAAATATTATAATTACATTGTGATATAAAAAGATCTACTCTGTTTCCACCTTTAGTTACTTTTATCATCCAACTTATCTACCATAAGCACTTTCTTATTACTAAAATTCAGTATATTTTAAAACATTTTTTCTCAAAGCTGTTTCTCTTTCCATCTTTCGGATGAGCCTTGATATAAAATGAAAATAAAGGCTATGGGTCAGTGTTTTTCATAGATATTACTTCAGTAGATTTTTTTAATTGCCAAAATCCTTTTATTTCATCCAATTATTATGTTTTCATTTATTCATCATTTTACTCAACAAATATTTTTGAGAACCCACTATACACCAGAAACTGACTTATCACTGAATAAATTCTTTAATCTAGGCCTTAAGGCTGGCAAATAATTTAGAATTACATTAATGATGTTACTCATTTTCTATGGTATTGTAGTAAAGCATCTTACATAGAAATCCATCTATTGAACCCCCTCCCCCTACAAAAGATATGCATAATGTATATTTATACAGGGTGGGTAAAAGTAGGCTTACAGTTTTTCATATGGAAAATAATAAAATAATTAAAAATAATAGTACAATAATTAACTGTTTTGTATACTCACAACCGTAAACCTGCTTTTGCCAAGCCCTGTATATATGTGCCTGTGCGTACCTGCAAGTGTCAGTCAGTGTGAAACAAATTTGTTTTCTTAAAACACTCCTGTGTTAAAATTTGGACAAATGCTTGAAATGCGAGGCTCCGGTTTCAAAGTTACTAATTCACATATTCTTGTTGTTACTTTTAATGTAACATATGTGTTATATGCTAAAAATCATTGACTGCATTTAAAACAATTGATAATTTTGACAAGGCAAATGATGTTACCTTATTTCGACATAGATAAAAATGTAATTTTTTTTCCAAAGTGCAAAGCCAAATTAAGTTAATTTCGCAATGAAAGCCACACATAAAATACCCACTCTCTGCTAGGGTCAGGGTGTACTTGAATGCAAAAATGCAATTCATTAAAGGCTAACTCATAATGAAAAAGGACTTAAAGTTTAAGAGTAAATGTCTCGTGAACATCCTTGCTTGAGATCACACAACAATTCACAAGAATATTCATAGGCCAAACCATGACCTATTTTTCACATATTTATTTCTGAGCCTCTCTGAAGCTTTTCACGTTACAAGCATGGTTTGCGGCCATTCATTCCAACAGTAGATTTTAATAAGTCTCCAGATGTCCTACCATAGCTGAGAACAAAAATGAGCCCTAGAACTAATTCTGGGAAAGGTGTGCCAGAGCTATTAAAGACCAGGATCTATGGAATAATTTTTCATTCACTGAAGTTTTAAGACATCATTTTGTCCCCCTAAGAGACTAATGAATGTATTCCTCTTTCTATATGTGTTAATTCTGCCTTTGGGCCTTACTATGGTATCATAAAATTTAGATTATATTTTAACTAAACCTCTGTATGATATGTGTATATACATATACTACTTTTTTTAGATTAAATTAACAATTTTCTTTTTCCTACAGATGCCAAATCTTTAATTGACAACTTACTGCTGAAAATCTAGCTTATTCATAATAAGATAATAGTAGTAAAATATTAATTCCACTTACCTCATTAGGTGCTATGGAAGCATTATAAATAATATTGTTATTTTCTTTAACAAAGCAATAGTTTTATATTTTGATAATTTAATTACACTATATCAGATTCCTTGGATTTATCCCATTTTTAAAGGTAAAGTGGCAAATCTGAGCATGTTATTTCAGTGAATCTCTCTTCAGTGTCTCCCTATCATCTATAGTGTAAATTTCAAATTATGCCACAGAGGTCACTAGAAGATCTTTGATGTGTTCCTCCCCATCCTCCTCATTCATCTTCACTTCTCCATATTCAGCTATTCTCAGCTGCCAGTGCACTCAACTTGCCATGCCGTTCCTTACTGCTCACTTAATCTAGAATGTTCTTCCCTATTCCAATCACAAAACTAATACACTTCCTTCAAAATGCTGTAAAGTCCAATGTCCTCTGGCTCTTCATAAACTCATGGCAAAATCACATTCTTCCTCCAATATAATTATTCCATTATTTTATTTTAGTTATGTTTTTCCATATCTACTTCTCAATCTAGAGTGGGAGTTCCTTAAGATTGGGGATAATATTTTACTGTTACCTACCATAGTGCCTGAAGAATGTAGTTATTTAGTTCATATTTATTTAAAAAATGGATGAATAAATAGATCAAGAATTTTAAGTGGCAAAGACTAATATAATAAGGAAGCAAAGCTAATTTGCCTAATCAAGGAATGTTATATTTAAAATTTACCAAATGCAGGTACTGGTCTCCTGCATATGTAATGAAAAAAAGCCAAATGAACCAAAGTTCACCTGTTAATATTTGTAAGAGATGTATCTTAAAAATTTTAAAATATGACAACACTGTTATTTCCATACATATATAAATATAATGTATATTTAAAGATATAGATATAATTACTTGGCCATAGCTGCTTATTTAAACAGTATCACAAATAACAGTTCTTATTTCTGTACAGAACATATGGTAGGTTTCTTCAAATCATAGATCTGAGCCAATATTGATTCCAAAATTTCACTTTAAGGATATAGAAACATATATTTGTTGGCCATAGCCAAACTATTTCTTGTACTTTCATTTTCACTTTTGGTGTTTTGATAATTATCCTTCTTAATTGCATTATTTCCTATTTAAAACTAGGGTATTTAATGTGTGTATTATTTTCTAATCCCTTTACAAACAAGAAATAAAAAGATAATTTGAAATAAACAAGGAGAGAAGCTTGTTTTTAGGAAGTAAAAATTCAAATACCTATAGGTAAAAGGCAATAAGGCAGATAGGATATGGATAACATCAGTGTGTGGCGAGGTTTGAGGATAATTGGAAAGTACCTACCTTGCCTCAGAGCAGTAGTTACGTTAAGTCCACTGTGTGCTTTGTGGGAGAACTGCCAGCCAGAGTGTTGTCAGAACTAGTGCTATTTTTTTTCTTCTTCTTGTCCTCTTTCTCCTCCTCCTTCTCCTTCTTTTTCACAACAAAGAAAAAATCTAACTTACTAAAGTTAGAAAAATTTAACACTTTCACAAAAACTATTAAGCCAAGAATTTCAGTGAGATAAATCCTACTGTTTGTGCTCTGGTTTGGGCTCAAACACTAGGTGAGTACTTGGACATTACACACATTCATTCTCACTTTGCACAGGATTCAAATTTACTTCTTTGAAAAAGAAAGTCCTTATTGTAAAATTTCCCACTCCCTTTCAAGGGGGTGAATTTGAGTTGGCCATTCTATTAATGCCAACGTATGTCTTCTCTTCAATCTCAGCCCACATGTCCCTTGCTGTGTTTTGTCTTGTCTCTACTATAGTTACATGTTTAAATTTTACTCATCTATTAATAGCTATCTCAATGTTTTCTTTTTTCACCTTTGACAGAATAAAAGTGGTATTTTTTTAAGTTTCCCATTACTATGCTACCTACCTCTCTGTGCTCTCTCTCTACAACTCTTCAAATTGTGCATGTTCATATTATATCTTATATATCACACTAGATATTAAGCTTATTTCTTTCTGTCCTATGAAGAATTAGGAATAATGCTTTTTACATATTTAGTTTTTATGCCAAGTGTGCTATCAGAAGTTTTATATTTGTTGAAGAGCTAGATTTGAGTGTTAATGTAAAACGTAGAATTTTTCCTAATATGAAAATAATCTTTGAGTAAAGCACTTATAGATAAAAATAACCAAGTTGTATTTAGTTGGCCCTCTTATCCAATTGACTGTTATCACATAAATAATGTCAATGTAAAAAAATTCAAGTAAATCTAAAGATGTTCAGTTAGCCTAATTTTATTTTTAAATTTAGAAGTTATATGCTTCATATAAAAGACTAGTATAATTAATAATAACATTCGAATAGTATTCCTTGATTTTTTTTTAAATTACAAAAGCAAGCATTATTTAGGTAGAGAGAGAAGGAAGCCAGTATGTGGGATCCTGGACCCAGGATGAGGAACTAAGCCAAAAGCCAAAGTTTATGTCCCAATGGACAATGGTGAACTTGCCAGTGAGTTGTGCCTGCACCAGATTTGATTTTTTTTTTTAATAATGAACAGATTCCTCATCTCCTTGGAAATAGTTTAAAATAAGTTTGCTGATTATTTTTAAAGTAAATGATTACATGTTAAACCAAAACAAAATGAAGAAAATGCAATTGAAAGGCAGAGTAGAAACCTACAAAAATATGTTTTTTCCAAGGGATTAGAGATATTAAGCAAAGTGTTCAGGTAATCAGAAAATGATATTCCCCATTTTTAATTAAAATGCAAATAATTTTAGAACTAGATATAGGCTCCAATAGAAGATGGGAGATTATAGAAGGTTTGGAATCAAAACATATGAATTTAAGCCAACCAATTCCAATGATCTTGGAAGAATTACTTTGTCTCTTTATCCCCCCCTTTTTTTTTTTACATAGGAAGTTAATATAGTCATGGAAAAATATTAAAAAGATAAAATAAGAATCCAGTGAAAGCAAACTAACATTGTCCTTGTGAGAAATAAGATAATGTATAAATATGGTCTGTACACTGTAAGCACTATGCAGTTTTAAGCTATCATTGTTACGGTAATTTCTTTAAGTAAAATTGTTGTATTTTCAGGGGTAATCTCCAATCACCAGTACCATTACAGGGATAAAAACTTGACAGGAATTTAGCTTAGCATTGCATTTGGCATATTATTGGTTTTCAGTATTATGTATTTTGCCATGTATAATCTGCACATTTTTGCCCAAATTTTTGAGCAGAAAATAAGGATACATTATACATGCATATAATGATTACATACCATGAGTATAATAATGGGTATAATAATCCCATGTATAATGCACACAAAATGTGAGTATGCATTATACACGGCAAAATATGGTATTTAATCAAAAAAGGGAGCGTCAAATTAGGTAAGACCCCCCTTCTTGTTATACCCAAGGATAGAACAAGACAAAGAAACATAGAACCATATCTATTTAAGCTGTAGGCTTCAACTGGATCTGAAAATAAATACAGAAGTTTATTTTTATATAATACAGGGTCTGGCACAAATAACGCCTCTTTTATTAAAAAATATAAGCATGCAATTCTGTAACATAACACTGTCACACTCAAATAAAGTATACTGTATGACATTTTAGGTGAAATATTCAAATTAAAACTATACACCTATATTATTACTCTACCAACCACACATAAGCAGGAGTTACTTCTTCTTTTTTTTTTGTTATCAACATTTTTTTGGTATATTTTATTGATTATTTTATTACAGGTATCCTATTTTTTCCCTCCTCTTTATCCTCTCCACTCTGCACCCCATGCCATTATCCCCACACTCCTTAGTTCATATTTATGGGTTGTACATATCAGTTCTTTGGCTTCTCAATTTCCTATACTATTCTTAGCCTCCCCCGTCTATTTTTTTTTTTTTGTCAACATTTTCTCACCACCACTTTTCTCAGCCCCACCCCTCCCCACCTCCCACCCTCAATCTTTCCCCCATTTGGCTTTGTCGA
This sequence comes from Mormoops blainvillei, assembly GCA_004026545.1. NCBI lineage: Eukaryota > Metazoa > Chordata > Mammalia > Chiroptera > Mormoopidae > Mormoops > Mormoops blainvillei. Next base: position 83,865 of record PVJD01000100.1, on the reverse strand, counting down.
TAGGTCCTTTATGCATGGAAGGGTCACTTCCCCTCCTGTTCCCCTGTTTCCCCCTCCCTTCTCCCCTCTGGTTACTGTCAGTTTGTTTTTTATTTCAATGTTGCTGGTTATATTTTGCTTGCCTGTTTGTTTTGTTGATTAGGTTCCACTTATAGATGAGATCATATGGTATCTGTCTTTCACTGTCTGGCTTATTTCACTTAGCATAATGCTCTCCAGTTCCATACATGCTTTCGCGAAGGGTAGCAGCTCTTTCTTTCTTTCTGCTGCATAGTATTGCACTGTGTAAATGTACCACAGTTTTTTGATCCACTCATTTACTGTTGGGCACTTAGGTTGCTTCCAATTCTTGGCTATTGTAAACCATGCTGCTATGAACATTGGGGTGCATAGGTTCTTTTGAATTGGTGTTTCAGGATTCTTAGGGTATAATCCCAGCAGTGGAACTGCTGGGTCAAAAGGCAGTTCTGTTTTTAGTTTTTTGAAGACATTCCATACTGTTTCTACCACACGTGAGTGAGGGACCAGCCCATTCTGCATCTGTACCCCTCATACCGGTCTGGATGGATGTGGTTTCTTTAATTGCATAATTGTCAGACTTCTATTCAACTGAATTCCTGATGGTCCCAAGTGATGTTTGTTCTATATTTCAGTTGAAATTTTGGCGTGGTTTCATGAAGAAGCGAGCCATGTCTGCCTATGCCACCATCTTGGCTGGAATTTCCAGACCAAGTTATTTACATATTAATTTATTTAATCAATAATGTACATAACCTAGCCCAGTGGATCAAATTCTGGCTTGGGAAAATATTAGCATTATGGTCTAGGAAAATTTATTTAACTTGTCTCCATTTTAGTTTTCTCATTTAAATATGGAGATATTAATAGTTCCTGTCTAATAGAATTCTAATAAGAGTCAAATAATTGCATATATAAAGAGTTCTTACAATAGTGCTTGATTTATAGTAAACACTCCATTTTGTTAGGTCCTATTATTAGCTATTAATTTAGTCAGTCATTTTCATATGTGCATTAAATGGAAATTATAGGCCAGAAAATGCACTAGGCTTGGAGTATAAATTAGGAAAACATAAATCTATGGCATAGACTGTATGCATGTATATACATACACATATCTATACAAGTGAAATATGATAAATTATGATAATGTCATAAAAATGATTGAGAGGCCAGTGATAAAGAATGAAGTTGATGTTCTATCTTATGTCATATGGCTAAATAAGACTTCACTGAGAAAGGTCATTTAAGCTGAGAAATAAAAGAATGAATTATTCCAACATTTGAAAAAGATAATTTTAGAAAGATACACTATAATGTGCAAGACCTTATAGCTGGAGAGAGCTTAGTGTGCTGGAGGAATTACAGGACTGAACATAAGAGAGTGGGCAGTGGGAAAAAGCATGGCACCAAGTTGGAAAGTGGACAGGATCAAGATGACGCATGACTGCAGGCTAACATAAGGAGCCTGATGTTTATTCTAAGTGTAGCGAAAATCATAAGCTCGTGTCTTCCTGCTTTCTGAAACACCTTGCAACAGTTCCATAAGACACCCAATAAATACTACTCCATGCATCCAAATTGCTTAGAAAGTGGCCAGCCAAGGTAGTTCTAAATTTTAAAAAGATAGGCAACTAGATCAAGTGAAATATTTCAACAAGGAATTGATTCCCAGTCAGGGTATGTGGCCTGGGTTATGGGTTCAGTCCAGGGGGGTAGTGCATACAACAGGCAACCAGTCAATATTTCTGTATCACATTGATGTTTCTCTCCCTCTCTTTTTCCCTCTCCTCGCCTCTCTCTAAAAATAAATAAAAAAATATTTTTAAAGTGTATGCAATTTTAAAGATGGTTTCATGAGAGTATAAGAAAAATGTTGAATCAAAGTTCAAAATGTGTCTTTACTCTAGGACTTAAAAATACTTTAATATGTTACTGTGAACTGTGATTGTCCAAAAAAGAGATATAATATGAAGTCATTCCAAAATATTGTTCTAGAACCTCTTGTTTTACAGCATTCTTTGGGTCTAGAGCTACACTGAAACAAACCACTTTAGTAAATACTGGCTGAACTACATTAAAGGGTTCAATGAAATATTATAGCAGTCCACACTAAGATCTGTTGTATGACCTTGACAAGATACTTAAACCTTTTTGTTTTGTTTTTGTTTTTTATGGATGATTATGGGAGGTATCCAGTAACTCTTTGTTGGGTAACTAATTAATGGAGGGGTTAAGGTAACTGGGATTTTAGAAAATTAAGGCATAGCCAGTATGCTCCAAAATACACAGATATAAGAGCCACACACTTTGGGTATCTCAAAACACTTCCCTCAGAAAAGTCTACCTTCCCAGGCCAGGTCAACAAGGAAAGACCAATGCACACTCAGTTCTATGGACTTTGTTTTGCCAGCCTCCTACTGGGAGGCCCTGGCCAGCAGGATGGGTGCTCTCTACTTTTCAGGAGGGGGATAATTCTGTCTGCCCCGTTTGCTTTGTGGTCTGATGACTCTAATTAGGATGAGCCAGAGGAGACAGCTCCTCTCATACACCTGTGGTTGACTGTGCCAGGTCTCCCTACCAAACAGGAAAGGGGACAGGGAGCTTGACAAGAGCCAGCACCAAGCTGTCAATCATGGGAGTGAGTCACCTGGGGAGTGGATTCAGCAGAACCAAAAGGCTTCCTATGACTAAAACCTTGGACCTCATCTTTATTTTAACCCCCTAAAAGACAATAGGCTAGAACTACTCAGTTAAACTGCTCTTAAATCCCTGCCTCCTGTAAACCGTAATAGGTACCATATTATTTTATTGTTTTATACCACTACAGTTTGAATAATTTTTTTTTGTCCAACAAGACATAGGTAATACGTCTACACACTCTTTTGTTGATGATGTTTTGACCAGTTCAATTTCTCTTTTTTAAGGACTTGTCAATATTACTCCCATATAATATACTTCCTTCCCATGTACCTCCCTGGAAAAAAATATTTTTGTTACGTTATTTTTGCCTTTATTCTCATTATAATCACCATCTACTTTGACCTTACTATTTGGAGGTCCTATTTCACTGACCTTTCTACTAGCTTCTTCAGTGAAATCTTACCTCTTCTGCAAATTCTTCCTCTTTAATGAGTCCTTTTTCTTTTTCTACATTTTGAATGCTCCTCTATTATAAATGATCACATGAAGTACCATTCACTCTATAATTCTGCCACACCTTCAGTGCAGTTTTTACTCATTTATGTTACCATTTATTCAACAAATGTGAAACACCACTAAACAGTATCTGCTAGGTGGTTGTAAGGTTAAAAAGAAACAAAAATAACAAACTAGTTTCAAAGGAGGATCCTAACTTTCATAAACTTACAGAAAAGTCAATAATAAATTATAATTTGGCTGCCAAATGCCATGATCAAGGTCAGAATGTTAAACAGGTCGTGCACAATGAGAATAAGGACACAAAATGATGTTAATACTTAGTGTAGAAAAGAGACGCCAAGGTCTTAACTTCCTCGATGAATGAAAGGCATGGCCAGGAAATAACAAGGATACAATAGATGGTGGGAGGTCTTGCCAGAGTGTCAGTGAAGCAGGACTTTGTCAGACCTAGGAAGGAGTGGCTATTTGTCATAGCAATGGGAGAAATGGAGAACACTGAACTCACTTCTGAATACCAAAGTTCATAGATGTGAGAAAATAAGGATGTGTTATTAGAAACAGAATAAATTATTGTTTGTGCTGAGATATGAACTACGGAAAATATGTCAGAATGGCTATCATCAATAAATTAACCAACAAGCACTGACAAGGATGTGGAGAAATGGGAACACCTTTGCACTGTTGGTGGGAATGCAGATGGGTACAGCCACTGTGGAAAGGAGTATGATGATACCTCAAAAATTAAAAATGGACTGCCTTTTGACCCAACGATGCCACTTCTTGGAATATATTTGAAGAAACCTGAAACACCAATTCAAAAGAACATAAGTACCTCTATATTCATTGCAGTGTTATTTATAATTGCCAAGATATGGAAGCAGCCTAAATGTCCATCAGCAGATGAGGAGATAAAATAGCTATGGGACATTTACACACTGGAATCCTATGGCCTTAAAAAAGAAGAATATTACCGTTTGCGATGATAGTATGGATGGACCTGGAGGACATTATGCTAAGTGAAATAAGCCAGTCAGTGAAAGACAAATACCATATGATTTCACTCATATGTGGGATCTAATGAACAAACTGAACTAACAAGGGAAATAGAGACAGATTCACAGATAGAATGCAGAATGACAGCTAAGGTGGGGGGGTGGAGTTTGGGGGTGGAGGGATTGAGCAAAAAGAAAAAAGGACTAATGGACACAGACAACAGTGTGGTGGTTGTGAGGGGAGGGGTATATGAGGGGACTAAATGGTAATGGAAAAAATACAATAAAAATTTTTTTAAAACGTTGGAAGATATAGAGGATTGTGGTCATTATGGAACTGATTATCCATACAGTTCAATAGAGGAGAAGAAGGTTCTGTTGGTTATGAAAAGGGAAGGAAGTTTGATCAGGGCATAGTCGAGGAAAGATGACCGCAGGCACTGATCTCCTCAGTAGTGGTCTAGGCTAACGGGGTGTGACCAATGACGAATATAATGACCGCTGCATTTTCCTTAGTTATCAGTACCTATGAGGCTCCTAAAACTTTGCACAGTGTCTGGCACTTAATATATTTATGTTGAATGAGAAACTTTCGGGTCAAAGAAAAGAGATTAGAAAGTTATTAAGTTACAGATAACAAGTCAAACAATAAAAGTGAATACAATCACCCATGGTGAGATTCACAAAGTCAAAAATCTCCTGGAAAAGGTAAATAACATAAATGTGTATTTCAACAGAGGAGTCAAGTACTAGAGCACATGGTGATGTGAACTTGAATGGAACACACCCCACCTTATTATGATATTTAAATATATAAAATAATATGGTTACATACATACATAAATGTTGGTAATCGTTGATGTAGAAGAATGAAAACAATATATATAATGAAGAAAAATGATTAACTTATTCATTTAACTTAAATTATTCAGCCCACATTCACTCTAACTGGCCCTGCTACATCTGAGAGCAGTGGTTTGGACCTACCTTGCCAGCACCATGTGGAGACTTCTTGGACATAGCAATGCTTTTACCCAAACTCAGACTGCTGAGTGAGACATTGAGAACTGGGACTGGAGTCCAGGCATTGACTCCTAAATATATGAGGAGGGACCCCCCAAAACCAGAATTTATTCATATAAATTATATACTTATATTACATGTTTATATTTCATCACCTTCAAAATACTCTCCATTTGATGCAACACGTCCATCAAGATGGTTTTTTCCACTGCTCAGAACAGTTTTTGAACTTGTCAATTTTGATACTTTTTAGTACTTCTGCTGCCTTTTGTTTCACCTCTTCTACATCAGCAAAACATTTCCCTTTGAGGACTTCTTTTTTTCATCCAGGGAAACAAAAAAAAGTCACTAGGGGAGAGATTGGGTGAATAGGGAGGGTGGGACATGGGGGACATGCCATTTTGGGTCACAAACTGCTGAACACTCACCACGGTGTGGGCTGGTGTGCTCATAAACCACCCATCTTAAAATGGGCATATGCACTGAGAGTCTTCAAAAAAAATTCAGTGAAGCCAAACACAGCCTCTGACAACAACACCAGGTGGTACACTGATACAGATGGGTTCCTAGAACACTCACTTAGTGGAGAAGCCTGTATTACAAGGGGACTGCCTTCCAGAAGATAATTCTGGTTTTGTTTTGTTTTGTTTTGTTTTTGAGTCCTCCCTTGTATAATTAGACTATTATCTTATGTCTGTATAATAAGCAATTCTATGCATGCGCCTCAATGGCATGCTCTGTTCCATTTGGAATGCATTTGGTGTACTCTAGGATAGCTACTTCTTCCTTAATTTCACACCCTGCTGTGGAAAAATATTTATGCCATTTCTGACAATTGATTATTGTAATTTTAGATATATGTAAGTGAGACTGAGCTGACTCTCACATATGCACCTATTATATTTAAATATTCTTAATTTTAGAAAGTTTTTCCATTTTTTAGACTGATATATAACTCTAAGGAACTCCTGCTTTTACCCACTTCTATGTGTAACCTTGAGAAGGGTATTAATTTCTCAGAGTCACTCAGGATGCTATAATAGATCAGAAGATGAACATCTAGCCAACTGTGGGGAATGATTTGTGATTCAAAATTTCTCAGCACAAGATATATTTTTTAACCCCATGTGGAACTAAACTTTTAAATGCAACATATACACAAAACCATATATCAATAAATGGGTCATGTATTTGCTATGTCAACACCTCATCTTTAATTCCTTATCTTTTACCTCTCAATTTAATTCATGTTAACTCTTTAAAAATGATTATGCAAAAATTGTTTCTGTGTGCATAGGCATTTCTAAATATAGATCTACCCTAAAACACTAATCTTTCCTAATAATCTGCATTTAAACATCTGTGTTCCATATTTTCTATTTATAGTCAGTTTACATGAAAACAACAGCTGCCCTAGAAAAATAATTGCTGGGAAAGAACCAGAGTATAACTGGTGAAATAAATATATCTGACTGAAAGCCACTCTGCATGTTGAAATGGGAACAGAAAAACATCTATAGCATGTTGGCTCTCCTTCAAGAGCAACCAGATTTCAAATTTAATTAGATAACTATATTTTCCATTTGTATTTTTATTACTTGTAAATGACCAGCCTTCAAAGATTCTTAACGTGTTCATAGAGAAAACTGATATATTAATATGTAAGCAAGTGAGACTGAACATAAAATGTGTCTGTAAACCAGCTTGATTACTCAACAAGAATATTAAATAATTATTTAATAATTTTAACTTCATGAAATCCTAAATTTTCTTTGTATATTTCACTGACTTTAAATCTGACTTGGTAGATCTGTTATTTGAAAGTTAGTGGAGTATAAAGAGATGTGTTCCTTTTTTTTTTTTTTTAAATGGGCTCAAGCCTAACACTGAGACTGCACATAGCATGATTTCAATACATGTTTGTATTCTGGTAAATTGATCAACAGTAGGATGAGTGTTGATGCTAGAATCTAAAACATTTCTATGTGTTGACTCTTGCTTCAATTTTTTCTCAATACATTTATTTATAAACTGAATTTTTAAAAACTATTAAATGATCTTTTATTTTTTAAATTTTTGTTCAAGTACAGTCGTCTCCATTTTCCCCCCACCACTCACTCCTGCCCCATCCGTCCCTGCTTCCCACCCTCGAACCTACCCCCTTTGGTTTTGTCCACGTGCCCCTTTATACATGTTAGTTGATGGGCCTTCCCCTATTTTCCCCTGTTATCATTATCCCTCTCCCTTCTCCTCTCTGGTTACTGTTTGTTCTTTATTTCAATGTCTCTGGTTATATTTTTGCTTGATTGTTTGTTTTGTTGATTAGGTTCCACTTATAGGTGAGGTCATATGGCATTTGTCTTTCACCACCTGGCTCATTTCACTTAGCATAATGCTCTCCAGTTCCATACATCCCGTTGTGAAGGGTAGCAGCTCTTTCTTTCTTTCTGCTGCATAGTATTCCATTGTGTAAATGTACCACAGCTTTTTTGATCCACTCATTTACTGATGGGCACTTAGGTTGCTTCCAACACTTGGTTATTGTAAATTGTGCTGCTATGAACATTGGGGTGCATAGGTTCTTTTGAATTGGTGTTTCTGGATTCTTAGGGTATTAAATGATCTTTTAAAAATATATATGATAAGAAAATAAATTTGAAGTGGTGAGCAGGGAAAAGTCAGTCTTTCTTCCACTTTGGATTCTCTGCTCAAAACTTCTATAATAGATTTTAGTATCCTTCAAAGTATTTTCTGATCCTTTCCCCTTGTAGCATATTGTAGACAATTAATATTTGAATATAAATGCATAATGCATATATATGTTTATCTATCTTTCTACATGTTATAATATAATAATAAGAGGTATTCTGTTCTGTACTTATTTTTGTTTTTGTTTTGTGGGTAGGTATGTATGTTCACTTTATCTTAGAGAGGCTCCTTTTTCTGTATAAGAGCTTCCTAGTATTCTATACTTATGATGTTCAATCAGACCCAATAATTAGGTTTTTAGATGGTTTCTGATTATCACTGTTACAGGTAATTTTGCTAAAAGCATATTTTTCTTTCATCTTGGGGACATTAATATGTACATATCTGTAAGACAGAATCCCAAAATTGAATTTAGTAGTTTAAAAGGTCTATGTATTTTAAATGTTGGTGGAAACTGACAACTTATCCTCAAATCAGTGACACTTTTAAAACAACTATATTGCAGGTAGTCCATTCCAAAATTCAAACTCTCCTCTACCGATCTTCCTCACCCAATTTACTTCAAATAAACACATAATATCTGTTTATTTTTTAAAAATTTTACTGTTCAAATGGTTACTAGTCAAGTCTTTTTTCACCAGTGTCCCCCATGCCCTCACATAAACATATATTTTAAGTAAATATATCATGGCTGTCAGGCAAGCATAGCTTCAATGTATAAGCTCTAGGGCCCTTTCCAATCAGATTGTCACACCTTATCCCCTTGCTCCAAAGGTGTTGAACCAAGTCACAATCCTGTCAACAATGATTCTTAGAGCTTATTTACCTAAGAACTTGTCACCATTGCCTTTTCTCAAATGTGTTTTTGCCCAGTGTCAAAAAAAGTAAAGGTGTCTCATTATTACTTTCCTGCTATAAATCTTATTGTAAAAATGACTAAGTATCCCACAATTAAAACTCTGGAAAATTTTCTAAACCTATCCATCATTCTTCATCAAGAGCTATAATTTTCTTATTATTAATCCAATATTACTATATGACTTCTGAAGTAAGCACTGTAGGCCAACTGACTTATAACTTTTATATTTAAAAGGTTATAAGCATGTTCCTAAGTGGTTGGTAGGAGTGTCCTTGTGGATAGGTGAAAAGATAGAGAAATCACTAGAGAGGAAACATGTTCTAGTGAAAAGAACCAAACACAGGGAATGTTCATTGAACATGTATTTATTTAGCAAATAAGGCATGGTTCAAGTCTTGAAAAAGGAAACAAAATGGACAAACGGCTAAAAATAATCTTCACTGAACTGATGAAAAGAATTAGACTCCGTGCTAGCTGATTTCGTGGCTCAGGTAGCTCAAGGTAGTGGTTACTGGGCAGCTTTACCGAAAGGGAAAGGGAGGTTCAAAAATCTCTCTCCCCCAGTTAATAGAGGGGGAATTTGAACCTAAAGTCTGTCTCTTTCCATAACTGAGAATCTTTTCACAGCAGCATACTTGTTTTTTAGCAACATGTAGATTTCAAAAAGATGAAAAAATAGGTAAATATAACTGTAGAGATTGACAGAACTCTAAGAAAGAACAGAGGGGAAGGGAGAGAAAGCAGGGGGAGGGAGAGTACTCCTTTGTATTTTGCTCAGGGGAAATTATGAATGTGCTTCTTCTACACAATGAGTAAAAACAAGGTCATTAACTTTGAACTGGGTAACTTGGCTTCAGGAACTGTACTCCAAACTTTTTCTTTTTTTGCCAGGTTTCAACAACTGCATCTCTCATTCATTCTCAACAATTACAATGTATTTGTTCTTCACATAGCTATAGGTCATACAATGGTTTATAAACTCTTTGAACATGAGTTCATTGTAAGTGATTTAATGTGACAGGAGATAGAAAATTGTATTGACAGACTATTTCTAAACCTAATTACTCACCAGATCCAACCCCAATCAATTAACCATAGCACTAGACAACATAAATTCTGGTTTATTTTCTATGTGAAAGGTTGCAACTCTTGTTTCTCCTCAATTAAAAATTTCACTCCTTTAATTTACGATACTGAGCCTTAGCCAGTAAATCTGTGTTAACTTATTATAATCGTGCTTTATATTTGCACCGCAGTTGCAATTTTCAAAGCATTTTCATATCTACTCACTTAGTTCAGCTTCTTCATTTAACAGCTCATTAATCAAAGCAGGTAATATTATTGCCACTTTTTTTAGGTCAGAAAATGAAACTTGGAAAGGTCAATGGCTCCACCAATGACACGCTTAGGAAATGTTATTCAATAGACATCAGACATGTCATACAACCCTTGGAGAACAGCAACCTCAGATATATTTTTCTGAAAACTCCTGAATATAACACATGAGAAACCCAAGGCTTAGAAAACTTCAACAATTTGTCTAAATTCACACATCTAGAAATTGGCACAACTGGGAAATGAACACAGATTTTGTTTCCTGGTCCAGTGCAATACTCGAATTATACTGAAATCCCCAACAAGTACAAGCAATACAAAAATCAAGGACACATTGGGAAAACTGTGTTTTAACATTTTCTACCAAGTCTATTATAATACGTCTTGCCTTTGGGAAACATAAAATTTTTGGGTTTTATCTACAAAATGTGAAGAGTAATGATAAAATTAAAATTTTAACTGTTCCATCGCCACAACACAAAATGCATTTTAGTTTGTTTTTTTCCCTGAACATGTTCCTTAAATTCTTAATTCTAAGCTGCTTCCCCTTCTTTACTTTAATATTCATACCCACCACTATTACTTTATATTATTATCTCGCTCCCCTTACCTACCACTGCCAGCAGTCTGGGCTTGTGTGTTTTCTCTCCACCATCCACTTGGCCAAAGAGCCTTATATGCTTTCAATTCGATCTCATATCCTTTTACTGTGACATGTTTTTTTCTGATTCTTTCCGTTTCTACACTAGACACTTGTTCCTACTCTGTAAGCTTTGCCCATTGTCATTTGTCCCACATTTGTCTAAATTTGGAAACCTATCTTATATCTCACTTATCCCAATATTTCTGCTCAGACTGCCCAGTTCATTTTGATACTTCCCACTTCAAAACACCGGAAACATACCCATTGGAGAAAATGAAAAGTGTGAGCAAAAAATTAGCATCCAAACGTGTTCCAGACACAATTCAGAGACTTCAGTGTGTACGTCACTGTCCCTAATCATTGTAACAACATCTTGTTCTTTTTGGTAGGTTCAGAAAAATTAAATGAGTTGGCTAGGCTCATTAAGTTAGCAAGCTAGTTTTAGAAACCATATTAAAATAATACAGTTAATAATAGTAATAATTATAATAACAAAATTATTGTTAAATTCTTGTACACAAGAGTTCTAAGTGATTTACACATATTATGGAATTTTATAATCACAATAATGATATTAATAAATAATGCTAACTCCACTTTACAGATATGGGAAAACAAGACCCAAGGTAGGTAATCATACTCTTCAAAGTTTTATAAGTGTACGTAGTAAAACTTGGACTTGAACCAAGCCAGATGATTTTATAGCTCTTGAACTTTTAATGATGTTTCTTTAGTTTACAGAACATATATGCAATGGTACACCATTATTTATTATCAAATTTATTATGTGCTTGACTCATACTTTCTGTGTTACACTTTCCTGAGGATGAAATAGTCTTGACTCTTGGAAGTCAGAGTGTTCCTAAAACAATAATATATGAAATGTTTATAAGTGCTAAGCTTTCTTTATACATATTATCTTAAATCTCTAACCCTGTGATATAGATTATGAGTATCTAAATTTTATAATTATAGAAACCAAGGCCTATAATTATACAATAAGTGGTCAAACCAGAATCTAAATCTTATTCTATTGCTTTCGAAGTCCCCACTTTCTACTATTTTCCATTACCTCTCTTCCATTAATAACATGGTTATAACATTGCTGGTGATTGATACATATTTGATAGTGGAACTTTGATTTGTTCTGACTTTGCTGAAACTGAAGAATCCTATTTGTGTAATTATATTTTGCTACACATAAACCAGAGAAGATTGTGGAAAAATCCTTTTCTCTACCCATGACTTCTAATTCATGTTAATGAGAAATCCTACTGAGTATAAAGTGCAAATCATATTTAATTATATATTTAGAGACGTGCTTATTTTGAAAATACATTACACAACATTAAGACTCTCTAATCAGTGATTGTGCATATGGTCATCATATATGTGTATATACTCAGCAGCCAAAGTCATAGTATAGAAATGATTGATGAACACATTTTATAGGCTTAAGGAAAACAGAAAGAAAGCTATTATTATAGTAAATTAATATTCAATTAATTTGAACCTTAAAAGGGTGTAACTCGTTATATAACAAAGTAGTGGCAGCGTGGGCTGGGAACCCAGGAATATCTAATTTTGCAAACAGTGCTTTATTCTCCATTTTAAACTCTCTACTATGCTCTCACCAGTAGTTATGTACCTTCCCCTTTTGATATAAAGTAAGTGTGTCAGTTAACCAGGTCTGCAAAATAGTGCATAACAAATCAATCCAAAATTCAGTGGCTTAAAACAACAATCATTTCTCCTTAGAGATCTGCAGGGGGCCCAGGCTCAGCTTCTTTGACCTAAGCTTTTTTGTGGTGACTGTCCTGCCCAAGTCTCTTTACGCCTCCTGGCACTAGCAAGGTAGCACAGGCATGTCTGGTGTTGGCAGAGACATATGTGTGAGCAAATGAAATTATACAACAGCCTTATCAGTACCATATACAAAGTCTGTCTGGAAAAAGACCAACCATTTTTAATATAACGAGAACGGCTTGGGCGACAATGATGTAACCTGGCAGCCAAGGAGAGTTGACTGGAATGTGCATGTGTGAACAATGACAACTTCACTGTACTAGTCAGTGAGGGTGGTCGACGCTGTGAGCATGTGTACTGTGTGGCCTTTGCATTCAAAATAATTGAATGATCAGAGCACTGAATCTGCATCAAATTTTGTGTTAAGCTTGAACATTCCTCTGCAGAGACTATTTGGATGATTCAGAAGGCCACAGCTATGGGCAACTGGTGATTGATGGCTTCATCAGGACAACATGCCCACTCTTGCATCATGTCTCTTACAGAGTTTTTTGCTGAAACATGAAATCACCCAGGTGACTCAGCCCTGCTCCTGCCCAAATTTGGTGCCCTGCGACTTCTGGCTTTTCCCAAAACTAAAATCACCTTTGAAAGGGAAGAAATTTCAGACTGTCAGTGAGATTCAGGAAAACACAATGGGACAGCTGATGGTAATTCCAGCAAAGGATTTTGCAGAGTGTTCTGAAGAGTGGAAGAGACTCTGGGAGAACTGTGTGAGGTCCCAAGGTACCTACTTTGAAGGGACTGAGATGTCATTGTCCTGTGTAAAATGTTTCTTATATCTTGTATCTTCAATAAATCTCCCTATTTTTCATAGTGTGGCTGGATACTTTCTGGACAAACCTCATTTCTAACATTCCACTGGCAAACAAATCACATTTGTGCAGTGGAAGACATAACGTTGCACACACAGTTGAGAACACTGCAAAATTAACAAAATGGCACAGATATGGAGAGCGAGGGAGAATCAGGGTCAGGAATGCAGTTTACCACTGAAGATGATAAACATTGGGAAGCTTGGTAAAAACAAAGCTTGGGTACTTCCAGAGCTTAACTTCCTTTCATCTGGGTTTAAGAAACAAAATATGTATTTTAACACATACTCTAGTGATTCTAAAGTAGGGATATTCATACTATGAAAAATACTTTTCAATGTAGCATATATTCTTTCTAATACATAGCCCCTTGTCAGTTCTATCAACTCAAGACCCTATTCTGCTAAAAATGTTATGTCTGTGACTCAGCAATCAGAAATTCAGTTTTCTGCCCCAGCTCCTAAGATATCCCACCATGAAAATATTTTAATAGATTTGCTGTGAATACTTTGATGATATTTTGGCACTATGCTGAATGGAACAATTTGCCGTATGAGTTATGGTTATTGCTGTACACCAAAAGAATTATTAAGTGCAACCCTACTTTGGAGCTTATAAGGTAAGATGAAAAGAAGAGACATGTATATGAAGCAATATATTGAATAGATTTTCCTTTCTTTTTTGTTCTAAAGCTTTATTTGTATAAAAATCCATGTGTATTGGAAACTAATGAAAAATAACTGAACAAAGTAGAATTTTATCATATAAAACAATTGGTGCTTAAATTTCTCCAAAATTATTTCTGAAGTTCTTTCAACATGCTCTTTTAATTCTATAATTTTATAGGTAAATTTTATAGATAGAGGTACTCTATGAAGTGTTAATCTCTAATGCTTTGCATGTGTCAGAATTTCCTATAAAGTCTGATTTTGTTTTCACAGTAGGAGCAGAGGTCACTGGGGTTATGATGAGTTGGTTATGGACACGAAGACTGATGAAAGCCCAGAAAACATGAAATAGAAGAAACTATGATAAAGTGGAAGTTTCTTCTACAAACAGTGAAAACCAAACATCGATTTGACCTGAACTGAAAAGGCTGAATTATTTTTATTTTTAGGATATTTTGCATATTTTGCATCGTGTCCTATATTCCCCATTTTCTGAAAGCTGTTCCTGTGATATGTTGAAATTTGTAACTACTACATCCTCATCGTCAATTGTGACAGGCCCTTCAGAATGATAAAATATCCTTGTTTTTCTCATTAACTTTTTTTATTTTTGACCTAACTTGTCAAACTTGTCTGTCTTGTCTGTCTTGTAATATTAGTATTAAGATTGCAACTCTGCTTTCTTTTTCTTTGTGTTTGCATTTGTCTACTATATAATGTTGTATTCTCTGTATGGAAAAATAGGTCAAAAAAGCAAATGGATGTCCTGTTCGGTATATTCATTCCTGTCACTCATGCCTTTCATTGACTTTGAGCTATTTTATAATTCTATAATTAAAAAATAATAAAACTGTTCACATTTGAAACAAGTTTTCTGCATAGAAATGAAAATTAATCATGTTCATGAAGATGCACTTGATTGTTTTTAGATACCAGCTGCTTTGGTATCTACATACACATTTATTTCAATATTCCTCATGCCTGTGTTTGTGTATTTTTTGAAATCTACTTTGTAAGAATTATAATATATTACTGTTTCCCTCATTAGTTAATGAGCCAAACAACTTTATATATGTTTACTCTATATGGATATAAGCACAAATTATAAAAACAATTTTCTTAATTGCTTTCATTTCTAACCTTTCTGAATCATGTCGTCATTTCCAGAGTGCCTACTTGATACAGATTTTTGGGGGGTTTGCTTTTTGAGATAGTCTGTCTTTTCTTTTGCATTTACATTTAAAATTGTTAATATTTTAAATAAATGATAATTTTAATTTTGTTCAGTTTTATATATATTACTTATTATTTTATTTTAAAAAGTACTTGTTAATATTTTATAATACACTTCTGTATATTGTCTTTTTCTAAAGATTTCCTCTTTTCTTCTTGTTTGGGAAAACTTACCTTTAATTAATTTCCTATAGTTGCTCATATGAATAACAGACCTTGAGGACAGGAAGAAATACAACAGCCCTTAAGCATAAAAAATTCTCAACTTCACCTATTTTGAGAGAAAAACCAAGTACAGTTACAATGAAAAACCTTTTCATCTATCATATTGGCAAAAATCTAGGTTTAACAACAAACTCCACAAACTGGAAAACCTGACTCTTTGTATATTGTTGATGAGAGTTTAAAATAATCTTATAAAAGGCAATTTGTAAATATCTATTAATATTACAAATGCCTTTTAAATTGACCTACCAATCCCACTTCTTGAAATTTATCTTAAAAAATAGTTATACATGTTTGACATATGTACAAATTGTATTACAGCATTGTTTTCAATAACAAAATATTAAGCACAAAAGAAATGTCCATCAACAGAAGACTAGTTAAGTAAACCAAGGGGCATTTGCACAATGTAATAGTGGGCTCATTTCCAACAAGGAAAAATCCCTCTATGTACTGATGTTGGGAAAACACTCCAAAATTCTAGGATAGAGTCTCAAGTGAAAAAAAAATAGTATAGAGTATATAGAATGCTACCTTTTGGGGGAAAAAGAGCACACTATACTAATACATACTAATATTTACTTGTCTCTATTTAAAGAAACATTGGCAAGTTGTACAAGTAAAAAATAAAAGTTAATTATAGGAGCTGAGAGAAGCATTAGTGGGCAGGACAGAAGTGATACAACACATGGTAGTTAATAACTAATTGTTTAACTTTAATCAGAAGTGATTATTTAAATAAATATATATATTTATATATAATAAATATATATAAATATATGTTATATATATATATATATATATATATAACTATATATAGCAATATCCAGATGGGAACATTAACCAGTCTATTGGTTTATGAACCAAGCAGATTGGATTCTGACCATAAACAACCTATATGACTTGTTTTATGTTGGAGAGTATAAAGCAAATAACAGCTCTAGCTTTGAATAATGAACCTTACAAATATATTATCTTCCAAAATAAGGTAAACATTTTTAGTTGAAATACAAGTAAAGCAAAACAAAATGCTAAATCAAGTATCCTGAATTCTCACGGCTAGAGTATAAACAATATAATAAATGATTTTATACTTTCAGGAATAACTTAGGCTTAGGTATAATATAATATAGTAACTTGTTATAGTTTTCATAAATTCTCTCAGTTTTAAAAATACCCTAGATTTTTCTAAGGTATAATTTATAAGAATTTATATCAAGTTCTACTCCTCTTATAAAATTGTCCCCCCAAAACTCCTAAAATGAAATATATTTTCAAATAGTACAATATATTATATCCCTAGAGAATATAAGAGCTATCGGTATCTTGAAGGCTCTAAGAATTACTTAACTAAAGAAACCAAACAAGATTACTTGTGGTAGCTCCTTAATAAATTATATAACTGCAGAATTCTCTATACTTATATAGTATTTCATTGAAAAGTATGTTATTGGATAAGTTTCATATGTTACATATCTAATCAGGATATGCAGTCAAGTTGGCACTTCTTATGACCTGGGAGCAAGCTTATTCATCATTTTTCCCAGTAACTGTACTCCTGAATGTTTATATATTTATCAAATTAAAATAATTCAGTCATTTTAAATTTCAATTTTAGGGAAGAGCTTGCTAGTTAAAAATTGCCTAAATTACATGGTCTTTAAAAATCCATTTAATAGCTGCTCTGCTGCCTAACTTTATTTTCAAAACAAGTTATGAATGAAAAAATAAACAATTGACAAATAAGCAAAAAACTATAGAATTAAAGACAACAAAATGTAGTAGAAATTGCCTGGAGTTTGGTTGTAGACATAGTTGGTTTTCAATCTTGCATTTGCTACCTATAAACTACATGAAAATTAACAATTAGCTCTTCTGCTGATTTCATTTTTTTTCATCCATAAATAGGTGGATATGGACCTTGCATGACTGTTTTCAGAATTACATAAAATATGTGTTAATTGCTTAACACAGTATCTGTTATATCAAGAGAATTAAATCTGTTTTCTTCCTCCGTGTTTAGAAATATAGGCAAGAATGAGTTATTTCTCATTAATTTAGGATTCATTAACAGACCATATACACAGTTGTAAGGACAGTGCACTAATGGAAGAAAAAAGCAGCAGAATGTGAAAGAAAAAAGATCAAAATAAAAAGATGACTCTAGGTCTACATGTTTCTATGGACGGAGAAGAGGATAAAAAAGTTTCTCAGCTACAAAGATGAGCGATTGGTTATAGAAAAAGAATGCATGATTCATAAGGCTGAGCTAAGAGTACCAGAGAACTAACTATACAAGTGAGTAAACTGGGTTCCTAATAAATGCATGTTACCTGCTCTGGGAACAGTAGGATTTAGGACCAGTGTTTTTGCTCTCCCTTTTTGAATGCATGTCTATTAGAGTTCTTCTATCACTATCTGCCGACTGAATTGCGTTTGCTGGAGCAGATAACTTGTCTTTTTATTTTCATTAAAAACATTTCTTTATCCTTACTGGAGTACAGTTTTTTCATTGCTTTTAGAGAGAGAGGAAGAGAGAGAGAGAAACATCAATGTGAGAGAAGCATTGGTTGATTGATTCCCATAGGTGTCCAGCCGGGGGATTGTATGTGCCTGGCATGGGAATCAAACCCACAGCCTCTGGAATGTGCCCTTACAAGAAATCGATCCTGCAACCTTTTGGTTACAGGATGATACTCCAGCCAAATAGGCCACGCTGGCCAGGATAATAATTTGTCTTTTTAGACCACAACTCTGCATTAAAACCCAACAAAAAAATAGCTGTAAAACCCACCCTGAGGGGCCTCATCTATACCTGGATATGATGTAAATATTGTTATTTTGTGAACTTGATGCTATAATGGGATAAGAATTTTGAAGACGCTGGGAGAGGGTATCATTTACATTTATTTAATGTATTACTTTACATTTATTAACAAACATAAATATTTTATGACCAAATATAGACCAAATTTGTTGCCATTCCTTTTCTTTCATCTGGGCTGGCCCGTGACTTACTCTGATTAATAGAATAAGGTGAAAGTGACTCTATGTAACTTCTCAGAGTAAATTTTAAGTGGCTTTTAATAAATTTACAGCTTCAAAATAATATTAATGTATACTGTATTTGAAAAATAAAAATAAAAAAAAGAAATCTGCAGCTTCATTTTTTCATTCTCTCTTATGAAATCCAGCTTCCATGATCTAAGAAGCTCAAACTATGTAGGGCGGTCACATGGAGGAGATTTGAGGTATTCTAGTTAGCTGCCCCACCAGCCAGCCAGCAAGCACACACTGCCAGCCACAAGGGAGCTATCTTGGAGGTTCCAGTCACTCAAGTCTCCCAGGTGAGAGCAGCTCCAACCAGTTTGCAATATACATGAAACACTGAGATGAGTGTCCAAGCAGCCTAGGCCCTTAATAAATGTGGGTATGGGTGCCTCCTGCCATGTAGGCAGACTTCACTCTTTTAATGGTTTTTCCTGACATCCCACTGTCTGTGTAATTGAGTTCAGAATTTTATCCTTGCAGTCCTCTACAATGGTGAGTCTCAATCTTTAATATTAACTGGACCACTTAGACGTTTTTGTAAAAATGCAAGCTCTGATTCAGTAAGCCCAGGGTCGGAGTCTTTGTTTTCTAACAAGCTCCCAGGTGATGCCAGTGCTGCTCGTCCATGAACCACAATTTCAATACAAAACTACATTTTTATTCCAACTGTAGAACGTAGCCCATTACAAGGTTGAAACATCATTTAGAGGTCTCTCAAATATGCTATGGAAAAGAATGACTGATTCGGTCCACTTGGAGATCAGGTAAACTTTTAAATAGGTGTTGGTTATAAAGGAAGACAAGCTATAAGACAAGAGAAAAATGTAACTGTATTCAATGTAATGACTTTGATGTCGAAGGCGCAGAGTTTAAATTTGATCTAGAGTGGCAAGAGACCTTAGCAATGACTGAGAAGCAGAACTGATGGAGTTTCAGGGCAGGGAAGAAGGCTCTTACTATCATCTGTGCTGAGAGTTCCACCCCAGAGACGGGGGAAACACAATCACAGCCTTCGACTTAAAGTTGTAGCAAGTAATTTTTGCAGATTCCTACACATCTCACATTGAACTGTGGTGGAACATTATTGCAAACCATGTTGCTTGAGCAGAATTCAATTTATTTTATTATTACATTTTATTTTACTTCTAGGAATAGTATTTACCTCATAGAGTTATACTAAAGATGAAATGAATTAATAGATGTAGTGGATATAAATTTGAGAGTAGAACTGTACCTGACATACAGTAAATATTAGTTAATATTAGCTATTATTATTAGTGAAGGATATTGTCTTAGAAGATATAATGTTTATTGCAAGAAATAAATAAAAGAGAAGTTCTATGTGTCATTTATTTTAATACTTATGGAAACTTTAATAAATTAAGATTAAAAAAAGGTAAACCATATTGTTCAAAGCCATGTAATTTGTCTGAAACACAGTTGGGTTAGAACTCAATCTCCCCAGATCTCAAAGCCTACATTTTTCCACAACTGCATGCTAGGTGGGTTAAGCCAAAAAGGTAATCTTTAGGTTATAGTTTCTTAATCTATAAGATGAAGACATTATCTTTTAGCAACCAGATGATCATGTATGCAATCAAGTTGTAAACATATATTGAAAATATTACAGATATAAATGATCGATTTAATAAATCATTTATACTTATGCTTAACTACACACCCATTCTCAACTGCAATGAATAGTTATTAAAAATAAGATATATGTTTATAAATTAATTTTACTATATAGTGTTACATTAACATCAAAAGGCTAAAAAGAGGAAAAAAATATTTATTCAACTTCTAAGTTCTTCAACTCATACAACAATATTCTAAGAATAAATACACCACAAAAAATGAACTCCAGCTATGTTAGCCTTTTTTAAGTTTCTTCAAGATGTCCTATGATTTCACAACTTAGGATCTTTTTTGATGTTTCCTTAGATGAAATATACTTTCTCTGGGTCTTGACATGACTAACTTTTTAAAAAAGATTTTATTTATTTATTTTTAGACAGAGGGGAAGGAAGGGAGAAAGAGAGGGAGAGAAACAACAATGTATGGTTACCTCTTGGCACCCCCTACTGGGTACCTAAGGTGCAACCCAGGCATGTGCCCTGGCTGGGAATCGAACTGGTAAGCCTTTGATTCACAGGCTGGCACTCAAACCACTGAGCCACACCAGCCATGGTCTTTTTTTTTTTTTTTCAATCATTTAGATCCCAGGTAAAATGTCATCTCTTCAGAAAACTTTCTGACCCATAATCTCTCCATTCCCACCTCTACATGTCCAGTAACTCTGTATCATACACATCATATTAATCTTTTGGAATACTCATCACTACCTAAAATCTCATCTGCATGTTTCTTTGCTTATTGAACACTTTCGTCCAGGAAGAATGACAGAGTATAAGCATCTTGAGAGCAAAGGCTTCCCTGCCTTGCTGTTTTGGGCTGCAGCCCCTGCACCTGGGTCTGGCACACAATAGACATTCAATAACTATCTTTTTGATTAGCAAATAAATATTAATAAGACATAGTGCCTGCCATCATGAATCTCAAAACACTAAAATATTAACTACTTCTAGATATACTTAGAATAGTTTAAAATGTTATTCTGTGTAAAGATAGACCTTGTCCTTAATCTAAAACTAGCAGCGGTTATGTATTTATTTCATAATACTTTTAGTTTTGCAATGATATTTCTGCTATATAGCTCTTGGCATTTTGAAACTAAAGGAAAACTCATTTCAAAGTCAGGAAGCCCTGAAGTTGGAGCTCTCACACAACACTACTCATCTTACCTTGCAGACTAAAACAGTAAGAAACATACCATTATGTATCTGGACAGGAAGAAGACATTTTACTACTTCAGGAGGAGAAAGGTGGACTTTCTCCTTGCCTAGCAATAGACCCAGTCAATGAGAAACTGCCATCACTCAGACTATGTGAAGCCAGTGCACTTCAACTCTCATTTTTCTCCAATGGACATTTAGTTTATAATAGTCCCTCCCAACTGCTCCTTTTTCTTTTCCTTTGTTCTTCGGTCTTGCATTAACTATCTTATCCTGAATAACATTTCTCTAATCTTCCTGAATAAACCCATTTTGCTGGTAAAATAACTGTTTTTACTTTTAAAGTCAACAGTATATAAGAATAAGGTCAAAGACCTACAATTAAGGGTTATGAACAAATTGACTTGTATAGGTTTTGCTGAGTGTAAATCCATAATTCTAAACATAAAAGCTCTGTATTTAATTTTGTATACCTCTCTTAGCTATGAGTGAATTTAGGATTATTGTTAGATCAGTTTTTTCCTTTAAAAAGTGAATGAAATAGAATCAATCTTAAATAGAATGAATATACACCTTTATGCCTTCTTATTATATATTAAGCAATAGCACTGTACATTAACTTTAGCTAACAATAGGATTTCTGAAGGTTGTAATCAAACTATTTAATTTGTCATATGCATAAATTTAATGCTTTCTTTAAATTATCAGAAGAAGAGAGGTGCTTGTTAGAAATGAAGAAAGGGATTTATTGAAGAAAAATTAGTCACAATCTGATATTGTTATGATCCTATATATTGTGGTTACAGTTACTCAACTTTATACTCAAGGTAAAGTCAAAGGGTATATCACATTTATTTTCAGTTTTGTAAGAGAAAGGGAAAAGAAAATACTTATCAGAAGTTTAATTCTTAGAGCTGCCTTTTCCACACTAAAGTATTTCAGTTTTTTGTAGCAATATTCAATTGTATCATACATATATATAATAAGAAACTGTGAAAATAGAATCTGCAGAGGTGAGTATATAAAAATGGTTTTCCTACAATTTTTCTGTGACTGAAAGTAAAGATGTTAAAGCAGGCATAGCATATTACTGAGCAATTAATAACTGTACATGGAATTAATAGACTATATTATCTTTAGTGTTTTAGTATTCATTTTTAAGTTTTGTATTTATTTTTGATATTGAAATCTAACTCACCCCTCTTCTTGCTCCTTCAGAATGTTTCTTTGGATTGATGATTCTGTCTTTCCTTTTGAGTTCTTTATCCTATGTTCTTATTTTCTTTGTTAGTTATCAGCAAAGAAATGAAGTACTCTATGTGTTATTCACTGCAGTTTCCAAATATTAACTGAATACCAACTTTGTTCACATAAAGATTTTGTGTAAGGTCCTAGGAAGGGTAGTGAAGTGAACAAAATCTGCTCCTATGCTATGAAGGATGTGCATATTGCTATGTAATGATATAAAGAGATGAAAAAATAATTCACCCAAGAATTAACATTTGGGATATGTTTCATGAAGAGTGGGTTGAATTTTGATAGGTGGAAGAGACTTTGTAGATAATAGAAAAATGATAAATCAGCTAGATCATGGGATACAGCCAGAAAAACTCATAGTAAAATCCAGAATTTTTGAGATAGTAATATGAGGATGTGATGTGTAACACATGACAGAATGTTAATTTTGGGGAAATACAATAAATAAGAACTAACAATTTTTTTCTTTAAACAGTGACCAGTAAGTTTTTTAAGCTAGGGAATGACAGGATTAAATATTTTCTTGATATTTTATTTATTTCCTTTTCTTGTAAATCAGTTTTCTCTAAAGGTCCTTAATATTCCTTTCATCTTAGCCTTAATATATTTTGAATCCTTCCACTTTCCTTCATTACATACCAGTTTCCTAATGTTTTAACTGGATTTACAGAAAATGACTGCTATACTCATTCTTTCTTACTTCCAATCCTTTCTCTACAACATAGTCAGTAATTTTTGCAAAGTGGAAAATTTCCATGTCACTTTCCTGCCTTGAAAATCTTCACAAGTTTCTCAATTCCCTCAAGACTCCTCAGCATGATTTATGAGCCCTACAGTCTAACTCTTTATCCTCTCCAACATCTCCACCTTATAGATCTTTCCGTCACTTATTTCTAGGCTTTTGCCTATGCTCTTATGTCTGAAATTAATTTTCCTTTCTCCACTCATCTTTAGACCTCAGTCCTCTAGCAAGCATTTCTCACTTTCTGTTAAGCATCACCCTCTTCATGTCACCAGTACCCTTGTTTATTATATTGAATTATAACAAGACAGTAGCTAAAAAGCTTCTGCACAGCACAAGAAACTGTCAACAAAACAAAAAGGCAACCAACCAAATGGGAGAAGATATTTGCAAACAACAGCTCAGACAAGGGGTTAATATCCAAAATATATAAAGAACTCATACAACTCAACTACAAACTAATAAATAATCCAATTTAAAAATGGGCAAAGGACAACCTGAACAGACACTTCTCCCAAGTAAACATACAAATAGCCAACTACATATGAAAAGATGCTTAACTTCACTAGCTATTATGGAAATGCAAATCAAAACTATCATAGATACTATCTCACACATGTTAGAATGGCTACTATCAACAAGATATGTAATAACAAGTGCTGGAAAGGTTGTGGAGAAAAAGGAACCCTCATTCACTGCTGTTGGGAATACAAATTAGTACAGCCACTATGCAAAACAGTATGGGGGTTCCTCAAAAACTAAGAATAGAGCTGCCATATGACCCACCAACCCTTCTTCTGGGTATCTACCTGAAAGATTTGAAAACATTTATTCACGAAGGTATATGCACCCCCATGTTTATATGTTTATAACATTATCCACGGTGCAAAAGACATGGAAACAATTGAAGCGTTCTTCAACAGGTGATTGTATAAAGAAGTCATGGTACATATATGCAATGGAATACTACTCAGCCATAAAAAAGATAAAACACTGCCATTTGCAACAATATGGATGAACCTTGAGAATATCGTGCTAAGCAAAGTAAGTCAGCAAAAGTTAAGAATCATATATTTCACTCATATGTGGGATATAAAATTGACAGTAACAAATAAACAAACAAGAAAAACAAACAAACAAGCAAAACTCATAGACACAGATAACAGTATGGTGGTTACCAGAGGGAAGGAGGTTAGGAGGAGTTGTAAAGGCAAAGGGGACCGAATAAATGGTGACTGAAGATACGACTTTGGGTGGTGGGAACCAAGTGCACTCTACAGGTCACATAGCACAGAAATGTGTACTTGAAACCTATATAATCTTATTATCAAATGTTATCCCACTAAATTTAATAAAACAATGAAATAAAATTTAAAAAATAGTTTTAGAACTTATAAATTAATGAACAAATTACATGAACAATAATCATTATAATTACTATTTATTGAGCCACAACACAAACATGTGCCAAATCAATATATGTACTATTTTAGCTGGCACTTAGCACAGTGATTGGCAGCCTATTTTTATATATATATATATCTTCCAGAAATGTACTTACTATTACGTTTTCCCATTTTATACATAAATAACCTGGTATTTAATGAAGGTGAGTAATTTCCTTAAGATCACACAATAGCACTACTTGATTCTAAATATTGTGAATTTTTAATTATGTCAAAGTTTTCTGAAAATTTTAATTAGAACACTTATTTTTTCTCCCACAATAAACCTTATATATAACAACAATATATGAGGCTTCTGAAAGTGAACCCAATCTGAGATGGAACAATTACTTCCCTCACCCCCTTGCACACACGTTGGTCCCCGAGTAATCTCTAGGGTTGCCTGCAAGTTCACAGAGGGTATTGGTACTTCATGGACCCCCTCCTTGCTGTCTGCCATCACATGAATAAGTTCTCACAACAGCAATATTAAACATCTCAGCTACTGAGTTGGCCAAAAAGTTCTTTTTTCCCCATAAGATAGCTCTAGTAGTACTTAGTTGTCTTTACCTTCATTCAAAACAATTTTTTTAGATTACATTGTGACAGCTGTCATATCAGCATACATTAAAAAAATCTCATCAAAATTGGTGAATTTTTGTGTACCAATTTTAATATTGAAGATGGAAGAAAATATGCAAAGTTTTCAGCATATTATGCTTTGTTATTTCAAGAAAGATAAAAATGTAGCCTCAACACAAAAAAGATTTATGTAGCGTGTAAAGAAGGTGCTGTGATTTGGTAACATGTCAAAAGTGTGTGTGATGTTTCATCCTGGAGATTTCTCACTGGATGCTCCACGGTGTGGTCTGGTAGACCCACTGAAGTTGGTAGTGATCAAATCGAGACATTAATTAAGACCAATCAACATACCATGAGGAAGAGAGCCGACATACTGAAAATATCCAAGACAATAAAGGCATTAGTAAAAATGAAAAATGTGTCTTATTTTATGGAAAAAAACATAAGGACTTTTTGGTTGACCCAGTATAATTTATTCGCACTCCCTGTCACTATATGTGCAATATAAAGCAATATATTTGCCTTGGTCTAATAGGAGACCAAGTTACTAAATCAAAAGGTAGATAGAAGGGGATTACTCGCTAAAAGTACCAATCAGCACTTCTGAAGTTTGATGTTTAATACACTCCAGGCATGGAAAAGTTAGAATTTAGAAGAATAGGTTAGAGCCAGGTTTGAGGGGCGTTGGTCTCTGGAAGTTAACGTTATGGTAAAACTGGGGCTCTGCATCCGGTTACTAAATTAGGACTATGCAGAAGTAGATTACTCAGTTTCTAAAGAGAAAGGTGGGATAGATGATGATGATAGATAGATAGATGACAGATAGACAGAGAGATGGATGGTTGATAGATAGAAAGTAAATACATAGAAACTCAAGTGAAATACCTGGGGATTTCAGTTCTATTTTTGCAGATCTTTACAGTTTACTTGAACTCAGCCTTTTGATAAGAATTAAATCTAGTGAAAATGCAATAGCAAAAGTGGACCTAATTCTGGCAGTTGTCTATAATAGGATACTGTAAATAATTATTTCCACTCACGGAATGATTTGTGCCTATGTGTCCCATTACATGTGGGAATCGATTCCATTTTTCTTGACTAGAGGAAGATACCTGTGAGAAAGAATAGGAGGCTTAGGTTGTAGAAATCATCTTCTGCCTGTTTCTCCACCCGGCAAAAACGCAGGAAGTAGCAATTCTGCGTAATGTATTGTAAGCAGTTAAGGCTGCCTTTTGGAAAATCATACTTCAAATGAGCACTTGAAGATCCCTATTAAAACCAAAAGGATGAATTATATTTTGCATTGTATGTTATAAACCAAGCAGTTTATTGTGAGCATTTAGAATAATCTTCCAGAGAATAAAATGTTTTGGTCAATTTGAGACAGATTTAGAAAACCACCAGGTATATCTTTGTAGGTTTTAATTGAATGAAGAATTATGTGAGAGTTGTATCCATCTTACAATCCTTCTTAAAGGACAAACCAAGATAATGAGGCACAAATTCTGGACTGAGATATTGGCCCTGTCTTGTCCTGTTCTTGGATAAAACTCAGATCCCTTCTCTCTGATCCAAGGGGTGTATGTCCTTGTCATAGGACACTGGGATACCCTAGCACGAGAAGGCTCCTTATAGGCTATCATATCCAGGGATTCCAAATGAGAATGTCTTTAGTGGTAACAGATACAATAAAAGAATAAAGAGGTTAAGCACAAGACCATGTGGGATGCTGGTATCTGTAGATCAACTTTTCTTTCTGGACTGGTAGTATGAGTTCAATAATTCTAACATGTTCCTATAATAATAAATATATAAGGCTTGAGATATATATATATAGTTTAAGGGTGAATCTTATTTGAATTTTAATACAGTTAAATTATCTATGAGGTATGGAACCTGGATCAAGTTTCTTAATAATTCTGTCACATCTTGTTTATCTGTGAAATGGGGAAAGTGATGCCTAAACTGGAGGCTTGTTTGTGTACATATCTCCAGCATCTAGCAAGTGACAGAACTGAGCTTAGAGACCAAATCCATGCTAATTTCAGGACAAAAACTGTTTTTAGTTTTGTCGCAGTAATTTTAGGCTAGGAGATAATTTAGGAGATAATTTAATTGAAGTCAGTTTGTGATAAGTTCAGGCTTTGAACTCAGGAATGTTGGGTTTCTAGACTATTTCTGCTGCTTCCTATCTGGGATGCTGTTTAATGTTTATAAACTCCAGTTTCTAATTTTATAAATTTGAGATCTAATTCACTACCTTTAAGGTACCAAATCAATACTCAGTCTTCAATTTATTTGACTTTCTAGGAGCACTTGAAACAGCTTATCCCTTCCTTCTTACTTAAGCACTCTCTTCACTTACATTCTGGGAAAATTTTCTCCTGGTCTTTTCTTATATCTTGTGAGGGTCAAATGGAGCAATGTATACAAGGCACAGAGCACAGCCCATGAAACTTAAGTAATGATCAGTAAACAGGAGTTTCTGTCTTTACCATCATCATCCCTGTCATCATGAATCCCCAGGTTCCTTCCCCAGGCAGCATTACATCCTTCTTTCTCTGTACTGTAGTTTAGGAGCTGAGGAGACAACAGTAGGAAACAAACAAACAAAAAAACAAGACAAAAATTTTTGTCCTAACAGAACCCATATTCTGGTGGAAGAGGTAGGATCATGAACAATGAGTTCATTCAATAAATGAATAAGTAAATATATAATATGTAGAAGGTCTAAGGTCAAATGAAATTATAAATATGATCTCTTAAAAACGTGGATGAAGCACATTCTAGCACAATGGTGCTAGGCAGTAATTGACATATGCAAGGAAACTAGTAGTTTGATAGTAAAATAATACATAGGAAATGAAGATTGGCTTGGACCACAGTAGTGGTTATGAAAGTAGTTAGATTAGGTTATACTTTGTATGTATTTTCAGTATAGAATTGACAGAATTTACTGAAGTAATAAATGTGAAATTTAAGAAAAATATAATATTCAGGATAGCTTCAAGATTTTTGACCTGAGCAACTGGTAGAATGCTGATTCTAGGGATATATATATATATATATATATATATATATGGAGATATATATATATATATATGGAGATATATATATATTGGTATCTCATTGTGGTTTTAATATGCATTTCTCTGATGATCAGTGGCATTGAGCACCTTTTCCTATCTCTTTACAATTATTCCCATGTATGTTACAGAGTTTTTCACAATTGTATATAGGATTTAAAATTATTTTTATTTATAACTAGTATTCATTTTGTATATTTACTATTATTGTTGATAGTTAATACATTATCTTACTTTACTAATATTTGATATTGGGCTATTTAAAAACAAAAATAAATCAAAGCTAGGTTCCTCGCTAGCTAAATTCATTTATACAAGTCAAATTAGATTTATCAATTTTAATTTCCCCTAGGGCAGAGGTATCCAAGCCTTTGGTGTCTCTGGACCACCACTGGATGAAGAAGGGTTGTCTTGGGCCACACATTAAATACACTGCAACATGTAATCACAAAAAAATGTCATAATGTTTTAAGTAAATTTATGATTTGGGTTGGGCCACATTCATAGCCATCCTGGGCCACATCCTGGGCCACATGTGGCCCGTGGGCTGCAGGTTGGGCATCACTGCTACAAGTATGCTTAGGAAATTCACTCTATATGCCTCTCTTTATCTTTTTGTTCTTCCATTTTCTAATATGATTTTTATAGCTTATCATCAACATTTTGAAGCTAAGTCAAATATTCTCCTAGCTGTGACCTCTTCTATGCAATGTTAAAAATTTGTGCAAAAGTGAGTTATGACTACTTTCCTTCAAAAACTTAAATTCAAATTCCTTACTATGGTGTTCATAGATTTTTAGTTAGTGTGGTTGTTTTCAGTTTTGTTTTTTCTAAACTGTTTTTCTGACTCAATCTTCTTTCATTACCACTCAACATATTCTATATTTTGTTTTTTTCCCTCTTTTAAACTGTTTCCCTTTTAAATTTATTTCATTACATTTTTTCCATTACCATTATCCCCCTTATACCCTCTACCCGCAAGTCACCGCATTGTTTTCCTTGCCCATGAGTACTTTTTCCTTTTTGCTCTTTTGTTTTCTTACTACTGAAAATATTCTAAATGTGAATACCATCCCCACACCACAAAATTTGGACTACACTGTTCCTTCTGATGTGTCCTGCCTTCCCTTCCTGATTAACCCACTCTTATTCTTTCCTTTCATTATATAATTTAAAGATAATATATATTTTAGACATTAATAGTGATTACATTATATTATATATAACAATATATAAAGATTATCTGTATATCTATATCTATATCTATATCTATATATATATATATATTCATCTAGATGTCAAGGGAAAAAGCATTCCTGAATAATATAGGAAATCAAAAAAATGTTTGCTGAGAAAGGATCTGCCTTTCCTCATTAAAGAGTTAATTGATACTTTTATCATTTATCTACTTGTTCAAAAAATATCTAATTTCCCAAAAGCATTTTCTGCCCTTATAAATACATTAAGACTTTCAAAATAATTAGATGCAAAGTAAATCAACTGAATAAAGGTAAAATTTAAGGGTTAAATTTCAACCCTCAAATTTTCATAGGTTCTTTTTTCCCAGATTTGTTTTTTGAATTTTCCATTGTGCCACTCCATGAGTTGTCCAATTAAACTTGGTCTATATCCACATTAGTATGCATTTACTGGGACAACTCTTGGTCACAGTCATTTTTTTTTTTTGAATGATGTCACCAGTATCAAAGAAACTGATATAAGCAATTTCACTGAGCATTGTTTAATTTTGTTTGATGAACACCATGACTTTCATTGTGAAAAATAATTTTATACTTAATCATGTAAGGAATGGTGTTAAACTTGCAAACAGAAGCCCAACAAGTACCTTCTGAGAGTTTTTATTTCAAGTAGCCATTTCAGATCAGCTCACTTTGTATGGTTTCTAAGCACTAATTTCACAAATGGAATAAAACCATCAAGGAACATGTATAAAGGACACATGGACAAAGACAATGGGGGTGGGAGAGGACTGAATGCAGGAGGTGGGGGTGGGTAGGGTACGGAAGAGTGATGGGGGTGAAATGGGGACAACTGTAATTGAACAACAATACAAACAAATTTAGAAACTTACATTTCATGTTTCACTTTTCTAAGATGAGGGCTAAATTAAATATCTTTTTGTTAGTTAAAATATCACATATTCTTTTTACCACTCAAAACATGATTTTTTATATGCAAAGCCTTCATGTGTATCATTTGAACTATATAACAGTTAAGTAAGTAGGACAAAAGGGTAGGCTTTATTATTATTATTATTATTATTAATTATTGTTATTATTATACCAGCATGGAAATTGAGCTCAGAAATATCAAGGGAGTTATCCAACTCTCAAAACTTGATACCAATTGATTTTCAATCTGGTATTTTAATTCAAAGTCAGTAGTCTATGTACATTCAATGGGTTAATTGGTTTCTTATCTCATGACAGTGTGTACAATTATTAATTAGAAATTATTGTCTGTAATAAAACTATGGGGTTACTCACAAATAGTTGAAATCCTACACAGTAAGTCTATAGCTTTTTAAAGTCTTTATATTTTTTTATTACCATTTAGTCCCCTTATATGCCCCTCCTCTCAGCAATCACCACACTGTCATCCATGTCCATGAGTCCTTTTTTCTTTTTGTTCAATCCTTCTACCCACCAACCCCTCCCACTAGCTGTCGTCCTGCTTTCTATCTATGAGTCTGTCCCTAGTTTCCTTGTTAGTTCAG
Organism: Mormoops blainvillei; assembly: GCA_004026545.1. Lineage (NCBI taxonomy): Eukaryota > Metazoa > Chordata > Mammalia > Chiroptera > Mormoopidae > Mormoops > Mormoops blainvillei. The sequence goes on along the minus strand of PVJD01000100.1, from coordinate 52,682 downwards.
TTTGTTTATTAGATTCCACATATGAGTGAAATCTTATATTTGTCTTTCTCTGACTGGCTTAAGCAACTATGACACATTCAAAGTTTGAACATGGAGTACCTTATTAGGGAGTTGGTGTTGATGGTGTTTTTTTTTAAAGCAATATTTAATCAGAAACACAATAAAGGGTCCTAATATATAGCTCTAATGACAAAACAGTTTCTTTATTTCTATACATTTGCACCAGAATCATGCTTGAAGAACTGCCTTTCCCTGATACTGAATGGCCACAACTGCACAATGACTTTTTTGTGATTTTGATGAAAACCAGTGGTTCTGAAACTTTTGATGTCATTTCACCTTTATAAATTTAAAATCATTTGGAATCCTAAAGAGCCTCTTTTACATGGTTTATATTTATTGATATTTACCATATTTTAAAATTTAAAACCTATGTATTTTTAAAATAATGATTTTTAAAGTAATTTAACATAATTACATTTTATATAAATAATCTGTTTTTATGAGAAATATACCTTTATATTTCAAAAATATATATTTAATATAGTTAGTGGCCTGGGTGTAGACTTTTGCAAATTTAAAAAAATATGTATCTTCAAAAAAACGCAGCTAAAGTTTCATATCTGCTTTCACATTTAATCTTTGGGAATATCACATGCCATGCAACCCCTCTGAACTGATGAGAGAATAAGAGCAAAAAGGCAAATGTTATCTCAGTATTATTATGAAAATAATTTTGAATCTCACGGCTCCCCTAACAGTGCCTTAGAAGCCTCTAGGGACTCCCACGCCATACTTTTGAACATGTTTTTCAAAACCGGTAGACTCTCCTCATTCTTCTATTTTACCTGGACAGATGGCTTTAGCTGTTCTTTGACTGCAGTAGTTCGCCCGTTTCTGACACCTAAACCACATTACGAGCAATTCATGAAACACAAATGGAGGGAACTTGAAAGTTGAGTTACTGTGGGCTATGCCAGGAAAAAAGTTTTAATAAGGCAAATATGGTCTGTTTTAAATGATTATGATTATGGGATGTATGAAAAGGACTGGAAAGGATATGTTTTAGGCACTTAAAGATGTGTTTTGACGTAGAAAAACGATTGTCAGTTTTTGTTTCATGTTTTAGATTCTGCTTATAAGGCTTTGAATGACATAGTCAATCCAGTATTTCCATCAGCACAATCAAGCCGTTTTTCTCAGGTTCTCGAAGCAAGGATTTACGTAGCTGACTCAAGGACCTGCCAAAATGAGGGTGGTGCTCGTGCCTGTAAGAGCCACATACAGATTGCATATTGGACATTAACCAAAATTTCTGGCTGGAGTTGGACACAAACATATATCTATTGATATTTTGCATTATTTTTTTCTCCCTTTGTTTTCAGAGTATATGCTGACACGACTTTGCCTCCTGGCATCACTACCATAAAAAGAAATACACTATCAAAGTAATAATACATTTGACCTCTTTGTTTAATATTCAAAGTGATGGTCAAGAAGGTTACAAGCAAACAGCAGCTTTCATTCACACCTCTTAGCTCATTCTGCAAATTAATAACATCATCTTGGGAGCATTCAAGACCTTGGACAATAAATGTTAACAGCAGTTCCTGTTGGCTGCACCTGAGGATGCATTTATTTTTCTCATTATCTTACACACAATCTTTTAGCTATTGTCTGCTACAGCTGCTCATTCAGGAAGCCACGGAAAGTACTAAAGATGTCAAGAAGCAATAAGCCTCATTTATTTTTATGGCCTTCATCAGCAATTTTTCTTCTCTCTTTCTTTTTTTTTTTAAACTTAAGGGCCTATAATAGAATCTGCTGTTAGAATCAGAACCGTATCTAAGTATAGATATGAGAGACCTTTTCTGAAGGTGATGGGCTATGGAAGGGCACTTTACCCTTATGATACCTCTGGCAGATACCAAATCTAAAGTCAATTAATGGGCATTTCTTCTTTCCTCTCTGGCTATGTTCTAGGCATTTCAAAATTGATTAAAACTAATACTGTAATATTAAAAGAGCAAGTAAATAATAGACTTGGATGGACAAAAATAATGAGTGGATTAGATACTAATAGAAGGGTTATTCAGGGAAATACTATTTGCAAATGACTAGAAAGCAAAATATGCTATACCTTCTTAGTTATTAAATGGTATCCTTAATTTCTACATATCATCAGAAAAATGAAGTGGAAGTAAATGATCACCACAAAGAAGTATGCTGTGAGATAAAATATACTATGAGCTTGTCTGTGAACATGTCTACACATGTAGGCTAAGGGGCTGCAATGGTGTTTTTGTTCAAAGGAGCTCTTTCCTGTAATAATAGAACATGCAGCCAGGGACAAACATGAGAAGTTATTTTATGAAGAAACAAACTGAAACTTGCTTGTCAATCCAATGAGGTAAATATAAAATGGAGGCTATGATATTAACCTCAAAATAATAGAGGGGTCATAACGACGAATCAATTGGATTATTAACACGGGGAGAAAAATGAAAAGCCCTAAAGAATATCTCGGCCATGTTGGAGGGTGAGGATTAGCAGTCTGTCAGGAAGGGGTGATGTTGAAGGTGCACATAAAATATATTTTTTAAAGATTTTATTTATTTATTTTTTACAGAGAGGGGAAAGGAAGGAGAAAGGGAGAGAAACATGGATGTGTGGTTGCCTTTCATGCGCACCCTACAGGGGACCTGGCCCACAACCCAGGCATACGCCCTGACTTGGAATCAAACCCGCGACCCTTTGGTTTGCAGGCGGGTGCTTAATCCACTGAGCCACACCAGCCAGGGTTCAATATTTATATAGCACTTTATTTAGTAAAAGGCGAAAGATTTATATGATCTGAAGAGAAACCAGAGTATGTATACAGCACTTTATTTAAAACTGAGTAAACATCAACTGTTTATATAAAAGCCCAGTAGGTGCTGGCAAATATTATTAACTACCAATAATATTCACTTTCTTATTAATAGCATGTGTCAGGTTTACTCAGAAACTAAGTAGAATGATGTTGGTAGTTTACACGGTGTTAGATATTTCTGATGGAGATGATTAACAAGTAGTAGAAACTATGGGGAAGGGAGGCAGGTGTTAGTAAGAAAAATAAGAATTGACCAAAGGGGAGTGCTGATGACTTCTGTCAAGAATATATACCTCTCCCTTTGTTGGGGACATTTTCAAAACCCAGTCTATACCACTACCATTTTCTTACTTCTCTGTTGTAATCTGGCTACTTGATTTACTCCGGTTAGCTATTTTTATCCATTGTCAAAATATTCTAGGCTATCCTTAATAGTAATGGTCAGGTGAGGCTGAACTGTATTGCAGTTTGATGTTTTGTTTTCTGAATTCTGCTGCCGCTGATCTAAGAGTCCCAGGTTCAGAGAATGGGACAAAGAGCAGTGGGTCCAATAATGTGAGGAACTCATCAGAGTTTACAGGTTTTCAGAATGAAAGGGAAAAATTTAAAGCTGAAGTCTTCAAGGAACTATCGTTATAAAAAAGCTGCTACAAATAAAGCATTCTAAAAAACCATGGAAGAATTTCAGGAGCTTTTACAATAGCAGAGGTCCATCATGATTCATCCTTAGATCCTTTCCTGTGCTCTCCAGTCAAAATGTCCCTGCAAATTACAACTCAAAGGTCTTTATGGTTCAAAGGCAAACATAGAGGGTAACAATAAAGACAAGAGGATAGGAATGTCTTCAGAACAAAATTAACATTCTTTGCTTTTAAGGCCTCCATGTATTTTAAAAACAGGTATGTTAGGGAGGAGTCAAGTCATTACCCAATAACCTGTCCTCAAAGTAAGTTTCTAGCCTCAGTGAGGTTTAAAATCCATAGGAGTTCAGAAATTTTATGCTGGCTTTTATAGTAAGATAATAGAATAGTAAATGTTAAGAACATGTTTATGGGTTCAGATGCATATTGCTTGAATTATAATCAATTATTCACTGTGGTAGATAAGAAAACAAATCAAGTGAAAAGAACTAAGTATTACCAGCCCAGTACGTATCAGTCGCTATGACAGTTTTATGTGACACACAACAGGCCTATGAAGGAAGCACTAAATGGAGATATAATCAGTGGCATTTTAAACTTTAAAATTTAAATGGAGATAAAAACTTATTTGTAAAATATAGATCAGTGTTTGTTTTAAACTGTTTATGAGGCCGCAGCTAACTTTATGAGAGAATTAAATGGAGACTTCATGTCAGAGGTAGAATGGAGACATTTATTCATTCAACAAGTATTTATTGAGGGCCTTATGTGTGTTTGATGATGTCCTTAATAGCAAAAACAGAGCAAGGATCTTAGACAATGTCCTTGATGCCATTTCTGTAAAGGTGTCCACCTTCATAGCATTTATAAAAAGGTGATTCACTTGAAGTGGGGTAGAGAGGGCCTAAGTTTAAAGGGTAGTGTGGAATAAATGTAGATTTCAACAGCCATGATGCAGTGGAGTCAAAAGGAATCCTTCATTCAGGGTTCTGTTTTAATGAAATGTCCCAATTTATCTACCTTTCATGAAGAAACCCTGTTGTCTATATGAACGTTGCACTGAAATTCTGCATTAGCATTCATATAATACCAGGAACAATAAATCCTCTAATGCTCCTACTGCTAATACGCTACATGTAACTGATCTACAAGCTGCTTATCATCTCACTTGAAATAACCATTTTCTTGTAATTGATCACATTATTGAGGGCCTAGAAATACCACTTTTTAAAGTCATAAAATATTCAAAATCAAAGTGTAACATGATGAAGTAGGATAAAAATACTATTAGGTAAGCCAGAGTTCTAGTCAAGACTTTGAGGCTCACTGTCTCTTTAGGACTTGTGCAGTCATTAACCATTGTTTCTCAGTTTTCTTTGATATAAAATGATGATAGTATTACCCACTTTGCCTTCTTCCCAGGGTTAGTATAGATATCAATGGGTCTATATAGGAATAGTCTTAGAAAAGGAAACAGAACAGAAACAAAATCACCCAAAGCAATGTGTGATAATTCACATTATTACATGGCTCACATCTTCCTGAAGTGTACAGATATTATACAATCTCTAGTTTGCCACTCCCCCACAATATAAGATGACATCCACTCTACTCCTTTAGAAAGGTAGATGGTGCTACATTCATTTCAGACTCCACTGCATCGTGTTTGTGAGGATGCGAGCTGTAGCTGACAGGCAGTAGGAGGCCTTTCAGTCACTTCTGATATAAGGTGATAAAGTGCAACAGTGTATGGCTGTGTCATCTTAAAAATATTAATGACCCCAGTTGGACAGAGTAACTTCAGAAGGTTTTTATAAGCAAACTTCAGGGCTAGAGAGATAGCCTCTAAAATGTAGAAGAAAGCAGAAAAGGCAGAGAAACCAAAGAAAGAATTTTAGGGATGGAAGGAACTATGCACACGTACCTGTCCAATTTCTTAATATTAAACTTGGGGAAACGGGCACCACAAAGGAATTGAACCACTTGTACAAGTTGATTCTCCTAATTATCCAAATGTAAACCAGAACTCATTTTTGCTAAATTCCATCCACTGCTCTTGCCATTGTCCCCAGTTTACATGTTATTGAGACTGATTATTGAAAGAAAAGTTGTTTCATTTTTCTTTCTGCTCATATTTAAATCCTTATTATATTTGGGTCAATTTTCCTTCCCCTCACAGTTTGAATCTGCACACTTTGTAATCCTGTAAATTTGGTGTCATTTGGCATTTCTATTAATATGCCATTTACTCCCCCATTCCGGATCTTTAATAAAAATGTTAAATAAGACCAGACCTAGCATTTGTTAGTTTCTGTTTATAAGGCTTTCCTCAATTCTAATATGACTGATTTTCTTGTCATCTAAGCTCATTTAAAACAAATTTGCAAGTAAAATATCATCAGACATAGTATCAGATGTGTTGCTAATGCCTAAATAGATCACATTTTCTCTTCTATCCATTAATTTTGAGAATTTATCAAAGGAAGGAGCCCAGCTTGTCTTCCATGAATTTTCATTTATAAGCCCCATGCTGCTCTAGATCTGTAAGACTCTTTCTTTTAGTTGTTCTGAATTTTTCACCTAGTTTATAATTCCATCCATTTTTATATGTAGAGTTTCCCACTCCACAACACACACAAAAGCTTGGAGGTTGGGGTGGAAGTAACACCGAAGAGGCATGTGAAATACCTAAATAAAATATCAGACATCAAATGGCTTGGCCTCCTTTATCAAGTGGAGTGCTAGCTCTTGGTTGTACTTGGTCTTTCAAGGTGATAATCAATCCATTATTATAGATTAAGAGGAACCGTAGACTAAATAAATATTTATAAATCACATCTCCTGTAAATATGTATTAGTAATTATCTTCCAGACTGCATTCTCTCTGTGTCACTGCTTCTGGATTTAGATCCTTATTCTTAGTTCAACTTTTCCGACAATTTCAAACCGATGTTTTCCAGAATTATCTTGATTCTCTGATCACACCTCCATGATGTCAACAAAAAACACTGGTCATTTATGTTCATTATTTCTCATTTTCTACAGACAAATGTTTAAACTCCTTAACAAGGCAAAAGAAGGCCCTTTATAATATGCCTCAAGCTCTCTCTCCTGAACACCAAATTCCTCATTCTTTTCTAAGTCTGCAGGTCTCTACCACTGGAGGCCTCAGATGCTACACAGTATCTTGATCATTTCACTCCCACTTACTCCTCTCACTGTGTTGCAAGTGTTCCTAACAGAACTCTGAGCTCCTTTAGAACAGACGCTATTCCTCCCTATCATCCTTGTTCTGTTTGCCAACACAGAGCGAGCATTAAACTTTCATTGGATTATTATGTAAACGCTTTAAAAAATTTTGAACACAGAAGTAGAGTGCATTTACAAAATGGACACCTCGATACTGACACATTTGAGTCTTGTAGGTTATTTTCACATTTACTATCCCAAGACACACCAAGTCTTTTCCATAAACACAATGCCACTTTTACTTTGAATAGTGAAAATACTCTTATGTAGCTTACAAAATCAAGACCAAAATTTTTCTGAGAGAAATCCTCTAGAACTTCTAATCATCATTTTATTGGTAACGATGCCAGGATGCTTTAGTCTTCTTAAGTTTGAATTTGATATTGCAATTTCCCTAATGAGGATCTAGCATAATTTTCAAAGTTGTAGCTTTCCCTGGCACATTAGTGATCATTACCAAGTTTCCAGAATAGTGTATTCCCTTCTTGTTCTACAGCCTCCCTTTGCTAGGATCTTAAATTGAGTTGTGTGATCTTGTTTACCTGTCCAATTCTTCTTGGCTCTAATATCTTGCAGAAACATGAGACCTTCGGCCCGCAGGATCAGTCTTACCTAGTGTGTAAGTTATTTCTGAGCATGCCTTGTCCGTCTGGCTGTTGCTGTCTGACATGGCTTGTGTGGTTCACACTTATTAGGGCTCAGGTGAACATTCTTGATCTCTCCACCCCAATGAATCTACCAAGCTACAGGTAGTTCATGTTCATGACATGTTCTTGTCTGGAACCTGAGTAAAATCATAAGCCAATTTGCAGTTTTCTCCTCTTGGGTGGTAATACTATAGACAATGTTTGCACCACCTCTCCCTCCAAATTCATACACTGAAACCTAGTTGTTAAAGGGATGGCATTTGGAGATAGGGATTTTTGGAGGTAATTGGGTCATGAGGGTGGAGTCCTCATGAATAGGTTTAGTGGCCTTATATAATGGACCCCAAAGAGCTCTCTGGTCCCTTCCACTATGTGAGGACACAGGGAGAAGAAAGCTATCTATGAACCAGACTGTCAACAGACACCAAATCTGTCACCTTGATCTTCAACTTCCTAATCTTCTGAACTTTGAGAAATAAATTTCTGCTGCTTTTAAGTCACATGGTCTATGGTATTCTGTTATAGAAGCCCAAACTGACTAATAGGGGTAGGAAACTCTTTTTATATTTCCACTCACCGAATGGGGTCTGTTCCAAACAAGGCAGACCCTCTCCAACTGCCTAATACTAACATAATGCCTTACATTTGCTAGTGCTATAGAGTTCATAACTCTCTGTATACCATATATACCATTCGAGTCAGTCCACACAACTCAGTGAGGAAGGCAGAATATCAAAGAATCACCCAGTTTCTCAGTTATTTTTTAACTCAGTGAGGAATTTTCTTTGAATTTAGTACATTACTGGTAAGTTTTAGAATTATTTTACTGCCAAAGCCTGATAACCAGTGTACTCCAGGTGCTCTAGTCAGATGCCTGGAAGTCATTCTTGACTTTTTCCTTTCTCTGTACATCCAATTAGTCACTAGGTCATCAATTCTTTCATTTCTTTCCTATCTGTCCATTTTTCCCCATTCTGATCCAAACCACCCTTACATCTCCCTTAGACTCTTCAAAATATCCCTCATCTCAGTCCTCCTTCACACCCAGTCTGCTCTAACTCTTTCTGGACATTATTGCCAGAATAATTATTCTGAAATTCAATCTGATTATGGATCAAACATAAACTTCTTACAAGGTATTGTTAGAGTCTTCTTTCTATTTCACTTCTGCAACATGGCTTGAAACAACCTCCCTTTCTCTTCTTTTAATTTTATTTCAGTCTTTCCAAAATTTTTCCAGTCCCTCAGTAGTGTCTGTTTTCTCTCATTACTGAATCTTCATGCATTCTTTCCCCTTTACCTGAAACATGCCTTTCTACTTTCCTCCTCTTCTCAATAAGTACTTACTTCTTGCTTTCTAGATATGACCTTAAAGAGTCCCTTTCCCATGAAGCCTTCTCTCGCCTTCCGAATAGTTTCATTCACCACAGTAGAGTGCACCATTTGGCATTTCATTGTACTCATCATTGAATGGTTTATTCCCTACTACATTATATATTCTGGGAAAACAAAGACCCATTTTGTTGTTGTTGTTGTTTTAGTCACCATTTGCTCCCCAGTCTCCAGCATACAGTTGGTGTTTCCTAAATAGTGGTTGATATTAAAGGATTTCTGTTTTGATCTCCTTGGACCTCAGTTTCCCCCACTGCTCATGGCTAACCCTCTGCTCTAACTTTTTGTGTCTCCCGTCATCTCCATTCTAGCCTCAAAGAAAGCTTAGTCATTCTCTTTCCTGTCCCATAAAAGGGGAGAATAATTTGGACAAAATGGTCATAAAAAGCCTCTAATGTTTTATCCTCGCAAGAATGATAGGCCAATTTCTGGCTAGATGTGACTCATTCTACAATGTTGCTTATCTGCCTTTATCTAAATGCTGTAGAAATAGCTATAAATTACCCTGTCAAATCTAAATGCAAAAATTTTCACTCTATCTGCCTGTACTTTTTACTCCTTAAGTATTTTTTTTCTAAGCTCATAAGGGAAAAAATTGAATGACTTCTCAGGATTCTATTTTTATTGTCCATGGGTACCCTTCTCTTTCTGTATCATTGTTATCAACAAATCTGCTATCAAATGGAATGTTAAGGTGGGTTAATTATTTGACAAAGAAACATAAAGCGATTTTAAGTTATGAATTACATTTAAAGGTAAAATGCCCTTTAACCACATTGCATAGTTCTTAAAACATAATATTTGAATATGAAGTAAAAATGAAATTACTCAATAGAGACCTAATTCTCACGGGTTTTGTCATGACTCTCTTTGTAATAGTCCCATGTTTGCTGATTCTGACTCAGGTCCTTTGAGCTGAAGTTTCAGCCACTTGTTTTACTTCTATAGGCATAATATTCTGATAAGTCTAGTGTAAAGTTGACATTGAAAATCCCCTTAGCTATCATTTGTGAGTAGAATCTTTGTTTTCTTTTTTCAACTTGGACTAGAAATACGGGAAATCATTTTTAAGAAAATAGATCTTTGAAGAATGATCTATTGTGGATCCACCAGGGCAGGCTTTTTAATGGTGTTGTATACCTGTAGGCATGGCCTAGCATAAACCTGGAAAATCCTTCAAGAGGTATGGAATGCTGTCACTGCAGCCCTGTCACTAGTAGAATTATGCTTAGAAGAGCCAACGCTTAGAAGTATCACACAGGTTACCTAACTGAACCCTCTCGGCCTCCTTACAGAGGTGTTCGACCTTTAACTAGTGGTTCTCAACCTTGCTGCACATGGGAATCATATAGAGAAATTTAAAAATATAAATGCTTGTTTCCTAATTCTGGGGGTTATGATTTAATTGCTTGTGGGTAAGGCCTGGGCAGTTGGGCTTTTGAAACTCCCCAGGAGATTCAAGGGGACAGTCAAGGTTGAAACACATTGTTTCAACTTCATTAATTTAGAGCTGGAGTCAGTGATGTCTGCCAAGGGCAGGCTTATTCCCAAACACCCAGGGTCAATCACAAGCAGGGCAGGGAATACATTAGAAGTCATAGTTTACCAGCTGTGATAGCCTAAAAGAAGCTTTGTTGTTTCTGGGTCTAAATGTTTATGTCCCCCAGAAGTTCATGTGCTCTAACCTAACTCCAAAGGTAATGGTATTAGGAGGTAGGGTCTTTGGAGGCGCTTAGGTCATGAGGGCTCTGGGATCAGTGCTCTTACATAAGAGGTCTGAGAATCAGTACCAGGTTATTTCAGTGAATTAATGCATTTAGACCACTCTGTGCAGCATAAATGCACTCCCTAAAGGCTCATGTATAAAGATGCTTCACATGAATGGTAGTTTTATGTGAATACTTATAGTGTTATTTAAGTAAATGAATGTGTTTCCCCATACTGTGTTACCTGTAATACATTTTTAAATGCACACATATGAAAGATGTTTCTAACAATCCTATTTTAATATGTATATAAATCCATGTTATATCAATAAAATATATTTTGTACACTACGATATATGAACTTAACTATATAAAGTCACATGTATAAAATATTTTTCTAAGCACGATGAATTTCATGGAGTCTGGGTAATATTATTTCAGTGTATACGTATAAGAGTTTGAAGAATTGAGTAGGTACAGTGCTATTTCAGTGAATTAATGTATTTATCAAACTGCACTGCACTTGATACTCTTTGTAAAAAACATGTATAAATGGTTTTAAAAATGATATATATTTGAAGAGGTACCATGTATTCTTTGAAGAAATTTGTTCGCTGCACTATGATGCCTGGAATAAACTCTGCAAACTCACATAAATAAAAGTGTTTAATTTTTTTTTAAGGCCTGAGGGATCTCTTTTGCATCCTTCTGCCATGTGAAGATAATAAGATGCTTGCATTTCCATGTATCTCATACCATCTTCTCCTTTCACTCACCATGCATCAGCCCCACTGCTTTCTGTTTTATAGAAAGTGCACTTTATCACTTAATTACGTATGATTTTCTTTGCTGGGAGTATTGGTTCATTCATGTCCTTTGAATACTATTTCAGATGTTATATCATCAAAGCAGTCTTCTGTCAGTTGACCTTACCCAGTTATACTTTATCTCACCACTTTACTTGAGTTTTTAGCATAATAAATAATGTGATTTTTAAAATTTACTATTTTTGTATGTCTCTCCTATTATACTTTAAGGTTTATGAGGACAGATTCTTGACTGTACTGTTCATCACTTATCCCAGCTCCGAGCCTGACACATAATGGAAACAATAAAATGTTGGATTAATTGAGAGATTAATTTGTTAAATGAATGAACGAAAAGTGGAATAAATAGACTGGTTTCAAAAATTCCTAAAGTATCTGAATCATAGCCTCTTCCACTCTTCCAACTCTGCCCTAAACATGTCTGTGTCTACATTTTAATCTCTCCAACTATTCATCCATTCTCCATCCATCCACTCATTTTTTTTATTTTACAATTACAGTTGGCATACAATATTATAATAGTTTCAGGTGTATTGTAGTGACTGGACACTTACCTAACTTATAAAGTGATCATCTTGATAAATCTAGTACCCATCTGACACTAGTTATAATTAACAATATTATTGACTATATTCCCTATACTGTACTTTACATCCCCATGACATCCTTTTTTTTTTTTAATCTACAGATCAGATGTAGCATCAGGTACTAAAAATAATTAATTAGTTGATTAATTAATTTACACACTCTTCCTTAGTGTCCACAGCAGGTTGGATTGGTTCCAGGACTCCCTTGGGACACCAGAATTCATGGATGCTCATGCCCCTTATATAAAATGGTACATCTCCGCCACATTTGCAGAATTCCAACAGATGATTTGAAATACTGTTTTTGATCTGAGGTTGGTTAAATTCACAGATGCAAAACTCAGGAGCACAGAGGGTCAACTGTGTGTGTGTGTGCATGTGTGTGTAGTTTTCAGAAGCACCTCTGTATCTCATTGCTAGTCAGAATCCATGGCCAAAGATAACCACTCTTCTGACATTCGCTTAACCATGTATTAGTTTTTCCTGTATTTAAATTTTATGAAAATTTAATCATACTGAATATATTTTTTTGCTTCACTTCATTATTCAAATTTATGTTTGTGACACTCATTTGTATTGAATTTAAAAATATTTTGTTTATTCATTTTATTGCCTTTTTGCAAGTAATATATAAATCTACTATAACTTAATTATCTATTCCAATACTGATGGTCTTAGGCTTCTTCAATATTTGACTATTTGGAATATTGTTGCTATAATCACATTTGTTCATGCTTTCGGCATCTGTATGCATTTGCACTGGACAGAGCTATACCTAAGAGTATAACTGTTGATCAGCTTTAATAAATAATGTCAAATAATTTTCCAAATTTACTGCACCATTTTACACTATATGAGGCAAGTGATTTACAATTGCTCTACATCTTTATACCTCTTGGTAATGTTAATATAAATATTTTTAAAATTTTATATTTTATTGCATTTTATACTTTTATACTATATATAGATATTGAATATTCATACTAAATAAATTTTATTTTATTATTTATTTACAAATATTAAACATATACAAATAAATCAAGTTTATTTTATTATTAAATGTAACAGTTAACATATTACAAATTTTAAATATTCTGATATGTATTAGTATCTTGTCTTTGTTTAATTTGTAGTTCTTTTATTCCTACAGTCAAATACTTTAAAAATAACTATATGGAATTAATATTACAGTCTATAAAACAGTTTCACTTTTGGGGAAGAAGGTTGGCTTTATTTCCAATATGCTTTAATAAAACACACTGAATTACTTTACTTCAAAGTATAAGTGCCACTTTGCCTAGTTCCATAAATAGAATTTTAATGGAAAGGTTAGGTCAAGTTGAGATAAATTACATTTGACACACTATGCATTTAGTACAATGTGGATTTAAAAACCATTGGGCAGAAGTTATATCTTCAGTGTCTTCTCTAGTAGTAAGGTACATTGTCAACAACCTCAAATGATAATAATAATAATTTGAATGCACTTACAGTTGTATCAAAACTCAGAGATCTTTTACTCCTTTTTCAGCTGTCAGATTGAATAAAATGCAGATGAACGTAAAGCTCTGCCATTCTTTTCTACATTTTTAAAAGGCATTTCATGAATAAAAATATTCAGTTTTTCAATTTCCTTTTTTTAATGGCATGAGCTACATGAACTAAAGAATTAATATTAACATTATTTTCAAATATTTTAGGAAGATAAAATATATACTGTGTAAGAGCCTTATCTTGGCCATATATTTCATGTTGATAATTCTGTCAGCTTCTAGCCAGGTATTCTGCCACTGAGTATGAAAGGACACCAGCCTTGAATGTCACAAACGCCTCCAAATGCAGTCCTCACTGTTAGTTATTCACACGGTACACTGGTCTTTCAACATTTTAAGAAAACTTTGAAAGTCTCTGTTTTTCATGAAGACCACATTGTAACGAATTATAGACATTAATTCTCAGTGGAAAAAATGGATTTCATGTTCTCTAAATTTTTTAACATTGATTTTCAGTTTAATATCAATATTTTTATAACAATATTTAATATTCTTCAAACTTACAGATTTTAATTTCCTGTAGTTGCATTTAATTTTTTCTGCATTGTTGTACTGAAAATATCTTTCAAATTATTATTGTTTTAACAGCAGGCATTCTTTTATACATTTTTTTTTAACTTCTCTCAAACCCTGAGTTGTAGTCTCTTACTTCTGGTTGTGAGGACTTTGTCCTGAGATCTGCACCACCCTGGTGTTATTTCCATGGTTATGCTTCCTCACATGGCCACAGAGCCTTTGCACATGTAATCAATATGACTAATCAACTGGTTTTAACATAGAGATATTATCCTGGATCGTCTGGGTAAGCACAATGTAATCATACAAGCCCTTAAATAGTAAAGGAGGAAGGCAGAAGGAGAAGTCATAGAGATTATGAGAAAGACTCAACACCACATTGCTGGATTGAAGATGGTGAGAGCCATGTGGAAAGCATAAGGAGGACTGAATTCTGCCTATTAGTAGAATTACTTGACTTTGGAAGAGGACTCTGAGCCCTGGATGAGAACTGTAACCTGGACAACACCTTGATTTCAGCTTTGTGGGACCCTGAGCCAAGAACCTAGCTGTGTTGTGCTGGACTTTTGACATATAGGACCGTGAAATAATAAATAGGAGTCTTCTTAAGACATAAAAGTTTTGGTAATGAAAATAGGAAATTAATACATGTGGAAATGGTGGACATGCCTACACTGTAGTCAAATCCTTGAAGGTAGCACAGACTTTGAATATAGAATCTGTATCTTGCAAGCTGGTTGAATCTCTTATGATTCCTGGCATCATCTGCATGGTCCTCTTTGAACTTATCCTAGGGACATCTTGACCCCCTACTGGTAGTTAATCCGAATCACATGCTATATAGTACATGCATATGCACCACTAATTTATACCTTTTCTGAGTTTTTTTCCCCATAGTATCACATCGGATCAACTGGTATCAATAGGAAGCAGTTTACACAATAGACAGTACCCATCTTCTAACGGTAATGCTTGGTTTTTTAGGAAAACTTTTTAAGGTATAAAAGAACAATACTATGACACATAAATCTACTGAGAATTTAGATCATGGTAACTGCTGTCAGCCAACTAGTTTATATTCAACATCATTAATCTCTTGGACATGACAAATCTTGGTAGCAGAAGAGAATTAGTTCCAGATAATACACTTTTGAAGAAAAGAATAATCCTTCCTATGAAGTACTTTAATGATTCTCCTTGTCAGATTTAAGATTTTATTATTAACATTAGAAAATGTAAGCCCCAAAAGATACAGCTGCAAATCAATTTCACTGTTTCTTCATAATGAGACCCTAATTGAACTCAATTTCTGATATAGTTATGAATTTCCTTCCATACTTAATTTTAATGACATGTATAGGAGGATTTAGGGATGGAGCATAAAGAAATTTATTTTAAGTCTATTTTTATGTAGTTTAATACATGAACTATAAATCATCACCACATTAACATGACAATACGCAGTGCATTTATGTTTCTTTATAGGCTAGAGCATGATTATTTTGTTAAATTAGTGTTTCTCTTGTCTCATTAAAAACAGACGATAAGTAAAAATAACTCCAAATGCTAATGTTCATTATGTAAAAATCTATGGTAGAAGATTTATATTTGATGCTTTTAATGTCTAATAAAGAAATGTTGCTGTTTGTTCTTAAAATTGATTATTTGATTGGCATATTAACAATTATGAATTACAAATATAGGGGCCTATTCAAAAGTCCAGAACTTGGTCTATTACATCTAACATGCAAAAAATAAAACATTTCCTTGAAGAATGGCTACATGTTGATATATGTGTGCTTAAAATTAATTAATATCTTTAATTACATTAGAATGTTCTGCCAATATTGAAACTTTGAATATCATCAGAGCAATGGAGTCTTGCATATCTGAGGATCATATCGGTGGTTCACTCTTTCTAATATACATCTACCTTGCTCTAATTCACTATAGTTTTTTTTTAAATCAATTAACTTGTGTAGTTGGGATACAACATCTTTTTTTTAATGTAACATGATTTAGTGGATATGGGACAGACACTACTGTCAGATGAACCTGTTTTGTTACATACCCTAAAGCCTGCTGTCAACCTTTAAAAGTAACTTCTTGAACATCACTTTCTTCATCTGAAAATGAGAAAGTATTCCCACCTTGAAGGATTGTGAAGATAATTTGAGATAGTTTATGCAAACCAAATCATGCAATGTTTGGTACTTAGAGCACATATGGAATTCAGCAAATACAGCCAATGTGGTAATGTGGTGATAAAGATGAAGATGAAGGCGGTGGTGAAGACTATGATGATAATGATACATCAAGACCTTTCCTTTGCTCTAATCCACATCCCTTTTCAGAATGTCACTTGTTCATTACACAATTTGAAAGTGGAAGCACTTCATAAGAATTGAATTCATGTCAGGCATTGTGTTAGGCATCAGACATAAGAAATCTAATAAAACATCACCTTTGCTAAGAAGAAATACTGCTACTTTCCCATATACATTTTTTCAAATTCATATGAGGTCTATAGATTTCCAAGCTTTGTTTTATATTTTTACATTGTAATTGTTATCTTATTTCAAAATTACATATTTTATAATCTTAATTGAAATATCAGCTCTAATTTATTTTACTTTGAATTATCAGAACCAATATCATTTTGTTACTTAAAAATCCTTCATGTGCATGGCTACTAGACAAATAGTTAATGATTGAAAAAACAAATGATTAATGAAAATAAATTAATGACTTCAGATGGATTAATGGAATTTTATACCCATTATCTTCTTCCCCATATTAAATACCCAAGCTCCTTACCATTCTTTTATTATATTTTAGCACTTCCACCTATTCTCTCCACTCACTCCACTCAGTGTTGATTTCTATTTTTTCTGTGTAATTCATTCAACAAATACTTACACAGAATTGAAAGCTACAGTAGTAAACCAAGTTTTCTGCCTCACCAAAATCACTGACAGAAAGAAGGATTATTAAACAAAAATTTACACACATACTTTACAGTTATGCAAAGGCCACAGGTGTTCTCTTCTCAGGAGCTCAAAACTGAGCCTCAGCACAAGATGACTGGGAGAGATCTGAATTGCTCTAAACAAAGAAGGATTCTCCCTATATTATTCTACTTTAGACTCAAAATGATGGTCAATCTGTAAATGGACTTTTCTACCTAAAAAGGGTTAGAAGAAGAGAAGGGAAACAATATTGAGCTTCTATTCTTATAGCGGGTAATTTGTTAAACCTTAACTTCATTTAGAAATGTCCAAAATGTGGAATTCAGGCAAAATAGAGGAAAGCACACCCTTTGAACATTATTTAATAAGTCTAACCAATTTTACTTAATTTTCTATGACAGCAGTTCTCAAACTTTTTAGTCTCGGGGCCTTTTTACACTCTTAAAATCGTTGTCAATCCAAAGAAGGGTTTGTGCTATAGCTGTTTCACATATATTGATTTTACCATCCTAGAATCTAAACTGATCATTTTAAATGCTTATTTATTAATTTTAGCATAAATATAATACACTCATTACATGCTAATCTATTTCACATATTTTTATAAAGAAAGAACATTTTCTAAAACAAATGTAAAATTTTTGAAAACCGTAACACTAGCTTACATTTTTACAAACCTCATCAATGTCTGGTTGAAGAAAAGACAGCCAGAGTCTCATTTTATTTCTAGATTAAATCTGTTACAATATAATACATCATATAGTCTCTGGAAAATTCTATTTATGAATGAATGGAAGTAAAAAAAACAAATAAAAACTCAGTATTATTATGAAAATAATTTTGATTTTGAGACCTTCTGAAAGGCCATGAGGGCTTCCAGAGATCCAGGGATCACTCTTAGAAGCACAACTCTAAGATAATATATCTGCATCTGACTTCACTATTGGAGCTCAGACGCTGTGGAGCTACATATTAGCTTGCAGATTTATGTCAGTTAGTAAAGGTCACCCAAAGGGCACAATTTTTTGGTCCTAGGAAACAATAATCATTTTTGTATCTAACCTAAAATCTTAGTCTAACATTCTTTATTTAAATAAATTCATGTAAATACACAGTTCTTCAACTGGTCTTGGTACTAGTTTTATCATCTTTCAAGTTTCCCTATTAATGACAATAAATTCTTAACATATTTTCATTCTGTATTTGTATAAAAGTCTGTTTTTAACTATTTTAAAATTATATTTTGACAATATCCTTTACCTCAGTTAACCTCCTCAATAACCTATAACATTATTATGTCCATTTACAAAGACAGATATTGAGGTTCGGGAATTGTGAGTGAATTCTCTGACATCGGAGAGCTCAGTAATGTTTGCCGCACTGAATCCTCAGGTCTGGTTCTGGTGCCATCTTCCTGGACTTTCTTTTCTGGATTCATGACAATCTCCTGATCTGTATAATTTTTTCTAACTCATAGGCTAAGATATAGGAAGGGAAATATTGTAAACATTCCTTCCACATCAGTGTATCTACAGGGGGATCCCTGCAAATACATTTCATCAAGCACTTTGTGATTTTGGGGCAAAGTGAAAAAAAAATACATTGTGTGTGTTTGATGGAGGTTCTCAGAATCAGTCTTTTCCTTTTCAGGAAACACTTATTGTGGTTTTTTAATATAAAACTATCTATCCCCCATAAAAAATGAAAAGAAGAGGTGACAAAGTATTAAACTAACACATTTAAACATGCCTGAGGCTGGAATCTGGACTAAATAGATTTAGCAAACCTTGATGAAACATGAGAAAATCAAATGTAGAAAGGAAAAGAAAAGGTCTTGGCATCTGTTATCTTTTCTAGGGGCCTTAGGCCTGAATTAATACTGACTGTTATGAATTAAATTTGGCAATGAGCTGGAGTCATACAGACTCTTTTTCATTTTATTTTATTTTACTTTTATTTTATTTTTAGTATTATTATTATCAGGGGAACTAGAAGAAATAGGAATGTTTTTCTGTGGTAAAGAATCCTGAGAGAGCAAAGACCTGACAATTTAAAAATGATTGAGTCATTTTTGTGTAAATGCTCTCATCTTTTATAGGAGCAAGTACAAAATGAAGTTTCTGAGTACCAGAAACCTCTTGTTTTTATTGCTTGTTATGTAATGGAAGAAGACAGCGTTATATAGACAAAAGGGAATTGTTGAGAAGAGGCACTGGTGACATTTTGTAGTAAAGAATATTAACTTGTGTCTGGAACTGTTTCCCAACCTGGCTGGGCATTTTTACAAATACAACTTTTGGAGACTTGTCCTTATTTACTGATTAGAATCTCCTGGGGATAAGACTAAGAACATATATTAAAATCAAAAGAAAAGTATAGAGTCCACATAAATAATGAACCAAATCAAAAACAACCAAGCAACCAACCAAATAAATGCAAAGCATGACAACCACAAAAACAAACTTGCCGAGCCTTATAATAAACCAAGTATGGTTTTCAAAGAAGCATGACATCTGTGCCCTGGCAGAACTCTGAGGCCAAGTGCAAGATATGCTCTACTAAGTACCAGGGCTTGTAAATGAATACAAATATACCAGTAAATAAATCCAAAGGTATTTAAGACTATTTTTGTAATAATGCCGTTTTCGCTTACTTGCACTTGGAAAAACCCTATCAGAAGAGAAAGGGCTAGAGTCACATCAGGAGGTACAATAAGCACACATATATTGCAGCCTGGCTTATGTGCACCATGACCTGTGTCTGGGACCCTCCATGGAATAGGTTCTAACATGTAAACATCGTAAGGTTTTGTTGTTACTCCTGATTTTTATGAAATAGTATTTAAACAGTGTGTGTGATCTTTTTTCCAAATTGTAAGATTTATTTTAAATCTTTTATTTCTTTGGAAGTTATGGAAAACTGCAGAAGCATGAACAAGAGATGGGATCACATCTAACATTAGCTATATCAGCTCAGAAAAAGTTACAAGCTATCAGAATACTAGTTTCTTTAATTGCAAAATAGGATTGGTGTAAGGGTTAAGAAAGACCATATAATAAAATACCTAGAACAGTGTCAGTTTTAAGTATTAAAAAGTGATAGGTATTAGTTGGTGCTACTTACACAGTTCAGTGTTCATATCACATACCTAAAAAGGAATCACTTATTTATTAAGCTATTTAGGTATTTTATTGGAATATACTTATATTCCAATATAATGCCTATATAATTTATAGTCCTATACATATGATTACATACGTAAATGTATATGTATATATGTGAGGTTTATCCGGAAGCAACTCCAGCCATTTTTAATAGAATGAGAATAGCTTGTGCAACATTGATGTACTTGGCAGCCAAGGAGAGTGGACTGCAATGCACATGTGTGAACAATGATGACTCCACTATACTACTCAGCGGAGGCAGTAGATGCCATTGAGTGTGCATGTGTACTGTGCGGCTGTCACATTGAAAATGACTGAGTGAGCAGAGCAGTGAAACTGCGTCAAATTGTGCATTAGGCTTGAACATTCCTCCATGAACTCAGATGACTTATAAGGCCACAACTAGGGGCAACTGGTGATTGATTGGCAGTTTCATCATGACAACGTGCCCACTCATGCATCATGTCTCATGCAGAGTTTTTTGGTGAAACATCAAATCACCCAGGTGACTCACCCCCATCTACAGCCCAGATTTGGCACCCTGTGACTTATATCTTTTCCGAAAATTAAAATCATCTTTGAAAGAGAAGAGATTTTAGACCATCGATGAGATGGAAAATATGACAGGGCAGCTGATGGAGATTGGGAGAACTGTGTGAGGTCCCAAGGTGCCTACTTTGAAGGGGACTGAGGTATCATTGTCCTGTGTACAATGTTTCATGTATCTTGTATCTTCTTCAATAAATGTCTCTTTTTCATATTATATGGCTGGATACCTTCTGGGCAACCTATATATGTGTCTATATTGCCAGTCTCACCAATTTATAGCTCTGGAAGCCTCTCCACACCCAGTGCCCAAAAGCAAACAGATGTCTGGCCAGACAATGAGCACTGTCACTCTCAGTGCTCACATTCGCACCTAGGCTCCCTCTTGGAGTCATGCATCTTTGCTGACACGCCATTGTTTGTATCCTGTGTAATTGAATTGTCTGTGTTGCAGAGCCATTAACATCCTCATTTGCTTTGTAACATTTTATTTTTAAATTTCCTAGTTTGACAATTACATACATGCAGCTCCTTTGCTAACCATAAGCTTAATATTTAGCAGTCTAACTAGTTAATTTTGATGTTATTCTTTCAATGGTTCCTCCACTGTGTATTAATTAAATATTCTGTGAATCTTTTATGTTCTATATTGTAGAAATAATGACATATTTGAATAAATATAAGAAAGTCCTCTTAACTGTGCCAGTCTAAAATCAAAGGGCTCACCACCCAGCTATCAGGAGAAGGGCTATTTCTTAGGAAAAAACCCAAATTAATCACGGTTCCATTTCCAGTTCTACCACTTCTTGGTGGTGTAACTTGAGAGCAATCACTTGGTCGCTTTGAGTTCTCATTTCTATATCTATTAAAATGAGTCTGGTTGTATGTGAAATTCAGGGCTTTTGTGAGCATATATGATTGTAGAAGTCAAAAAGTGAAACATGGTAGGTTAATTTTATCTCTCCTTTTAAAAGTATTTACAAATTATTGTTATAACTATTACCCCTAATATGTATGGATTACTTACTATGTATAAGGGAATCTGATAAACATTCTGAAAAATACTCTTATTTATTTATAATATCAAACTATTAAGAGTGTGAGAACTAAGACACAAATCATGTCAGGTTTATATTAAGCACTCAGGCTCTGGAACCAAGCTCTTTGAATTTGCATTCCAGATCTGCCTTTTAAAAGTCTAGAGCCCTTGGACAAGTTACATACCTCCTCTGTGATATGAATTCATCATTATAAATTGTTTCTCTCATAAGGTTGTTTAGGACATTTAATAAATTAATACAAAGTGGTAACACAATTGATTAGTACATAGCATATGCTCAACAGTGCTGGCTATTAGATTCATTACCTATGGTAATTATTATTCAACAGGAACAAGATAAAAATATCTAATGATCTTTAGATGATTCACTGTACCAAATTCCAGTATGAGCAACACAAGATATTGCAGGTACTGTATTGTCAGGCTGAAATGGTATAAAATGCATGGTAAATTAGTTAACAGCTCTAAAGACAGGGAGAGAGTCAGCATTTCTAGATTCAATTTCAAATCACAGCATTTTATGTGTTTTTAAGTACCCAGTCACACCTACTTCACGGAGGTAAACTCCCTTAGGGCAAGGGCTGTAGCTTTGACTTGGCTGCAAAGTGCAACAAAATCTTGATTGTTGGCAAGAGCTCATTCTCTTGAAATTGATGGGGTGGCTGAGGTAAGCCTTTAAGTAATTTAGATGGAGCATTTTAAAATCCATTTAGAAGCTATTTGGGGAAGTATGAGTCTGAAGTCAAAGTTGAAGCTGAAACGTCCTATGAGGCCTGCGGGCAGAGAACCTCAATCAATAAAGGCCATTACCCTAAATAAGTCCAGAACACCGTAGCCCAGCTGAGTATTTTAATCCCTGTCTGGCAAAGGAGTAAAGTCAGTAGCATGAAACAGAAAAATCCCAGGGTTTCAGAAGGCTGCAGAAGCAGCATAAGCCATAAAACTCTTCTGCCAAGAAGTCTTTCTGTACCTAGCAATTCCCTGCCTCACCTTTCCTTCCCCATCAGCCCTCCCTCCTTTTGTTCTGTCCTCATACTTATCCACAGCACCTCACGTTATTCTAGCCTAGTGACCTATCAAGACTCAACCAGAAAATTGCCTCCTCCATAAAAGCTCTCCCTTTGTTGGACCAGTGGGTCTCAAATGTCACTGCATATTAGAATCATCTGGAACAATTTTACATACCCAGCTTTCAGCCCTCAAGATTTGGATTCAATTTACTTAGAGTGGGGCCCTGACAATAGAGCTTTTCAAATAGGTTTCTAGTTGATGCGAATATGCAGCTAGACTTGGGTCCCACTTTGGATTGATAAATCTATTCTTCTCAAACCAGTTTTTCCTTATTATATTCTACTAGATTTAGGTAGTTCTTGTCATCTGTCTTTCAATCTACTGTACTGAATTTCATGAATTCAGGGTTTCTCCCATTCTTCTCCTTCTCCTTCTCCTTCTCCTTCTAGCATTGGTACTCAATAAACATGTCTTGCCCTGGCTGGTGTGGCTCAATGGATTGAGCACCAGCCTGTGAACCAAAGGGTGGCTGGTTCAATTCCTAGTGAGGGAACATGCCTGGGTTGTGGGCTAGGTCCCCAGCAGGAGGCGTGTGAGAGGCGACCACACATTGATGTTTCTCTCCCTCTCTTTCTCCCTCCCTTCCCCTCTGTCTAAAACATAAATAAATAAAATCGTTAAAAAAATTAAAATAAATATTTCTTGAATTAGAAATTCATTCATTTCTTCATTCTTTAGTTATTCATATCTTCTATTCCTATATTCTGGTGTCTATTGATTCATTCATTTATTTACTGATTCATCCATTTACCAATAATAAAGGTCTTATATTATTCAAACAATTCATATAAATTACTGAAAAAATAAATGCATTATTATTTATATTGATTGAAGTCTCGTACCACATTTTAGGAAAAATACTCAGAAGAAGATGTGCAAAGGAGAACATATCAAAACTGTATATCACTTATACACACATACAAATATATACATATCCAAATATGCATACCCCATTGCATACAAACATATTCATTTACATACATCAAGGTAAACCTTAGCAGTTAAGAGTGCAGACTCTTGAGACCTGCTACCTGGGTTGATCCCTAGCTCTACCTGGTACCATCTGTTCACTTAACTATCTGTCCTTTTGTTCCCTCATTTATAAAGTAGAGATTATAATACAACCTACCTCACATAGAGGTTTTAAGAATAGAATGTATTAATCAATGTAAAATAAGGAGAAGCATGATATAAAGGTCAGTTATCATTATTATTACCACCAGCTTCTCTTTCATATTTTGTGCTATTCCACATTTATGTATAGCCCTTCAGGGCTAGCCAAGTTAGGCTGGGACAGACTGACTGCTCTCAGATCTTACACATCACCATCGTGTCAAAGTGGGAACTCTAAATGATGAGCCTGTCATTTTTCCATAGTGAATTGCTTGCATATTTCCATGGAATATCTGCTGACTTAAAAAAAAAGAAATAAAGGAAGGTAAAAGAAAACAAATGTGTCTTGTCAACCTGAAGTCTTCCAACCATTTGAAATAATTGCTATAAATTAATATGCTGTCTTTTTCCAAAGAGCAGTTAACATCTGTGCTCCCAACAGATGTTCACCATGTCTGATGTAACTGTTCCTCAATTATCCACATATGCTTTATTCTATTTGTGAATTGTATACAGAAAGTTTTCACACATCTGTTTTTTGCAACTCCTTGATGGGCAGGGATCTACATAAAATTATTTTTTTGTAACAGAACAACAGTAAGAAAAGGTATTAAGGGAAAATACATATAACATTATGTATCATATAACTTTGTTATACAATGTAAAATATACATATTATATATTACATGTATATACTATCAGGATTCAGTAAGAAAATTTATTTATAAAGTATTATTTATATGATTAGAAATATTTATCTTACTTAATAGTCTGTTTTGAGATTTAAGAGTTTGTTCTTATGAAGCCTTCTTGACAATGAGTCTAAGATTTATTTCTTAAATACCAATAACATCTCAAATTTGATACTAATTTTCACTATACATCCCTTGAATTTTCTAGAAGATCATATGGCAGAAGCTGACTACTGACAAATTTCAATAATAAAAACTGTTTTTTCCTTAGTATAATCCTGATGCTCACTGGAAAATATTCAGTTACAATAAAATTTTTATGTACTGATTTTCTGCCTCTGGGCAGATGAAATCATTATTTGGGAAAGAAGATAATCCATTGGAAAAGAAGAATCTATTATTTCTTAATTTTTATGCTCTGACAGAAAATTCTTATGCTGAAATCTCAACATGAGCTTACTTTGTGACCCAGGATTAGTAAGCAAATTTCTCTCAGACACCTGGTTTTTATTATTAAAATATGATTATAACTCTAAAATCATTTTCTAGTTTTCTCTCCCTGTATCATCCATGTCTAGCTACTGCCTAGGACACAGCCATTACTCAATCAAGATTCACTTTAAAAACTGAAAAGGAATCCACCAAACAAATAATTTGCATTTTATTTGCTTCGATGATGGCCTTCAGTTAGGGTCAAGTTAAAAAATAGTTGTAAAGTGAACAACTATATGTCAATAAACTGGACAATCTGGAAGAAATAGATAATTTCCTAGAAACATGCAATCTCCCAACTGAATCAAGAAGAAACAGAAAATAAGAATAGACTGAATAATCAAACAGACCAAAACAGACTGGAACAGTAATCAAGCAACTTCCCACAAACAAAAGTACTGGACTGGATGGCATTACAGGGAATTTTACTAAACATTCAAAGAAGAACTAATGTCTATTGTTTTCAAATTATTCCAAAAAATTAAAGAGGAGGGAAGACTCCCAAGGTCATTCTATAAAGGTAGCATTATCCTAATTCCAAAACCAGATAAAATTACTACAGAGAAAGAAAACTGTAGGCCAATATCCCTGATGAACATAGGTGCTAAAACTCTCAACAAAATATTACTAAAGTAAATCCAGCAACATATTAAAAAGATCATACACCATGATCAAGTGGGACTTATTCCAGAGATGCAAGGTTGGTATAATACCTACAACTCAAATAATATGATACAGCAAATAAACAAAATGAAGAATAAAAATCAAATGATCATATCAATAGATGCAGAAAAAGCTTTTAACAAAAAACCAGCACCTATCTATGATAAAATCTCTCAGCTAAGTGGAAATAGATTGAAATATCGCAACGAAAGAAAGGCCAGACAGGCTAACACACAGCTAACATCAATAGGGAAAATTATAAGCATTTCCCCTAAGTTCATGAAGAAAGCAGGGATGTCCACTTTTACTACCCTTATTTAATATGATACTGGAAGTTCTAGTCACAGTAATCCAACAGGAAGAAGAAACCAAAACACCCAATTAAAAAGAAAAAAGTAAACTGTCATTATTTGCAGATGACATGATATTGTACATACAGAGCACTAAAGATTACAGCAAAAAACTACTGGAATTGAAACAATCTTAATAAAGTGCCAGGATACAAAACAAATATTCAGAAATTGCTTGCATTTTATACATTAATAATGAACTATCACAAAGGGAAGCTAAGAAAACATCTCATTTACAGCTGCTTCAAAAAGAATAAAATACCTAGGGGTAAATTTAACCAAGCATGTAAAAGACCTGTACTTGGAAAATTTAAGACAGAAAAGAAAGAAACTGAAGAATATACAAATATGTTCTTCAATAAACCATGCTAATGGAAAGGAAGGATTAACATTTTAAAAATATCCTTACTACCCAAAGCAATTGATTGATTCAATGCAATTCCTATCAAAATGCCAATGACATATTTCACAGAACCAAAACAAATATTTCAAAAATGTATATGGGACAACAAAAGATCCCCCCAAACTATAGCAATCTTGAGAAAGAAGAACAAAGTTGGAAGATTCATGCCACCTGTTATCAAACTATACTACAAGGCTGTAGTAATGAAAACAGCAAAGTACTAGCATAAAAACAGACATACAAATCAATGGAACAGAATAGAGAGCCCAAAAATGCACCTTCACCAATATGATCAATTCATATTTGACAAATGAGGCAAGAATATACAATGGGATAAAGACAGTCTATTCAGTATATGGTGTTGGGAAAATTGGACAGATACATGCAAACAAAATTAAAGTAGCCTGCCATCTTAAAATGGATTAAAGAAAGACAAATGCCATAAAATTTCACTTATATGTGGAATCTAAGGAACAACATAAACTGACAAACAAAATAGAAACACAAGCACAGATACATGGAACAGCCTGACATCTCTCAGAGGGGAGGGTGCTGGGGAGCTGGATAAAAGAAGATGAAAGGATTAGGAGAAATTAAGCATATATATATATATATATATATATATATATATATATACACACACACACGCATATATATAAAGTTATAGATATAGGTGTAGATGTAGATACAGATATATCACATAGACAGAAACAAAAGTTTTGCATTAGCCAGAGAGAAAGGGGGGTAGGGGTTAGGTGGAGGTGGGTAAAGAGGGGAAAATGGGATGGAAAGAGACTTTGCTTTGCTTAGGATGGGTACACGATGCAGTGTGCAGATGATGTTTTGTTGAGTTGTACACTTGAAAACTATATGGTTTTGTGAACCAATGTCAACCCAATGAATTCATTAAGAAAGGACAAATGTAATACTTGATGCTATAAAAATCCAAGAAGAAAACATAGGCAATAAAATCTTATGTTTATCTTAATATTTTTTCTGATGTATTATTTCAAAAAAGGGAAACAAAAGAAATTAAAAAATGGCACTGTATTCAATTAAAACATTTTTGCACAACAAAGAAAACCATAAACAAAATGAAACGATAACCAACTGCATGGGAGAAATTATTCACCAATGATACATCTGATAAGGGGGTTAATATCCAAAGTCTATAAAGAACTCATACAACTCAAAACCAAAAAAACAAACAATACAATTAAAAAATGAGCAAGGGATCTAAATACACACTTTTCCAAGATAGTCAATAGACATACGAGAAGATGCTCAATATCATTAATCATCAGAGAAAGGCAAATTAAAACCACCGTGAGATGTCACTTTACACCTGTCCGAATGGCTATCATCAATAAATCAACAAACACCAAGTGTGGTGAGGATGTGGAAAAAAAGAAAAGAATTATCATGTATTTGTGGTAGGGATGCAGCACAACCACTGGGGAAAGCTTGGAGTTTCCTCGAGAACTTAAAAATAAACTGCATTATCACCCAGTGATTCCACTACTGGGTATATATCTGACGAAACCCCAAACACTGGTTTGGAAGAACATATACATCCCTATGTTCATTGCAGCATTATTTACAATAGCCAAGCTATGGAGCAACCTAAGTGCCCATCAATACACGAGTGGATAAAAATGTGGTGTTACATTTACACAATAGAATATTACTCAGCCATTAAAAAGAATGGACTCCTACCATTTGTGCCAGCATGAGTGGATCTAGAAGGTATTATGCTAAGCCAAGTAAGTGAGTCAGAGAAAGACAAATACCACATGATTTCAATATCAATATGAAGAATCTAAAGAACAATATAAATGAACAAATAAAACAGAAACAGGCTCATAGATACAGAGAACATACTAGGGGTTACCAGAGGGGAAGAGTGTTCGGATACTGGGTAAAAAAGACAAAGGGATTTAGAGGTACAGATTGGTAGTTATGAAATAGTCATTGGGATGTAAAGTAATCAACTGGGAAATATAGTCAATAACATGGTAATAATTAAGTGTGGTCCCAGTTCAGTACCAGAAATATCAGGGGAAACACTTTATAAAGTATATGTGACTGTCTTAACCACTATGCTATATCCCTAACACAAAATAATAATGAATGTAAACTGTAATTTAAAAAAAATTTTAACTATAGAAATGGTTGTAGAAAACTACAGAGTGGCATAGCATAAACCCCAGCGCCACCACCAGTATTCCATGCCATCTTTACCACCTACTACTCCACCACCCATACTGTGGACTCTGTGGGCTGCTGCTCTGTGATAATATGTGTAATGATTTCGTCATCAAGTTGAATTTGGGTTAGACAACTTCCCAACACTCCAAATAGCTAATGTAGTATGCAGCAGTTCTAGTTCAACGATGGTCTGCCTAACCACCCACTCATTCAGAATTTTTCTAATGCCTGTTATATTCTCGATCTGTGCCAGTATGGGGGAAATAGGAAAGTATAAAAAAGAATTAAACATAGTCTTCCTCACTAAAATATTTCATAATTTCATCTGCAAAAATAAACATGTCCATACTCTGAGATACTTAAGGGAAGAAATCTGTGATTTCGGTCAAAGAGATTATGTGGGGATTCAGAAGAAAGTGAGCCCTTTCAAAAGGACAAAAATAGAAGGACTTTACAAAAGTGTCATTTGTGGGCTAGATGACAAGTTATAATTAGGGAATAGACATCTATATTGAATAAATCCAATATTTTGATTAACATTGATTTTATGCCTTACTTGGTACCAGACATTACATTTGAACATTCTGATACAGAAAGCATCCATGCCTTCAAGGAATTTACGACATCAGGAAAAGTCAAGAAAAAAAATAGTTTAAACTAAGTACAATGACGCAGATATATCCACGGATGTCATGAAATTCCTAACTCAGCCTAAGTGTCCTCAGGAAATAATACCCAGAAGAAATGTCCTAAACTTAAACTTGAAGGAGAAAAAATATGGGGTAAATATTTGTGAAACAAGTAATTATGCAAAGACATAGAAGTTTTGAAGAAAAGTAAGGAAAGATTTAAGCATGTCTACCTGTCCAATAGCATAAAAGATTGTTTATTCAACTACCTACCAAAAAATTAGCATATAAAAGACATGTGATATTGAAGTTAGCAATATGGGCATGGTTTTGAATTTTGAATGTTAAGGAATAAGGAATGAGTAAAAGGCAGGGCAAGTTCACAGAGTGATTTTTATACCACATAAATTTTATTCTGAAGGGTCTTAGTAGTATTATTCACTATTCATAGAGCACTGTGTCTATTCAAATTCCCACAGTCAGAGATTAGATGAAGATGAAGATGAAGATCAGAAGTGGAGATGATATCAATGTCATTCTAGTCAATGCAAGCAAAGACACATAAACAGGAGCATGTGAATGTGTGAAGAGCAGAGTACCTCATCAGTCTAGGAATGGGTGAATGAAGATTAGTGGACTGAATCAGGGCTAGATTATTGAAGATCTTGCCACCATGCTGAGTTGACACTATGTTCTGTGTGTTATTAAGATTAATGTGGCACTTCTGTGTAGGATACAGTTAAAGACAGAAAGCCCAACAGAGAAGACCAGTTAGGAGTTGTAACAAGAGTGTATATAGGATTTTAAAAGACCGGAACTCGGTAAGTAGAACAGAGAGGAGACATGAATGAAACTTTGGTGTTAAAAATCAACAGTTAGAAGGTTTGTCATCTCTTGTTTGTTTGTTCTTGGCTGATATGCTGATTACCATGAGGAAGATAAGCAAGGGTATCCATAAATATGTATCACAATTATTAAAAATTAGAACCAAAAAAAACCCAAATCACTTTTGAAAATCTAGTAAGCTAATTAAATTAATGTAATATTTTCATGCTAATCTATACACAAATCAAATGTGCAAATCTTTTACTTTCAACCTAATTAGCCTTACCCTAGCGGAAATCATTAGACTAAATAATAAACTGCTTTCAAACTCTTGAGTGTGACTTTCCCGTAGCTAGAAGCATTTTGCTTGTCATGTGTAGTTTTGAGGTTTTTTGGGGGCACCCTATGGTGAATTTAATAATGATCAGTTCTGGGGAAGGACTAGAAGTGATTTGCTCCAGAAAATGAGATTTGTTTATCCTATGCCAGATTTTTCATTTTTGGTCGATCAGTTCATCAACTGGCTTAATTTATGGAAAGTTTTATTGAATCTTGGTAAAGATTTTTTTGGATGGTGAAAAAAATATACTGAAAGAAAGCAATATCACAAGCTTTGTAATGTGCTTGAGATGCAGAGAATACTTCTCTATGCCACTTTGCATTTGATTTATCTTTAGGCCATCTCAAGAGAAGTGAGGAAGAACTATACACAATGATATAGCATCATTGTCAATAAAGGTTAAACTTTACTGACACACAACCCAGTGTAATGTTGTTTCCTCTTATTGAAAGAATCATTATTTTCTCCTTGGCGAGAACACTATTGTAAAAAATAGAAAAAAGGAAAAAAAACAGAAAGATCTTTATAATCTATTTTTGTAGAAATAATTCATAAAAGGAAATAACATATAAAATATATGTCCATCCAGGATATAATAAAACAAACAAACCCAGAATATGTACTGTTTCTGTTGATTCTAGTGGTTCTGATTATTCTAACACACTTCGGGTGAGTTGATGATACAGAACATACGATTCTCTCCCCACTGAAGAATATGAGAATCACAGTCTATAAAAACACACTCGCTGATCCTCCAGGGAGAAAGGCACAAGCAAAGCTTGTCTTGTAAGTAAATATTTTGCAGTGATGATCATGATCAATTCTTTCCAATGAGTATGAACAAAGAATGCTAGTCACTGACATTTTACTACATTGTACAGAAGTATTATATTGCCTCTGTATAACCATTTGTAGTTTACCATCACTCTCATATTTATGGGTCTCATTTAATCCTCTCCCAAAACTCCAAAGGAGGAATAATGTTCTTTACCTCTTGCTTTCCAAGAAGAAAACTGAAGCCAACAGAAGAGTGACTCATCAGTGATTATAGTCACTAGGATGAATATTTTAGTAGCAGCAGGCACAAAGTCCATGATAAGTGAGTCACCTCTCATGTAGTAAACAAGGGAAGAGTTCAACAGGGACTTCTATGGTTGAGGTAATACCCTAGAGGGTACGGTTTTGGTCTGTCTTCCTTATCATTTTCTACCTCACATCACACTGTAGGTGCTTAGGACAGTATTTGCTTCTTGAGTAGATGAACAAGTAGAAGGTCAACAGGAGGCATGCACAGAACAATGGAATTGGGGTTAACATTTTGTTAGGTTAGACTTAGTAAGACAGAACATAACAGATCGGAAAATTTTTATATGATAACAATGTTATCCTTTATCCATGATATAGTTAGAGAACAAGCAGGACCCCCATTTCATGCTGTATGATAGAAGGAAAAGATTACTGCACCTGTGTCAAAGTTTGCAGTTTGGTGTTAAGATACAGAGAAGGCTCCCACATGGGGACTTCTATAGTTTGCCATTTGCAGAGAATGCGAGAGATGGTTACAGTGAGTTTGAAAAAACAAGATCATACTACTGTATAGACAGCACTTCCCCTCTTCCTTCAAGTTTCACCTTGCTTGCTATCTCTTACAAGGTCATCTCTCCCCAAAGGCATTCTCTGTCTGGCCACACTGTCTAAAGCATCTCCTACATACTGTCTAACCTTAGCTCCAATAGTTCAGCTCCCAGCCAGTTTCCTTTACAGCCCTTATCACCATGTGCAATCATTGTATTTATGGTTTGTTTGATTATTATTTTATTTCCTGGTAGTTAATTGATTTCATCAAAGAATGCTAACCTTGTTCATAGCTATCTCTATATTTTAAGGGGACTTGAAGAAATATACACTAAAGTAATGAACGATTATAGGCCGGAAGGTAAAAGAACATGGGTCAAGCTTCTCTCTTGATCAAAGGACAGACATTGGCAGCTGAGAAAATTTTCTTAGGGGAAGAAATATGAAGTTTTCAGCTAAGTTACACAGATGGGAAGTAGGAAGTGGGGGGAGGAAAAGTCAAGTGAAAATGGCATCCAGAATTCAGTTGCATAGCCAGGATTTATCACCTGGGCAGTGTCACATGGGACAAGCCACAATCACTCTGAGCCTTAGTTTACTCTATAAAGAGAGGATTTAGGCCATTGTTGGTCTCTAAGACCTCTTCGACCTTTTAAATAATATGGCATTTCTCTTTCCTCAGTGCTCCCAAAAACCTTGCACATGTCCCTATAATACATGTTAGCACATTGTTTTGCTCTTGTTGCACACATAAATAAAATTCTTGTTTTGTCTCTTCATGACTATAATGATTCGAGCACCATGGATGAGAGCGGTAGGGGTGGCTATTGAATTTTAAAATTTTTGTTTGTTAGCAAATGCGAAGTAACATATGGTCCTCTGCAGTTGTGAAAGTACAACACGAAGCAGATATTTCCATGAACTGCTGGACAAGAGCTATTCTGGTCCATTTCTTCCAAACCACCCAGATCAAATTGTTTCCATACTCTTTTTTTTTTTAGAGTAATTTTTATGACTTTCTAAATCTTTTCACTTGGCTGCCACAGGTTTGAGACAGATAATACATTTTCTTTTTTTCACTTTCCTGATCTAAATGGCCAGGCTGCAGGAGACAATAAAATAGGCTATGAGTTTCCGAGCTGGTTTCAATTCGTAGGACACATTAAGCTCCACAAGATTAATCAGATTTCACAGCACCAGTCCCAGCAGCCCTGGCAGTAACTCAGATAATTATTTAATTTATAGCCGTAAATCACTTTTGGGTCATAAAATTCCAGTTAGATGAGTGCATGAAGCAAACATGTAATTAAGATTAGAGTGCTCACAAGAAGGTGATTATTATTTATGGTCGTTACCTCCCTGACATTGTAGAACAAAATGAAGATTCAGGATTCTGGAATTGTTTAAAAGCCCAAAGATAATTGAATATTTATTAATAAACCCAGCTAAGTTAGCAACAGTTATTGACATTGGCCATAAAGCTGCAAGTTCAAAAAAATATATGGTTTACCTGCTTATAACAATTTTGGAGTTTAAAGGGACAATCTGCAAAATTTATGTGAATACTTTTTAAAGAAATACATTTATAGCACTATCCTAAATGATATGATTGGAAATAAAGCATGATATGCTTCCTTCTTTGTCTTCATGTTTTTACTCCCTACACAGCACTTTCGGAAGAAGATGGGCCTTTCCCATCTTTCTAAGCCCAGTCTCTGCTCACTGCTAGGCACTTCATGGACACTGAGGAAGTAATTATTAGTTGAAATTATTGGAATAAAACATTTTCAGTGGGAGATTAGGTAATCATACAAAGAACATTCACAAATGTTTTGATAATATGCAGAAAGTTATAAAATTATATATTAAAGTGAAAGAATATGAACACAACCATGAAATAAACTCATGTTAAATGTGGTTATGTCTGCCCTAAGTGAAGCAATTATAGTAAATTTAAGTTTCCCTTAGTTTTAATTTTTTATTTCAAATTATACATTGAGTATTTCTAACTTTAGGGCATTAAAATGAAAATATACTTTTAGAAAAACACCTTTTCTTTTCCTGAATGTAAGAATTTATAACTCTGGTCATGTAAATGTTGTGGACTTAATATAGAAACTAATAAAATATATCAATTAATTATTGCTTATTTTTGTATATAGGTTTAGTCCTTATGAATATGAATATAGTGTTTGTTCTGAGAAAATAAATAATTCACATCAAAGTTTTCTAAATTTTAAAAGTATAGCTTAGTAGGGGAGGAGAAAAAGGCAGGAGAACAAAGAAACTTGAATCATTTATACCTTCCTCTGGTTGATGTTATTGGCAAATTTGTAATGAAATGAACTCCAGGTCACATAGTTCTCCATCTACTAATCCCCCCCACGGTAAGTTCCTGTTTGGAACGCCTGCAAGCAGTAGTCTCTCTCGCAATGTCACAGTATTCGGTCACTGTGTTCGTTGCATATGACCTAATGTAGTCGATAACCACAAAACTTTGATTTGTATAGATCTAAAACCTCAAAATACTTTTATATAAATAACCTTCCATGTTGAAGCTATCTTTTTAGAAATCTAATGAATTTTAGGTAAAATGAAGGAAAATAAAAATTAATATTGCTCAGAACTGTTTGTATTGATATTATGTTAAACAATTTCACACATATTGTCTCTTGACTCATCACGATGCATTTTAAAGTAACTATTATTCCACAGAAAGCAGAATAACCTTTAAAATATATTCATGTGAGAATCCTTAGAAAAGTGTGAATATCTTACAGTATATGGCAAAGGGACTTTGCAGACGTGGGTCACAGACCTTAGAAGTGACCTACAGCCACTGGGAGGTAATAAGCAAGTATTGTTTCAATGATTAGATCTGAGGTAACCACTTACAGCAGCCATGGAAAATTAACAGATTTCATTATTGTCATCTTGAATGAGAATTATTCTGAGGCTCAGAGCATGATTTATAATGAACAGAAATTTATTTAAGATAAAATAGGCATATGCAGAATGCTGTTTTATAGCAGGACTTTAATTTTCTCCTACCACACAATAGTTACATAGGAATTAATAATTATAGAAGATAAATCACTTTACCTGCCAGGATCTCAGCATACCACTTAACATGTGAAGATGACAATAATGATTACAATCACAATAACACAACAACATTGTTTAAATGTTTAACATATTCCAGGTATAGGCCAAGCACTATATACTGTCCATCTTATTAAATGTCTATAACAATAGTATGAAGTTGGTTCTGATAACATTCTTATTTTATAGATTAAAAACCCAGAGATTTAGAAAGGTTAATCACTTTGTACAGTAAGTACAAAAGGAATGCATGTCCAGGCTTTCAGTCTCCACTGCTGGGTGTTAAACCATTGCATTGCCTTTTGGTAGAACAGTAATTTCCAACCAGTGTGCTGCAAGAATTTTTGAAACATGCAATACCTGACTATTTAGTCAGGGACACTGGCTCTTTTCCCTTAGATTGTCAAACAAAAATATGACAACAACCAACACAACAATATCTGTCCAGTGTGAACGAATCAAAATTATACCTATTTGTTTGTAAGATCAGAAAAAATATAATTTTTGGTGTACCTCAGAATTTTATTTTTATTTTTTAAATTTAATCTTTTTTGTAGTTTTACCATTACCATTTAGTGCCCTTATACTCCCTTACCCCTAGCAATTACCACACTGTTGTCCATGTCCCTGATTCCTTTTTCCTTTTTTCTCAGTCCTTCCACCCCCAACCACCCTCGCCCCCTAGCTGTCATCTGCTCTCCATCTATGAGTCTGTCTACATTTTGTTTGTTAGTTCAGTTTGTTCATTAGATTCTACAGATGAGTGAAATCATATGGTATTTGTCTTTCTCTGACTGGTTTATTTCATTTAGCATGACATTCTCCAGGCCCATCCATGTGGTAGCAAAAGGTAAAATTTTCTCCTTTTTTATGGCCAAATAGTATTCCACTGTGTAAACGTCCCACAGTTGTTTTATCCACTCATTTATTGATGCACACTTGGGCTGCTTCCATATCTTGGCAACTGTAAATAATGCTGCAATGAATGTAGGGTGCATATGTTCTTTCAAATTAGTGTTTTGGGTTCCTTCAGACATATTCCCAGAAATGGGATCACTGGTTCAAAAGACAAATCCGTTTTTAATTTTTGAGGTATCTCCACACTGCTTTCCACAGTGGCTGCACCAGTCTGCATTCCTACCAACAGTGCAAAAGTGTTCCCCTTTCTCTACATCCTTGCCAGCACTCGTTTGTTGATTTATTGATGATAGTCATTGTGACAGGCGTGAGATGGTATGTCATTGTGGCTTTAATTTGCATTTCTCTGATTATTAGTGATATTAAGCATCTTTTCTAGTGTCCGTTGGTTATCTGTATGTCCTCTTGGAGAAGTGTCTATTCAGGTCCTTTGCCTTTTTTATTTTAATTGGGTTGTTTGATTTTTTTGGTGTTGAGTTTCATAAGTACTTTATAAATATTGGATATTAGCCCCTTATTAGATGTATCGGTGAATACATTCTCCAGTTTTATGGGCTGTCTTTTCATTTTGTTGATTTCCTTTGCTCTGCAAAAAATTTTAGTTTGATGTAGTCCCATTTGTTTATTTTTTTCTTTTGTTTCCCTTGCCTGAGGATATATTAAAAAAAATGTCACCAGCAATATGTGAGATTTTGTTGCCTATGTTTTCTTCTAGGATTTTTATGGTTTCGGGTATACTATTTGAGTCTTTGATCCATTTTGAATTTATTCTTGTGTATGGTGTGAGAAGGTGGTCTAATTTCTTTTGTCTGCACATATCTGTTCAACTTTTCCAACATCATTTATTGAATATACTATCTTTCACCCACTGCATGTGCTTGCTTCCTCTGTCAAATATTGACTAAAAAGGCGTGGGCTTATTTCTGCACTCTTCTGTTTCACTGATCTATGTGTCTGTTTTTCTGTCAGTACCAGGCTGCTTTGATTACTATGGTCTTGTAGTACAGTTTAATATTAGATAGTGTGTTCCTTCTACTCTGTTCTTCTTTCTCAGGATCACTGTTGCTATGCAGGGCCTTTTGTGGTTCCATATAATTTTTTGAAGTATTTGTTCTGTTCTGTGAAATACATCATTGGAATCTTGATAGGAATTGTGATAAATCTAGAGATTGCTTTGCATAGTATGGACATTTTAATGATGTTAGTTCTTCTTATATATGAACATGGTACGTGCTTCCATTTATTTGTATCTTCTTCAGTTTCTTTCTTTAATGTCTTTTAATTTTCCATGTACAGGTCTTTTACATTCAGTTAGGTTTATTCTTAGGTATTTTAATATTTTTGAAGCAATTGTGAATTGGATTGCTTTCTTAATTTCCCTTTCTGATAGTACATTATCAGCATATAAAAACGCAACAGACTTCTGGACATTAACTTTGTATCCTGCAACTTTGCCAAATATATTTATCACTTCTAGTAGCTTCTTGGTGGAATCTTTGGTACTCTCTATGTACAGTATCATATCATCTGCAAATAGAGGCAGTTTTACTTCTTTCTTTTCCAACTTGTCTGCATTTCTTCTTCTTCTTCTCCTTCTCCTTCTCCTTCTCCTTCTCCTTCTCCTTCTCCTTCTCCTTCTCCTTCTCCTTCTCCTTCTCCTTCTTCTTCTTCTTCTTCTTATTTCTGTGGTTAGGACTTCTAGTACTCTAGAAGTAAATAAGAGAGGTGAAAGCTGACATCGCTGTTTTGTTCCCAATCTTAAGGGGAATGCTTGTCATTTTTACCATTTGAGTCTGATGTTGGCATTGGGTTTGTCATATATGGCCTTTATTATGTTTAGTTATGTTCCCTCTATTCCCACTTTGCTGAGAGTTTTGATAATAAATGGGTGATGGATGTTATCAAAATCTTTTTCTGTATCTATTGATATGATCACTTGGTATTTATCATTCATTTTGTTTATATGATAAATCACATTTATTGACTTGCAAATGTTGTACCAACTTTGCATTCCCAGAATAAATTCCACTTCATCATGGTGAGGGATCTTTTTGATACACTGCTGTATTCAGTTTGCTAATAACTCATTGAGGATTTTAGCATATATGTTCATCAGGGATATTGGCCTACGATTTTCTTTCTTTGTAGTGTCTTCATCTGGTTTTGGAATTAGGATAATGCTGGACTCATAAAATGAGTTTGGGAGCCTTCCTACCTCTTGAATTTTATTTAAGAGTTTGAGAAGGAGAGGTGTTAGTTCTTTCAGAATGTTTGGTAAAATTTACCTGTGAAGCCATCTGGTCCAGGTCCTTTGTTTATTGGGAGTTTTTTTATTACTGCTTCAATTTTATTAGGTATAATCTGTCTATTCAGATTCTCTGATTCTTCCTGATTTAGTTTTAGAAGATTGTATATTTCTAGGAATTTATCCATTTCATCCAGGTTGTCTAGTTTGTTGGCATACTGTTATTCATAGTACTTTGTTACAATCCTTTGTTTTTCTTTGGTGTCAATTGTTATTTCTCCTTTTTCATTTCTGATTTTATTTGTTTGTGTCCTTTCTCTTTTTTTCTTGATGAATCTGATTAAAAGTTTGTCAATCTTGTTTATCTTTTCAAAAAAAGAGCTTTGGATTCATTGGTTTTTTAAATCATTTTGTTAGACTCTATTTCATTTATTTTGGCTGTGATATTTATTATTTCCTTCCTTCTACTAACTTTGGGATTTGTTGTTCTTTTTCAAGTTCTTTTAAGTGTGAAGTTCAATTGGTTATTTGAGCTTTTTCTTGTGGTTTTTTTGTTTTGTTTTGTTTTGTTTTGTTTTGTTTTGTTTTGTTTTTACATAGGTTTGTAATGCTATGAATTTCCCTCTTAGGATTGCTTTCCTAGTGTCCCACAGAGTTTGGATTGTTGTGCCCTCATTTTCATTTGTTTCAAGATATCTTTCAATTTCTTCCTTGGTCTCATTGTTTACCCATTCATTGTTTTAATAACATGTATTTAGTTTCCATGTCTTTGTGTGTTTTTCTGTGTTCTTGTGACTGATTCCTATTTTCACAGCATTGTAGTCTGAGAAGATGCTTGATAGGATTTCAATTTTCTTAAATTTACTAGTACCTGTTTTGTGTCCTAACATGTGTCTATCCTAGACAACACTCCATGTGCACTTGAAAAGTGTGTATATTCTGCTGCTTTGGGCTGAAATGCTCTGAAGATATCAATTAAATCTATTTGATCTAATGTGTTGTTTAAGTCTGCTGTCTCCTTGTTGATATTCTGTCTGGAAGGTCTATCCTTTTAAGTCAGTGGGGTGTTAAAGTCCCTGACTATGACTGTATTTCTGTCAATCTCTCCCTTTATGTCCACCAAGATTTGTTTCACACATTGGGGTGCTCATATGTTGGTTCTGTAAATATTTACTAGGGTTATATCCTCTTGTTGGACTGTTGCCTTTATCATTATGTAGTGTCCTTCTGTGACTCTTACTATAGCCTTGGTTTTAAAATATATTTTATTGGCTATAAGTACTGCTACCCCAGCTTTTTTCTTTTCCATTTGCATGAAATATCTTGTTTCAACCTTTTAGTTTTAGCCTGTGTTTATCTTTTGATCTGAGATGGGTCTATTGGAGGTAGCATATATATGAGTCTTGTTTTCTTATCCATTCAGCTATCCCATATCTTTTGGTTGGAGCACTTAAGCCATTTATACTTAAGATGATTATTGATAGACATATATAGTGCCATTTTATTGTTAAACTCTTTCTTCTTCTTCTTCTTCTTCATCTTCTTCTTCTTTCTTCTTCTTCTTCTTCTTCTTCTTCTTCTTCTTCTTCTTCTTCTTCTTCTTCTCCTTCTTCTTCTTCTTCTTCTTCTTCTTCTTCTTCTTTCTTCTTTCTTCTTTCTTCTTCTTCTTTCTTCTCCTTCTCCTTCTCCTCCTTCATCTCCTTCTCCTTCTTCTCCTTCTACTCCTTCTACTCCTTCTTCAGGCGAGTCCTTTAATATTTGTTGTTGTACTGGTTTGGTGTCAACAAATTCCTTAGCTTTTTCTTGTCTGGAAAGCTCTTTATTTCTCCTTCAATTTTGAATGCTAACTTTGCTGGGTAAAGTAGCCTTGGTTGTAGGTCCTTGTTTTTCATCATCTTGAATATTTCACACCACTCCCCTCTTGCCTGAAATATTTCCGTTGAGTAATCAGATGCCAGTCTAATTGATGCTCCCTTGCAGATAACTACCTGCTTTTCTCTTGGGGCTTTTAGGATTCTCTCCTTGTCTTTAAGTCTTGTCATTTTAATTGTGATGTGTCTTGGTGTAGGCTTCTTTAGATCCAACTTGTTTGGGACTCTTTGAGCCTCCTGGACTTGTGTGACTTTTTTCTTCACCAGATTAGGGAAGTTTTCAATCAGTGTCAGAATAAGTAGAGAAGCACCCCTTTTCCTTAGGAGTCTACATAGATTAATATTGATCTTTGGAAATAAAAATCAGCTGCTCAACCCATCCATACCTTTCAGGCACCTGGATTCTGGCTGGAAGACAATCCACTTAGTGTATGTCATGGATGGGCCCAGGTAGGTCTTCTTGCCTTTGTACGGAAGCTCCTTGAAGAAGAGTTCTTTATGCCAAAGACAGGACATCTTTCCTGATGTCCTTGAAATAAATAACTATATCTTGAAACATAGGCACTTGGGAGAAGACTTTGGGGCCAACACATCTTTCATGTCATTTATTTTCTAGGGTTGCAGAAATGGCTTCCAATACTGATGCCACCTGGAAACAAAGTTATTATATCAAGTAGTTAATCAGGAGCCCTTCTGAGAGCCTTTGTGTCCTCTCTTGGTCTTAGAGATATCTATCTCCTCATGAAGGCTCTAAATGTTTTTTCTTTCTTATTTTTTCTTTCTTGGCTAAGCTTGTGTAAGAGAGTTGGGAGTATTTTAAGGTACTACTTCTGCATTAAGATAGGGATATGTCCTAGAAAATAAAATATAATTTGTTTTTAACAAGGGAAGGTGACTTGGCCAACACTATGAGATTTTCTGAGAATAGACAGAAGTCAGCATGTACGTAACATATCCTATTTAGCTAGTGCTGTGTTAATCACATTTGTATTGTCCTCTTTAGTTTCTTCTCTCTCACACACACAATAAGAGATGCATTATTATTACCCACACAATCTGATCTCAAAAATCATGTTGCTACACAAAGTACATTAACTGTAGATAAATTTATTTATATGGAAGAGTAATGGACTTGAAACTAGTACACAATACTTTTCTGAGATGTTTTAATGTGTGATATGATTTGTTGAGAGTCTGCTATGTTGGTGGCAGAGGTAGTATTTTTTATTATTATGATCTCTTAAAATTTTAAATGTATTTTATCCATATTAAGTATGACTGGACCTGTAAAACAGTTGTTTGTTTGTTTGTTTGTTTTGTTGTTTACTGTAATAACAGAACACAAACATTGATGCCTTGGCACCTAACATTTGAACTACACTTTGTGCATTAGCAGGTGTTGCCCCAGGTATTTAATGTTCACAAATCTCTCTGGCTCATGTAAACATGTTGACATCATTCCAGATGAGGAAACTGAGGTGGGGGGAGGTTAACTGATAACTCTGAGATCCCACAGAGAGTGAGGGACTGTACAAAATTTTGCAATCTGGTCTCCACTGTCCCTATCTCAAGTTATTTCCACAATTACACACACTGTAATCATTAAGCAACTAAAAAACAAAGTCACCATCTTTATTAAAGTCCTATATTGCTGATAGTTATCTCCTTTTCTAAATTTTAGAAACTTGGGCCAAAATATGCTTATTGATTTTGTTTGCTTGTTTGCTTGCTTGCTTGTTTTTTTTAATGTTAGACCCATATAATTTACTTGAATTGATTGTCTCCTTGTTAGACACATCCTTTTATTATAGACACCATATAGAATTTATACATCAATGTGATATCCTTGCATTAAAGCAAAACAATCCAGAACAAATTCTGCTCCCATACCCCAAATCACACACTTTTATCTGAATACCTGAGAAATATATATGTGAACAGAGAAGAGTTTCACTTTCTAAGAGCAATACATTCTCATTTCTTGGGAGAAATACTCAAAATATATGTTACTGATGGAGAATTGATAACATCTGATTCCAAGATAATAGTATCTTTATGAAAGTATAGTTTTATGATTGAAATAGCACATCTCTAAAACAATGATTTCTGCATCTAGTCGTTCAAAACAATTTTCACTTTTATTTCTCTATAACACTTTTATTCACTCTATCATCTACATAATTACCACTAAAAATTTATGTTTAACTGGTTTTA
Source organism: Mormoops blainvillei (assembly GCA_004026545.1). Classification (NCBI taxonomy): domain Eukaryota; kingdom Metazoa; phylum Chordata; class Mammalia; order Chiroptera; family Mormoopidae; genus Mormoops; species Mormoops blainvillei. The sequence continues at coordinate 10,242 of PVJD01000100.1, read as the reverse complement.
CCACCTCAAGACCTTTCCATGTTTATTAGTCTGATTTAGATGCCTCTATTCTGTGCCCCCAGAGCAACTATTTTGTAAACTATCACAATATCTTGTTATCATTATTATCCTGGACTAAAAGACACTTATCATGCTTTTAGGTTTTGCTTTCTTATTCATATTCCTAAAGCTTAGCAGAATCATGATATTGTGCATTCAATACATTCATATTGAAGTAAAATATAAAGAGTTTTTAAAATATGAAATATTTTATTGATAACTGGATTTACAAATATGATTGTAGAGTTTAATATAGTACAATGATTTTCAACAGAGAAGATTTTATATAGTTTTTTTAATCCATAAAAGATTTTGTTATAAGCAAAGAAATTTGACCTGTATAAATAAAAATCTAGACTGATTAAGAACGTAGTAATTATCTATAGGAGGTGACTATTCATCATTATTGATGTGGGTACAAATGACTTAATTGGAATTTAAATGATGTAGACCTGTCATTGTGATGAAATATCAACCTGGATCATAGTTGGTTGGGTGCAGAGGATCGTTTGACTGCATCAAACTTTAGTTCCCTTCTGACTACACTTAGGGTAACAGAACACACAGTGATAGGTTTTTAGTTCATGTAAGTGGGTTGGCCCTTGAGGAACTTACAGTATAGTCTTAGATATATGGGAAGGATGTTTTTTAATGTTCAGCATCATAGATTCTGCAATAAAAATGTGGCTAGAATGCCACAATGGCACAGGGGATGGGAATTTGGTTCAACTTTTTGTGGTACTTGTAGCAGCATAACTCATTCTCCATCACCTTGAGCACAATTCCTAATGCAATACAGGCATTTGGTACAGTTTAGGTCTTTGCTTTAAGAATAAAGGGGATGGCTCTATTAAAATGTCAAGGTGAGATTCCCTTTAGAACTCAGGCACGTTCAGCCTTTTGGCATCCCTGGGCCACACAGGGAAAGAGGAGTTGTCTTGGGCCACACATTAAATATTTTGAGATACATAATCACAAAAAAAAATCTCACAATGTTTTAAGTAAATTTATGATTTTGTGTTGGGCTGCATTCATAGCCATCCCTGGCCACAAATTGGACACTCCAGCTTAGATCATACCTGTGTTTGTTTTTTGTGTTTTTTAAAAATAAAATGTGAATGCATTTTGCGATTGATTTGGTCAACTGCAGCTTAAATATGTTTTGTCAAAGAGACATGTATAGTCAGGTCTCAATGCATTCTTGGGTGCCTGGTGATTAAAGAGATTCTATGCCAAACAGACTGAGGCAAGCAGATCTTATGTTTTGGAAACAGCCTTGAACACTCTGGGAAGAAGCCAGAGGTGAGAAAGGGCAGCCAATAAATTTATACTTGAAACTTGTTTGAAGATGTCCATGCTGTCCTCTTTGTTCAAGACACAAAGGACATCCAGAGTTCTCTCTTTCTCTAGCCTACAAAAAAAATCTGTGAAGATCAGAGATGAGCAGTGGGATACAGCCACCTGGGAGACAACTCTTCTCCACACAGAATAGCTATGAATCCACTTGCAAAAAGTGTGTATCATTTTATAAATCAAAGTATCCAGTAAAGTTAGATGTCTCCATGATTCAGTTGGGGGTTGTGGTGGTACAGACAAAAATAAATCTCAGTATTTTCTTATTTATTTTTAGAAAAAAATACATATACATATCTTGGAGGTTTCTTTAAAGTTCTTATAAAAAAGAGCTATTAATGGAAGAGGGAGGATGGCTCATCACTGTTATACCCTAGCCCCAAAGACAACTACCCATAAGCCTTTAACCTCTGATAGTTTGTTTTACTACATCTCAAATGTACCAAGTTGGTTTCCATTATTTGTACTACTACCTTCCCACTTAAAAAATGCTTTGTTTTAGAATGAAATTCCTATAGCAAATGCATTATCCAATTATCTCATGCCATAGGGCTGCACAAGCAAAGGACTCAAGGATTTGTGTTTTGTTTTCTAGTATTACACAGAGTGTGATGCCCTGGTTTTCAAACTGTGGTCCATAGAACCCTAAGAATATCCACATATGTGTATAAGGAGTCATGTGGAGGGAAGAGACAGGGGTTTAAGACTATAGCCACCAAAACCCTCATACCTGCACCAAACAGAGAAGCACAGCTTTAACCTGTTTTAAGTGTGGGCTTCTGTAAAAGAGTTTACTTAAAAATAAACAATATTCTGAGCCTAAAAATTATCTGAAAACCATTATTACAATATAAAGAATACATGCTATAGAAATAAATGGACTAAAGCTTTATATTGAAACTCTAAGACTTCTTTATAATATGATCCTGTGAAGATCCTTTATTTTCTGATCTTTATTTCACTCATCTAAAATAGGAGGATAGTACCACTGATATTACAGAGTGATTGAGAGTAGTAAGTGGAAGGAAGCTAACATTTATATAGGTCATATTAATTACCAGGTTCTGCAGAAAACTATTCAACAAAGCCTATATTTGTTCCTGTTCTTTCCCACCCATGTGCATTAAATATATAATACTAAAATAAACTGCAGTATCCTGTTGATCCAGATTGGTAATTTTTTACATTATCATGTGTTCTATATTACAAGAACCTTGAGTGTCAAGATAATCTGGCATATTTTGTGAGAATTTCAACAGTTCCAAGGAGAGGACTTCATTGTTAATCGCTTGCCATTCATTGTCTTCTTATTGTAACTCTAGCTGCCTAAAGAGCTAGAGTTCAAATTTCCCCTGTGGGGAAAATCACTCCATTTCCTCTCAGAGCCACCATTTCCTGCACTCCACTGCATCCTGTAGACTCTTCATTACTGTCCAGTTCCTTCTAATCTCCACCACACTTAAAGGTGATCAGTTCTAGCTTTTTCTTAATCATAATGCTGAGACAAAAACAAACAAACAAACAAACAAATTTAGCTACTCTAGCCTTTGTTGGAAAACTGTGAAATCCCTAAAGGGAATGCTAATAAATTCTCTTAAAGAAAAAAACAAAAAACAAAAAAACTGGGTGGGTGGGAAGAATGGGTGATGAATACACAGGTAGATGATGTTTGTGGCAAAATGTAGTTATTGCACTCTAAATGTAGTTATTGAACTCTAAAACTGATCTATGGATATGAATCAGTAACATCTAACTTAAGTTATTTGTACTTATTCAGGGCAGTGTAAAGAAAGTGATTTAAGAAGACAATGATAGCTATCATTTATTGAGAACTCTTTATGGTTTGTACAGTCTTGGTAGTTGCTTTATATGTAGTAAGTTTAATTTTTACAATGTTTATACAGTAGATATTATTAACTCCACATACTAAATTAAAATACTAAATGTTAAGGAAACTAAGAGAGATGAGTTTAAGGTATTCAGAATGAGTAAGAGGGGTAAAAAAGAACAAAGACTTTTTTTCTATAGCCTATCAACGGATATTTCCATTAGGTTAGGTTTTTAAAAAAAAAATATTTAGGTAACAGTAGTGCCATTATGGCATATGCCTTCCCATAATGGAGTTATATGGATTAATACAGAGAATTAAAATTGAGTACTGGTTAACAGTAAAGTCTTTGGTATCAGAGACTAAATCCTGAGTTTATCTCTTAACAACTGTGAGAGACATTGGATAAATCAGAGGTCATTTCTAGGTCTTGGTTGATTGTATAAAATAGATCTAACTGTCCCTAATTCACATTATTTTGATGAGAATTATTAAACTCATGCCTGTGCAGTTGCTTTGGATGTAGTAAGTATTCAGTAGTTAGGTGATGAAACTTGAGGAAGTTTCACACTTTCCAAAAGACCAAAATTCTCTGCTTCCCCTTTGTGAAATTCACCTGATCTCATTCTTCAGTGTGAACACAAGATGTAATTCTCAACCAGATATAAAGTTATCAGTCTTCACTTCCAGATTCATGTCATCTGAAGCGTCTCTGTCTGCTGGAGCAGCAACTTCTCTCGCTAATGCGGAATTGTTTTGGACTGAGAGCCTTCTCACTCTTTCAGGGTCTCAGATTTCTGAGGTTTAAAGGAAACGAAGAGAAATATATATCATGTTCTATTTTAACTAAATTTGTGAAACAATTATTTGAGCAAAGATGAATATATACATATATATACACACACCTATATAGGAATATATTATTTTGTAATCCCCCTAAATGTCTAGAAGTATATGCTCACAACTTTGATAAAACAAAACAAATACACAAATATTCCTTTGGGTTTCGGTATCTACAGAAGCACTGCAACTGGTCTTTGCTTTAATGCTATGTTTTTGGTTTATTATAAATAGCATGTCATTGGAAGAACATATATTTGTTATAGCCACCATCAGGCACTCTTCATTATAAGTTTATATGCCTGCTATATAAGCCCCCATGTTAAAAAAATAGCATTACTTACAAATTTGAACTTAAATGTTTAATTATTTTCAATCTAGTGTATTACTATATGTGCCTATGTCTACCAATAATAGCTAACTATGAAATTTCTGTTTTCTCATATTTACCAAAGCTAGCAAAAAGTACAGAATTATATTTAACAGTCACTGTTATATTGTCCTAGAATAAATACATACACCCCTCCCTGTACCTACATTACTCCTTGACCTTCTGTTTCAGGTAATTAAAATATATATGCTCTTTAATGTACATTATTTCAAAACTGTTTAGAAATTATTACTATTTTAAAAAGAACAACAAAAGCTAAAACTCTTATCCTCTAAAATCAAATGGAAACAAAAACATTAGCCATTTAGTAGGAGAAAAGGTATAAAAGACAAGACCTTTTTCCTAATGCTGATGATATAGCCTTACAAGAGTAAATCTTATTTTCATGACATTAATCAACTCTCTATTGACTATTATGGCAACTTCAAGTTCCTCAAAGATAGGCGATATTTTTCTACTGGACTACTCCTTAGTGGCTTTGTGTTCTGATTTAATTTTCCTCATGTACTTGTTATGGATTTAGAAGCGTACTAGTGTCAGAAGTGGAAAGAGAGGCAAAGAAACCCAGGAGAATTCAATATATCATCATTCATTTCATTCCCTTCTCTCATTTCAGGCAGTTCTCTTGGTTGTTGATTTTGGACAGGCTTCTCAGCCCACAGTGACACTCAGTGGTAGTTGAGCAGACAACAGCAGAGCATTCAGCGAACAGGGCCTCAGACACTGCTCATCCGGTGTGTGAGGTTAGGCATCTTGTTGGAATCAATCAATATGCAATTGTCTTTTCAAGGAGAGCAGTTTAAGTTTATAATGACTATAACTCTTTGAATGCTGGCTCATCATCACGATTCCTTCCACTGGGCATTTTACCAAAAAAATAAAATTGGCCTCTTATTGTAAATGTAGAAAAGATAAAAATATCTTTTACAGATGTCCCACCCGTTACAAATTCAGGGAAAAAATGTACACACGCATTCACACTCTCCTTCCTTTCTCTCTCAAATCTTGCTTTCAGGTTTGGCAGCAGTTAATCATAAGTGCCCATCAAGCACTTGAAAAGTGGTTGAGGCTGATAAAATTAATGTTAACTTAATTTCAATTAATTTAAATATAATATAAAAACTATACTTAAGTTATTGAATAATTTTTATATTGAATAATTTTTAAGGATACTTGGAACAACTGGAACATGTGAATCTAATTTTGAATTGTAAATTTTATGAAATTTAGATGCAGATAAAGTATTCCCAGTGCAAATTTAGCATACAAATTGAAATGCATTTAAGTGTATAATACATATTGGATTTGGAAGATTTAATAAGAAAAATAATGTAAAATATATCATTAATAATTTTATACTGATATAAGTTGTGATTTTATTTTGTATATAATAAATTAAAATATATTATTAAAATTAATTCATTTTGTTTCGTTTTGCCTTCACTGACCTGCCTATTAAAAAATTATAATTACATATATTGCTGATGTTATATTTCTATAAGACAGCACTTCTATAGATGTTGCATTCATTATCCAGACACGTCTCTCAAATCTACTTAAAGAAATAACTAAGCTTCATACTTCTCAGATCCCTGGTTTTTCCTCAGGTTGAAAATAAGAAAGTGGGAATAATAGAGTAATAAACTTGGGTGACATTGCAAACGGAGACCTGTGTTTTCTTATTTTGCAAAAAAGTATTTTCATTAAATGATTAATTGTATGTAATCAATTTAACAGATATTTATTAAGTGGTTACTCCTTTTCTGTCACTGTACTTGATCTTGGGTAAATATTGGAAAATGGAAGTGAAAAGGCTCATGACTTATGAACCTTATAAACTTGTGTTGCAGCTAAACATTAAACAATCAGACAAACAAATATATAAGGATACATTGGAGTAGGTACCACATAGAAGTGGACTGGATACAGAAATAGAGACTAATAGGACTGTAGAACTACCTCTGTAGGGGGTAGGGAACTAAGGAGACAGAATTCAATGCAGAAATGGAGCGTGTTCAAATAACTCAAGACAGAAAAGAGATAAGTTTGAGAAATGACAGAGTTATCAGTGAGGCTATAGCTCAAAGTGAGTGCTATAGTGGCCAGAACTATGAGGCTAGAGTAGCTCACAGGATCTGAGTATTTCTGGCAGACTGGGGCAAGGCATTTGGAGTTTACTCCAAGTGTACTATAGAGCCATGGAAATGTTGAAATATCTTTAAGCACAAGAGATATATTATAGTTTTATAACTTTAACTGCTATGTGAAGACTAGATTGGTGATGAAAAAAATGGCAAGAAAAGAGATTCAGAAAGACAGTGTAATAGCTGATAGGACATGGTAATATACTGAAATTGGAGGAAAGGAAAGTATAGATGGAGAGACATTGAATATTTGGTATATACTGCCATCCCCCACCTAAGATTATTAGCTCATTGAAGACTTGGATCTTACATAATTCACCTTTAACACACAGAGCCTGGCTCATACCTGAGACATTATAGATGATCATAAATACTGAGATATATATATATATATATATATATATAACTTCCTTTGTTTCCCTACTACTTAAGGAATAAAGTCCAAATTTTTAGAATGACATTTGGGATGCAGTGAAGTATGACTACAAGCAATCTTTGCAACCGACATTTCTCTCACCACTTTTCTACTCACTTAAAATTATTGCAATACCCATGCCTCTTTATTCACCCAGACCAAGCTACTCTTTTCCTAAATCCCAGCTCAAGTGTAAGCACCGCCCAACTGCGAGCAAGGGCAGCAGCCACGGAAAGCAGAGTTCATCTTTTGATTTTGTGTTCTGGTTCTGGCAAGTTGCATACTATGTATCTCAGGCATTTGTCAAATACGTAGTGATAGGCAGGAGTCTCCTAAACTACGTGGTTAACTAAGATGATGCAAAATAATGGTATAACCCTCCTTTTCCTTAGTGTTCTAATATTTTCCATGGTGAAATACTGACAACCATCACTTACCATCCTTCCTGAAGGAGAAAGAAGGTTGTGTACTATGTAGATGCAAACTGAATTCTGCTTTTGTATAGTTTTTGAAAGACTGGGGTCCTTCACACTCTCCTGTAAGCACTGACCAAGGTCAATGAATAAAACTGCATTTGGCACATCTGTCCATGAGCACGCACAGCTAGAAACCAGCTTCCATTTGATTACTACGCCCCTATGTTTTATCTTAATAGAGCAGAAGAACTAGTCAAATAAAGGTCAATTTTGAAGACAGTAAAACAAATATGAAAAGATGTACTCTTTTCTAGATAGAATTGAAGTCTATTCAGACCACAATAGTAGATTTGTTGGAGCACCTGTGGTATTTTTTTCAACACCCTATATCTCTGAGGGGTTCTTCTTTTGGGGGGGGGTATTAATGGCATATTAGATGGATATTCAATCACATGTTGAATCAAAACAAGTTTCTGAAAATTAACTTGACAATGAGGATGGTATGTAAGAATTAGAAGACAGATGACCAACTTGTGAATAATCAATCAGCATTTACAGTTAAATGTGTGTGTGTGTGTGTGTGTGTGTGTGTGTGTGTATTTGCCCATGACACTTTCTTCCAAGTCATTATTATCCCCTAAGAGCATTATACTGCATAAAATGCATTTTGTTTTCTTAAAGTTATCTTAAAAGCAATTTGCAATTAAAATTTTCAACTTATAAAATGCAATGCATTAATCTACGGATAAAAACCCCAACTCATCAGGGCCTACAAATATAGTGTGATCCCAAAGATAAAAAATGACCTTTGACACAGCCAGCAATTAACATGGGAATGGTACGTTCATTCTAAAACATTTCTAAATATAGAGATAATTATTGAAGAATGACAGTGATGCATTTTCTCTATTTAAAGAACGGTCTGTTTCCTACTGAATGGTAGCTTGTTGCTTAATGATACTATGGAAACATAATGAGCAGGGGTCCTAAAGTTCTAGATCAGATCATGGTTAAGAGACACACTGAGGCAGAGCACAGCTGAGGTAGGAGGTGTCTATACCAGCAAGATCATCATAACATCACTCTATACAGAATGGGTTTTCAAGGACAGAGAGAAGTGCATTTTCATGCCATCATGACCTGGGTGCTTGCGTCTGTCCCTTGGGTAAAGGACTAAGTCTCTCCACCTTAGTATATGCCATTCTCATGGTCAGTGCTCCTTGTTCTCTCTTGATGTCCCAACCACTGCAGATGCCCCACATTATGCCCACCAAAATCCTTTCTGTCCCAGGACTACCTTGATTTCCAAACCTCAGTAAGAAATTATTTTGCTGATTTCCTTGTCCCCATCCACGTCCCCTATATTTTAAGAGTACTTATCATAAATTACATAATTTATCAACTTGCAGTGAAACACAATGAGTGTCTATCTCAACTCCCAAAATGTATTTTAATTGTTTAAAAATTATATTAATATGGTCATCCCTTCTCCCTGTGGTCTAGATTCTGATTTTAAAAAGATGTAGGTATGAATCTCACTAGCTGTATGACCTAGGATAAGTAATTTACCTATCCCTCAAATATTTTAGTTTCCTCAAATTTGAAATAGAGATAGTAATGCCTGTTTCATGGGACTCTTGTGAGTACAACACACAGGAACACACTTACTATAGTTCTGTTACTCAGTGGAAAGGTGGCTTTTGTTCTTTTTTTATTACTATTACCTAGTGCTATGTTGAGGTTATTGTAGAAACTCAGTTATGCTCAGAATTTACACTTAGTCTTCCTAATTCTTGCTCATGAGGATATATATTTGAACTAGTATTAAAAGAGTAAAAGAGCTTTCTGTGAAACAGCCTACATACTGCAGTATCAAAATAACTCAAAATACAGAAGAGCAGTACAGTCCTGAGTGTCCACTCCTGCAAGAGAGAAAGAGGGAGGATGTGGAGGGAATTGAACTGCTAGAACTTCCTGGTCTGACCCACTGTATTCTCCAACATTCCCAGAATATGACAAAAAAAAATGTTGCTTTTCCCCTTTGGTAATTTTCCTCAGTAATGAAAGAACTGATGATAGCAGTTCTGGAGGCGGGGAAGACACTGTATAACAAAAGGAAAAAACAACAGGCAATAAATGCTCCATTTTTTTTTTATTGCTATTATCAAACACTAACAGTCCCCTCCAAGGATTACATAAAAAGGCAGGCTACCTGTATATTCACCAATCCCTTTTGGACCTTAAGCTCCTTGGGGCATGCTGGCAAATGAACTGTGCCTTGTTTGCTGTCATAATCCAAACATTAAGCACACCCTGGCACACAGAAGACGTTCAGTACATGCCTGTTGAACAATGCTCTTATATATCCTAAGGGGAGGGAAGCTAATCTTGCTGATGTCAGATTTTCTATTTCAACTCCTTTTACTCTCTGCCACAAATAGAAGATAACAACTTGTTACAGAAAGAACAGTATAGTCAGGTGGACTTAAATTCACATGAAAGATTGTCATCTATTAGCTGATTGACCTTGAGTAATTTACTTAAACAAAATAAACATTATCTTCCTCATTATTAGCATTATACATATGAATGATTTCTCTCTTTGCAAAATTAGGCAGCCACTTCTCTGATGCATACTGTTTTTTAAATTACTGATTGTATTAGGGTTATTTGCTTATATTTATGCTTAGCTGTCTATTAGGTATTTAGCTGGCTGTCCCACAGATATCACAAATCCAATATATACAAAATTGAGCTCATTATTTCACATCTTACAGTTTATTAAAGTGAAGGAACCTAATCAACAAAACAAACAA